>JBBDHG010000047.1:2332500-3532500 GCA_037951165.1 Lophius americanus
TTTTTTTTATTTTTTATGTTGACGTTACATAGAAGATAGTTATTCAATAAGTGGTGTGAATGATATACGTTTATTTGCTTCGCTCACCAACGTAAGTGAATTCCCAACCTTCGGGAAATGCTGATAGAAATCCATAAATATGTCTTTTACAGTTTTTTGAAGCTTGCTTTTATTTGAACTTTGTGTAACTGTGCTCTTTTAGTATATATAAGAATAACAGATGTAGGGAGGTGTGGTAGAAAGAGATGACTCAGGAAGATGTTTGGTCCTGTAGAAGGTCGGAGAAAAAATCTATACAGCATAATATTACAATATTTTGTGGGAATGATATTGTATCAAAATGTCGATGCGGAATATCAGTATTATATCATATTCATTGAAGATATGATTTTTAAAAACTTTTTGGTGCAGGAATAATAAATGATTAGTTCTTTTGATCTATTGGACGGAGGGTTTTATTCACGCTTTGGTTCTTGAACTCATGTTTGTTTTGTATAAAGATTGAAGATATAAAGATTACTATTGTTGGTTATAAGTTGTGTATTTTCAAAATGTAGCTCTGTAATTTTTTCTTCAACTTATTCACTTATTTATTTTTTAAATCTTTTCCCTGCATTTTGTCCTACGAAAACCTCCTGAGAAAAAGTTTTTATAAAATGGTTCATTATTTGGTGCTTTTCTGTCGGTTTTGCTTTCCTCTCTGGACAGTTTTTCTCAGCATTTGTTGTTTTTCAGCTTGCCAGAGAACAACAAATGCTGAGAAAAAAAGGAAAATAAAGATGGATGCATTGGAGAAAGTAAACAGAATGCAAACGGAATAAACAATATGCTCAGAGCCTCTTTTTTTTTTGTACGCCTTTTTTGGATTTTTTGGAACTCGTGGAGCAAAGCATCTCTGAAACTGCAGACTTTGTTGGGTGAAGCAGCAGCAGAGTCATGGTCGCCAGAAGCTCATTGATACACAAGGAGCGAACGCCAGCCTCAGACAAAACCTCATTTCATTGTCAAGACCTTTTTAACTTTTTTTTATTGGACACCTTTACCGTTTTTTATTGGACAATGTATTTTTTGATGAAAAACTATCAGTTTAGTAAACTGAGTGCAGACATACAATTTTTTCCGGTCTGACTCTGACCCTGGACTTTGTGGTGACGTTTCAGGTGATTGTATAACCAGGCCTATGTTGTAGTCCCCGACAACAAGGGTACATTCCTGAAATGTCCCCAATCCCCTGCATTGTACAACCAACCCCCCATGATTGAACCCCCCTTAATGTAACTAAGTATTGGAGTGAAAGATTTTAATTTATATACACCACATTTGGTTTAAATTGAATCAATGGTTAAGAAGTTATGTTAAAAAAAAACGTTTTTCATAGAAAAACTGCCTTATTCTAAGTTTTATATTAGGATTCACCGCCTTGGGTTGATTTATATGCACCAAATAGGAATACATTTGTCCAATAGTTGAGAAGTTATGCCCAAAAGTTTATTTAAAAAAAGAAAAAGAAAAAAAAAGGTCCACTAGTGACTAAAATATGATCAATTAATCTTTATTTATATAGCGCGCAACAACAGTTGCCTCAAGGTGTTTTCCAGAAAGAGCAGGTCTAGTCCAAACTCTTTATATAATTATCTACAGGACCCAACAAATTCCTCCTTGAGCAAGCACTTGGCGACAATGGCGAGAAAAAACTGCCCTTTAACGGGCAGAAACCTTTAGCGGATCCAAGGCTCAAGGGGGGCGGCCTACTGCCATGACCGGTCGGGTTTGAAAAAAAAGAGAGTGATGATCATGATCATGATCTATTAAAACAGAAGGTATAAAAGATAGACCTCTTTAAGTCAAGTCATTTTCACCAATCTGGGATTGAATCAGGCCAACGGTCGAGACATTATGGCCAGAAAACCTTTGGAGGTAAATCAATCAATCAATCAATCTTTATTTAAATAGCGCCAATTCACAACAACAGTTGTCTCAAGGTGCTTTCCAGAAAGAGCAGGTCTAGACCAAACTCTTTATATAATTATGTAATTATAAGTAAGTAAAGTAAAGCTTCTTATACTGTCAGAAACATACTACCGATCTTTCGTAATTTGAAGGCGATGCATCGAATGGTTTTTAAGTTATTGCGCTAACACCATGGATCTGTGGCGGCCATGACAATTCCATAATATCCCCAACTTTTCCAGGATATAGTGTTTGTCATATTGTTTGTTGTTGTCACGTTAATGTTTTCTGTAAAAGAGCAGTTTAGTTTGTTGGATGCAAATCGATTCACTCTTTGTATTTATTGATGGAAGTCAGATTCCTTCCACATCAACATCCAACTGCAAGCAGACATGTGACGCTTTTGGTTTGTGGCGGTCTGCATGCAATCTGCTGATTTTGATTGAAAATACTGCAGAGTTAAACTACAGAAATCAGATGGCATGACTATAGATTGGTCCAACCCTGTTGCAGAGACACACATACTGTATACCTCTGTATACTTCTGTATACCTCTGTATACCTCAGTATACTTCTGTATACCTCTGTATACTTCTGTATACTTCTGTATACCTCTGTATACCTCTGTATACCTCAGTATACTTCTGTATACCTCTGTATACTTCTTTATACTTCTGGGTTTGTTTGTTTTTCTGCTTCATCAACTTGCATTCCATAATAACGCTTGATGGAGAAAATCAATTTCCCCATATCTTCCAAATTCAGTCTCAATATATATATTATTTGCACAATTTTACACAGCTTACCATCCACACGCTTCAATAATGACCTAGGCACGACGACTACGACCGCATTATTTTATTAAATCCCTGTAAAGTCGGGGATATTATGGAATCGTCATCACCACGGCGACGGCAGATCCTTTGTGTTAACGCGATAATTAAAACATTATTGCATGGATCATTTTTAAATCTTATACTCACATTGACATTAGTGCGAGGAAGAACTGGATTGATTTTGAAAGAGGTGGACTGTATATTTCTGACACTAGGGGGAGCTTTATCTTCAAAGGTTTTCAGGGGCATGATTTCAAATCCGTTGGTCTGATTTAGTCCAAATTTCCAAGTTCAATCAGAGGGATTGCCTGTACAACGCAGGGGATTGGGGGCTTTTCTGGGATACACCCTTTGCTGTCAGGGACGACAGTCTAGGTCTAGTTATGTTTTATTTTCGGCCTTGCTTTGCTGCCCAGGCTGTTGGCATGGCTGACCTTGACCTTGAGTAAAATGACATCACTCTCACTTCGAAGGAATTTCACCTATTCAGAGGATATTTAAATTTGACATATGAGGAACTTTTGTAGCTCCAGGAAGTACAGTTGTCACATTAGAAGTAAAGAGGGATGTTCATGGCGCGCTCATAAATTGAACTAAGAATTTACACACCATTTTCTCCCAGCATTCTTCTCTCTCGCAAGAACTGTCTTCCTTTTTTGCTGGAGTATTTCTATTTTATTTTTTTATGTTCAAAGCTTTACAGCTTCCTATTATAACAACCTCTTCCTCTGGTCTGAAATAGGCAGCCTGTGATTGGTTTATGGTCAAATGATGCACCAAATGTCTCATTTTATGGGAAAGAACACAGAGCCTGAAGCAGAAGCCTGGGTTAACAACGAGAGTTAACGACCTCCATCCCGATACTCATTATCCCTGACTGGGGTTTTACTTTTTTTCTGAAGCCATCCCTCACAAAATAAGTCTGGGTATGATGAACCTGCTTCTTAGCACCCCTCTGGTGTCAGGCTGCACCCCGCCTGGCTTCTTTCCTCTCTCCCTGGTGCCGCTATGTTGCAGGATGTTTTATAAAGTCACCAAAATGCTAAAAAATGGGTCAGCAATTATGATTATTGTGCTGCTGTTGACATATCTGGGCAGTAGTACAGCCTGTGTGTGTGTGTGTGTGTGTGTGTGTGTGTGTGTGTGTGTGTGTGTGTGTGTGTCTGTGGGTATGTTAAGATGCATATGCATTTTTACTTAAATCATGAATGAAACATATAGAAATCATATGTTTGTGTTAATTGTAATAAACCTTACATGTTTTACGTATAAGTACATTCAAACTTTTAAAATTTGAAATTTAATGAATAATTAGTTTTACATATATGAAATAGAATTAGACTATTATAAATTCAAATATTAATATTACTATTATTATTAATAATAATAATGATCCGACCTATAATAATGCTACTAATAATGATAATAATTCACAATTAATTAATTTATAATAAATAATATGGAAAAAATAAATAAAATAATAAGAATATTCAATTACATACTTTATGTCAGCCAATCTACTGAAAGCAATTTAATCCTGCTTGTTCTACAGCGAGACGCACTTAAACCTTGTTCATAGTTTTTAATTGATTACATTTAATTGTTTTCATAATTAACACTTGTTTGCTGATTATATGCAATTTTAATATTGACATTTTAAAAACCTCATATTTCTTCAAGATTAAATCACATAGATGCAAGTACTTAAACAATGCCATAATTCATTTCTGTGAGTGTGTAATGATGAAATGGGTCTGAAACCAGGTTTAAAAGATATTGTATGTTTGGTAGGCCCAAGCCTTGGATGGTATAGTGACCGGGTCTAAACCTGGATTGTGGTCTTGCCGGTTAGTCATCTTGTTGGAGGGGAAGGGTAGTGATCGACGGTGCTACTGTTGGTTCTTGGTTCAAATCCACCAAGGGGAATCACATGGACACTGAAAAAAGAGAATTGTTTGTTGAACACAAAAAATTACTTCAACTGGTAACACCGATTCAAATGAAGTACTTACAACTTAAAGTAATAGGTTACGTTCAAAAGCAATAATTTAGGTGAAGTAATTTCTCTTTTGAAAAGTGCATCATTAAACCCCAAAAAGCCAAAAAAAAGTGAAATCAGAGCTTTGGAAAGTATTCAAAAAGCTTTTTTTCATGGTTTATCTTAAAATAAACAAACTACAATACATAAAAATAAATTATGTATTTAATGTAAATAAATATTTGTTCATTAATGGTGCATATATATAACAATATTTTATTCCAGAAGCATTTTAACACAAATATTACACATTGTAAAAACAGAATAGTTGGTTATAAAAAAAAATTAAATAAAAAGTCTTCCTCTGTTTACTCAAATAAACTAAGTATTTTTAACTTCAACTTTAGACTTATATTTGGATTCTTCTCTTTTGTTTTTACAGTGTATAGTGGATTACCACTGGGTCCTCCAGCTTCCTCTTAAAGCCCCAAAACATGGAACCTGACTATTAATCACCCACGCTTGAGTGTTTTTCATTTACTTTTGTCTATATGTGGCCTTTAGGTTGCAAATATCCTCTTGCCCAATGTCGTGACTCCATACAGGAAATCAATGAATGAATGTAAGATGAAAGGAATGGTAAGGTTGAAGTGAGAGCAGCTTTGAAGAGAATGAAGAATGGAAAGGCAGTCGGTCCTGATGACATAGTGGTGGAGGTATGGAGGTATCTAGGAGAGAGGGCAGTGGAGTAGTTGACCGGTTTGTTCAACACTATGTCGGAGGGCGAGAGGGCGCCTGAGGAATGGAGGAAAAGTGTGCTGGTTGCCGATATTCAAGAACAAGAGTGATGTTTAGAGCTGTATCAGCCACAGAGGCATAAAGCTGATCAGCCACACAGTGAATAGTAGTTGAAGCCGGGTTAAGAAAGGGGGTGATCGTTTGTGAGCAGCATTATGCTTTCATGCCAAGAAAGAGCACTACAGATGAGATTTTTTGCTTTGAGAGCGAGAGAGAGGGTTAGAAGGAGCTGCATTGTGGATGCATGAGTGTGTCTTTGTGGATTTAAAGAGAGCGAACGACAGAGTACAGAGGGAGGAATCGTGGGATGGCAAGAAGGTGTTTGGAGTGACAGAGAAGTACGTTAGATTGGGACAGGATATGTATGAGAGCAGTATGACAGCGGTGAGGGGTGTAGTAGGAGTCAGGGATTGGTTGAAGGTGGAGTTAGGACTGCACCAAGGATTGGCTCTGAGCCCCTTCTTGTTTGTTATGGCGATGGAAAAGCTGGAGTCAGACAGGAGTCTTCATCGACTATGATGTTCGGTGATGACATTGTGATCTTTGGCGAGAGCGGGGAGCAAGTGGAGGAAAACCTTGAGAGGTGGAGGTGTGTGCTGGAGGGAAGAAGAATGAAGGACAGTTGCAGCAAGACAGAGTTTATGTGTGTGACTGAAAGGGAGACAGGTGGAACGGTGAAGATGAGGAGTATAGGTGAAGAAGATGCACGAGTTCAAGTACTTGTGGTCAACTGTTCAGAGCAATGGGGAGGGTGGAAAGGAGGTGAATAAGCGGGTACAGGCAGGGTGGAGTGGGTGGAGAAGGGTGTCAGGAGTTATCTGTGACAGAAGAGTAGAAGCAGGAGTGAAGGGAAAAGTTTCCAAGGTGGTGGTGAGAGCTGCTCCGCTGGATGATTTGGAGATGGTGGCCCCGACAAAAGACAGGAGGTAGAGCTGAAGATGTTCAGATGTTCTCTGGGAGTGAAGAGGAAGGACAGGATTATAAATGAGCTCATCAGAGGGGCAGTCCAGGTTAGAGGTTATGGAGCCAAAGTGAGAGATGCCAGATTGAGACAGTTTGGTCCCGTGAAGATGAGGGATAGTGGTTATATTTGAAGAAGGATGCTGAAGATGGAGCTGCCAGGCAGGAGGAAAAAGGGAAATATCAAAGAGGTGGGTTCTGGATGTGGTTAAAGAGGACATGCATTTGGTTGGTGTGACAGAGTAGAAATCAAAGGACATGGCAAGATGGAAACAGATGATCCGCTGTGGCGACGCCTGAAGCTGAACGAAGGAGAAGAATATAAGAGTGTAAAAATCTAAATTCAAAATTTTGAATGAATCATGAAAAAGAATATTTATCAGAAAGGAAACTTTTAACAATCAAACAAATGATTTTACTTTACATGTTAATACTTTAATCATTCACATGGATGAAAAAAATTAGATATAAATAATTAATGTACTTATTGGTCTTGGAGAAAAATTTGCTGTCATTTCAGTTCAATCGTAATTATAGTTCTGTGGCTGAGAACACATGATGTGTAAACAAAGCAATGCGCTCGGTCTCTTTGATGTTATTGGTGTCTTGGTTTGTGGCGTTCTGTCCCTGTGACACACTCCGGCCCAGGAGGACGAACCAGACAGAGAGATATCGATCAATGCGGCCAAATCACACCTGAGAGGCCCCACAGGCGCTAGATTAAAAGTAATTTTTCTTTATTAGAAATAACCTTTAAGCCGAGGGGCATCTGGTTACTTAATGAAAGAATGCTCACCGGAGACAGAGAACATTATTCGATGCTGTCATTTGATTTGATTGTTGTCAGTTTGGGAGGATTCCTGAGAGGCGCCGTGTTTATTGCTCGTCTGTGTTCCATCGGCTCCAACGTGTTACAAGGTGTCATCTTAATGATATGACCCGGTTTGATAACTTTTCCATTAAAAGTGTCATCAGGAAAACACGGGACAGGAAAGAAATGGTTAAGCATCTGATTGTTTAACATAGCGAGCGCTCTTCGCCGCCGCCGCCATCGCTATCGCCGCGTTTACTGCATATCCTTTGTTTTAGCGCCATAACTCAAAAACAATTTCATGGATCATTTTCAAATTTTATACCCATGTAGACCTTAGAGCGAGGAAGAATGCTATTGGTTTGGGGAAAGGTTGATATTATATTTCTGAAACTACAGGGAGTTTACCTCCAAAAGTTTTCGGACCATAATTTTACGATTTAGTCAAAATTTGAAAAAAAAATATTGGTTAGGAATTGAACTTCCTGACCATTGAACCGATTTTGTCGGTGCGTACCAATTGACTCAAGGAGATCTATACTGTCATGTTTTTACTTTAAAAGTTAGTATTTTACTTACTTTGGGAAACTTTTTAATAGAAGAAACCGTAGACGGCGTTCAATCAGGTTGATTGCTTGTACAACGCAGTGGATCGGGGTCTTTTTGGGGATATGACCTTGCTGTCGGGGTCGACATTGTATCCCCTAGTTGAACTACAAGTAGCGATAGAGATTGACAGAAACTGGATGGTGTATTATTTCTGATCAAGACCTTCAAGAAATTTTCAAACCCACTCAGGAGCATTAGGATAAACAGAAAGAAAAACAATCAAAAAAAAAAAGATGTCTGCAACAGGAGATAGTAAAGTTTAAATTCTAACCTGTGTGGTGGAACATCTAAACGTTTCACACCTTAGTTTGATTTGTTGTTTCCTTTTCTCAGATGAATCCCCACCTTTGGGTGGTCTGTCTTTGTCTAACTCCGGCTGGCAGAAGAAGCCCCGTCTTATGAATAAATCAGAACCCTCACTTTCTCTGCTTTGAAGGATAGCGAATGGAATTACCATGTACCGAAGCGGACTGGAAGGGGAGCTACTTTCATCTTTTCGTCCTCTCCTGCACTAAAAATAGCCCGATGCAGCAAAGTGATGTCAATACGTGGCATAGCATCGGTTAAATGTATGCACGGCGTCATAAATAATTCCACTTTGTGTGTTTGTGTTCCCCAACAATAGTTTTTACTGTCAATAATTCACAGAAGTCAGACTGTGAACCCATCGGTTTCTGCTTCCATGCTTGTTTGTTTTTTGTTTTTTTTGCAGAAATCAGCCATAATGGCTTATCTGGTGTGGACGATGGCCACCTTAGCCCAGTGGTCAACCATGATTTAAGCCTAATCCTTTTAGCCACGCCACATATCTGTCTTCTGGAAGCGGCAGATTATTTTTCCGTCAGATATTTCCCCAAGAAATATCTCATCTGTCAAGAGAGTGATCTTTTGATGAATGTTTGTCAGGAAACAGATTGTAACTGTAACAGCCTTCGCGCATTAGATTAAATATTTCTGCACCTGTGTACTGGCGCCAGATGTGCAGGTTTTAGACTTTTAGTATTAAGCCCCAGCACGGGATTACTGGAGCAATGTTTAAAGTAAATAACGCTCTCACGCTCCCAGGAAAAAAATTTCACGGGAAAGAAAAAAAAAACGAAAAACTGTTCTAAGGAGCCTCTTAAAAAAAAAAAAGGCACAGATTCTTGGTATCAGCACAAACCACCGGTAGGCTTCAATGAAGTTTGGAAATTCACAAACAGGCATTTCAATCGGGGGTGTAGGGGGATGATGACTGGGGATAATGCCTCAGAAAGAAGCGTGGGGAGGGGGTTCGTTTCCTGGAACAAATCCACTGTTGCCCCGGCATCAGCAGCACATTAGCGCCTTTGCAGGTTTTCAAAAAGACGGCACGTCGGGCAACACCTGCGAGACTCCGATAGAAAGCCTGAAGCAGCCAGTCATGCTCGCAAACACTCTGCAAACGCTGATTTAAATAGATGATATTCATGGCAGGTGGGGTATCAGCTCATCACTACAATGGAAATGTGTTTCAGAGAGGAATCATCTGTTCCCTTCCAAAAAAAAAAAAAGCGTTTCGAATGAAGTTTTGCGTTTTTTGTGTTGGTGACGGGCTAAATGAGGATTGGAGCAGTTGGTGGGAAAAAACTTCCACTTGCATGAAGTCTTTATGTCAGCTGAGGACGTACTAGACTTAGTGCAGAAAGCTGCGCAGTCTTTAGAGCGGCTTTGTGCCGTGGAGTTTGGATTTTTACCATCTGGAATGGGAGGGTTCCCACGTCTGTGATGGAATGGAACATTTCATCCCTTTTTTCTTCACAATGTGTGCAGCTGAGAGTTTTATACCCACACGGAAAGTGTCTCCAAATGCGTCTACAGGAGCAATTTCACTCCCCTGAACCACTTTTGGAGAGAAAAAAAAAGGTGTCACACGAGAAAGACACCACTCAGCAATAACTCTTATTCTTTCTGGATCGCTCCTTGTTCAATTAAAAGCTGAGATGAGAACAATGTCAGGCTAACCCTGTGATGGAGAGGGTTTTTGTCTTTTTTTGTAGAAATGACACCCTTGAGTTGTTTCACTGCCGTCACACATACATGAACGTCTCCCACGGCTGTCTTATAACACTGTTTGCATCAAAGTCTGAGTTTCATCTGATAGAATGAGCCGAAGGAAGGCAGGCAGGGAAGTTTTGACAGTTAGCAAGCTCTCTAATTAAGCTAAGGTTAGGCTTGCTGAGAGTCTGTGACGTTTTTGTAAAACACGTAGCAGGGAGGTATGAAAGTTCAGCGGAAATACAAAACATATTTTATAAGTCAAATCCAACGGTCAAGCTGCACCAAGAGAATATCACAAAACCATGCCTGACGTGATTTACAAATCCTTTTATCATTTAATTGGTTTGTATTGAGAACGCAAGATACCGGCCATTATGAGGCCAATCAGAATCAGTGACGAGTCCTTCACTGCGTCACTGTGCAAATATACCGAAGCAATCAGCCAGCCACCTTCTGGTTCCTGCCACAATTCGAACTTCCTGTTGTATGTATGGACTTCTGGACTCACTAGAACCAGTTTGGCACAGTTTGAAGAAAAAGGTGTTTGAATGTCAGCGTGTTGCTTCAATCAATCAATGAATCATTCAGGCTTTATTTAGATGGCACATTTCTTACATAAGAAAGTAACACAAAGCGCTTTAAACGCCGAAAACGATGAACCCCTAGCCCCCTGCAGACAACCACCCATATTTACAGCCAGCAAAAATAGTCCGCCAGTAGAATATACACAAACATATAGAACATCCACAAACATATAGAACATACACAAACATGTATACTATACACAAACATGTATACTATACACAAACATGTAGAATATACACAAACATATAGAACATTCACAAACATATAGAATACACACAAACATGTATGCTATACACAAACATGTAGAATATACACAAACATATATAATATACTCAAACATGTAGAACATACACAAACATGTAGAATATACTCAAACATGTAGAATATACACAAACATGTAGAATATACACAAACATGTAGAACATACACAAACATATATAATATACTCAAACATGTAGAACATACACAAACATGTAGAATATACACAAACATATAGAATATACACAAACATAAAGAATATACACAAACATGTATGCTATACACAAACATGTAGAATATACACAAACATATATAATATACTCAAACATGTAGAACATACACAATCATGTAGAATATACTCAAACATGTAGAACATACACACACATGTAGAATATACTCAAACATGTAGAATATACACAAACATGTAGAATATACACAAACATGTAGAACATACACAAACATATATAATATACTCAAACATGTAGAACATACACAAACATGTAGAATATACACAAACATATAGAATATACACAAACATAAAGAATATACACAAACATGTATGCTATACACAAACATGTAGAATATACACAAACATAAAGAATATACACAAACATAAAGAATATACACAAACATAAAGAATATACTCAAACATAGAATATACGTAAACATGTATACTATACACAAACATGTAGAATATACATAAACATGCAGAACATACACAAACATGTAGAATATACACAAACATGTAGAATATACACAAACATGTAGAACCATAAGCGGTGGTGCTGACTGACATGGTTCCCACTAGATCCTCTAACGGCTAACTTAATCAGCGTTTACTGGACTTCTAACCGGGGGGCTCACTCTTGACAACAAACTATTGCAGCCCACTTCACCTCAAGCTTTATCTGTAATTCACGAGAAGAGTGAATATGTCCATAAATTACTGCTTCTAACAGTTTCTTCTATGCTGCATTGCTCTATAATCTTTTCTTGACTGCTGCTGTTAGCTTTGAAATTGCGACCGAACCAGCCTTGGAATGGCGTTTTGTGTTTACAGACATAACGACTATCGTTATGGCGACCTTAAATGATTAACAATTTGCACAATAACAGTAATTTGGATTAGCCTCACAGCCCAACTGGGAAAATTTGAATGTATAGCGTCAACGTTACCCCGGTAACTCTCTCTGATGATGTCCATCTGTTCTCGTCTGTAGGGGAAAGTTCGAATGCACGCATGGGACGTTAGTTAGCTTTAGCTTCATTAGCTCCTGTTCGCTTGTTTGCTTAAGAGTCAGATACAATGTAGACAGGACTGATGCCAAATGTAAAGTCTGTATATATTCAAAACCTGGCTTGACTAAAGTACCTGAGAAATACTGTCACTCACACAAATAAAACTAACCAAGGAACCGACGTCTTTATTTTATTTAGCTCTCACTGCAGTCCGATGCTAACTTTACTTACTCCACAATTATCAGAAATTGGACCATCTGAAATCTAAAATGCTGAATTGAATAACTTTTTTTATTTTTTTATTATATCAACTCATGTATAATAATAATGATGATAATAATAATAATAAAATTAATTTATAACACACTTTACATTTGGATCAAATGTGCTAAACGAATGTATAAAGAATTCCATATTGACAGTATTTTCCCGTTATACGCATCATCTACATGCCAGAAAACTACTCACCTGAAATTATACCATGTGTTACTGTGGAGATATGCTGTCAGTTACTGTTCTTAAGTTTCACCGATGATGCATTGTGATATACAGTTAAAGGCTGTAAAAATGACAGAACAATAAGTGACTCTAAAATATTACCGTAGAAATTAAAGCCCTCTGTCACAGTGCAGATTCTCATTTACCCGGGTCATGGTCATGCCTGACAGTTGAATCCTTGAAAACGTTTCACCTCTCATCCTCGAGGATTCTTCAGAACCCTCCATACGCTTCGGGAGGTCAGTCACGTTTGGGAAGATTCATTATTGTTCCCTGGAATTTCTCTGGATCTCTGTGGAATTTCAGCCATTTCTTCCTCTTCTCTTTTTTGTTTTGGGCATAATGTGGTACTGGTGAGACCCGTGAGAAAACCTGATGCAGATCTGGGTGTGTGTGGTCCTGCTGCAGCCAGATAATAATGCCGTTTTGTGGTCCGTTTAGTTCAGACAGGGACGGCTGGTTTTAGATGACCTGTCGAAAAAATGGCATTTTGTGTTTATTCTGGTTCCCTTATGATAAATTTGATTTTAAGATCCAACACTCTTTAATCAGACACACAAAAGATGACCTTCAAATTGTCTCATCACTGGATTAGACCCATATTTGATAAGAATGCAAACAATGCTCCGTTTTCTATCTGGCCCCACCCTGTCCAAAAGCCATGGATCTTAACATTGCGAAAGCTGAGTGAGTGTGTATCCGGATGGAAACGTTTAAACGTGACTAATAGAGACGTTCGGGATGTTTGATGATAGGATTTACATCTGATCAACATTACAGTGAACGCGCTCTGCTTTTATAAAAAAAATAAATGTACAGAAAAGCAGCGGTGCAGCCTCTGGTTCTGGCTCTCCTTCGCCTCTTCTTGGTCACAGCGGCTAGAAAAACTGGGAGAAAATTACCTTCCCTCTGGCACCTCCATCCATCAAACACCGTCCCAGCTCCTATCTGATGTTGACGAACAATCTGAGTGTGTGAAGCTTCGTGAATCTCGCAGCCATGGTGCATGCTACATAGCTATATTTTATTTTATTTCATTTTTGACATTATGTTAATGTCTTTATTGCATAAAGCAGTTTAAAAAGTTGTACCGAAACGCTTTTCTGAAGGGATATTGCGATACAGATAAGAGATTTTTAGAGTGGGATATTATAATGACTATGGGTGTAACGATCCATCGATCCATATCCGTATATCGGATGTGTTGAACAAAGATCCAATCAAATCATTGATACCAACATATATTGTTTATTTAAGGATGCGCCTTTATTTTGAAATTACCAACTGCTCATGCTTGCAGTGTTTCCTGTACACAGGATCCCTTCCCTATCAGCAAACAGACCCGTGGACCAATGGGACGTCCAGAGGATGCAGTCTAATTTTGTACTTTTATTTTATTCTCCCTGAACTTCAGCGTTTACTTTGGTGGATTACCCGTTCTTTAAATGAGAGATAGCGGCTTCCAGTTGCAGTCCCAATGTTTCCTGCCTCACAACAATATGGAAAATAATTAGCGTTTGGGCCTCTAATGCTAACATATAGTGGGAATTGCCAGATCAGAACACATACACAATGCCAACCAGCCTCGTCACTTCCACTGTTACCCTTTAAAATAAAAGCAATTAAAATGCATTACCCATTATGTTTTTTTTAACTTTAAACAAATATAAAATCTCACTCGGCCAAAATCGGTATCGGTATTGGCCGGTGAGACTTTATAAAAATTGGTTATCGGTTATCGGCCCAAAAGATTACCATCAGCGCGCCTCTATTATTTATCTTATAACTAACACACAACCCTGCGTGTGCATGCTCAGCGTTAATAACTGCAAAAAATTGCACACAAATGCACATTTGTGCATTTGTGTGCAATTTTTTTTTTACATCTGGGTTAATTCGTATGACCTTCCTGTGCTGAAATCTAATTCCGCGATGTGGTGAAAACACCTCAGCGGTGAATGTAATGTCAGAACCCGACTCAGTGCAGCTGTGCAAGATGAAATGTAATTGAGAGGGCGCCCATGGGAGTTTGATGCGGAGATTGAGAATCTCGTAATGATATCTGTATCTACTGCACATCGAGCTTTCAGAGGAGACTGGAACTCATATACAAGTCAGATTCTCTACATATTCCCAGCACATACAGTATCAGTCCACTGCATCTCCAGCAGAACTCCTGTGGCACGTCTGTACACTGTAAAAAGAGAATCGCCTGACAAACTCAAAAAAATTTACTCAACTGGTAAAACCTAATCGACTTTAGTATTTCAAACTTAAATGAATGTGTTTTACTTAAAAATAACTTGATTTAGGTTACTAGCTGAAGTTATTTCTTTAAGTAAACCAACAATTTTTGTTTTTCAGTGCAGGATCAGAATCAAAATTACAATTAGTACAATTTTAGCTTCAGAAATTCTTCATATCTCTTTCAAAATATGTTTTATTCATGATTTTATCTTCAATAGCCTTACAAATGTAACAGTAGATAAATATTTTAATTATGGAAGCACGAGTGAGACATTTATTTTAATTTTAATCCTGCAGCAAAGACAAATATTCACACGCTGCAAACAGAGAATTGTTGGCTTAGAAACTTAAATCCACTGGTGACACAGCTGAAGGAACTATTTAGAACTTAAATTAGACTTTAACTAGATTTAGACTCAACAGTACATGATTTAATTTAATTTACCAGTTGAAGTAATTTCTTGTAGTTCATCAACAATTTTCTTTTTGTAGTGAGTGATGAGACCCCGAAAACATAAAAAAAGTGACATATCTGATTTAAAAAGTCTCAAAAATTAAGAAATTGCAACTTTTTTTTTACAATGTAACACAGGACGCTGCATCGAGGAAAGAAATGAATGGATAATGAGAGCTTCCTTGCTGTTGAGCAGAATTTCCAACACTCATGGCTTGTAATCTACGGAGTTGCATAAGTGGTGAACCTTGGCAGTCGGCGGCGTGATTAATGCACTGCACACTAAATGGATTTGCAATGAACCAATCCCGTGATGAGCTGCTTACTATCGCAATAAACTGCTTCCTCGATATTGGAGCAGCTCCGACTGCTTTTTTATGTCAGAGTTTGCATGTCAAATAGCCGCGTGTCTCCAGTGGCGCCGCCGGTTATCAAGCCCTGTGACCTGCGCCGATTCCCCTTAACGATAGTCAATAGGGGAAAAAGCCCAGCTCCTCAGCAAATCATATCTCCAAGACATCTCATATCCATAACTCCTGACATCCCTGAATATCCTCAACCTTTAAACTGTCTTTTCCTGTTACACATGCTGAGTTTTGATTGATTAAGCTTCGTTTGCACCTCGTTTTTTTTTCCTCCACTTCATGTGTCTGTCCAGAGAAGGGTTTTTTACGTCCACTGTAACCCTTCAAAATAAAAGCACTTAAAATACATTACTAATTATTATTTTTAAACTTTAAAGACAAAAAGAATAGTTTAAAAAAACTTTTTTTAATCAATGTGTTTTGACCAAACGTTTTTATGTGGCGGCCTGTTTTTATGCCGCCATAAAAACAGGCCGCCACGTCTGATGGATTAGGACTGTGACCATCCTTTGACCCCCGCACTGATTGTGCATCGTGATTATATTGTCCACAGGAATGTTCTGGTCTCAAAACAAAAAAGGTGTTAAACTGAAATAGCCACTTCCTCTAAATAGAAAACATGTCCTGGAGATACAAGGGCATTATTGTGGATGTAGTGTGATGATAAATCTTTATCAACAAGTATAGATCTTTACCTGCCCAAACAATAACCGGACCCGAATTGCAGCAATTCTCCGGTTCAATTTAAGCCTCGAGTGAGTGAACACCCTAATTGAAGATATCATATTTGTTCGTATAGAAATGCCGTAGCTGGATATAATTGGATCACATCGGAGCTTCCTGTCAGGTGATAGAGGTAGGCCGGGCCGGGCTGCTGCCGGTGATGAGTGAAGTTGCCCTGCGTGGTGTGCTGGAGGATGGATGGCCTCGGAGTACAAGGTCCAAGAGGAATGTGCCCAGTGTTCCGTTAGGGAATAGGGAGGAGATGATTCATTTTCAGCATCACTTCACTCAGGATGATCTCATTACTTTGCCGGAGTGGTCAGTCCCAGCGATGAGGGCCTCCTTCCTGAGGAACGTGTTTCTATGAGGCGGTGTGTGTTGCTCTGCTGTTTACGTATTGATTATAGAAATACAATAGAGCGGTAGAAACAGCACACATTTATTCCGGGTTTTTCTTCCTCCTTCCGCCTTCTGTTCCAGGTTTTCATGAGAGAGCGATGGCCGACGGACGGCGGGCAAACACGCCGCTGCTTGGGAAAACCCATGCGAATAGACAAAAATCCAGTAAATTCAGTAAACATCTGCATCAATCTGATCACACATGAGAAGCGTTTGGAGAAAGAAAAAACCCGCTGCAAAGGCCATAATACAACACAAGTGTTTACAGAGGACACTTGAGTTGTCCTTTGTAAACACAAGATCTCAAAGTGCTTCTTTTTTTTCCAACACTTTGATCGAAATTTTGATCGAAATGTAAACTGCGTTATAAATAAATGTCTTATTATAAATATTATTATTATTACTTACTACTAAAGTGATTAATCCCCGGGGAAACACTTCTTTTAATGCTATTTCAAAGAATAGAACAGATATAAAACACTAATATTTCATATATTATATATTATATTGTTCTTTTCCTCATCCGTTTGTCACTTAACGTCCGGGCGGTGCGGTCATGTGACAATGAATAAAATCTCAATCATCAACTTGTATGAGACCAGCTTAAGAAAGCTCTTATCCACCATTGCACATATTGACCTCTAGTGTGTTTGCGCGTTAGAACTTTAGCTACAAAAGCCGTTTCTGTCCGTGTTGAACCTTGATTGAAGTGGAATCTGATGCGTTTATCGATAATGGAGACTCCTTGATCCGACATTTTCATCTTAAATCAGTTGTTACTGCTATGAAACTCCTGATCAACCTCATGTTTGGTCTTTATCTCCAGCGAACCATCGCTAGTTGTCGCCCTGGGCTCTGCCTGTTTGTTGGATCATTATTAAGTGTATTTTTGCTGTTTTCACGATGTTGATTCAGGTTTTATTCTACGTCGCATGACCCTACAACCTGGAAGTTAAGCAAACCAGCTTAAGACGCCGAATATCATCTGAAATGTTTGTGTTTTATATCTATTCCATGCTTTAAATTAAGCATTATGAAAATGTGTCCGGGTGTGCATCACTTTAAAGTTCCCTTTCTAAACACTTCTGTTGTGCTGTGGCTTTTGCAGCGTGTTTTCCAAATTCTGTCCAAATTAGTCACAACGCATGCTTAATTCATTTGCTGGCGTTTTGTCTACTTGCATGTGTTTTCTTAACTTGCAGGGAATTTGCCCGTCGGCTAAGGTAAAGCAGTAAAAGCCATCTATTGAGCCAACAATATTTACAATCTGCTTTTGATGCATTTCCCTCAGACAAAAACGTTTAGTCAACGACTTAAGGGAGTTTTTCTTTCTTTTACGAAAAATGCTGTGGTTATAAATACACATTTCATTTTCAAGAGCTCAATCAGGGGGATTGCTTGTACAACAAAGGGGATTTGGGACTTTTCGGGGACATGCCAATGCTGTCGGGGACGACAGCGTAGTTCTAGTTCACATTGGGGGATTTGACATTTATCCTCTTGTACTGTTAAATGCTTAATCAGCATAATCTGTATGCACATAATCCTGACACCAAATGTTGAGTCATAAATCATCATTGGCTTTTTAAAAAAAAAATATTTTGTCGATTTATGATTATTCAGACATACGATAACGTTTGTTGCATTAATAATACAAATATCCGGCTGCATTATATACAGGAAATTAAGATTGATTTATGAAGCCAAAAAAACAGAGGCATGCCAAACCTCCGAATGTTCGAATGAGGTTTCATCTGAGTGGCACAGCAGATCCATATTTCCACACGTTAATGATCCATCGCTTCACTGTAGCCCGTAGGAAAATCCGATAAAGGCTTCTTGCCTTATTATGATGTGGGTTGAAATCGAAGGATGACGAGGTACTAGTAGCGGGAGAAGATACTTTAATTAAATGAAAGTTTGTACACTTCACAAGCATTATCTGCCAAGTATTTTTAAAGTAACGTCTTGACTGTGTGAGAAACAGGGAACAAGAAGGGAGAGAGGAAACGGAGCCAAATGCAGATAACTGAGGCAGAATAATTGCAATCCAGGTGCTTTCTTCAGTTTAAGGGAGTCAAGTGAAAAGCTTGCACTTTTGGACAAACTGAGGAAGACAAGGGCAAAAAGAAAAAGAGTAATCACAGACAAACGCAAACATCCACAAAACATTCAGACGGGAAGTTCAAGCAAAGGTATGAAGTAACTTGCAAAGGAGATGATTAAAGGTGGCGAAGAAAAAGTGAAAACACAATTATTGAATTCACTAAGAAGGCAAACAAGACACAAGTACAAACTATCGACAGCTATAAAGGTGGAGAAACAAACAAAGGCAGGACGTGTGAGGTTAAAATCAATAAATATAAATTAACAAATTAACAGGAGGCTGTACCCAGAACCTAATTACACCTGATGGCAGAAACCATCATCACGTAGATGAGCCTCTTTTAAACATGATATAAATCTATATCTTGTGTTTTCATGTTTTAAATGATAAATGTGGAATCATTACAGCGTTTAATTGTTAATTAGGAGGTTCGGTCACACCGAATCAATGCAGAACAATTCCTGATGTTAACATTAACCCTTTCATTTCCTGCTCAACTGTTTGGTTGAGCACATTATTATTATTCATATTCATTATTATTGAAAAATGTGTGCCACTTTACTGAACCTGTGTTTAATATGACCCAGTGGCAGACTGTATGTGCTAAAGTGTAAGGGACCAAGGATGGAGCCCTGGGGGACACCACAGCTCAAAGGCGCCACAGAGGAAGAGGTATCAACCATAGCTATTAAGAAAGTCTATTTCTTACTGGACTTATTAAGCACAATTATGTAACTTGATGCAACCAATAAAGACTAATAAGGGTCAAATAGTTTTTTTAAAAACATGCTTTACCAAAATTTTACGCCGATATTATTAGAATTGACTTTTTTTTCATAAATACAAAATTTCATTATGAAAACATTTTGTCTAATTCCACATTTTTTCACTGTTTGAAAAAACGTGCTCGAACGAACCGTGTATCATTTTTTGTTTAAATTTAGAGTGCTGAAGAGATGTGATTAATAAACGTCCCAAAGAAATAAAATATGCAAAGAGAAATGATTTTTCCATTTTTCTTTTCTTGGTGCGTACATTAAAGTGTTAAAAAGAAACAAGCTCCTCAACCCCCCACTGTGGTCACGAACATTAGCCAGCGGTCGTCCGCCAATCCCTTTTCTCAATAGCTGGGTTTACATGGACACTTTTCCTCTTCCAGAATGAAATCATTCCGAAAGAAACATCTATCGGAAGAGCTGTCACCAGCTGAGTGACGAGCACAAAAGCGACCAATAGCAGACGAGTATTATCAGAATGTGGGCGTGTGTCATGTGATCATTGCAATTTTTTTTTATGTCACTTATATTTTAATGAAGGAACAGCATCTTAATTACTCAGGTTTACTCCTACAGCCTACTGGAAACAAGCGGAAGAGCGAGTGAGAAAGAGAGGAAAAGGCATCCGTACCTCTGAGTGGTTTTACTCCGACTAACATTACGTCATTACGACGTGAGCAAACGTCGTAATGACTGGCCTTTTCAGTCAGGCCATGTTGTGTGGTAAAATCATGAAACGTTACCAACATCATCCCCAATAACGTGAAAAGCAGAAACTCGCGCGCTTTTAATCTGAAAATCTAGATCCAACCCATTGGCGGTCAACTGTTCATTCACTCACCGTAACTGTTTGTCTTGTGTTCGGGGGCTGGAGCCTATCCCAGCTCTTTAATTACTTAATTTATGCCCAATAAAAAGTGAATCTGGTGGTACTTCAATACTTCTTACTTTCCAACTTATTTCTTCCAGCGTTTGCATTAAAATCAAACTTTCTGCTCTGGTCCGGATCATTAAATGCCAGCATCGTGCATTTTAGTGGCGTTGCTGGTTACTCGCCAACCAGGGATTATTCCAAAACCCTGTTTACATGCTGCGGCTGCCTTTACACACGTAATTCCAAAAAGGCCTTATGCTTTAACTCTTCAGTCAAAGTTGGCATTTCTGCAAAAGTTGACATTTCCTTGACGTCTAACTCACCTCATCAACATCGTGTTACCCAAAATCCAATCACAAAACAGAACCGTTTGCTGAGTTCAAATCTCCTTGCGAGAAAACAAGCAGTTTGATTTTGTACCACCAGTTGTTACAATTAGGCAGGAGGATGAGCGTGAATGTGGATGAAGAGTGACCTTCAGTCTAGAGAAGCCAGATGGTTATGCGAGATAAACGAGCAGGTCATACCGTTTTCGGACCACATGGCATTCCAAAAGTGGAATAAATTTATGGAGGATAACATTTTTTAATTATGATGCAAACACAGATTGCACTTGGTTATTGTGGAGGACATGTTGTAAAGATGGTTTGTATTCACGTCAGCGGTGACAGTAGGACCGCACACATCTCCTTTAAATACAGTCAACGTCCATGAACATCAGAAGGATATACACTGTATGCCATTCAGCGATGCTCTGCATTTTATTCAAATAGTTTGGAATAGCTGCTTGCTTTCATTTATGAAACTCTGTGAAGTTGACTTGGAGTAATAGGAGCGGAGACAGAACGTCTCCGTCAGCTGTTGTTTGCAGGTGGGATCAGTCGGGGGAACTGAAGGGTGTTGACTTTGTCAAGGTTGACCGTAATGCATGTGTGGCTTGATAGGGATGACATACTCTCTGCTGACATCGCCTCTGATGTCGTTAAAGTGACATGAACGAGAAGCCGGGACTCAGCAGCCACTGTGTACTGAATCTGTTTAGGTAAGGGCATCCTCCCTTAAAGCGACACCTCGCCATTTTCAAATCTGATTTGCATGCATGGGGCTTGAGCCTCGACTAACTTCAGATAGATGACAGGGACGAGACGTGTTTCTCTTAATAAAGTGGGGTTTCTGACCTCTACTATCCTCACTGCTGACCTCTACTATCCTCACTGCTGACCTCTACTATCCTCACTGCTGACCTCTACTATCCTCACTGCTGACCTCTACTATCATCACTGCTAACCTCTACAATCATCACTGATGACCTCTACTATCCTCACTACTGACCTCTACAATCATCACTGCTGACCTCAACTACTGTCACTTCTGCTGACCTCTACACTCCTCACTGATGACCTCTACTATCCTCACTGCTGACCTCTACTATCATCACTGCTGACCTCAACTACTGTCACTTCTGCTGACCTCTACTCTCCTCACTGCTGACCTCTACTATCATCACTGCTGACCTCTACTATCATCACTGCTGACCTCTATTAGCATCGCTGCTAACCTCTACAATCATCACTGATGACCTCTACTATCCTCACTGCTGATCTCTACTATCATCACTGCTGACCTCTACAATCATCACTGCTGACCTCAACTACTGTCACTTCTGCTGACCTCTACTCTCCTCACTGCTGACCTCTACTATCATCACTGCTGACCTCTATTTGCATCACTGCTAACCTCTATTAGCATCACTGCTGACCTCTACTATCATCACTGCTGACCTCTATTAGCATCACTGCTAACCTCTATTAGCATCACTGCTGACCTCTACTATCATCACTGCTAACCTATACTCTCCTCACTGCTGACCTCTACTCTCCTCACTGCTGACCTCTACTATCCTCACTGCTGACCTCTACTATCATCACTGCTGACCTCTATTAGCATCACTGCTAACCTCTACAATCATCACTGCTGACCTCTACTATCATCACTGCTGACCTCTACTATCATCACTGCTGACCTCTACTATCATCACTGCTGACCTCAATTGCTCTCACTACTGACCTCTACTATCCTCACTGCTGACCTCTACTATGGTAACTGCTGACCTCTACTATCCTCTCTGCTGACCTCTACTATCCTCTCTGCTGACCTCTACTATCCGTACTTCTGCTGACTTTTATTACCCTCACAGCTGCTAGCCTCTACTGACCTCACTGCTGGCCTCGACTACCCTCTCTGCCGCTGACCTCTTCTACACTCGTTTCTGCTGACCTCCACTGTTGACCTCTAGTACCCTCACTCCGTAGCAGTCATGCGCCATTGCCAGAATAGAACCTTAATTCATCAACCGCTATTTGTTTGCTGCAACTATAAACAAAAGAAAAAGACGCTCCATCCACTGCTCGACAATCAATGACTAAGTTTTAGCTGACAAAGTGAGTTTAGTGTTAGATGTTCTGAACGAACAACAACAGCTAAAACTGACTTCTTCTTTCATTACATTCTCTTGCAATTACATATTCGCTTGAAAAAATCCGAGTCCTGTTTAGAGCCTTTGCCAAAACAACATAACAATATAAAACTGGTAAATCTTGTCGGTCTCTTTGCATTTGTACGTGTGTGGGCGGTGAACATTAACAAGAACAATTCATTTTCAGTTAACACACTTGAATTGCTGGAAAAGTACCATTGTTCAGGACATAATTACATTTATGATGGCATGGATTTTTAAGATCTCAGTCAGTTCAAAATGAGGACTCCCAGGCAGACATGATGCAGGTCATTTATTTTAATAATGACAATCCTCCAAATCAGAACCCAAAACCATGCAACGTTCACGACCATGAGAGCAGTCCAAACGGGCAAACAGTATCCAAAAACAACAGGCTGAGGCAAATCCAAATAACAGGCAACTGGTTTCGGTACACAGATATAAATCCAGAACAAATAATCCAGAAAGCAGTCCAAAGACACCGAAACTAGACTGTTTACTGTTTGAACCTGGAAAGTTTAACTGTAGGAACCTGGAAAGTTTCAATGTATGAACCAGGACTGTTTAACTGTATGAACCTGGTCTGTTTAACCGTATGAACCTGGTCTGTTTAACCGTATGAACCTGGAAAGTTTCACTGTATGAACCAGGACTGTTTAACTGTATGAATCCGGACTGTTAATCTGTGAGATCCTAGACTTTTTCACCGTAAGAAACTCGACCGTTTCACTGCATGGTTCCAGCAGTAGTTGAAATATTAGTAATAATCGTAGTAGTATTAAAGTAACTACAATAAATGTGGAGAAACCGTTTGTTTCGAGGGGATTAAACCGTGTACATAACAGCTACAGAAACCTTCCATCAACTTCTTCTTCTCCTTTGAGTTTTTTGGCAGATTGTAGTACCAGCTTTTAGCTGCATACCACCTCCTTCTGTATCAGAGTACGTACGACGGGATCCAGTTTACATATGTCGAATAACTAGTGTAGCTTCGTGGATTTTTCCATGTAACTTAATGGCTTTTGTTACCTTTTTCATGTCAAGTTAAACAGTAGTTACATGAGGCGTGATCTCTATGATCAGAAAAATGGTGAAAAAAGAAAAGCTGTAATCGTTTTTCTCCATCACTTTGGACTTTACACAAGCATTTCATCCACCTAATGCTGATCTACAGATGACCTGCAGAGGGCAGTAATATGTCTGCATGTAGTCTCCCGCAAATCGCATAATAATGATAAGAACCTATTTCACTGTATGGACCTGGAACAGCTCTTTGTAGTCAGTTGGCCTGAGTGTGAAGCACCTGTTGCCATTGCTACACATTGGTATGAATACTAGTAGTAGAAATATTAGTAGTAGTATTGTTGCATTTTACCTTTAACAATTGCTTGTTACCATATTGACATATCTCCCATTGCTTCTTATATTTATTTTCACACATCTTTGTTATTTTTGGCATAAAAAATTGAATAAAAGATTTACAGTTAGCAGAGTAGTCCCAATCAATCTGAAAATACCATGTCTAATTTCCATATGGGCTTCAAAAGTTGTTAGACAACATAAACGTCCAAATAGTAGACAGTATTTTATTGCCACTGCGGACACACTACCGCAGATCCTCTGTTAACGAGAAAAAACTCAAAAAACGTGTCATGGATTTTCACATTTTATTTCCCCATAGACCTTAATGTGAGGAAGAACCAGATTTATTTTGGTGAAGGTCAGTAGTATATTTCAGGAGTTTTATCTCTTTATGTCCAAAAGTTTTGGGGCAATCATTTCTCAACTATTTTTCTCAATTTAGTCAATTTAACATTGGCGCATATGAGAAAAAACTTAAGCAGATCTATCTCGTATAATCACATTTTATTCTCTTAGTTCATATTTTACTTCTACTAACACATTTACAGTTACTAACACAATTTATCTCATCAGGTTTTGCAACTTATGAATCCTGCATCCCATCATTGATGCTTTTTTTGCTTTACTGCTTTTAACACCTCCACATTTATTTGTCGAAAATAATTACTCCGCACGCAAATCTAGTCCAGCCTCCTCCACGCGTGGATTATCTCTCAGGAAAATGCTCCCGCAGAAATGTAAAAGAACAAGCCATTACAAATGCTTGGCCATGCATGAAAATTAAAGATGTTAATAATGATTTTATCTTTTTTTGTTTTGTTTGACTGCCATTGGTCCTTGTCATCATCCTTCAGAGACGGTAAAAGCTGCTTATTATTGTGACAAATAGTGTTTGCTCGGCTGTGTGTTTTAAGATGTGTTCTCAATTCTAGACGAAGCAGACTAAGCGCAGCGTATCAGGTTTCACCTGACTGCATCTCCCACTTTATTCTCACATCGTCTTTAGCCGAGTGTCAGGATTGACACATCTTGCGATGTTCAAAGTTACCTGTCATTGTAGGTTGTTTTCCTTTGTGCAGTCCAGGAATAAAATCAGCTTGACGCCCGACAAAGATTCATCAAATCTGAATCCCCCCGCTGCAGAACCTTCTTGCACATAGCTCATATCGACTCTAAACCCGTCCTGTTTGCAAATCTGTTGGTCAAACCAGCGCGACCACATAAATACATCCTCACCTGGAAGATGTGCTTGACTTTAAAAGGGTGGTGAGAAAGTAACATGCTAATACACAGAGCGGTGATTGATGTTTGCAGACGTCCAAGGAACAGTTTCACACGTGATTATATTGGACTTTGAGCCCGATGGGATGAGGAGGGATGACCGGAAATGAGAAAATGGTGATGTGGCTTAACTTTGCATCAATGTTGCTGCCATATCTATGAGCTACAAGCATAATAAGATGACAATGAAGTGCAACCAACACGTTTGATCATCTCACTGTTTGCGAAGAGCCTCACCTTCATCATGTTTCCCTGGAAAGACATGAATTGGTAACACATACCGTGCCTAAATTGCTTTCTTATACTCTCCCCGTGTCCCCCATTCTTCTCAGTAGGCCTGATTACTCCCTCAGTGTTTCTACATGCTGATGCTTTCTCAACGCCGCCATCAGAGATTAATTGACAAGCTCTTGATGGAACATCTGTTATATATCCCTGGATTTCCTTTTGAAGCTTTAGTCATAGCTCGGTTGGCTGCTAAGTCTGCTGACTAAGTGCCTCACCAGGAAGTAATTAAATTAAACATATTTGAGGCTCAATGTAAAAACAAATGATGGAGATTTAAAGCAAAGTTTCAACAGTATTCTACTCTATTACTGTCATTCAGTGACATTTAAAGGCTATTGCGAGACAAATAACACATTATTTCAGAATGTGTGCAAGAGGGAATCAGTCATAAAGGAAGTGACATCTTGCCACATCCTGTTCGGCCACGTAACGGGTTTGAGAGACGGTCAAACTACATCTTGTCAAGAATTCAATTAAAGTTCAAACAAGCTTTATAGAAGCTCTAAAAGGGTGCATTTCATCCATGGTTGCTTTAGGCAAACTTAAACTTATTATTCTACTATGATAGAGGTTCTGTATTATATATATACTGTATTTTGTTATTTGTTGTTATTTTTATCATTCTTAGTTGTCGTTTCATAGTTAAGCATGGATGATTGTGACCTAGGGTGTAGAAGTGGGTTGGTGTTAAACTGTTGGCTGAACGGTTATCGGTCTTTAGCCTTCTATTGTAATAGAGTGTGAATGGGTGAATGTCTTATGTTTAGGGTCTTCGGAGGGGACACCCTGGAAAATATGACAGTTTATCACAGGTCAAAAACATAGAGACAAACTATTCAGTCTCAAATTTACTTATACTGCATGTTTGGGAAGTCGTTAAACCGTCACGGAACCAATGCATGCAAATTTCACACAAAAAGGCCGCAGGTGGATCTGAACCACCTGCGGCCTTCTTGCTATGAAAAAAATGTAAGACATTATATTACTTTATTGAACAACTGTATTGATTTAGACTATATTCATTGAATAACAATTTAATATTGAGTACATTTTGTACTGTAGAGTGAGCAAATGCAAATCTACAGTATCTTAGTAACAACACTGTGGCCATTATGTCCTATACTTACAGGAATACATTTGTGAACTGTTTATTTATTTCTCGTTATATATTTTGATTCAAAAATACAGTAAGACTCCGTGGTAAAACATAGGACTTTGTATGTGACTTTTAAAATGCGTCTTGTGAGATTGTTACTTTAAGGTAGTTTAGGTTTTGTTCCTGCCAAAATGAAGAGGAGGACGCAAGCTCCAACAACGCAGCTAGCCAACAGGAAAACTTTCATTTTCCCAGGCTTTACAGGGATATAATTAGATACATCAATTCTTGCTTCCAATGCTAATATTGGATAAAAAAATATACTAGGAGAATTGGTCCATCTGTAATTTTGTCAAACAGAGATCATCATAATACAAACAATCTCATTTTCAAAAACAAGCATTTTAGGTGGATATAATCAACGGTTTTCCCTCATTGAAAACCTTGCAATCTTCTATAACCTCTATACTTTGTTTACTATTACTGATCTGTCCGTATTGAGAGGCCGACTTAAGAGTCAGGCGATCACAATGCAGAACCTGAAGGCATCCTCGATACGGGCATAAATCATCACAATAATCATTCTCTTTCAATTCCATTATGAACAATCATTATTTATTTGATTTATTTCCTTCTCTGACGGATCTGTACTGTTAAATTGCTGGAATATTAAACCTGGGATGCCTTTTCTACTAAAAGAGCTCACATCCATGATTTCAACCTTCCTGAGCAGGAAGCATTTATCTCAGGTCCTGTGCCCTCATTTCTGACATGTGATCATCACGAAAATATGCCGCCTCAAGGCATCTGCAGCTCGGGTCTCATTCATCATCATACACAGCAGTGTACGGCTTAAATCGTTCTACCTGACCAGAGATCCAAAGTGGCTGCAAAGCATAGAATTGATTTTCATTGAGGAAATTGAACTGGAAAAACCCCAGTTCAGAAAAATGTATTTCTATAATCAAAAACATATTTAAATGCATTAGATTCCACAGCAGTCTTAGTACAGTAGTATGAGTAGAATAAGAAGTAGTGGTAGTAGTAGTAGTAGTAGTATGAGTAATCAGCCATATCTTTCATGATGTCATAAGTAATTGCATCTGTTGTTTCTTTCATCTTCCTGAATCCTTTATACCTTATGTGGCTGTAACTTTAAGTGTTCCTGTTAGCAATAGCTTTTTATGAACAACGCAGTGTTCATGGTCAGTAGCATGATTATTTGGCATGTGATGCAACACTTTGGTAGTATAACCTTAGTTTAGGTACATCTAACTTTTTTGTTCCTTTTTGCATCTTCTTCACTGAAACCAAAATTCATCCAACGAACAACACAACATTCCCTTTTTGCACAAGCTCCTCCGGTTGAGATCTTTTCATATCCGAGAAATGTTGGGGATATTATGGAGTCGTCATCGCAGCCGCCATGTCTGCAGCCACAGATTCATCATATTAATGTGATATCTCAGAATAATTTAATGGATAATTTTCAAATCTTATATCCACATAGATCTTAGTGTGAGGAAATACTGGATTGATCCTGGGATAGATTGGTTCAATATTTCTGAGACTAGGGGGCGCTATATCTCCAAAAGTTCTTCGCCCATAAATTCTTTGGGTCCTTCGGTTCTTATTGGTCCGATTTTGTCCAAACTTGGTGCATATGAATCGACTCAAGGATATCTCTATTAGATACATCATATTTACTATAATAGATCATATTAGAGTTAAATGTTGGACAGGGTATAACCACAAGACTGAACATGATGTTACGAGGGACAGTTTGTCAAGGCGCGCCTTTTGAAATATTAATCAAATTAAATAGTATGAGAAGATGATGTTGATCAAGACTCAAGGCTTCTTTTTGTTATTTCAAGCTGTTTTGTGTTGTAACACTTTTTTGTTGACATACTGACAGTCTAGCTCTTTATTTAACTCAAAACAGGATATTCTGCCATTATTATGATTTGTCTGTGTCCAACAGACTTGATGTTTATGCAAATGTTAATAACTAGAACTACGATGTCGTCCCCAACAGCAAGTATATATCCACAAACATACCCCAATCCCCTTTATTGTACAAGCAATCCCTACGATTGTTGAGTTATTTCCACATTATTTTTTAGTGAAAAAAAGCTCCCTAAAGTGAGTACAATACGAGTATAATATGAACTATTCGATTGAAATATGGGGGAATCGGACCAATGGTTGAGAAATTATGGGCAAAAACATTTGGATATAAAGTTCCCCCTACTGTTGGAAACATAGAACTGACATTTCCCAAAATCCATCTAGTACTTCCTCCAATGAAGATCTGTGATAAAATTTTTTAAATGATACATGAAATAGTATTGGAGTTATCGCGTTTTCAGGCAGGATCTGTGGATGCGGCAAATTACGATTTGGTAATATCCCAGAATTTTCAGGGACACAAAAATAATAACAACTCTATAAAGTCACTGTTTTTCTATACACTGTAAATACATTATGAAATGATTTCTCCGCATTTCACCCATCGGGGAGTGATTTGGAGTGAATACGAAAGCCTTTACGACGTCAGCGGAGGCTCAGTTAGTTTGATTTGATTTGATATGATTTGATGAGTAGATATTGAAAGCAGAACAGAATGTCCAAGATTAGAATTTTCATCTTTATGCGGACATGTTGTTATGCCGAACGGTCCAGCTGGACGGACCTGCTCTGAGATAGATCTCAGAGACTGGCTCAGACAGCAAGTCTCCGACCCTTTGTGTTGTGATGTGGGCTTAGTGAGCACCCGGGCGTCTCCTCTCCTGAGCTCTGGGCAGAAGCAGACAGCGAGTGTGAGCCGTGATAGCAGAGGCAACTTTGAGCGGTGGCCTATCAGCGGCAGACTGGCTGTCTGAGCTGGATGAGATTTGAGGACCTGGCCCTCCATTAATCATCTTCAAATCAGCATTCGACTGAACGCTTCCCCGCAGCTCACCTCACTCCTCACTGGAGCTTATCTTAATATGGACAAATTAAGCCGCAGTCTTGTTTGTCATTTCCGTCGTCATTGAATTAATGCTTCCATCGGTCATTATTGATAATGTCAAAATTCTCGATTGCTTAAAGATGTGCCGTGGGTTTGTTTACCAACAGTTAATCAAATGCTAGCAGCGGCAATCAACTCTAGCATTACGCCGATTTGCACAATGTATGTGTGTTTTGTTGAAAGAGCAGTCAAGAATAGTCTTATTGATGTGATTACCATGCAGCACGTATATTCATGAAAACCTCTAATTTAATAAGGAGAGATGAGAAGTTATAGTTTACCAACAACATCGAGTAAATCATTTTTGTCACATTTTCCCGGCATATCATTACAGCGGCGTTCCTTCAGCTCAGTTCAGCGCTGGTTAAAGATGACAAGCGGTGCTGATAGATCTATCTCGCACACACAGCCGCTCAGAGAACTCTTAATTCTGCAGAGAGGGCTCGCTGAGATCTATGCATTTCTAAAGAGATAAGAATTTCATTATGCACTCAAGGATTATAAATGTTGAATGGGAATTTGTCTCAGATGTTTTATCTCTGTCTGCATTTTAATGTTATTCCGCCACAACACACACAGAGCCGCCATAAAAAAAAAGAAAGTATTTGCGTCTCGTTCCTATTTGAACAACTGTTCTCAATAAAAATAACAATCGAAATACCATTGAGGATTGTATTCATATCTGACCGAAGTGCTTTGTTGAACATATCAGGTTACCATATCAAAGCAACTTTTAATGGAGTGAGAAGTTAAAATAAGTTATTTAACAGCTGTTATCTGGTTATGAGTAATGTGCTGGTGTTCTTGTTATTTTGAAGACTCATAGACTCTTGTATCTGATGATTTACAAAAGTAATGCACATATCTTTTTAAATTGCAAGCATACATTCATACATATACCTGGACCGGTAATGATCCTGTAATGACCGGTAATGACCTGCCAGTCACCTGTCCGAGGTGCGTTAGCCTTTTCCCAGCCAATATCGCCCTGCGTCCTCCCTTGCTCCCTTGTCATGACAAGCAACATTTGTCACTTTGTGATTTAATTCTTTCTTTCTGACAGTATTACATGGTTATTTGGAGTTTGGGGTATCGTGGTTCTTCAGTTGTTATAACATTCGTTTACTGTATACTCATGCGCCATGGAAGGAATTAACGACTATGTAGATTACGCCACTGTATGCTGTGTAACAAATGCGTGCCATGGGGGTATATATACATTATATGTTCCGTATAGACCACTAGTTCCCTTCTTATATCCTCCTACCATCAATTCTTGCTCTCAGTCTATTTATGATCAGTATGTTCTGGTATGATCCCAGAGTGATCTGACAAGGACCATGCTAATCTGGTTATCGGACATAATGATATGGCTTACGGCACTATACGGCACCAACTGCCACTATACGTCACGGTTGATAGTGGCTTCTTAAACAGCTAGGCCATCCGGCTGCTGTTTGTAAGTACAGTATATCGACCCAAAGATCCACACCCGCTTCTTACACCTTCCCTCCTGAAGTCTGCTTTTGGAAGTAGCTTTCCATCAATGCCATGCTCTCCGTCCATCTCTGCCTTGGTGTCCGTGTGTGTCTTGTTCCAGTAACCCATCTCTCATCAGGATTTACTGCTATGCTCCTCGTTTGATCTGATACAAATCTTTTTCATCTGGGTGATGATACCGATCCGCCATCTCAGATGTCCACCACAGCAGCTCAAAGCACTGAGATGCATTACCAGATGGTTGGAATAGTGGAAATGAAAGATGGACGGACAGATAGACAGATCTTTAATAATAGACTACAAATTAGTATGTCCAGTTATGCAGTTTGCAGTTACACAAATGGTGTGAGGTAGATAAATGGTTGTAAAATTCCAGAGTTTCAGAACCAACACAGTTTCTCAGTGGTTCATTAGACAGCTAGACTGTTTTCGGGACAAAGGACCTGCGGTGTCTTCCACTGTGGGTGTAGCAGTCTGCTGCTGAAGGAGCCGTACGGTGCTCCACAGTCACATGTGGTGGTTGAAAGCTGTTGTCCAGGATGTATGTCAGCCTTCACAGAGTCCGGGGGACAATCCAGGACAGAGATGGACCTTCTGACCAGTCTGTTGAGTCTCTTTCTGTCTATCTATGTGCTTCTTCCAGTCTAATGGCCCACAGCGTAGACGATCGCTCATCCTACCACATTGTCATAAAAGGTCTTTAGCAGAGTCCTGCACACTCCGAAGGTCCTGTGGACCTCAGTCTCTTCAGCATGTGGAGACAAATTTGGCCCTTCTTGTACAGAACAGCTGTGTAGTCCGGACGGTCCAGTTTATTGTTGAATTGAAGACCCAGGTATTCAATGTCCAAACCCTGTATTTACACTGGTGGAATCTCTAAGGTCCTCTAGTCCACAAGTCCGTCATAGTGTTCGAATAGTCCAGATCTTTCTCTGATATCTATCCAACAATGGCTGAATCGTTGGAGAACTTCTGGAGCTGGACGTGTCCTGCATTGTGTTTGGGTCACAGGAGCAGAGTCTCCTAAGGAGCTCCTGTGCTGAAGACCACTGCATCAGAGAAACAGCTATCTCACTTCCGTCTGTCAGTGAGGTAGTTAGTGGTCCATGCAGCCAGGTGGAGGAAACACCTTCTGTATCACTTTGTTTTTGGATTGAAAAGCTCTTTTCAGTTTGCAGTCAGTGAACTTACGACACTCTCTCGCTGTTGGTTCCTTTTGCTGGTGGATGTCTCTTTACCATCAGCTTATAGACATGGAGGAGGTCAGTTGTTCAGATTTTGATCTGACCAACCAAGCGGAGAGAGGGTGGATGAGCCGCATGCCTCCTTGGTGTTGGCATAGAGTTAGTCCAGTGTTTTATCGTCTCTGGTGTTACTGGCTAGCTCTGGTTTTGTCATCTTGCGACAGAGCCAAGATCCTGTGGGACTTGACAAACACCTGCTGCATAACTACCCAGACAAATTGGTGGTTGACAAGGAGCAGAGGAGGTCAGATGTGAAAGTCCCGGCAGTCCCAGCTGAGTATCAGTAAGAAGGAGTATGAAAAGATGGAGAAGTACAGTGGGCTTAACAGCTGGACCCGATGTGGAAGGTGAGATTCAAAATGGTCCCAGTGGTGATAGAAGCTTTGGGGGCTGTGCCCCCCAAACTGGAAGAGTGACTCCATCATATGATACTCAGAACCTTCAAACTCCCAGGCCTCTGGCAGAAGACCCGAGCTCGAGGAATACACTTACCGCCACCAAAGGGTGGAGGGGGAGATTTTTTTTATATATATAAAATCACTTTCACCCCATCTTTCTCACTAAAATGTCATTTGTTAGACTAGATTTATATGAATACAGAATAGAATATGAAGTAATTCACTAAAGTGTTTGGGTTAAGTCTGAGTGCTTTAACATTTCCATTTTTATTCAATACCGCTTTAATTACTGACTCAACAGATGAATCATGCTCTCACCTTACGGGCTAATAGAGACGTCTGTTAATCCTCTTCTGCCACATCGCCACATTATTGCTATTCTTAAAATCTTATGTCGTAAAAATAAATGTCGACAAAACATATCCATCCTCTAAATTCTGCCAATGTGCTGAATGCCCAGCGGAGACCATCTGACGAACGAGGAAATGACTCAGATTTGAATAATGACCCACAATAGTCAAGTCCAAAAAACTATTATCCATCTAATAGACTATAAACATGCGCTAGACAAAAAAGGAAGTAATAAATGTTTATATACAGCTGAAACTCTTTGAAATGGACAGCACACTTACTTTCTCACACTTATCTGTACCACTGCTGTTGTCTACCATACTTCTTATTTTTGAATTATATTTATTATCTATTGCACGAAGCTCCATAACTCCTGGCGTCGGAAACCGAATATATTTTTTATCAGGAATAGCAAGATCAAACAATTGGATCACTTCTGTTTTTTTATTATATCCTTTATTTGACCAGCATTAATCCTCAGTGAAATTAGAAAAAAATCTTCTCTAAGAGCAATTTGGCCAAAAAAAAGCAGCATATAATTGTTGAAAGACCAAATAGAGACCATCCAAAACAAAAACAAATATTGTTTGGAACAAATGAATACAAGAAAATGTTTGACATTTCATCAAAAAAAACAACTTGGTGTATGTTTGTCTAAGTTCTAAAATAAGACATAATTAGAAGTTTGATTTAAGAGACTTAAAAAAATCTGAATAAAACTAACTTCTTGTTGTGGTTTGGTCTTTCTGTGCTTTTGTTCATCGAGAGTGTTATCTCTTGAAAAAAAACAACAACAAACAAACAAACAAAAAACACTCCTTTCATTTTCCTGCGTCTTCTGCATTTCCAGCCTGACTGACAGACAGCTCAACAACAGAACCAGTTCTGGACTCATCTGTATACAGGCGGGTTCTGTTATTCGTTGCTGTTTTCGAACAGTTGCAGTCCCAACTACTGGCCCGGACCGTAGTTTTCTTAACATCCATGACAGCTGTCATCTAAACGGAACCTAAAAATGATTTTTTTTAAGCATGTTTTTAACATTAATACGTCATTAATCTAAATAGTAAGGGAGTGGCATGTCAATCAAAAATACTATTCAATCCTGACCATTAAAATGTTATTCCAGTAACACCTACACTGTAAAACAAATATTATAATTTAAGATAAAATACCAGCAGCTGAGGGAAAGCAAGGGAAAAGCCTGTTCATGACATATTTGATAGACAATTATTAACGGTTCTTTTTCTCTAAAATATAATAAAAAAGGTTACGAAGTTGTGAGAATAAAGGGCAACATTAACACGATTAATAAGTAATGAACTGCAATTTGTTAAAGATACAAGCAGCTGATGAAAGATGCAGATTCAGCTGTTATTAACTGTATCTGGAGGTGTGATTATAGCTGATTTAAAATGGTGCAAGTAGCATTAAAACCAAAAACTTTGACTGAAATAATGACTAGATAAAGGCCACGTTGGTGCGACTGGAAACATATCCCGTTAAAATGTATCGGTACGATACATCGTACCATTAAAATAGTTAGATAGTTTTATCCATAGCAGTATATCATGTACAACAGCTCTTCTATTCTCCTAACTAAGTATATAAAGAGTTGTACATTTTGAAATATGAAGGTGAAATGACAAAAAAATGATGAAATGTACTTGCGTTACATCACTAATCTTATGAATCGGACTTTGAAACAGTGCTGTAGCGGGGATTGCTCAGGAATGAAGAGCAGTCTGATGTATAAATTATTAAGCTGGATCATAAAAATGCGACCCGCTGGCTCTCTAAAGATCCACAGAGTTAGAGTTTCGGAGCGCCCCGGCTGACACCCCTAACCGTCTGCTGCGCTGCTCACGCCAACTCCTGTAACAATTCATAGAGCTGATCGGCACCTTTGGACATAAATCGGGTCCTCAGGAAATCTGAAGTGGTAAATAATGAAGCAGAATTTGCTGCCAGACAAATTAAGAGGACCGGCGGCAGAACTTCAGGACATCCAACAGTTGATGGCTCCAATTCTGCAGGGGTAACCTTTGGAAGGGGATACTGGCTACATAACCTTTTGGAAACATTTAAACATTCATGCGGTCGCCATTAACTGCCATGCATGTTAAATCCCCTCCACCGGACAGGCTTAAATAATTCATTTTCATAATAGCCCCAGAAATCCCTGAATAAAATATTCAGATTTTACAGACAAACCTCGGGAAAAAAAAATGTAATCGACTCTGACCTTGCATAATGAATTTATCAGTTATTAGACGCAGACAGGCAAACAGAAAATATCCCTCGTGTTCGCCCTGATTAGTATGACATTTGTGTTGGGCCTCACCTCTCAGGTGAGTCGTCCTCTTACCCGTCTGCGGAGTATCTGAGGACTAAAAGTATCACGGGATTACAAGATCTCTGGTATAATCAAGCCCGCTCACAGCAAAGGTCACCGACAACTCAGTGCTCCCATATCCAATTTGGTGAACGAGTAGCAGGAATTTTAAACAACCTGCATCTCCTTTCCCAGCCCGGGTTCACCAACTTGTTTGAAAACAATATAAAAACTAGACCTACGCCGTAGTCCCCGCCTTGTTGTTCTGTATTCATGTGCTGCAACAACCCAAATAACAATGTATATAATGATAATAATAATAATCATTGCTTTTATTAATAAGCGACATGCAAGTGTCGCATGACGTCATCTGAACAGGATAATTGAACTTGTGCCCTCGGGCAGACACTTCAGAACACTGAACGCACAGAACAACAGACTAAAGAAGAGTTTCTATACCAGAGCCATTAATGAACTAAACACAGCAAGAACTTGAACTTTTTTTCGATCGTATTCACTGTGCAATATGAAAAAATCGTGCAAAAACTTGCAGAATATGGACGTTTTTTTTTTTACTTCCTTTCAGATTTCTTCTTTTTAAAAAAAATGTATTATTTATTGTTTGTCTGCGCCTTGAAATAATTGCATCTTAAGTTTGTTGTACTTGTACAATGATAATACAGATATTCTGTTTTACTGTATTCTAAAGTGTCAAAGCGTGGTTCAGCCTCGTCACATCAAAGCAGTATTCCGTGTGAAAAAAAACTCTAGCTTACTCGTCGCTTGTTAAGGTAATGAATAATGTCGTGACCTCCTTTGATGAACGGCAAAAATGAACATTTGGGAACTTGAATGACGGGGAAATAAAAAGCTAAAGGGGCAAAATGTCATACATTTTATTTAAGGTGGCACCTCTCACCACACTGCTCGCCGTTGGTGATCCATAAACCATTATGGTCGTATTATAAAATGTTAAAGTCGAAACTACGTCTGAAAAAGTTTATAGTTTTTCCTTTCGCAGATTTTTTCTTTGATGGGCGCTCCTTTTGTAATTCATATGCTCTAACCGGTGTGAAAGCTTTTTTTCCGTCTAAACACACGTGGCTGTGGAATCAATCGACCTCGATACAGAACAGATGGATGGATTCTTTAATGTCCGTCGTTGCATCCTATCAGCCTGCTTTAAACTAGTGGAAGTGTTGTTGATAAAAAGGCGCAGCCTGCTTTTCAGCGCCTTAAATAATTTCCCACAGCTTTCCTCCACATCGCCGTCTCGCTGCAGTGAAGGATTTAGCAGCAGAGAGCTCAGAGTAAGCGTTCATAGCGAGGTGGCAATGTGGATCAATCTCGTTTCATTTATTCCTTGACGCCGTGTGACATGTGCTTGATTGACGTGCCTTTTTCTTTTTTTTCTTTTTTTTTTTTGCCAAGAAATGCTTTGGTACTTGTTTTGCATCGCAGCCGTTCCATTTCAGTACATCCTGCCACCAAACTAATTGGGCTTGGTGAGAAAACATCAAATTGTTGAACAGGCTTTGACAGGCAAGAGAAAACACTGATCGCTAGAGCTGCATGTCCTTTAATAAAAGCTTTTGTGGAGTTTACCTCCGTAGATTGTCACAGATACTAAATCAAAAAAGAAAACCAAAAAAAATCTCTTCAGTTTTTTTTTTGACAGTTAAGAGAATTGCAGCCCTGTATTTTTTATTTTAGAGCTCTAATGCATATTTAATACAGTATCTTAAGAAGCTAACTTCCTTTAAAGCAAATTTTAGTTTATAAAAGGATTTATTAAAGGCCTGGCATTCACTTTACCTTCAGAATGATACATTAGAATGATTAAATAGAGTGTTTTTTAACTTACTTGCTCTCTCACCTTGATGACATCACCGCACTCTGGCTATTAGACCGGTCCAGCTGAACCAGGATCCAAAGACAATATTCTGTATCATACCTCGTTTTCTCCTCTCTGCAATTGATCTTAGTCTGTGTAAAGGAAACCTGCCAGCTTTACATAATTGGATTGCGGAAGATTGCCGCTCTCTTTGAGGCGCCCATAAATCTCTGTACCTATTAGAGGGCATGATGTAAATCTTATTGTCATTTCAATGTCTATTACTGCAGGTATGCATCAGCGGAGAGCGTTCAGTACGTCATGCTCACTGGCGTTACAGCAGCGTCTTAAAAAGGGGTGACCAAATTCAACAGCTTGTTTGAAGGTGCCTTCAGCACAGAGGCTAGCTAGTGCATTTGAATCAGTACAAAAATGTATATATATATATATATTTGGGCCGATGCTGCAAGGGTAAACCCCAATCCCCTGTGTTGTACAAGCAATCCCCCTAGAGATTAAAAGATGAACAATCAGAGGAAAAGATCATATGTCTCTTATATGGAAAAAATTGGACTAATGTTAAAGAAGTTGTGTCCAAAAACAGAATAAAAAGTTCCCCCTAGTGAGTAAAATATGGATAATGAGAGAAAGATATGATACGAGACAGATCTCCTCAAGGTTCGATCATATTCGCTAATTATGGATTAAATCCAACCAAAGGTGAGGAGGTTTCCCAACAGGTTGAGAATTTATTTACGGTGATGGGCGGCGCAGCACGGCGAGGGATGGATGGGTCCATCGATAAACCAGACCAACAAAAGTCTATAACTAACTCCATTTACGCTAATTGAATTACCGTCTTCTATCTAAGGCAAACATAAATAACTGGATTTAATATGGTGGATATGCTGGACATTGTGAACATGATGGACAGGATGAACATGGTGGATATGGTGGACATGATTGATATGGTGGACATGATTGATATGGTGGACATGATGGACATTGTGGACATGGTGGACATGATGGATATGGTGGACATGGTGGACATGGTGGACATGATGGATATGGTGGATATGGTGGACATGATGGATATGGTGGACATGGTGGACATGATGGATATGGTGGATATGGTGGACATGATGGATATGGTGGACATGATCAACATGGTGGACATGATGAACATGGTGGACATGATGAACATGTTGGACATGATTGACATGGTGGACATGGTGGACATGGTGGACATGGTGGACTCGGTGGCGATGTTGATGTTTCATGCCTCTTCCTCCCTCACAGGAACTTCACTCACACAACAGGCTGTTGTCTAGGCTGTAATCATTCCCAGGGTTCAGTGCGGCAGCTAATAAAAGCCTAAAGCAGTTTATTACGGTTTGTTACAGGCTGCAAACGCCACATTCAGTGGATGGAAGCTTTGCATGCTAATTTAAACCTCACTGCCGTTTTCTTTTAAGCAGTGGTCGTGTCCCGATGAGGGTTCTACCAAACTGTCTCTCAGTGACTCCTTCACTCGTCGCTGCTTCCCATTAAGGAATGCTACATGTTGTCCCGCAGCTATTATTTGGCTGCTATGATCCACAAGGAGAGTTTTTATGTGGACGCATCTGAGTGGGGTGGTCAGGACAGAAATATATTTTTAAAGAAGGTACTGTTCTTTGAGGATCAGATCCATACATTTTAATTGACACCTTTTAGAGGTCCGTATTTTGGATGACGACGCTGTTAAATTTAATATCCCGGAAAAAAATTGGGATTATTATGGAATCTTGTCCACAGATCTTCTTGTTAGCATTATAATAAAAAAAAAAAATCTCATGAATCAGTGTCAAATTCTATATCCACGTAGATCATATTGCGAAAAATAACTGCACTGATTTTGGGGAATGTCACTTGTATATTTCTGACACTAGGGGGAGCTTAGACTCCACAAGTATTGGGGTCATAATTTCTCAACCGTTCGTCCAATTAAGTCCAAATTATATTTTATACTAATAGTTCATACTTTAATCGCTAGAGGGAGCTTTTTTACAAACACAAATGACAAACACAATTTACACGCATAACTTCCTAACTATTTGTCCGATTTAGTCCACATTTGGTGAATATGAATCGACTCGAGAAGATCTACTTCATACATGATTCTAATAATTCAGATTTTACTCACTAGATGGAGCTTTTTTTTTTATAAGCAACGCTGTTTTAATGTTAGGAGTTCAATAAGGGTATTACTTGTACAAACACAGGGGATTGGGGGCTTTTCTTCAAATGGCAACAGTAAGAGATGATAACCTTCAAAACGGTAGATACATATTTTTTTTTATTCAGAATATGTAAAGAAAACATATTTTACAGTGAAAATACAAACATACCATAATTATACAAGCATGCGATTACTGTTTAAGTAATCTTCTGTCTCAATTAAAAATTTTGCTGGTATGTACATTCAAAAACTTTACAGTGCCTTTACAAAACATTGAACCATTTAGCAAGAGCTTCATTTCTACAAAGAAACATTCGTACTTGTGTGTAATACTGTTAATTTGAAGTTTTTGGTTGTTTTTAATAACTGATTTTATTAATGTTCTTCTAAAGATGTTTACAACTTAGGTTTTTTCATATGGAATTTTTTTATTTATGTGTTTATGTCATTGTACAATAGTCAGATTGGGAACCCAGAGGAGGAGGAGGAGGAGGAGGAGGAGGAGGAGGAGGGGGGAGGTGGTATATCAGTCATCCACCATTGGATATGGATGCTGGTTTGATCCCTGGACAACCCCTGCAATCTACATTTCAATAGGGTCCTTGAGCAAGACCCTGAACCCCAGTTTTCTACTGGGTTATTCAAAGGCGCTGCCCACTGCTCCTCAGCACTGGGTCAGTGCAGCGCGTTCATTTCACATTGTTGACCTGTCCGTGTGTACAAACCTGATAATGAACAGTAAACATTATTTTCCTCATGGTAGGTTTTATGACTGATGTGGGACGTCAGGATAAACACAAAGCAGCAGTTGTGTTTATATACCGCATGGTTCATCACAAAGCGAAATGTTTAGGGCAATGCAAATAGCAAATTTACTGTTTATGGTGATTTTAAACGTATAAAAATATATACATACATACTTTATTTTATTTTTTTTAATGTTTTATCTAATTGTTTAATTATTTTAAATGGTAATTAAAATCTGAAAAGTTGTCATCTGAGTCATCTGCTATGTAGTTTATTAAAAATAAAGACAGCATTACATGAACTCTGGCTAATGACCACAGAGAAAAAAAGTGTCTTCTGATTGCAAAATTTTTTTTTTAATAAATAAATATTCTCACCTTATAAACGACAAAACAACTTTATCTTAGCAAGCTATTTTCAGTCCTTCCATTTTTTTTTTTTTACCTCTCTGGTTCACTTGAAACTGGACAAATAGGAAATAAACAAAAGAACCACGGAGTTCTAACGAAGCAGACTTTACCGCCGTGTTAGCAGAATGACACAACCAAGCAACTAAACAAGTCTGGAATTGGTCCAGCAGAGAGTTCAATGGAAAAACTGGTTTATTCTGAAACTCAGCCCTCAAACACAACCATGCAAACTAGATCTAGCTGAGATTCACCTCAGCTCTGATTCAGGCTGCTCAGGTCTATCCGTCTGCTTGCAAGTTACATTGTTGTTCCCACAGCGAGGACTCCTGCTGCGCCGCTGAAAACCCGGCATGCCAATATGTTCTGGGGTGCGAGCTCAGCAGCCCTCTGCCTCTCAGAACATTCGTCTCTGAAATGCAAAGCAGCTCCGGTCGGATATTGAAGAAGTTTGTAGTTCACTTTTATCATTTCCCTTTTTTTTTTTTGGAGACTTTTTGGTGTTTATTTTTGGATACTTGTGGATAGTACATCTTGGACCATTTAAGGATTATCCTGGATTAAGAGGGATGTTATATTGGAGAATGAAACAATGAAACGGAACACTGAAAGTCTGCCTGGTTAAATGAAGTCTGATGGGCGTCGGCTGCACCTTCACCAGCTGGCTGATTAGCTGAGCCGACCTCCTTGTGGAAGAAATGATACCATCAAATGTGTGCTGGTTATCATTCCGGGCAAATAATTAATAGTCATTTGATGTAATATTTCAGCTCCACTGCACAATAAGACTACCCTTATAACAGTTATCATATTTTACTGTAAAACATAATATTGTACTCACTAGGTGGATTTAAAAAAAATTGTTTTTAAAGGTTTAAAAACCAATAAAGTACGACTTTAAAACAGAACTACAGATTTATTCCAAAATGTGTGACTATGATTTAACTCAAGGAGATCTTTCTTCATATTTTACTTGCTAGGGTGGGTTTATTTACTTAAAACACTGTTTTTCAGGCATCATTTCATAATAGTTTGTCTGATTAGGTCAAAATTTGGTGCATATGACTCAACTCCAGGATATTTGTTTTGTTTATGTATCATATTTTACTCTAATAGATCATATTTCACTGACTAAGAGAAGCTTTTTTACTTAAATCACTGTTTATCAGATTCATTTCCACAATACTTTGTCAGATTTAGTGCAAATTAATTGGCTCAAATATATCGGTTTTGTCTAACTCATATTTTACACTCAAGAATTAGTTTGTTCACGTTTTTCGGACACAACTTCATTTCGTTAATGCGTGGCGCCGACAGCGTAGCTCTAAAACGGTTACTTTCCAGGAAGTAAAAAAAAAGGCTTTTGGTTAAGACGTTTCAGCAATGCTGGCAAAACTATACACCAATTTATCTCCTGTCTTGAGTAAAGAAAACCAAATAATTTGATGCAATGAAGGTTCAAGATTTTGTCACATGCTTTTTTTTTTGACAACATTTCATTCATCAAATATTTGTAAAACCAGACAGACAGACATAGAAGCTGGCCAATACCATTCCTTTATGGAGAAAATCTACAATGCAGGGGATTGGGGGTTTTCTTTCAGGGATATCCCCTTTCCGTCGGGGATGAGGTCTAGTTCCATTTTTAGCATGTTAGCTTGATAATACTGACTTTTATGTCATAGCATCACGTTAGCCATCTGCAGTCTTAAAGAGCCATATGCTCATTTCCCCGTACTGGACGGCGGTATCCTCGTATGGAATAAAGTTGGCTGCCGCCTTAATCTGTGTTCAGTACAGACGAAGCTTCGTCCGGGAACAACAGCTTCTTTCCTTTTTAGTACCTGAGCCGATGTAGAAATGTATGATTGCCTGAACAGTACAATCAAAAAAAAAACACATATCAGCTTCAATCTTTCTATATCTGCAAATACAGCAAGTACATTACAGAAAGTACAGGGATCTGTAAATTCTGTATCCGCTGATTTAGCGCCATACCCACCACTGGGCCTAATGATAGCTGACATCAAAATGTACGTGAACAGAGGGCAGCAATTTTCACCATTTACAGATGTATGACTCTGTACTCAGAAATGGGAATGCTGCACTACACAGTCAGATTGTAAAACATTTTTAGCTTTTAGCGGTTGGATGTCGAGTAAAGGTGGAGAAGCAGAGGTGACAGATCAAATTTTAACGGATCAGATTTTTTGACACCCAAAATCACAGTTAACATCCGTGATATTTCCCCTGAATCATAACACAGTTAAGATAGGGATATTTGAAAAATCAGGTATTTGAAAACATGTTGATATTTACTCTTAAAAACATTGCTGTCATAACATAATCCAGAATATACCAATAGCCATATTATTGAGTGTGGAAATGAACTAGGCCAACGGCAAGGGTGTATCCCTGAAAAAGTCCCCAATCCCCTGTGTCGTAAAACCAATCCCCCTGATTGAACTCAAATTAAATATGAAGTTTTGTCCACAGCATTTTACGTAAAAAAGCTCAACCAAGTGATTAAATATGATCTATTAGAGTAAAATATGATCTATATAAGATAGATCTACTCCAGTTGATTCATATGCACCAAATCTGTCTCAAAAAAATTGTTTCTCTTAAAAAAGCTCCCCCTAGTGATTGATATATGAACTATTACAGTAAAATGCACTGTTCTGAAGATGGATCCCCTCGAGGTTATTCCTATGCACCAAATTTGGACTGAATTGGACCAAAGGTTGAGAAATTATGGCCTGATAACTTTTGAAGATAAAGCTCCCTTGACTATCCGAAATATGCAACTGAACTTTCCAAAATCAATCTAGTTCTTCCTCGGACTGAAGTCTATGAGGTCATAAAATATTCAAATGATCCATGAAACAGTTTTTGAGTTATGTCTGGATTAATGTGTCTTTCTTAAAAAAAGAAAACTCCCCTTAGTGACTTATTAACTTTTAGAGAAGATAAGATAGTATCCATACATATGCACCACATTTGGACTAAATGGGATCAATGGTTGCATCAGCGATGATGATTCCGTAATATCCCCGACTTTTCAAAGAAACAATAATTAGTATAAAGAATTGCTACAAACACGAATAGTGTGCATATTAAATCTTCCATTCACCAAACAAATCCTATATACTAGCTCAAAGCCCCTCAGATATGGCTCTACTCAACCTAATCTGTTAATTTTTTTTATCACTTTTAAATGACATCCGACGTTTAATCTTCTCTCCATTTTTGAGCTGCTTCTATGAATATAATAGGATTCCCTCCTCCTCATCGGCTCCTCTTCATTTTGACTATTTGTACGGCTCTTTTAAAATCCCCCAATTAACTAAAATCACAATTAAAGGCACGTTTGGAGAAAATCCAGCTTCCATCATCATTAGCTGAGGTGGGAGGAAAGGCTCAGCGAAGGCTGAAAACGTATACGGAAACTTTGAACGCACAAAGTTGTTAATAACCAGTCGCTATTTTTCCTCCAATTACAGTGACAAGGAGATTTTTAAAGGTGTCTACGTAGGAAACCTGTAATCGACGGTGTTGATGGTCCGTCAGCGAAGTGACGATGAGCTTCTGCTGACGGCTGAAACGAAGTTTCCTCGCCGTACGTGTCGTATCGAGTTTCTGCAATTAAGTGCCGAGCTCGTCTAATGGAGCCGCTACGTAAAGAATAAGTGGAGGCCAAAGAAGATAGCCGTGAAGGCTTTCAGCTTCTTGCAGACGTAGAGTTAACCTCGCCTCAAATGAAGGGGTAGCGGATGAAAGTTAGAGGGCGAGAGCGTTCCATAAGAGCACAGCCATTCGGGGGAGGGGGGGAGGTTCAGGGGAGTAATGCTCAGAAACATCCATTTTCACGCCGACTCCTTATCCCCGCACACAGCTACAGCCGAAGCCTCGGAGTTTCGCCGCGGCTAAACCACAGCCTCATGTAAAATGGATGATGAAATGTGGTTGACCTTTACGCTTGTGATTACTGTATGAAATCACTTTGTCTCTCAGCTGCCTGCTGTTGTTTGTTCCAGAAGAGACCTCTTCCTCGCTGTCGTCACCATCTTTGAGTTCTTCTTTGTTTTTTTGTGATGTGACGTGAGGAAAAAACAAAAAAAGAAAGAAAAAAAAAGGTGTGTGACTCAACTGCAATACATTTACGTATTCGGTGTCCAGGTTCAGATTCATAATAGATAATAGTAATAATATTACAAACTTGTGAGTAAAATATGAACTATTGGAGTAAAACACGACGTATACAAGATAGATCTCCTCGACCTGATTCAAAGTTTTATCCAAATTTGGACTAAATGGGACCAACGGTTGAGAAATTATAGCCTGAAAACTTCCAAAAGGTAAAGCTCCCCCTAGTGTCGGAACTTTAACTTTACAACTAATTTTTCCAAAAATCAGTCCAGTTCTTCCTCGCCCTAGGGTATACTTAGGTATCAATTTTGCCGTCAATGAAGATTCCATAATAACCCCAGCTTTTCGGTGATATAAAATTAGTGAAATTCAAAAAGCCATGATTATTTCCGCCCACTATAATCTGATACTTTGGTTTATGGACCTGAAAAACTATAAACAAAGTCAAAGTCCTCAGCTGGACCTTCTGTTCAGAGCAAATATTAGAATTCCAAAAAACTGAATGAGGGCGCTGTAGACAGTAAGTGGATATATTGAGTTATGTTGCGTGCAGATTATCAATTTTGTTTCCAGTGCAGCATCATAAAGCTGTTATCGTGGCTTTAGGTTCATAGTTTGGGATATTGAGGCTGTTAAATCCCAGATTTGCTTGATAATTGCCCAGCAAGCATATCTTTCTCCAAATAACAGTTAAGGCTCCTGTATATACGGTTCTGTTCCAATAGTCTCACATTATGTTGTATATTTTATGCTGAAATGAGAGAGATTCCAGAAACGTTTAGGTTTGAGTTTGAATAGCAGGCCAGGATGAAATTCAGAGTTCCTTAATCTTCTAGTTGGAATCATTTCTGTCTTCACCCTGGATGGCGGGTATCTGACGTATTGCAGCAGGTTGACAAATAAAGGAAGTTTTAAGTTGCTCACTTCCTGTTTTTGTTTTTTTTAGTCAGGTGGGAATAAAAGAGAAAAAAAACAAAGTTTGCCATGAGAAATTAAAATATTTTAAATATTACCATTCTGCTATGCCGAAGCTATGAAAAGATTTTTAGGGAAATTCTGTGAATTTTTTTGTGTTTTTTTGTTTTTCTTCATCTAGAGCCAAAACATTTTTAAAGGATGACTAACTATTAAAGAATGGTGGCACTCTGAAGAATTTAGTCTCTAACTCCATGGAAAGCCCCTTCAAGGCTTGGACCAAAGTTAAAATGATGATATCCTCATCAAAATCTACCAGACATCAAAGTCTGATCTGAGTTCAAGTCATATTCTGGGTGAGAATATTTCAAACGATCGGACCCACAGAACATCTGCTTCCCTTAGAAAAAAACACGGATTTCCAGTCAGGGTCAAATTGCAGCTGTGAGTTTGGAGCACGATGATTCCGGCGGTGTCAAGTTTGACACGTCGTCAAACGTTATGTGATCTGATCCTCAAGCAATCATCCGTGAGCTAAATTTGAGTTTTTCTTGAAGAGGTGTTAAAGTAATATTTGGTTCCACATTCTATGCTACGCGCTCATATGATGTGGCTCACTGGTTTTAAGTGCACTTACTTCTGAATGGTTTCAAACATCCTTTGATTTAATCACTCTTTAATTTACTCATTAATTTACCTGCCGCAGATGTCACATCAACAAAACAGCCCAGAACTCAGGCGCCCACCGTATTTACTTATTCTCACCGGACAGGAGGATTTTGAATTTGCTTTCAAAATAATTGAATTGAATGGATTCATTCTTTAAATTAGTAAAAAAAAAACTAAAAAAAAAAACGTGGCTAAAAAATGCTTTAATATACGTTTCAAGTTGAAATAATTTCTTCAAGTTCATCAACAATTCTCTCTTTACATTGCGTAATAAGTCCCCAAGAGCATAAACTAGTTATTTTTCCGGCTTTTTGAAATTGTTCAAATCTTATTTTGAAATAAAGTATTCCCAACATAAATTCAAGACTGAATAGTACATCATTTAATTGTGTGTTACCAGTGAACAATTATTTTTTACAGCATGTCTTACATACATAACTAGTATTCTTTACACTGTAAAAAAATGTTTCACTGGTAACACAATTAGAATAAGTATTATTGAGTCTTAAATTTTACTTTTTATATATTTGGGGTCTAATCATTCACTGTAAAAAGAAGCTATTTGATGAATTCAAAGAAATTACTTCAACTAGTAAACTAAGTTGAATCGTGAACTGAAGTCTCATTAAGTCTAATTTAACTTTGTCACTAATGGATGTCATTTTTTCGAAATCATGAAAAATTCTCTGTTTGCAGTGTATAATGTTTGTCTTTGCTGTCGGAATAAAATACTGTCCACCTCGTGCATCAAGAATTAAAATGTACTTTTTCATCCGTAAGGTTTTTGTAGGTTAACTCATAAGATAAGATAAGATAAACCTTTATTGGTCCCACAATGAGGAAATCGCAGAAGTCATGAAAAAAAAAAAGTTTTTGTTGGAGATTTGAGGAATTTCCAAAGCTAGAATCTTACTTTATATGCATTTGGGATCCGATCCTACACTGTAAAAAGAAAATTATTGAGGAACTTAAAGAAATTACTTCAGCTAGTTGCCTAAATTAAGTATTTTTAATAGTATAACTCATTAATTTAAGTTGGAAATACTTAATTTAATTGAGTTTAGCAGTTGAAGTATTTTTATTTTTTTGAGTTCATCAAATGATTCTCTTTTTTACAGTGTATGTAGCCTGCTGATTTATATAATGCTCAAAAATGAAATAACTGCAGGAAGTGGTGGAGTGAATTGCGGAGTGAATTTTATCATTTACACCATCACCCCTTTGCTACTGCAGTGTTATCCTGCATGGTGTCTTCTAACACCATTATATCACCTTCCTTCTCACAGCCTCACATACCGGAGGTGTCACTGGTTTAAGGGGCAGACAGGTAACTTATTAGTGTCTGATTATGATCCGAGCGGTTGGCTGACCAAATATAGACCACATCAGCCACCAGTGCAAAGCAAAGTCATGTGACCTACAGAACATGTCTGTGCCCTACATCACACATACAGTATATATTATTCTACATCCTACAGACGAGTAAACATCTCTCATTCCAGATGAAGAGAATAGTGTTGTAACCCTCCGACTATAAGAATAGGCCTCTCTCAGCCGCACAGTACAACAGGAGACCTGACAGTAATTGGTGTCTTTTCTCCTGGGTTGATATTGTCACGCAGGGACTCAGCGAGAGCCAAATTATCGGAGTCCTCTGAGGCTGTGGGATGAGATGAGTCTGAGGGGTATGTGAGGCCAAGGGTAAAGGAGAATGTAGAGGTTTTCTTTTTCCGTGCATATTTTGCTGTCACCGTTGAGCTCTATTGATATTACCGAGATTGTTGAGGCTCATTGGAATCATTGAAGACCGGGCAGTGATGCTGAAGTGGGCCTAAATTACATGTTTTATACCAAACTGTAAAGACGTTGGTTATATTATCTGTATGGACCATGACAAGAAAGTGTCTATTATTTATTGTACATTACATAATTGACTGCTGAAAGGTTCTTATTGTGCGGATCGAGTCGTGGCGGTAGCAGGTCCAGAATCGCATTCTGGAAACCACCCCACCAGCAATGCTCTCCAGCCAAACTCATGTTGGGGCATCCTAAGGCTTTCTTGAGTCAGATAAGATCTATCAGAGGGGTTTTCAGACTATGGTACGTGTTCAACTAGTGGTACGACAGGGGAAGACTGAGCGTACATTCATTACAACAGTCAAAACACATACAGAACAAATACAGAATGCCAAGCCCTTCCGCCACTTTTATCCTTCAAAATAAGAGCGCTTAAAATACACTAGTCATTATGGCTTTAAAACTTTAAAGAAAAAAATAGGAATTGGCCGGTCAGAAAGTCAATGATCTGTGATCGGTCGAGAAAATTGCAATCAGTGCTAAACTAAATTCTAAACTTCGTATTTATTATGCTTTGCACAATGATATCCCTTTTAGTAAAATAAGCAAAAACACAGACCTATTTTTCATTTAAATGAAAAAATTAAGAATTTAAATGAAACTACAAGTACATATTGTGGTAATTAAGGTTCAGTAATAATTGACAGAACAGTCAGAGAGGCCGCTGAAGGGAACATCTCGTCTTACGATGACGATGTCATGCCTTTGCTTCTCCTTTAACTCAAACGCCAAGTGAGTAGCTCTGTGAAGTATTACATTTTTATTGCCTTGCTTAATACTCAGCAGAGATTATGATATTGAGCCTCTCAAATCCTCTGTGTTCGAAACTCATCATGTGGAGGGATTGTGTTGGTCTTCGGGAGGAGTTGCTTGATTCTTCAGGTGTGTGACCTGTTAGCCTCTGGAAATCCCGAACGATTTTCACCCTGAAATTGAATTGTCTCAACAATCCAAACAGGGACAAGGTGTCCACTTTGACTAGGCGTATCTACGAACCATGTACAAACCAGGGCTGTTAGATGTTGTACTAACGCCCTTCTCCAGGCAGGAGCAGCTGTCAGGTGGGATTTGACTTTCAAAAGCTCTTTGAATCTCCCTCATTTTAACTTTATGATCAATGTGTGAACAACTTCAGTAATTTAAACTTCTGATGTGCTTTGACAGAAAAGTCTTCACACACAAATGAACCCTCTGTATTTAATTGAAATGAATCTGGGGGTTGTGATGTGCCGTGAATGATGAAGATGCAGCAGAGGAGACAATTGCTCTCTGGGGTTGACAAACGGGCATCTTCTCCATGATTCAGCGTCGTAGGGAAGGAAAACAGAATAATGTACTCCATTACCTAATTGTGTTACCTAATTTTCATCAGAGATCAATAACGGAGTTTTATCTAATCTGTCTTAACTTCTCTACTGAGGTAGTAAGTTCACTTCAGCTTTTTGAGTCAAGGTTCAAAAACAAAACAGAAAGCATTTCGAATGGAAAGAATATTTATTTCAATTTGGGTTGACATTTAGTGCAGCTTTATGAGGAAATACACCTTGTGAAAGTCATAAGGGTTATCACTGCTTGTGTTTTTGGATTATGAACCTGCGCCAAACTGGGCAGTGTGCAGAACAAAGACGCAGAATAACAGTGAGGGACTTTTGACTACGTTACGGGAAAGATGTGTTTTTTTTAAATACCAGGGCCTTGAAGCCTTCGATAACAGGCATCTGCTGCATAAATGTTGATATTTTTTAAAATGTCCAACTTCATGCAGCTGCTATTAGAAATAACTGAAATGTCCCTTTTTGTAATGTCGGCCTGGCAGCCATAATACAATCAATGAGCCGGGACTACGCTGTCGTCCCCGACAGCAAGAGCGAGTCCCCGAAGAGTGCAATATGTACTATAAGAGTGAAATAATATAAATACAAGATCAATCTCCTCAAGTCGATTAATATTCACCACAGTTGGACTACATTGGACTCCTAGTCAGTTCAGAAAAACTGTGTTTTTTTATGAAAGTGCTCCCCCTAGTTAGTAAAATATGAACTTTTACAGTAAGTTATCATGTTTGCTTGATAGATCTCCTCCAGTGGATTCATATGCAGCATATCTGGACTAAATCAGACCAACGGTTGATAAATGACGTCCGGAAAACTTGGCTGATAAAGCCCCCTCTGCTGTCGCAAATGTACAACCAACTAATCCCAAACTCCATCCAGTTGTTCCTCGGACTAAGGTCTATGTAAGTGTGAAAACGATCCCTGACATTGTTATTGGTTTCTATCATTCAGGGATACAACAGTTTTCTTTTTACAATGGCACCTGTTGGTGGGTGGGATATATCAGCCATAAATTCAACATTTTGTCCTCGAAGCTGATGTTTTTGGAGGTGAAAAATGGTCAATCGTCAGGATCTGACCGACATTAATAAGAGACAAACTGAAGCCAAAGTCTTGGCTGCCCAAGACTCATTGTTGTATGTGGTGAGCAAAGGGCAGTCAGTTTTGTCTCACCTCATAGAGGAGCTACTGTTGCATAGGTGAAAAGGTTAATTCTATCTCTTCTAGAAAAATATCACGGCTCGTTGAGTTTTGGGCTGCGTGGCCTCAGACCTGTCAGATGGCCTAAGCTGACCCCTGTCCACTTCTTACAATAGACAAGTCAACATCAGAACTGGAACATGAAGATGGTAGAAGGTGACCTGGTTATATGAATGGACAGCTGCATGTGTGTCACTTACTTGGAGACGCCATATCACCAGGATGGGGTCTTTAGAAAAAAAAAAACATGCCAGGGGAGTGATTGTGGGACACCTTTGGTCCTGACGCTCAGCTTGCACACCCTTTCAAGGAAAGACTATCCTCTAATGGCAGCGGCCCTTTCCAGCAGGATGATGCCGCCTTCCACTCTGGACAAATGGTTCAGGAATGGTTTGGTGAACACAATAATGCAATGAAGTGTTGACTTGGCTTCAAAAGTAGTAGGAAAAAAAAGTTAAAGATGTACTGTATATTACGGAATACCACCTTCATGCACACTATTTTTTCATCTAATGTGAAATTAATAAATATATATATATATATATATATAGGTATGTACGTTCCCACTTATTTGTAGCATTTTTACTCAATCACCAGAAAAGGCTTCTTCAGGCTGCGGTGGCGAGGAGGGAGGGGCTTGGCAGGATTGCTGTGGCCCTTAAGGCCTTCAAATCCATCGGCCTTCATGTGTTAAGAGGATTTGATGGCCTCTTCATCCTCACAGTTTAAAATGAGTTGAACTCTTTGGTTTAAGGCTGTGTGTTTCATTATGCCAATCTATTTCTTTCTCTCTCTCTCTCTTTCTCTCTCTCTCTCTCTACCTACAAGTTAATAGACATGTGGCAAATTTAACCTAATTTGTACTGCTGCAAAAACAACACGTTCCCATGAAACAGCCATTGTTAAAGACTTCAAGACACCCGATACTTTTTATCTACATCAGACATGTCAATTTAAAGGTCCGTGGGGCCACATCTGGCCCACAGAACTATTATATCCTGCCCACGAGACAATATCTTATTTTTATAATATCTGGCCCGCCGGTGTACAGCGCAAACCCCACAGGTACTACAAATCCCAGATTGCACAGCGATAGCCAGCACGTCATTTAAGAACGCCAGCATTCGTCAACCTCTTCTCCATTTTCCTTTGTGAGAAGAGATGCTACAGAGCCCAGGAGGGGAAATGGTATTAAAAAAGCAAAAGGTAAACGCTAAATAATAAACAGATTTGTAAGATACGAGCGCGATAGAAATCTTATAACACACATTTTATTAAGTGCTGATTGTTGCTGAGTCCTCCAGCCCTTCAACGAGTGTCAGAGCTGTTGCATTAAAAACAAGAAAATACATGAATTTGCTTGCATTTAATGTGAAATGCAACTGTAGGCTGTTCATAAAACTTACTGAGCTGCAGCTGCTCCTGGCTGCGGCAACAGATACGAGGAAATGTTACTGTTTTATTTTTGTCGGAAGAAAGAAACAAGGGGTTATTTAAAGTTCCTTTTCTTGATATTATTAAGTGAAAACAGAATGATTGTAGATGCAGCTTGAAAAATATAGTCTTCCCTGGTTGTTGTTGACGCCTGTGATTAAGAGCTTTTCATCGGAAACCATTCTGAGAGACGCTGCTTATGGAGAGGGAGACGAGAAAGAGATCATGCTGATCTACTTTGAATCGTATCTTTAATTTGACTATTGTCCGCTGCCTTGGTTTGTTCAGAACTCTATAAAACGGGTAAATAAATTAAGAATAAAATGTGAAAATACCGCAGAACAAACAAAGCCAATTTTAGTGCTGTTCGACCCCCCCTCCCCCCCAGTGTTACTTTGACACCCCTGAACTACATGTTAGCTGGGAGTGTTCACCTCATTCTTCATCAGCTTTCTTCTCAGACGCCGACAGAACCGCTGCAGAGATTCAACCTATAGAAGCAACAAAACGGCATGAATTTTTCATGCAGTAACTGTATCGTCGGGCTTCTGCTCGTGTTCTGCAACATTTCCTACCGGAGTCTCTCTCTGAGAGGCTTCCAAACGCAGCGAGCTCCTACTAGGCTCCTTTTCGCAATGTCAAGGGGGATAATCAGACGGCGTGAACCTGATTTTTATTCCCCAGAAAGGCTCAGTCGAAGCCTTGTCAAAAAAAAGAAAGAAAAAAGAGAGTGAAATAAAAGGCAGTTGCTGTTTATATCACACCTTTGATAAAATTAGTGGTTTGCTGGGTGACCTACAGGAGGAGAGATGATAGAATCCCTCGCTCTTGTTTGAAATACCACTGCTGTCTCGCACATTATTCAGGTGACTGACAGCTGCAATTGCCCAGCCAGCGATACGTGCGAGCCGTGTCGACAGAAACCTGAGTAGCTGTGATGATGCTATATTGGTGTGGGTGTTACAGCATCGGCATTTGTGATTGGAACTTTCTTCTTCAGCACAATTTTTTTTTGGGGTGTTTTCTTGTCTTGTCTTTTCCTTTTCTCATAAATATAGAACCTCAAGGCTCTTGCCAAAAGGCTCTCTTTCATTGCAGCGTGCTCAAAGATGGGCTGATTGGTTTTTAGGTGACAGTTACTCTGATTACTTCCTTTGATTGCTTGACATTTTAAACAGTAATGGTTCTGTAATCCTTTATGACTTACAAAGTAGTACTCAAAGTAGTAATAATAGTTTTATTTTTGTTATATAACTGCAACACTGAGTTCCACATCAATCAGCTGGAGAGGCAGCGCTTGATTTTTCCACAACAAGACGATTCACGAAGGTCCGGCATGTGAACCGGGCCCCTCAGTTATGTGATTATTATTGTTATTCGTTCTTCAGCTATGATCTCATAGAATAGTGTGCCTAGACTTCAAAGCAGGCGTATAGAAAGGACTTTAAAGTCTCTGAGTGTGTCATATATCCGTAATACCTTGTCGACGGGCTTAATGTGTGAAAACTTGCGTGAAAATGGAAATATTGATCTTCAAACAGGTCATTTGGAGTGGAGTGAATATTGAATGCAAAGAAGGATTCATGCTAGACAAAAGGAGAAAAAAAAGGATCCTCGTCTGGATTTCACTGGTGTAGGATGTTGAACATCTCATCACTGTTGGTGATCTTTGATTTACTGTTTGATATGAGAAGCGGCAGGCAGCTTCGTGATGATCCATTATTGAATATGTAACTGTTTCGTACAGTTCCATACTCTGAATTCTTATATGCAGGGCTGCCCTTAGCCAAATTGGTGCCCTAAATGGAATTTGCTTATGGGGGCCCCCAACCCCTGTGACTATATGTATGTGTAGTACATTAAATATGTAGAAACAAAGAGGTGTCCAACGTAAACAAATGAATCAATAAACCAAATACATGTGAAATAAATATTTCGGGCTCGCGAAACAGATATAAGTTTTAATTTAAAAAAAAGAAAACGATGAAATAAACATCATAATAAAAAAAGCTAAGAATCAAAAAATAAAAGCCAGTTCTTCAACATAATTAGTTGACTTCAATTAAATAACTTAGTAATGAATAGTAACCTTTCCCTAAATAGAAAATATAAAGGTAAAAATATATTTATATATAATCCAGCGGTTTTTGTTCGGCTGATATTTAAATAATGATCTATTTATGATAATACTGTTTTTAATATGTAACAAAAAACAGTTTTATTGTCCTTACAATAATAATTCATTTAAATGCAGCATCATCATTATCAACAACAACTATAACATTACATTAATAATAAGGTCAATAAAAATATAATAAGCAAATTGTCCAAAATATAAATTGATATTTAACATCCACACGCAAGCGCCAATTTATTGTTGTTGTTTTTTCTTACACTTTCCAACACGCAGAGGACGACTCGATAAACTGCACTCATCTCACAGCAGCAAACTTCTCTTCACTGGATGGAGTTAAAGCAAAATATAAGATATTTATGATACATTATTTGTTTGATTATGTTTACGGCGGCTGGATAGCTCTCTGGGTGACTTTGGTTCAGGAGTCTGTGGTTCAAATTCAAGTCAAAAGAGGGCGTGGCAGAAATCCAGTGTGGACGCGTAGGCAAGATCCAAAGTGATACCAGACTTCCCAGCCACAACTAGTGCCGGTTCCAAGCCCGGATAAATGAGAGGGTTGTGTCAGGGGGAGCATCCGTTGCAAAAACCAATATGTGGAACGAGACGATCCGCTGTGGCGACCCCCTATGAAAAGGGAAAGAGCAGGAGGACGTTTCTTTGCTTTGCTATGTGTTTGAATAATTTTACTAGGAAAACATGTATTTCAAAACTTTGTAAAAAAATAAATGAATAAAAAATGTAAATGTCAATTTATTAATTCCATAAAATATATCAAAAGCCGTCACATTACTGTTAAAGCTTCTCGGTTGTGAAAAGTAGACACTTTTCACATTTTGAAAACAGTTTGTGTGTATCTCCCACAACTTCAAGAAAATTTTCCCCAATGGCATCATGGTAAGGAAATCTTCCCTTAGGAGGCCCATTGATTGAAATTTTCCCACTGGCTCCCTGGTGTTCTCCTGGAAGCCTCTTCCTGAGAAGAGGCTTACTTTTTTTAAGTAGCAAAAGTAAATACTTGTCTTTACTTTGTAAATAATTCAACTTAAAGATAAATGTATACTACAAAAAGCAACAATGAAACAACAAATCCAGCAGAAAATGTTCTAGGGTAAGGTACAGTCGGGTAATGTAAGGTATTACAAGGTAGGGTGGGTAGTGGTAGGATAGGGTAAGGGAAGGTAGCGGGGGAGGAGTAAGGCAGATAAGGTATAGTAGGGTTGTGTAAGGTAAGGTTAAGTAAGGTGAGGCAGGGCACAGTTAGATGAGGTAACATGAAGTAAGATGAGGTAAAATAGGGTGAGGAAGGGTATAATAGAGTACAATAGGGTAAGGTAGGTTAGGGTAGTGGAATGTAAGGTAGAATATGGTAAGACGAGGTTGCGTAAAGTAATATAAATAGGGTAAGATGAGGTAAATTAGGGTAGATAAGGGTAAGGTAAGGTAAAGTAAAATAAGGTAAGGTAGGTTGAGGTACTGGAAGATAAGGTTGGCTTTGGTAAGATAAGATAAAGTAAGATAAGATTGGGTAGGGTATGGTTTTTCTAGTGTAAGATAAGATTAGGTAAGGAAGGGTAGTATGAATTAAGATTTAGTAAGGTAGGGTAGTTTAAGATACGATTACGTAAGTTAAAGTAGGGTATGATAAGATGTGGTAAGGTAAGGTAAAATAAGGTAAGGTATAGTGGGTTAGGGTAGTTTGAAATAAGATTAAGTAAGGTAAGGTAAAGTAGGGTAAGATAAGAAACGGTAAGATAAGGTAGGGTAGTGTAAGATAAGGTAAAGTGGGCTAATTTAGCATTGTGTTGGGTAAGATTTAGGAAACTTTGTACCGTCTACTCACTCTACTAGCCCCCCAGATTCCCGCCATGGGAGGAATATTAATAAAAAGTTTAACTTTTTAGAAAATGTGTGTCTCAAAAATGATAATTTAATTAAAAATAGAAAAACTTACTAAAACTGAAATATGTTTATAGGACTTATAAGATAGAGACAAGGAACAATTAACGCCCTATTTCAAAGCTTTGAGCACTTTTGAATCTGATTAGCCAGACCTCACATAACTGAATAACTTTTAGAATACTTTATGAACGTAGAACTCTACATTTCGGCACTAAATAATACAATCAAAATATGAAAAAGGCAGACAGAGAAGTGGGTGTTTATGCAGATTACCAATGCAGGGTTCATGTTTCAGATATCTGCAGGCCAGAGGGCAATTTATCTGCATTACTGTGTTACTGTCTCAAGCAGCTCCAGGTGGGAACTAACTGACACTGTGGGCGGTTCATTCCTTCAAGCGATCTCCAGACTGAGCGCAATATTTATGCAAGAAGATGTCTGATTTTACTAAGATACTTTATGATTTACAACTATGACATGATTGACAAATAAAAGAGTCACTTTATCGTAATTCTAGATATAGTTCCAGCAGACTGCAGCCAATATTTAATGACATTACTTTTGGATACGTGGGTTTTTCTGAGCTGACCTCTGAGCTGCAAACCCGTCAGTGGAGGTGTTTGGAGACTGATTGGAGGCCCGGAATTTTCAACCATTAATTTTCATTTCATGAAAGATTTTACCTATTACTCATAATGCAACTCTTTTGCTACGGGGATGTGGGGCCCCTGTGATCGTGTGAGAAGGAGTTGAAATATATATACGTTTTAAAATATACTGTATCTTACGATGGACAAAAAAAAAGCAAAAAATATTACGGGATTAAAGTTGTAATATTTTGGGAATAAATATGCATATTAATGAGAAAAGTTGGAATTTTGCCACAAAGTCATATATTTAAAAGAAAAATCATAATATTATGAGGGAAAAAGTCCCACTTTTGGCAGAATAAAGTCATAATAACAAGAAAAACGTTGTAATGTTACAAGTAAAATGTTATAATGTCAGACTACAAGTGTAGCCAGCGTCAAATGAGGAACATGGAAGAAGCTATATCTTTTGATACATTATCCCACATAATTATAAGTGAAAAGATTAAGTAAGAAACTGGTTCTGTTTCCAGAAAGAACCAGAAAGACTTGGAAGTAATGGTCTGTTTAGTTGACCAGGAAATGGCTTGTTGTTTTTCATAATAATCCAACTTTGTCCTCATTCTGGTAAAATTCTGACATGCCCTCTTAATTTTCCTACTTTGTACTCGTAAAATTACAACTTATTCCTGTAAAATTACCACTTCATTGTTATAAGATTCTGAATTTGTTGTTGGACAATTTGGACTTTATTCTCTTAACATTGGGAATTTATGTTTAAAATCTTTATTGCTATTTTTCAATGCGGCCCAAAAACATCATCATATATCGGCAACCAGTTTAGGATTTCAAGAAAGTCCAAAAAGTGCTATAGAAATTGTGCATTTTTATTTAAAATTTTCCATTTTATCTAGCTACATCTATAAAAGAAAGATAGGTTAGTTAAGCAGGTAAAATATCTCATGGAAAAAACAATGAATTTTTCTTTATCAAATATTTTGGTTTATATTTATTGCTTTGTTAGCGTCTTTCTTGGATCTGCAGTAGGCCCGACATGAAGTCCGAGTGTCATGGCGGCTTGTTGATCATGTTTACTCCTCACTCTACTGAGAGCACCCTGTTGTTTATGCCAGAGACATAAAACGCATCACTTCCTCACAGAGTCTATATTTCCAGCTGTCGGGGCTGAAACATGGTGATTACAACAGATAAATACGCTTCCTGTCCTTCTCCTGACTCAACAATGGTGGGAATCAATGTTGAATAAAATGTACGCAGAATTTTAAACAGCATGTTTTCAAAACCCAAGCTTGTCTGAAAATAAGTTTCATTGAATCGCTTCATTGGAACTTTGTTATAAACATAATTCATCAAAGTTTACGGATGGCTAAAACGTGACTTTTGTGTTTTTTTTTGCTAAACTGGTGATCATGTTTCTTTGTTTTATTTTATTTTTAACTCCAAATACAAATTGTGTTGTTCAAATTAGGTTTATAGGTTTAATGTGATTAGAAAATGTGTTGTTGCTACTTACATCCAGAAGGTTCTGTTGGATGTGATCTAGTCTTATCATTTTATTCCCCTAAGACAAAATAAAAACACTGTAAAAACACACTAGTTCTGTAGTAAACAACAGTAATAGAAAAAACACACTAGTTATGTAGTAAACAACGGTAATCACATAAAAACACTGTATAAACACACTAGTTCTGTAGTAATCAACAGTAATAACATAAAAACAGTGTATAAACACACTAGTTCTGTAGTATACAACAGTAATAACATAAAAAAACTGTATAAACACACTAGTTCTGTAGTAAACAACATTAAGTGTGTAATAATAAACTAAATATTTTTTTTGCATTCCAATAAATCACATTAATTATGTCACAATGGTTTGCAGTAAATAGTTTTTTTCTGTAATTTTACAGTTACTTTGCAGAATCACCAGTTTTTAGAATGTTGAGGTCCATAAGTTTCTCAAAAACTCACATGGACTAGATTCGGGTTGCACAGTTGTGCACCCCTCGTAAACAGCAAGAGGGTTTCTGGGTTCAAATCCCAACACGTAGCCTCGACTGTCCACCTCTGCAAAGGATCGGACATTCCACCCCTAAGTCAATAATTAGGTAATATAGGTGAAAATGTGGTTGTAGAAGGTCGTCATGTGTGGAAAGCTATTTGTCTCCATATGTGTTAGGCCTCTTCTCAAACCCCCACGACCCTGCAGAGGATCAGCCATTATATTCAATGAAAATATGGATTTCACTTGTCTATAGGACTGTAAGAAACCTGAAGAATTGTAAGGGGTGTCATAGTTTAGCAGAACCAGATTTTTGCAGGCACTAGATTGAAGCAGATGTATGGAGTCAGATTTGTCTATTTATGATTGCAAAAATGTCATATCCAGAGTAAAACTCTTAAAATGCGATCAGATTATTTCTGTAATGCTGAAAACCATGAAGTTTCCTCTGCTTCCTTCTCCGCGATCCAATTTTTCTCTGATTCCCAGCTTTGATGTTACACTGCCAGCTTTCTCGTTTGTGTTCCCTGAATTTCTGTTTGTGGTTCTGACGCTAACCTCACGTTGGGCGGGTTTTTTCATTGGCTTATGAGTTTTTGGCTGACGGCTCATTTCCCCCGGATCTTAAGAGATGCAAAAAAAATACAAATTTGGTGGCATTCGTTAATAAAATGCTGTGTAAAAGTTTTCATGATATCCATATATAAATACATAACTCCAGTACCGACTTCTCTTCATGGACTTCCAGTTCAGAACCACATTTTAAGATCTTATTGCTTGTTTTTGAAGCCTTAAATGGGTCAGCGCCGTCCTACCGAGCTCTTGCAACTTCATTCTCCAGTAAGAGGACTGCGTTCTACCAACCGGGTGAACTGGGCCAGTCCTCATTCAAAATTAAGAACCAGAGGAACCGGGCCTTTGCAGTACCAGGCCCAAACCTCTGGAATGGTCTACCCAAGCTCATCAGAACGGCACAGAGCCATGACATTTTTAAATCTCTGCTGAAAAATTCTTAGATTCTTTTAATTCGAGTTGAGCTTTGGCATTTTTTATTTCAATCTGCTCAATTTAAAAGTTTATTTTCTTTCCTTTTATCCTTTTATCGTACTTGTTTTTAACAGATTTAAAGAGTTTCGTTGATTTGTTTTGTTAAGTTATAAGTAAAGCAAATCTTTTTCTATGTAAGTTAGCTTCCACTGAACCAACGTAAGCTAACTAGCTATCAAAGTTGCCTGTTAAGAGTACAAACGCAAAGAGTGGCCTGTGGTTAGCATTCGTCTGGTTAGCATTTGCTGATATTTTGCTAAAAATCATGCTAATTTGCCATGGGAATCAGATACTGATGGACCATCCTGTTAGAATCTTAACTGAGATTTTCTTCTCTCTGTAGAATAATATGAGACCTGAGCAGGACCCTACCAGCATAAGAATCCAAAATTCAAATTCCAAAACAAAGGCGAGGGTCAAACCACGGGGGACAGTCCCGACAGACAATCACATTAAAAAACCAAAAGGCAAAAGAAAAAATCAAAGTCATGAGCAGAGTAAAAATCTTCAAAAAAAACAAAACAGAACTCCAGAGAAATCACTGGAAACACTAGGGAACTAGTGAAACAAAAAATGAGACACGGCAGGGAGGGATAAGGACCATGGAGACATGAGAAATAAGGAAATGAAACAAAAACAGAAAGCAGAGGGAATTAAACGGCAAAACTGATTAAAGAACTCATGAGAGGAAATCTAAAGCAGACGTAAGCAGACTTTCAAAATAAAACAAACCCGAGATCTTAACCTTCAAAGCAAGAGCAAAAAACTTAACGTATTCAGAACTATGCCTTTGCTGTTGTTCCTAACAGCAAAGGTGTATCACAGAAAATTCCCCAATCCTCTGCGTTGTACAAGCAATCCCCCCGATTGAGCTCGGAAAATCAACTCAGTTCTTCCTCACACTAAATATGTCTATGTAGCTCTTAAGAAATAATTTAAATGATCAGTGAAATTGCTTTGGAATTATGATTTTTAGTCATTTTTGAGTTATCGTGTTTACAAGAGGGATCTGCGATGGCGGACGCGTCGGCATCTACAATAACAATTGAATAAAATCCCGACTTTTCAATGACATAATGAATGTCTCAATGAAAACCGCGTCATGGCAAAGGCGAGGGAAAAAGGAAAATATTCAGGGAACTTCATGCATGAAAACATGACAACTTAATATAGGATCAATAGATCTTAATAATTCATTATATCGATGGATATGATAAATTACCAGCTTTGCATTACGGCTCTCTCCTTCCTCGCAACGGCTGATCAAACAATGAAAACATATAAACTGGTGCCACATATTAAACTTCCAGGCCATCCAATGGCCGGCTTCCCATCACCGTTCAAGAGGAAGCTGAGAAAACGTCTCCAAACTGGTGTACGAACCTGTACCATCAGAGTTAAGGGTACTATGTTTCCATGGGGATTGTTTTGGATTTATGCCCTAGTTTATGCTCTAGCGCTGCTCTGGAACTCATGCCGTCAGACCAGTTCTATAGATGGGACTTCAAATGGTAGAATTACTTTTGAAAACTACATATATGAAGCTAATTTCGGCCAAAATGTATCAAAACATGATCAGTGATAGACAAATTCTTCTTCCGAATTTGTAATTTTTTTAGATGTCCCATACACTGCTCTATGTTGTGCATTTCTCTCATTTGATGTGTTTTATGTTTTATGGGATATAAGGGAATCGGGGGCTTCTCTGGGATATATCCTTCCTCTTGAGGACGATAGCACAGGCCCTGTTCTTTATTCTTTATTTTCATGTCTTTATTTGGTTTTCCTTTTGCAAAATGAACTGTGTGTGAGACCGAGTCAGAGGTCGTAACTAACAACATGTCGTTGGATAAACCTAGTCTCTAGAATGTTTGAACAGGGCCCTTACAGCTATGATCTATTTTCCTTAAAGGAAGTCCTGGGTATTAAAAATGTTATTTTCTTCTCTGAAGACGGAGACGCTTTTGTCTACAGTGCACTATATCGGATATAGTGAATATAGAGTGTTTTTTATTACGGCCAGTGGAAGCAGGGCTCTATCCACCTGCAGAATCAATCGGTCTTTTTGTGAAAGCTCTGCTGGAGTCTGTCTTGCTGGAAAGCAAATTACAGCGAGTAAATGGCCTCTCTGGTACCAGTACATGCATTCAGGTCATTATGATTAGTTTTGCTGTCTGGAAGTGTTTGTGCTGTTTGGCTTTTTCCTCCTAATATGTCATCTCATGTGGAAACATATTATCATATTCAAGGACCATGATTAATCTCAGGTATGGACTGTTTCAGGGGAGCAGCTCCTTCAGTCAGAGGAAGGCGACACCTTTGTATCCGTTGGTCATCCAAGGAAGGCAGACCCTGAAATGGGTCACAGCTGCCGACGCAATGAAGCCCTCTGAAATATTAGGTTGTTAAACCAGGAACGAGAAATCATCACGAAGCCCTAGGTGCCCCTGATTTTTTAGAATCCGGTTTACTTTCCAAGGTTTAAGTAGCTATGCTAGTACGTAGCTTTTGATGTGAGCAAGATATCAAGTTCCGTTATCCTCACCCGGTGTTATTAGATTTTGTGATGATTATTTCAGGGTAGCGGCGCTTGCTCCGCCTCCTGTAGAAGAGCAGTTTTCTCTTTTTTATTTTCCATAAAAAAGGGATGATCTTTAAGAGAAATATTTCCAACTTGTTAAATTTCCCTCTCAAGTATTCGGATTGTGCACAATTAAAGCAATATTAATTATGCATGGCCCATATCCATAATTAAGGGTACTTTGAAACCAATTCTTAAATGTGGTTTCGAAAAGTATCATGTCATGTTTGGTTAGCAAAAATTATTTTAGTATAATTAGTTAAATAAAAATATTGCAAATTGAAGTCCGAAAATGCAGATTTTATATTCAGTACGGCTTTCTTTTTTCTTTTTTTTTAATCAAAAAACGAATGCAATCATGCTCACTGTAAGCAGGTTGTTCAATGTCAGATAACACTGAACAAATATTTGTGCTTGAAACAAAGCAGCAATACAACTGAAAACATGGACGAAATTTTTGTTTTGACAAAATGTGGAGTTAAAACTGAGCCATAATCATCATAATCATAACTGTTTACATACGATACATTATTATTATTGATAATAATAATAATAATAATAATATGTTACTGAATTTTGATTAGTGAGCATGTATGTTTTGTTTTTTCATTTGGTAAATTGTTTGGAAGAATATTTCCTAATGGAGATCTTCATAACTAAACAAACAGATATTATTTTCTTTATGAATTTCATAAATTCTTGTCATCATTGTCTCCGAAACGTTCGGTAAATAGGGAATTGTTGGTTTAGAAACGGCGGCTCTGACCAGAAGACAGGAGGCAGAGCTGAAGATGTTCAGAAGCTGGAAACAGATTTGCTGTGGTTTCATCTACTGTCTGATCAAATGTACAGAAAAACTAACGGTTGATTTGGAGGCTTTATTTGTTCTTTGGTGCCAAGAGAGTCCAAACCATGAAGAGCATGCGCACAATTCATTTTTAATAATTAAAAATTCCTTGTTTAAAAAAAAATGTGAATAAACACTGTATTTACAAAATATTAGATATTCCCCTAATGTCAGCTAGGAAATGATCCAGGCCCTGCAACCCTGAAAAGGATCAGAACTTATGGATAATGTATTAATGAATGAATTAATGATGTTCTCATTCTATTGACCCAGCCATGTTCGTTCTGAACGGTACTCGATTACAAAGTGATCAACCCAAAGACGGCACTTCGCTCTGAAAAAGCAGAGACGGCCATCAGAGTGTCAGTGATTCCTCTATGTGTCTTCAGCGTCCTCTTTTCTTTCACTGCAGTCGTGTCCTTGCTTACCTCCACTGGGAGGTGCAGAGATGACCTCTTGGCCCGGACCCCATTTGCTTGCCTCCCATCATCTCTGGATGGTCTCCTCAGAGGATCCCGGACCTCACTGTCTTTGTTAGTGGACTCACAGAGCCTGAGGACTGTCGCCCTCTCTTTAGTGTTTCCACTGTTGAGTTGACCTCAATTTGAGTAGAAAAGAATCAATTATGGATTTAAAATGATAAAAAAAAAGAAGAATAATAACTGCATTTATGTCAATTTGAAAGGGTTAACCCTTTAATGCCCTGCTCAACTCTTTGGTTGATCTCATTTTGAGTCTCTAATTGTTAATGGCAAATGTGACTGAACCTGTTTATAATATGACCCAGTGGCAGCATGTATATGCTAAATAGTAAGGGGTCAAAGACAGCGCCCTGGGGGACACCACAGCGCAAAGGTGCCATTCTCAATAGGTTGAGAAAATGTAATTAATATTGTCTATTTGTCTGAAATGTTGTAATGTTTAGAAACCTGCTGGACTAAACAACTAGTTCACTAGTTTACCGTAAATTCAGTGTCTACGATATAGACTTAAATTCTTGCCAAAAGTCCGCACACGAGCGCAACATCATTCTTGAGGAAAGAGCGTGTGATTTTCGACAAGGCGTGATTTGTGAGACAGCAAACTTGTGACACCACTTTTATTTGATTCTTCCTCTGTATAGGGCATCAACAGTTCTTTTTTTTTTAGCTGATTCTTCACAGATATTTTCCCATTCCTTATGTTTCTGAAGATAATGTTTTAGCTGTAACAATTTATAAAAGGTGTCTACTGGCAAACTCAATTACTGAGAAAGTTTATCAAATGATTGCTTAGTTTGACTTTTGAACATTTGTCATATATAAATTAATCCTTTGCTTGTCCATTTATCCGTTTATCATAGTAGATGGTTAAAAGTCTAGATTTTATTGGGTGGCTCATAGAAATATATGGTCCAACACAAGGGGCCTCCAGTCATCCAGTCATCCACAGTCCGCTCCAGTGTGGTAAACTTTTGAACCTAGTCACAGCAACAACTGCTGTTGTAACGGGTGAACTACAAAGGACCTGTGTGTGCAAAAAAACCTAAGATGCTCGTGTACTAGTAGCACATCTCTTATGCGGTAAATTTCTGCCAGAATTCATGTGTGGTTTTTCATTTTGTGCAGTATGATACATTTTCTTATACCCGTAAATGCACGTTTGTACTTGTACCTTGTAAGACATGCTGCAGATCTCTGTAGCACATTTTGTGTTTGCAAAAAAGAAAACATTTGTTTGTCAATCATGTTTTTCCTTTGCAAATCACACTGTCTTTGCTCGCAAATCACACTGTCTTTGCTCGCGGATCACACTCTCTTTGCTCGCAAATCGTGTTGCGTTTGTGTGCAGACTTTTGCCAGGAATTTGACTACATGCTACAATATTAAATTAAGAAATGCGTCAAAGAAACAATGTATCCAGAGGTGAGTTCATTAAAGGGTTAATTCAAATATGATTTGTAGAAGAAAAAGAGGTTAAAGTTTCGCTTTTGTCCGACCTTGTGGGAATCTCTGGGATAAACGAATTGTCACCCATAATTCATGTCAACCCCTTAGCGAGGTTGTGATTCATGTCAGTTTGACCTGCCAGCCAGAAGTAAAATCACCAGGGCTGATTTGACAAAGTGCATTCCCCTTTATAACTTTTCTTGATAAAAACCTGGAGTTCCTATTAACGGGATATTTTTCTCGTGCATTTATTTCTCGCCAATTTTCTCTCCGTCTCTCTCAGGCTGCAGGGAGCAAGCAGAGCAGCTCTTTTCTGGGTTGTGTGCATGCCAGGAAAATTACATTAAATTTAGCTGTATTGTTCTGTGGGTGGAAACAGAAAAGACATATTCGGTCTTAGGGCTTGGGTACCCTGTACAGTGCCAGAAACAGACTTTTGTGAACAGAAGGGAAGAGAAAGTGTGAAAATTTGTCATAAATGAGGAGAAGTTTGAGAGAACTTGAGAGAACTTTGACTCTTGGAGGCACACGGTAGAGAGCCATGAAACAAAGCAGACTCCCGGAAAAAGCCCCGGATGGCTGGCAACCTTCAAAATTCCAGAAATGTTTTGGTAAGGTCTCTATGATTTTATTATACAGAATAATGTAACACAGGACTTATTTTATTATGCTGAGCTGTCAATCCAGTGATTCCGGTCCTATACACTATATGCAGACCCACAGAGCCCACAGAGTACGTGAAAAATCCATGGTGTTTCTGTCTCCACACATTTTATCATATGTAAGGGCTATGACCTCGTGGGGACAGTTGACATGGGAACTCTTTATGACACACCATCTGTTGAGGCCACACACTGATTAGCAGCATGTGGTTATTAAATATATATGTTTGCAGTCGTATGAGCTGTGCCAGTTTGACATCAACAGCCTTGTTTGCCCACCTAGTGAGTGGGAGAACTGGTATGAGCCCCTTACTGCATTGTCTTTTCACTGGAGACTCATATCTTCAGCTTTGAAGGAGAGGAGGCTCGTGGTTATAGTCTGTCCATGAAATCCAGCAATATATGTGGGAGCAGCTGGTGTGCACCCTAGTTTAATTCCTCCACCATGCACACATGTTAACAGAACAAATCCTGAAGTCTTGCAGGTTTTTTTGCGACGCCCGGCGGGTATTCACTTGTTTTCTTAGAGGAAAGAAGAAATAATAATAAGGCTTTCTTCAGAATTTGAATCAGTAGAAACTGGACTTCTGTTACAGTTAGTAATTAGGTCATATGTTTACAGTTAAAGAACTGGGTGCTCATCCAACCTCCAAGGAGAACCTAGGATTTGGATTTGATAAGTTCCCAACTTAATTGCACCTTGCCCACTGTTTGCTGTGATATCTACAACTTTATAGGCACTGAAAAGGGATTGGCACACAAACCCTCTCCTTCCCAACTCAATGCGCTCACACCGGTCACACCTATAATTGGCCTCCTTCGAGCTCCCGTAAGAACCGTAAGTTCTAGGAGGTGGACCTGTCTGGAGAGCTACGTTATGCACCATGTCTGCCCTGAGTGTTGTGACTGTAACCATTTCCTGGAACTTCATTTGCTTCCCTTGGAAAACGTAAAGCTCCAAGTCTCGTGCAGTTACTAGGAAGCCAGAGGCAGTGCTCCTGGAACAGTTTATGAGGATGTATTCCACGGTTCCATTCTTGAGACAGAGAGGGTAAGCTGGTGACTCTGCCTTCCTCCAGCAGAATATTTAGGCTTGTGACTCTGCCTTCTCCCAGCGGAATAAGTTATAGGTATAGGGAAGGGAAAATATTCTCTTCGCCCCACTTGTTTCTGATGTCTTTCCTTATGTTATGTCTGGTGAATGTTGTATGAAGGATGCAAAATAGCCTGACTTGGTTTATTGGCCCCGACATTCTACGAATATAATGGGGTTTCTGTAAATGGGTTCGCAAGATTTCGGCACGAGAGTTCCGCCTGAGCGTGCTGGTATCGTCTCTTTTATAACATATCTCTCTGTAATAAACCCATATGTTGAAGAAGGACAACTAAGACTCCTCAAGTCACTTCCTTTTCCTCCATTGATCAGAAGACACGATGGGCTTGATACATCTACTTGGTTAAGCTCAGGATCTACGTTTTGCAAGGTGGTATAAAGGTAATGATGGCCGACCCCAATGCTGATGAACAGGTTTTTTATGTTAAGGAGGATTTTGCTACTTATAGGGTTTGATTCAAACCATCTGATAGGCCTAAATGTGTGAGCAAAGCAGAAATGTGGCATAATACAGTATATTTATTGAAACCATAGTCTCCATAGCCTGACATTGTACACCTCTAATGTATTTGTAACTAATGCCCCACTATATATTTGTACTTTGCATTTCAACATGGACTCAATTTGTTAGTTAAAAGCTCTCCCAGGGCATTGGAGCTAGGATGATTGTCCCTGTTCATCAAATATCAGAGATGGACACAAATGTATAATTTCTTATTACACAAATGCAATGTTTGGTGGTATTTCAGTGTTTATTACTGCTGCCAGACAGCTTCCTTTCCCGCCTCGGTTCTCTCTGTTGTGAATCATATTGGTGATTTTTATAGCACATTATTTCTCTTTTCCTTACCGTCAGAAAGTGGCAATGCAACAACAGAAGAAAATAACTTTGTAGCAACTCTCTCCCTGCAGATATATGGCCAACAAAGTGAAGAATAATGACTGTAAAAGGTAACAAATAAGACGCCAGGAGCCCATTTTGTCATAACGGCTTCACTAATAAATAAGTGCCTTTAGTGTTTGTTTTCATAAACATGGTATATATACGGTTTTATGTATGTTATCACGTTTGCATCAATGATGGTCGTATACAGGCACAGAGCCTCCACACGTGTGGTATGTTTGCATATGATTTTATATTTAACGGGAGAGCCTGATCATACCAATATTTTCTTGGAACTTTTGAAAGTTAATTTATTTAAAACATTAATGTTCAAATGTATAAAATATGCTGGGATTTAATGGCAGAAATACTTGAATGTTAACAAAATGCGACTTTTCGTCAACTTATTCGCAAAGCAAAAGTTCAAATTTTTGAAATGTGTGCTGCCGTGATCAAAACAAACTGTCAAAGTTAATATGAATGGCTATTTAAATGGGTTTAGGTACCTTTAAAATCCCTTAGAAGTGCGTAAATGTTCCTTTTAAAAACCTGCGTTGCATCTCAGACCTCTATTGGGATGCTCCGAGGACTCGAATGACTCCAGATGTTTAATGTTTGAAGTTTAGTTATATAGCAATGTTTTTTTTTTTTTTTTTTGTCATAGATCATGTCTCAAGAAAAGAAATAAAATCACACACCCCCTTTCCCTATGGGATTGGTTTTGTCAAACAGTTTAAATCAGCGCGCCACAGGAGAAATGCGCTGTCGAAGATGTAGCTACAGCTGAACAGTTTGTTGCCCAAGTGTTTTCTGTCCCTTTTTCAAACATGTGAAAATGAAATGCTACTACTTTTACACACTTAACTACATTTGAGAAATATAGACATTGTTTGCTTCATCAGATAGTTGGCTGGTATCAACAGTTCTTGTACCAGCGAGAAGTTGGCAATAGCTATCCCTTAATACGTTTGTTTACTTTTCTGCCTCGCTAGCTAGCCATGACTTCTGATAGCTTAGCATCCTATTTTGTAAAGGAGAGCCGTGTGAATTTTATGCCAGTGAGCTGAACCACCACAGGCTATAAATCTACTTATCAAAACACTGAATTCTATTTTATATCTCCAGGATTCATGCTCAGAATATCATCATACTATTATCATACACTTGTCTCTCTCTCTCTCTCCCTCTCTATCGCTCTCTCTCATCTCTTTTAATTAAAGGTGTCGTAACAGGTTATGCATACTTAGGTTAGACGTGAAGATGAATTGTTCAAGGAGGTTAAGCATTTTGGAAACAGGTTTCTACTGCTAAGTCTCAGCTTTTTTTGGCAATGAAACAAACACTGCTTTGGTATTTCAGCACAGTCTCATCTGACTCGTGTTACTTCCTTGTCTTTGAAAATATAACTATTATTACCATGTCTGCAGGTTGTTCTCATCTGTGGCTTTTATTTTCTGTTCTCTAAATACATTTGCATCATGCATATAACATCTCAACCATTAAATGTTCTACTCAACTGTGTGGTTAAGTTCTTTTTAGTCTCTATTTTGGATTAGAAAATGTAGCTGAACGTGTTTTTTAATATGACCCAGTGGCAGCTGGTGTATATGCTAAATGGGAAAGGGACCAAGGATGGGGCCCTGAGGGACACCCAATGTCAAAGGTGCCACCGAGAGGGAGGCATTATCCATGGCTAGTGAAAAGTCCTATTTCATAAGATTTTTTATTGCATATTAAAGTTAAAGCATGTTAATGTGAACTCACATCCCTTTTTTACATGAAGCAATAAACATGAAGCTCTTTCTAAAGACAAGTAGCAACAGCGAAGAAGTGTAGAAGGGAGTGAACAAGGGAGTGTCATTTTCAATATCCATAACAGCACAGATAATTGACACGAAGATCTCAAAAACCCTAGATTGAGATGATTCCAAGTTCTAAAAAAATGCCTCCCATAAAAGCGTGACCTCTTTGTCTCCCGCTCTGATTGTGACCAACCCAGAATTTTGGTTTGCACGATGCCCCTGCTGGAGTCTGAAAGTCCATCACGGTTGGAGCTGCTGACAGTGGGGGCAGGAGCTGCGGGGCCACACAGGTGAAGAGATGATATCGAAATGGCTACAGGAGTCAGGAGAACCAAAACAAAACAATGAAATAAATACATGAAACAAGATGAAGCTCAAATTTCTGCTTCAAGTTCTGGAATGTGTAAATATAAGTCTAAAAGTTGAATCACTTGCATAATCCAACTCAGACTCCTTGAAAGCCTGAAATAGAGAGAAGAGAAGTTCAGCTAAGCTGAATTTCCAGCGACGGTCTTTCCTATAATTAAATGATGTCTCGTTAAAAACCGTTCTCTGCTCTCTGCTTTCACCTCTGAACAACAGCGGCGGTAAACTCAGCAGTTGATGGAAGTTTAAGTTGGAATCTATAATCCAATATAAATTTATGTTTGGGACAATTAGCTTATTCTAGTGCCTTTGTTGTTTAGCTTAATAACGACATCTGTTGATAAATTTAACTCAGAAAAGAAAAGAAGAATAAAAATAATCTGTGTATTTATTGTTTCAATTATTGCTGAAGTATTTATTTTCACACCTTGAGGTCAGACCCTGAATATAAGCACAATGCACCGCCAGCGACTTATAGCCTGATAGCCATGATGTAACTAATTACTGTAAATTCTGGTGTGTCATATTCATGAACTCCACCATCAACACCTCCATAAACCCGACATATGAACACAGAGCTGTCAGTCAGCTGTCATCACTTTGGACAGTATGGATTTGACGTTTACACAGACCAGGAGAGACTGAGAGTAGAAAACAAAGGTGCAGCTTCTACAGCCAGTGGTTTACGGCCTTGATCAGTGCCTTTGTGTTTGGGGCAAATTTACACCCTCAACTAATCTGTCACACTCCATCGCCTTTGCTGCATAGCCTGAAGCCTCGCTCAGTTAACATTGCAGTTCAGTGCAGCTCAGTGTTGGAAATGAATTGTTGGAATCTTGTGCTTGTTCGACCTGAAATGCTGCGTGGAGTCGACCTTAAAAGAATGTGACTAAAATAAGGAAAGAGGATGTGGCGTGCTGCAGGTCCAGGTCAGTCCACTGGACTCTTGGACAAGTCCAAACTGTGACAGATATCTCCCTGCTGATCCGCTGCTTCCTGCTCGTTCATTTCAATTAGAGAAGACAGAGACTGGAGAAAAAGATGAATGATTATACACAACAAATTATGTGTGATAGTTAGTTTATCTCTGGAGTACAGACTCTTCAGGGGGATTGTGATCGAAGGGTCCCTGAGCAGCAGGGCCCAGTTGAATCAGAATACTGGTGGCGGTGGCTGATGACTCTGCTGTTGCTGATGGATCTGCGAGGACTAGGTGGAGATTGGGAGGTGGAGGGTGCATGTGAGTGTGTGAATAGCGTGAGTGTATAAGAGGATAGTCTTTCTGACAACTAACTAACTTTATTTATTTATATAGCGCTTTTCAAAACATCGTCACAAATTTCCCTGTAATAAATCATGAGACAAATAAAGCCATGGAACCACGCTAAAAAAATACAGGGATTAAAAAAGAAAAATACAGGGACTATAAAAGAGAAATAGGGATACAATGGTAAATAATAACTAGAGAGGTAAATTCATTGATTTAATGTTTAATAAAAATCTAATGAAATAAGATCAATGATAGAAAACAGTAAAACCAGGATAATAAGAATATAATAAATAGTTATCAGCTATACAGCTCAAGTAATAACAGTGAAAGCCTTTCCCATTAAAGTATGTTTTCAGGCGAGACTTAAACAATGACACTTCACAATCGATTGATCATTTATCAGTATCTGTTGCTTCATTTGTGAAGGGAAGCATTTCCTTTGGTGTGCAGCAGGTAGAAGCTGAGGGCACCATTTGTATAAACTTTATTCTGATAAAAAGAAATGTGCAGTTGACATTACATGTGTGAATACGGACACAGACGCTGTCAAAACAGATTATACCCTGAAGGCAAAAGCTGACAAAAGAAAGCTCCGGTTCTTTACGCTTTCTCACTTTAACCATTCCTTTTTCAAATCCGCTGATCTTTCTGCAAACTTCTGTTCGCTGACACTGTACTGCAATGAAAGGATGTTAGCTTTCAATACCGTCCTGCTTCTTTGACAGGATGTGTAACATGCTCCCGTTCCATGATTGACAGTTTCCGACCTCAGCTGTAGCGCTGCTCAGACTCCCCTGTGGCTGACGGGACCTACGATGCACTCAAACCTGGGATCAGGTGGCTCTTGTGAATATCCACAGCCTTCCATGATGAAACGGATGTATAAGGAGGCATACGCAGCTGAAACACATGATGGCTAGAGGGAGCTGTCGCTAAAATGAGCGAGGCTGTACATCTCCACGCAGGTGGATGTCTTCATGGGGCCCCTGTGTGATATGGAACATTACGTTTTTCATAGATTGCCCCCCCCCCCGCCCAAAAAAAGGGGCAGGAGGCGACTTAATTACCTCTCGCAAAACTGCCCCACTTAATTTCTGCAGTCAATCGATTACTCAATGTGCAATGAAGTACAACGCGTTCCTCAGTAGAAAAACGTCCACCTACATTACTTTTCTGAGCTCCTCAGAGTAGGAAGCTAATGATCTTTAAAATATCAAAGCAGGCAATATCTCACTACATCCATCCATGTCAATATCCATCGCTCATTTAATCGTTCATCCACGGCTATCTCAGTATCGCTGTCTGTTGAGAGAGGTGGGCGGGGGGAGGTGGGGGCACATTATCTATGCCAGAGTGTTTCTGTATTAGGGATTATCCCTGACAGATAGTTTCCCTTCCAGGCACCATTAACTTGGCCTCATCCCATTTGGTATTTCCAACACCTGCAACCACCTTCCTCTGGGCGCACAAATTATTACCATTGTATTTTTTCTCGGGTATATAAATTAATCATGGGGATCACAAGCGACTGCTTTAAATTTCCGGACTGTGACCAAGAAACACATTTTCCCCGAGGATGCCGGGGACCCATGCATCATTAAAACAGAATCCTGCTCTCTGACGGAGGAACATCATCAGCTCCCGCACGTATTTCTCCTGGTGAAACCGCGGCCCCCTCGCGTTTTCCACGCTGTGCATAATAGCTGCTGTCTAGAGGTAAAATGCAATCAGGAGTCTGACTCGGAATTCTTAATGAACGAAATGGAATGATGTTGATCAGAAAGCAAAAATGGACAGCTGACTGCAGTGGAAAGAAAAAAACATCGATAGCCGTGTAGACCTCATAGGCTAATGACTCAAGGCTGCAGGGGCTTGTTAGACAACCTCTGCAATGGGCTGTAATGGTTCCCATATCCTCACAATCCACTAAATAGCAATGGCTGTAATGCCTTATCGACCATTCTAACATTGGCGAGCGATCTGTCTTCATTCGCATGCATGAATGAATTGTGTGGGTATTAATAGAGATATTATGGCATTACCTGGGAGTTATAGGTCAAACGCTGCATTTAGATCCACCTCATTAAAAGCCGGCAAATAATTTAAACCCAGACCTGTCAAGGCGCAACGGCTGAATCAGTTTCCATCAATATAAAGAGCATTTTTCTAGGAACTTACTGACTTTACATCCAATTCCTGAGATGAGATGCAGGTTATGTGTTTTGGGTTTAATCTGACTTCTTCTGAGTTCGACACGCATTGTGCTCGATAACAGCATCTGAATTTCAAATCATATTGATTATGAATTACTTACAGGCGTTGGCCCATAATAGTATTGATTGCAGGCAAAATGTGTGTAAAGTAGTTCACATCATTTGAAAGTTTCTAAGATCTCAATAAAAGCATATGTCTGCTTGACCGCTCCGCTCTGATTTTTCATACGCATTTTTCCCATTCTCATACACACACACACACACACACACACACACACATACATACACACATGTATATTAAAACATGTACAACAAACCGTGTTCATTTATGTTCATGACTTTTTTTATTGTTTTGACCGAAGAGATGAAGGCTGAAGCTAAAGCTTCTAAAATGACACTTTTTTTTATTAATGTCTTTTTATATAAAAACACACACACACACACACACTCTATAAATAAATATACTCGTACACAGAGAATCTCGCCAGCTTATTGAAAGAAGGCAACATTTGATCGGTCGGTCCCTCGCTGCACCAAACGACGCGTCTTCGATGGAGAGACGGATAAAGTTCCTGCATTGGTTTTTTGTCCAGAACAGGAGAATATATCAATCCAGTGAGTGTCATCAGGAAAGAGATCAACCAAGTCTCCTCCTATCGATCCATCCATTCATATGTGATTGAGACATTGCGACAACCGTATAGACCGGATGACAAACAAAAAGGCAGAAGGTTAAAAAAGCAGAAACCAAATCAATAATGATGACTGACAAGATGAAGCGTGGATGATCAGTCTAGAAATAAATGATAGAGAGCAGATTAAATCAACCCCTCTCTCTCTCTCTCTTTCTCTCTCTCTCTCTCACCATCTTCTCTCTCTCTCTCTCTCTCTCTCTCTCGGCGCAGCTTCTACTTTTATTCAACTCCTCGTACCTCCATGATTAGTGAATTGAATTTTTGTTTTTTCCTCCAGCGATGTATTACTGGGACGGAGACGGAAAATGCAAGAGAGAAGCAGGAGGAAACATGTTTTCAAACAGCGCTTTTTATGAGAGCTCATAAAAGTTTTCTCGTACAAAAACCCCGGCATTAAAATGACTAAGTCCGAAAAACCGCAGCCTCTAGGTTGTTAATGGCTGAGTACATTAAGGCCAGTCCATTAATACCAACTATTTCCAAGTTGCCCTTTCAGTCTATTTTGTTCTTTTACCCAGAATTGCCTATCAACATGAAAAATTTTATGTTCCTGGAAAAGAGAAAGTTGTATTTCTTGACTGAATTGATGGCGCCTTGGGGAGGGTGCTAATTTACATTAAGTGATTGTAGCAGTAATCATTTGGTTCCAAAGGAAGTATCGAACGAGACGGTGAAGCAGAACTTCCTGTATTTTCTCTTTTTGAATGAAAATATGTACAGATATAGAATATTTGCTAGTAGGTCCTACAGATCTTAAAACTGCAATGAAAGATTGTTTTCTTTGGTGACATAGAAACACAAATCCTTACCCTTTTCCTCATGACCCTGAACGGGACAAGTGGTTACAGATAATGAATGAATGAATGTATTTCAAATTAAGTAAGTAAGCAGCTGTATCCACACAACCAGCCAACTGTCTTAAAGTTAAAGTTAAGGGTTGCACCCAGGACCAGATCCAGAGACAAACTATGGAGTTTTAAAGTGAGCTTGAATGAATGAAAGCTGGTGGGCTTGTGGAGGAAGTGGTGGAGGCGGGCTGCAGGCTGATGGTGGTTCTGATCTGGTTGAGTTTCAGCGGTCTGAGGAGTTGGAGGAGGTGGAGCGTGAGCAGTAGAGACAAGGGAAGTGGAAGGCGCAGGGTTCCTGATCACAAAGAAAAAAAACAGTAAGGAGGTGCACTAGAAAAAGAAAAATCAAGTAGTAAGACTTTAAAGTCCCAAAAAAAGCAGAATACACCAGAACTAAGTTATTGTCCCTGCCCCAAACCCCTGCGTTGTACAACTGATGCCCCTGATTGAACTCTCCAAATTAAATATGAACTTATGTCCAAAATAACAATTTCCCGCTAGTGAGTGTAGTATAATTATGAACTAATAAGAGTATATTATGAACTATTAGAGTATATTATGAACTATTAGAGTAAATTATGACATATACAAGGTAAATCTACTTGAGTCAATTCATATGCACCCAATTTGGATTAAATCGGACCAACGGTTAGGAAGGCACGTGTGAAATACAGTGTTTTTTTTGTAAAAAAAAAAAAAAGCTGCTCCTATTGAGTAAAACATGAATTATTAGATTACGGTGATGTCGATGACGATTCCATATATATTGCTGATTGATGTGGCTATGGATGCCTTTGTTTCTTTGGTGTTCCTTTGAGGCTGGAGCTGTGGGCCTCAGTGGGCTGAACAGAGATGCTGAAGTGGAAGGTACAGGAGACTAGCGGCTACAGAGTATTTGAGAGATACTCTGAGAATATGTTGGACTTTTCTGTAGTTTCATAACTCAGACATCAATGGAGAAATCTGCATGAATTTTCCCTAAACCTTGGGTAGGAAAAACTTTTTTTTTTCCTGTACAGTTGTGCCTTGCTGGAGTTGTGAAAAAGATTACTTTTTCTAGTAATGAAATTTTATCCAATTCTATTATCAATGACAAGTACATTTCTGACCAATTTCTCAATTATCATAAGCTGTACGTACCAATGTAAATAAATTAACCATAATTAATTAACTTAAAGTAAAATATTACTATTTACAATATTATTTAATGACTTTTCTTTTGAATTGTTCCAATTTTACTCTTTTATTTGAATAGATATTGGCTTGTGGCCTAATCTGCATAAACATAACCACTTCATGCAGAGATAATGGAAGCCTCTAGCAACAGACGCGTCTGAATGCAGAATGCTGCAGAAGAAGAAGTGTATTATTGTTACTTGTAATGTTACTCGACTCGGGTCACATGATGACAGCTTTGTTCTTCTCGGCTGTAAATCAATGGCAGCAGTTCCCGGCATTGTGATCCACGGACGACCTCCCGCTGACTGTTGGCATGTTTTGTAGTGAATTCGTCTCTCCGCAGACTTTTTTCTCTGCTTCAGTTCAGTCCGTTTGTCCGTCTGTCTTCAGTAAAACGCCCTGTGAGTCATAGTGAACACTTAATACGCAGCACATTCGGTCAGAGTAAATATGTTGAACCAATGGTTTTACAGAGCTTCACACCTACTTCTGCTGATGCAAGCATCCATTTTTCATTTCTTGAATTTCTCCAAGCAGAGTGGCAGCGGCGTCTGCACGAAACACCAGCTCCTCGGAACTTCAGCGTGGGACCGCCACACTTCTTTCTTTGGTGGTGTTAAATATTAATGCATAACTTCCTAAGCTGTTTGTCTCCCAAGAAAGCTGGTTGTAGACATCATCCCCTCATAAATGTACCCTCCTTTCTCTTTCAGCGCCGAGCGGAAGAGAGTTTGCCCAGGAAAGATTCCCCACTCTCTGGCAGCTGGATGGGAAGAAGGAGAATCTTTGACCTTGGAAAATGAAGATGTTTTTGCCATGGAAACTGTTAATCCTTCTGTCACTCAAAGAGTGCCTGGCTGGTACGACGCCGCTCACAGGGAGGGTTTCCTCTCTTTCTCCTGCATGATTAGTTCATCGTCTCATTTGGGAGGAAATTATCACATTCTTAGAAGGCATCTTCATTTTAGAAGCTTCTGGGCCGCCAGATTGTAAAATAATATCTGTAGATTTTACATTTAGTTACGACAGGCTTATCAGATATTACAAATGAGAACAGGACATTTGAATTAAGTGACGTTGTATTTTTTTGGTAGATATTTATTTACCGATGCATTTTATTATTCAAATTATATTATATTATATTAAATTATATTATATTATATTATATCAAATTATGATATACTACATTAAATTATAACATAATATATTATATTATATCACATTAAATTATATATCATATTATTTCATATTACATTACATTATAACATAATTTACTATATTATATTATATAATATCATATTATATACAATTTTATTCTATTCTATTAAATTACATTTATAAAATTACATGTATTACATTATATTATATTATAACAAATTTGGTGAACATGAATTGAATCAAGGTGTTCAGAATGTATATTTCATGTTTTGCTCTAAAAGCTCATATTTTACAAACTTCCTGGAGCTTTTTTATCCTCTTTTTTTAATTTAATTACATTTTTTTTTACGAAATATGCTAGGGAAATAATCCCACATTAAATTTGGAGAGCTCAACTGGTGGATTTCCTCGTACAACGCTGGGGATTGGGGACTTTCGGGGGATTTATCCTTGCTGACGGGGACGGCATCATAGTCATAATTGTTTCTGTCACCACCTTTGCCTCCTTGTTGCCGTTTAATGGATGTATTCATATCAACGTAAAGGACTCATGGAAGCATGTGGGCGTGGCGGCTGCACCGTTTCATACAGACAAATGTATCTTTGTACTGCATTGGAGTATAAATAAGTTTTAAGAGATTTCATATCAGTGATCCTGTGTGACAGATACGCTGTTCTAAACCTTTAGACAACAGTTTACAAGCCATCAAACCAATAAATATAAATGTATATATGGAGTAGGGTAGGCTGCAGCGTTACGAATGCTTCCATTTTCATTGATTTTGCTTTTTACCTCACGTCAGCAGTTTCATATTGATATTTCTATGCAGCCAGCAAACACCAGACAAAGAGAGGTTATGCAAAACGACAGAATGTGCTGTATTCTACATACGTATATAGATATATATGTAACCGCTACTGAGCTCACATTTGTATGCATCCGCAGGAAAAGTCATTAGTTACAATTTGCATCCTTGTATGTATGTGTGTGTGTGTGTGTGTGTGTGTTCCTGTGTGCAAGTGGGTACTCCAGTTGTTTACAGTGTTTACAACGCAAGCCCGTTCTCTACATGAACAAAAACCATTAGATCGTTTCCCCGAGTGCAACAGCCCAGCGATTAAAGGTTCATTAATTTACTTAATTTAAAGGACATTGCAACCAGGGTAAAAAAAAAAATTCAGCACCTCCCTCAGAGGCTGCAGAAACAAACCCTTACCTGAGGCAAAGACTCCCACTCTCATTAGGATGATGATGATGATTATGCGGGAGGGAGCACTCTGTGTCCTACTCAAGGTTAGGCATATGCAAAAAAAGAAAAAAAAGTGCATCTCCTTTAAAGTGCATCAAAAGAGTGCAGCTAGATGCTTGACACACATTGACAGATGGGAGGGAGACTACAGGCGAGTCTTCCAGTCTCTATCGAAGAAATGTTACTTTTCAAGGCAGTAATTAGTGAAACATGGGTTAATTACTCCGATGCATTGATTGTTTGGCTGGAGCTCACCAAAAACGGCAAACCTTTCTGAGCAGAGACCCACGCAAACAAAATGCATGTAGAAAAGAGCTTTGACGACTCTCTAGTGATTCGATTTTCCCCCCGAGCAAGGCAATACTCTGATGCGGTAAGTCTCACATGAAAACCTTAACCAAGTTACCCTCGTATTAGGATCCTAATGAAATAAAGAGGCTCAATTAGACAGACGGGTTGCTTGTCAATTTTTCTAATCATTCTTGACGTGTTATATTGCTTGGACCGGTTCTTTCTGTGTTTTTAATTTCATTAAGTTCAGAGTAGAAGATTAAGCACTCACTGAAACAGCTTTGTAATACCATACCTACAAAATGGTAATATCTGTTACAACAAGTAATATCACTGTGAAGCAGTAATTTAGCAGTTCTATCTGTTCTAGCTCAGTAACCATAACAAGATCAAGTAGGACCCTCAAGACCTTGATATTTCCAAATGTTGTAAGAGTGATACTGAGAAAGTTTATTTTTTATTTTTTATGAATAACTCCAAATTTGATATGGAATTGAAAACTATGTTTACATGCTGTAAAATGAGAATAAATCATTAGTGTGAATTATTAACAACCTACCGTAGTAACCGATCCCAGCATGGGGTACCACCATCTAGACTGTCGGGTAACCATAGCAACCATAACAGCGCCTATTCTTTCAAGTAACCATAGCAACCATAACACAATCTTTACTGTTGGGTAACCATGGCAACTGTAACTCATCTCGGTCTCAGACAACCAAACCTTCCATAACGCCATCTATACTGTCAGGGAAGAATAGAAATCATGACATCATCTATCCTGTTGGTAACAATTACAAACGTTTCAATATCGGTAACATGTGTAACCATCAAATCATTTAAATTGTCTAGTGTCTAGTAGCTGTAGCAACCATAACACCATTTAGGAGGATTTGGATTTTATTACCAGGCATTGTCGATGGTGTTATGAAGGATTAGTTTACCAGACAGTGTAGAAGGTGTTATGAAGGGTTTGGTTACCAGACAGTATAGATGGTGTTATGAAGGGTTTGGTTACCAGACAGTATAGATGGTGTTATGAAGGGCTTGGTTACCAGACTGTGTAGATGGTGTTATGAAGGGTTTGGTTACCGTTACCAGACAGTATGGATGGTGTTATGAAGGGTTTGGTTACCAGACAGTATAGATGGTGTTATGAAGGGTTTGGTTACCGTTACCAGACAGTATGGATGGTGTTATGAAGGGTTGAGTTACCAGACAGTGTAGATGGTGTTATGAAGGGTTTGGTTACCAGACATTGTAGATGGTGTTATGAAGGGTTCAGTTACCAGACAGTGTAGATGGTGTTTGAAGGGTTTGGTTACGGTTACCTGACAGTATAGATGGTGTTATGAAGGGTTCAGTTACCAGAGAGTGTAGATGGTGTTATGAAGGATTAGTTTACCAGACATTGTAGATGGTGTTATGAAGGGTTCAGTTACCAGACAGTATTGATGGTGTTATGAAGGGTTTGGTTCCCATACAGTGTAGATGGTGTTAGTATAATTAAAGCAACAATCCCTAAAAAAAAACAAATACATAATTTAAATCCTCAGTATGGGACATAGTCCCCCCTCCTCATTGGATAATATTTAAATTTTCACTTTTTTCTCTCCTTTCCCTAAGTTACACTTCTGGACACTAGATACCTCATAATTTACTTGTAAGTTCATTTTCAGTGCACGTACAATGGAGGCTTCAGGTTTCCATGTCATACTCTGTTATTATGATGAATACACAAGCCAGGATTTCCCTTCGAAGCATTTGGGGATGTCACAAATCACACTCAAAGGCCCCTGCTCAATGAACACAGAAAGAAATTACACTTGCAGCAATGAATTTGAAAAGAGAACGTTGCCAGCCTCTGCACATACATCATTATACACAGGGAAGCTCAAATATTCAAATCTAGGAACAAGGAGAAAATAACTTTGATGACTGGAGGGGGCTGTCTTAATCACAGGTTTCCATTAATAAAGCTTAATTAGCCAGCTAGCACTGATATAAACTGACAATATGCTGCGTGACAATGGCATACTTGACAAATGTAGCCTTAATAATTAAGGAGAGTGGGTTTTAGTGAGCTGTCAGTCAGGTTATTTCCAACCTTTGAAATAACTTCAGAGATTTATGCCTATGCTGCCGTCTCTGACAGCAAGGGTTTATCCCCGAAAAGCCCCCAATCACCTGTGTTGCGCAGCAACCCGTCTGATTGAACTCTTCAAATTTAATGCGACTTTATGTCCAGATAAAATGTTTTTTGCAACAAAAAAAAGCTCCTCCTGGTAAATAAATATGAAAAATTGGAGTAAATTACGATACAAACAAGATGGATATCCTTAAATTGATTAATGTGCATCACATTTGGACCAAGTTGGATCACCTGCAAGGAAGTTGTGTCTGAAAAACAGTGTTTGCAGTAGAGAATTTACCCCAGTTGATAAAAAATGAACTTTTCGAGTAAAATACTATAAACACAAGAAAGACCTCCTCGATTTGATGCATATCCGCCAAATCTTGACTAAATCGGAACACCGATTAGGAAGTTATGTCTAAAAAACATTCTTTTTGTTGTAGCGATAAACCTCCCCGTAGTTTCAGGAATATACATCCCACCTTTCCCAAAATCAATGAACTTCTTCCTTTCACTAAGGTCTATGTGAGTATGAAGATCTGAAGATGATCCCTGGAATAGTGTTTGAGTCATTTCTGCAAGACAATGTTTTTTCGTAAAAAAGTTCTACCCGTGAGTAAAAAAGGAACTATTATAGAGAAATATAGCATACATACAATATAAGTCTCCTCGAGTTGTTTTATATTCACTCATCTTTGAAGTTCATGTCTGAAAAAACTTTTTGGTACAAAGTTCCCCATCGTTAGGGAACCATTAGACTGAAATATGGTGAAAACCAGATAGAGCTCTTTAAATTAATTAATGTACAACAAATGTGGACTAATGTAGATCAGTGGATAAAATATGAACTTTTGAGTAAAATGTGATACATACAAACTAGAGTAAAACACAACACAAGATTGATCTCCTTGATTTGATTCTGTGCACGAAATTAGGACTGAACTGGACTAATGTTTGGGAAATTATGGCTTGAAAACTTTTAGAGATAAAGATCCCCCTAGTGACAAAAATACGCAATATAAGTCCAATCTTTCCCAATAAAGTCTATTCGGGTGTCTAATTTGAAAATGATCCATGAAATAGTTTTTGAGTTTCGTAAAGAAAACAGTGTCTTTCATGAAAAAAGTGAAGCATGCACTATTAGAATAAAGTAGGATATTTAAATGATTGATCGCTTGGACTCAACTATATTATTCCACCGACTTTTCAGGGATATCACTATCACCTCACACTTGTTATTCACCCCAACAAAATGAATTAAAACGACAATAAATCGACGCTAATAAAATGATGCACTTAAACATCCTCGTACGAGTGCTAAAACCTCCAACGACTCGACTTGTTGAAAGAATATTCCAGTTAACGAGCGCCGCGCTACGGGGTTATCTGAAGTTAATTGCTCTCTCATCATAGTGCATTATCTGCCTTGTGACATGTGCGTAAGAGGCTTTATTAAATGCAGAATACACTCAAAGAGCCACATTGACAGCTAATTATATGGGTGTATAGTTTATGTACAGGGTCCTTGATTTTTTCTTTTTTTTTTGCATTAATTTACTGCCACTGCCTCAGCAACGCCGCGCAGCTAATGTGTTTTTTTTTTTTTTTTTGTCTTCACGCAGAAAACACAAAGCACGGACCGGTTTTCACCCAGGAGCCCAGTGACAGTATTTTCCCACTAAGCAACGATGATAAGCAGGTGTTTATCAACTGCAAAGCAAAAGGGAACCCAACTCCGAGTTATAGGTGGGTGTTTTCTCCTGCTTTAAGTGAGCGTGTGGCACAAAATGCTCTGCTCAGCTCTAAATTATAACCACGTTACTGCTTTTGCCTTTCAGTGTGGTCATTCATTTGAGGGTAGGAGGGTAATTACATTTTTAATCATGTGTGTCCTTGTGGGATATATTTCCTGGATTTTTTCCAAATGCTCCATGGAAAGATGAAAATGAAGTTTCCACCTCGCGGAATTAGCAGGTTTGGGAGCGAGGCGTAATGGAGAGACTTCTCAGCAACGTTATTGTTATTTTTCAATTTATCCACAGGTGGAGAGTGAATGGGAGAGAAATAGACCCGGAGTCCGATCCAAACTACAGCTTTGTGGAAGGGAACCTCTTGATCGATGATCCCCATGTCGTCAATCACGGAGGAGTGTATCAGTGCCTCGCCGCCAACACCTTTGGGACCATCGTCAGCAGGGAAGCAAAAGTGCAGTTTGCATGTGAGTACATTATCATCCCGCTGGGTTTGTGTTTTCTACTTGTTGGCATGCGTGTTTTGTTTTGATGTGATATCATGCGTGTCCACTGGAAAGACGATTTACAATAAGATCGAACTAATGATCGTTTTCATTATCAGCTGGCTAATTAGTCATTGTTCTTAATCGGTCTATGAAGTGATTAAAAATGTTAATCAAGCTCCCAGGGCCCAGATATGATAAACTATTTAATCAGTAGGTGGGTTAAGATGGAACCCTTTTATTCCGACTGAAATTGGAAGAAAAGCCTAATCAGAATGAAAAGGCCTCATGTAGCATTCTCTCGATTGAGATTTCATTCCATTACCGTAAGTATAAGTCCTTCCTGAATGACTTTAGGAAAGGCAAACGCTGCATGTGAACGACGGATTGGAATAATCCCTGGAATATTGGAATGATCCCAGCAGCACTACTCAGGTGTCCGATGCCGGCAATCTACACTGCAGCCAAGAGCTGGATTTTAAAACAAACTCTCAACAAAGAAAACGTAAGGAGCCGTTGTAGACCGCAGTTTCACGTTTGATGCAACAATAGATGAAGTAATTACAAGAGAGGAAGACTTCGGGGAAAGCCTCTGACCATCGGTGGATCCGGGTTTTCAGAATAAAAGCGTGTAGTGAGTTTTCTGCTTCATTGTTATGTAGTTTACCACACAAACTTATAATACCACGCCTTACTTATAATAACAAATAACTTAGTGTTTATTAACGTCGTAATGATGTAATGTTAGTTAGAGAAATACCACTCTGAGGTACCGACAGTACCCTGTTGCGAACTCCTTTTCCTCTCTTCCTCCCTCCCTTGTATCTCCAGTAGGCTATAGGAGTAAACCTGAGTTATTATCAAGGTGTTTATTCATTAAAAGTACAATAAAACTGCCGTTATCAGACAGACGGCCTTCTTCTGATAAATCTCAACATCCATTCGTCGATTTTCTCTGGTCACACAGCTGTTGACAGCTGTACCGATTGATTTGTCGGCGCATGTACGCATAGTTTTTTTTCCGATTAGCTCACTAAGAAATATTCTTTTAGAATGATTGCATTCTGAAAGAAGAAAAGTCTTCATGTTCTACTGATATTATTATAAAAACCATGCAAGTAGTTCAAGGAATTGCAGCATTGTCCAGTAATTGTTCTGCTTCATGCTGCGTTTTTCATTTGCTTTGCGTAACATACTAAGAAAGGTTTCCTAGCGACTAGCGCTGTTGCTGAAGGAGAAATTGAAATCTCCAGGGGAAGTGGGGCCTTTCTGAGGTGAAATTTACGCAAGTTCTCTCATGTCAAAACAGGCCATTTATCTATTAATGTTCTAGCAGGGTCCCTCTCAACAGTAAAAAAAACAATTTGTCAAGATATGATTGATATTATTAGTGTTTTTTAATTACAGCTGTTCTTTGTTGTTGATAACAGATTCGAAGGCTGTATTTTCATTTCTGAGCTGGGTGTGGAACAGAGTGTTTATCAGCCAATCAGGGATTACATCTTCACTGTGCTGCTTTGGTATCATGATGACCTACAACCCCAACAATAATGGCAATCAAACTGAATTATGATTAATGAGAGGTATTATCACAACCTTGCTATATGTTTGTTTCTGTTTTACCTCTCAAATGCTCAAATCTAACGGAACTGAAAAAACAATATAACAAAAAATATAGATTTAATATTCATTTTTCATTTTATTTAATGAAGTACAGTGATATAAATATTCTAGCCTTACACGAATAATTTAAAAAAGTCAGGGATTGGAGGGAATTGTTATCAACGCAATGTCTGGCGCTTTGGATCCTTCTTGTTAACGTTATATCTCCAAAACAATTCCATGGATCATTGCTAAATTGAATACCCATGGATATAAAAGAGATGTAGATGTTTTCTCCCTATAGATGTAATTGGACGAGAAAGAACTCTATAGATTTTGGGAAAGGTTGGTTTTCTATTTCTGACACTAGGGGGAGCTTATGCTTCTAAAATTTTTGGGGCTTTAATTGAATTCTTGGTCAAATTTTTACTCGAAGGGATCTATCTTTTATATAGGATGTTTAGCTCTAATAGTTAATTTTTTACTCAAATAGCTCCCTGGTTTGATATAACAATATTTACCGTTGGATCTCCAACTTGAGCAGACTGAACCGTAAAAAAAACATTGATAGGGTTTCCAATCAAAATGATTTTTATATGAGTATAAGTGTCAAAATCCAAAGTCTGTGCTCAAAAAAATGAGTTTCTGTGTTTCATATTACCAACATCACTCACCTCTGCCTGCACGCTCGCTCAGGTTGGCTCGGCATTACAGTGTGCGATTGTGTGCGAGAAGAGAAGACATATGCATCAATCATGTTTAATGCCCTGTGGACATCTTCACTGACGTATGAGGTTACGTAGTGCCATTAATCAGCAATAATTCCTTTTAATTTGCATAGCACTGCAGGGTTCACTGATTTAGAGCCCTGGTGGCCCTTAAAGCTAACATTCCAGGATCTTTGAAACCTGACAAAATCACACATTAAATGTACATTTGAAAATGTTTGTGCCAAAGGTGCGCCGTTTAAATCGGCAATCGGCCAAGAAGCCTCACGAAGCACACCCAGCATGAGTTACCACGGGTCCAACACATCTCACAAGTAAACCGGAAAAAACAGAACTCGCAAGTTAAGACAAAAAAAGCTGTGAAGAACAGCCCCGAAAATGTTCGGCACAAGAAACCTAATCACACACATCCAATTGAATCACCCCGACGCACATGGCAAGTTTCAAGATGCTAAAGTTGACGGAGTGGCTAAAGCTAGCAATAGTAAAGAGCCAGCCACGAGCCCTGAAGTTCCAGAACAAAGCCATCATATAACGTATAAAGGACTCAAACAAAGTTTTAATTTTAGCTTCTAAATGTAATACAATTGATTTGAGAAACACACGAAGCAGGACGGAGGGTATATTGATTTCAACAGGTCAGAACACATGTACAATGCCAACCGGCCATGCTTCCACTGTAATCCTTCAAAATCAGTGAATTTAAAATATATTACTCATTATAATTTTAAAACCTTAAAGAAAAAAAATGGGTATTGGCCAAAATCGTTATCGACCAGTCAAACTTTATAAAAATCAGTGATTGGTGATCGGTGATTGGCCAAGAAAATTGCAATCGGTGTTTCCCTAATTTGTGGTTTACAGTCAATACATTTCCAAATATCCACGGTTCTCGTCACTGTTGAGAGTGATGAGATTTTAATCTGACGTATTCTGGAATGATCACTGCTGATATTTGCCTGATCCCTCCAGGGAAATAGTTGGTATTTCTAAGACTTTGGGATTGGTATGAGTTCCCACTGTTTGTTCTCTCACACGATCGCAGCAGCATTTAATTGAAGGTGAAAATACTCCTCTCCAGCTCAAGCGGCGAGGTGCGCCCTCTACCCAATCCCCCGCTGTGATATTAAGGAGGAGACTCCGGGGTTGGACTTGAACGCACTGACCTCCAGGTAAAGTTATTGCAGCTATCAATTCCTGACGGGCTTTAATTCTACATCCAACAGTTCTGCAAAACTTCAGCAGGAAGTCAAGGAGCACGGTGTCGGTGAGAGAGGGTCAAGCTGTGGTTCTGCTGTGCGGGCCTCCACCCCGTTATGGAGGTACGATAATCTTTCCTACCTGCTATGTAATGTTTACTGCAGCCTCCAGCTCGTACTTGCCTGAGAATTATCTATTGTTCTTCACTGTACTCAATTTCCCTTTGGCGTCGCCATTGCTTTTCTAACATCCAACCTTCATTTTCTGCCGCTCTCCTTTTCCAACACTGTTATACCTTTCTTCTCACCTCTCCAGTCAGACAAGGAACTCTCCGCGATGAGCCGCCGCTCTATCTGCCCAGACCCGTGCCTTCACATCTACCGCACATAGCCTCACGCTTATTAGCCCTGAGCTGACTTTTCTCCACCACATGATCTGTGACCATGCCGACTTCTATAAAGTCTGCAGTAGTGCACTTCCCCAACTGTCATTTTTTTTTTTTTTGATTTGAACAACTTATCTCTGGGTAATAAAGGTTGCCGGTGGCTGCTGTGGCCAAGGGAGCATTTATCCCCTGGCACAGCTGTGAGTGGGCTCGTGTGTCTGTGTGCTGCTGATTAGCAGAGCCTCAAAGTGGTCTGCACTCCTGCAGCCAGTCGGTGCCCACAAGCGCAATTTCACGCCAGCGTACCAGCCTCTCTCTGCTCTCTGTTGCCAGCTGAATCCTGCGGCCACGTGGGATTCCACACTTTAGCAATTTTCCCCCCCTAGCTTTCCCTCCCTCTCCGTTTAAAAACCCTCCATCTTTTCACTTTTCCCCTTAAACAGAGAATAGTCACACATTTGATAGGATTAGCACTGCACCTTAACGCTAGCTTGAGGAGTTTTTGAAATTGAACAATATTGCAAAATGGTGCTTTTATTATTGCCACGAGATCCCGATCTTGTCCGCGCCTCTTTAATGCCTGTCGATGCACCACTCCAGGGGTACAATGGTGCACTTTATTAAATGAGAAATCATTTGAAGCTTCTTTGAGGAATCAATAGGTAAGAGGTCTGAAAGGAGTTTGGGAGTCAAATTGTGTCAGAGGACCTAAGATTACATGCCTGCTAGTCCTCTGTTGCTGTGAGACTGCTGCTCTTGAACGAACCCAGTCGCTGATAGTCCTTAATCATGAAAGGTCTGTCTGTCTCTGCCCTGACTGTACCTTCAATGATATTAATTCACTGTTTTCCCTGAAGGAAGCAGGTGAGAGTTTTTACCATCTGCCCAGTCAAAGGGACTGACTGCAAATGTCAAGTGTCTAATACAGGAGTCCGGCACTAATAGCCAAGTTCCGTCTGCAGTCCCTGCAGATGTTTCTTCCCCTGCCCTCGATCTCTTGCTGTTTATTCATTTTACGCTGGTATTTTGAAATTGAAATGTTCCTTTCCATTCTTTCTTTGACAAAGAGCACAACTAAAATGTATATTTTCCCCAAAAACACAGACCACACAAAGTAGAAAATAATAAGTTAATGTCTTTTGGGAATATTTCCTTGATATTACCGTGATTGTTTGTTCATGTTGGACAAAGAGAAGAAATAGGATTTACCTGTATTGTTATCAGTAACAAATAATGTAGCAGAATGCAGAATGATGACAAAAAGGGTCAGAAATGCTAAAGACAAACTTTTTTTTCACTGCAAAGAAGCAAAAATATCGCTTTTAGTCAGTTTATCGCCACACAGCGATTTCCTGTTGCTAACTCTTGACTCTTGTTGTCTGACTAATTCAGAATCCGTACCAAAAAATTACCAACTATGAACAAACATGCAATATCGCGCCTCCTCTTAAGTCTCCCAGATGTGTCAATATGTCTAATTTTTCATACAACTAACAATTATTCAGTAAAACAATATTTTTCTTTGTTAGCAGTCATACAAAATTATACTAACATGAGCGACGGGGGAGATATTTCATATTTGATATTTGCTCCTACCCCGCACAAATATCAATGCTATAACGGCCACTAGCTAGCCAAATTTTTCTCACCATTCAAACGGTCACTAATGAACTCTTAAAGAATGGAACAAATTGCATCGAAGTAGTGTAAATATTTTTTATCTCTATATATTTATTTTCCATCACCAGCTTACCTGCAAAGTATCGGAAAATGGTTATTTAATTCAAATTATAGCTACACAGAGGATTGCGATTTCCTCTCTCATTGTCTGGCGAAATTCACGCGAGATTTCCCTGACGGGAGCAAATCACGTGAGATTTCTCTGTGGCATGGGGGCTGCTCATTTAGCAACACTGACACCCGCTGAACATTTGTTGCTACTACAGAGCAAACTGGAAAAGAAGAAGAAACTGAATTAACCGTAATTAAAATCAATACCGCTTTTGTCTACAAATACAAAGCAAAAAAATCGATAAGTCTTCATTTATATTACATTCAAGAAATTATCCTATTTAGTCACTTACATATTACTTATTGTGAAAAAAACAAAAAACTCAAACGGTTGATTTCTATAGGCAAGTATGACTTTTATGGTTATACAATGCTAAAAACTGCGCATGGGTCTCCAAAACGAAGTTAATTATAGTGAAACTAACAGCTGAAATAACTTTTCGTTTTTCGAACTAATCGGCTTTGGATGCATTTCTTTGATTAGAGGAGGGCTTTGTATTGCAAGGCTGCATGGATACAGAGAAGGACAAAACCTGCATTCCTTTGACAAGGCTCCGTCGGCAGATGACCTTGGTGAGCGATTGAAAGGTCCAATTGAAAAGATTAATTTGACTGGCTTATATAACACAGTCTCGTCTGTCTGAACTCAGACATAGATCACTTCTTCCGCATTCAAACCTGCATCCAGAACTTCAGCGCTATCTGCTTCACCAACTTCAGTGTCTGCTACATAAACCAGGGAACCACAACTGGATGTCAGCAGCTTGAAGAAAGCCCAGTGATGGGTTGTTAGATCTTTTCCATACTTTTCACAGCAGCGCTTGAAAGGGTCCGAGGAAGGGAATTTGAGTCACGCATGCGCTTATTTGCCATGAATTGGATCATACGTAGATATATGAGCTATATGAAAAGACTGGAGGAGTTCTTCATTTCAGCAACGATGAAAATCAAATCAGCCAAGCATGGGTTCATTCCGATCTGGATAGGAGCCCAATGAAACGTTATAAGCTTATCCGTTGATTCAGAGAAGATCGCAAAGTCGGTTCAAAGTCGTGGGTCGTTATGCAGCTGAAATCTCAGGCAAACACGCGGCTTCCTCTGTCATGGGGAAACGCTCTGAAGGGTTAGGGAAGACTGACCAAAGCCACCTCTCGGGAAAGTGAAGGTCCGGTGCTGTCTGTTATCTTGTTCCACCACCATTGGCCATTGACACTGTGTAAAATCACCTCAGCAACAGCACTGAAGATGGACTTTAAAGCCAGCAGCTACATCCGCATGTGGCAAGATCTTCCTCAGTGCCTCTGCACTCCAGCACCGTTTGAAAAAACACTCCAGCTAATACTAAAATCGCTCAATCTGAGCAGCAAGACAGATAACAAAAGGTTTTGTGTTTTTTACCTGAGAGATCAAACCAATCCTAATATTGAAATGTTGCACCAATTCAAATACCACGCCCTTTTGAATTATGTATCTTTTCAATGTATTAAGGTCATATTTAAATGGTCATTGGTGGTGCAGTGGTTAGTGCTGCTGCCTCACAGGAAGAAGGTACCGGGTCCAAATCCACTTCTGCTTGCACCTTTTTTGTGCAGAGTTTAGAATGTTCTTCCCATATCTGCACGGGTTCTCACCGGGAATTTCGGCTTCCTCCAACGGTCTAAAAACATGCAGAATAGGTGGATTGGTGACTCCAAGTTGCCCGTTGGAGTGAAGAGGAGCATCTGTCTCTAAATGTCAACCCTGTGATGAATTGGCAACTAGTCCACGGTTAGCCCACCTCTCACCCAATGTCAGCTTGGAAAAGCTCCAGCTCCCCGGACCGTGAACAGGAGGAGCGGTTAGGGATAATGAACGAATAATGAATGAAAAATATTTTCAATATTGCAACACACATCCTAGTACAAATGCTCTTTGACGGTTACAGGCTTGTAGGTCCAGAATGTGTTTGGATGCAGGGCGGCGGGAACAAGTTGAATTGTTTCATCCAACTTTGCTGAAATGCTTATTTCATGTGAACAAGCAAACTGCAAATTGTTGCAGTTCGTCTATGGTGAAATTGGCCGGTTTAAGTTAGATATGAGGGTAAATGTAATGTAAAGGTAAATTCTGGCTTCATTTGATAAGTGGCAGTACAAAAAGGATTTTGTTTGTTGTGTTTGTTGTACTGAATTATTTTTATGACAAGAACATCTTTTAGTCCAAATGGGTATTTGAAAGTTAAGAATATTCTTGACCAGTGTGGTTTGTCCTATCTATTGAAGGGGACTGCAGGTCTCAACCTCGAACAGTTCGAACGAGTTGGAACCCAGACGGACTGATATGGAGTTAGAAAATAGCATGAGGAATTGCTCGGTAACCTTTTGTGTGAAACTTGAAGTCAAAATGTACCCGTTTCAGAGCTCAGATGTGATTGTGCCGGTACCAGTGATCCAGGAGATGAGTTCCATTATTTAATTGTTCATATTTCTCTCTTAAAAGGAACTGATGATGTTCAGTTTTTCACAATCCTTTGGATCATATAGATGTTTAATTTGTGTAACCCCTCTGGATATCAGTAATTCCTGACTCCTATCTACACAGTCTATAAGCCGTGTGTGGTGTTTTGTGCCACACGAGGCTTGTGGAACAATGGAGCCTCAGTTGATTTGGAGTACGCCAAAGACTTGTTGAGTTTATGAGCAGATAACCGTTTTTACATATTCATATCCCTCTCTTATGGCACGCCTAACATGGAGAATTAAGTTTGCATCTTTTTCTTCTTTTTTGGTCTGGTGTGAGCCCACAGTGTTTAAGTTCCCACCAGCATTCACTCAGACAACACTATATGGTTTCGGTATCATTTCCACATTGCAGAGCTGCCACAAGATCTATCATTCTTCACGCCTGTAGAATCCCACTTTCTTATATTAAATGTAATCCTTGTAGTCTGAATCGGAGGCGACTCGACTTCTTTATCGAGTTGATGATTTCAACTTCAATAAAGAAGTTCATCTTTCAAGGACCACAATGATCAGGATGGATGAGAATCTACACAATCAGACACAAAATATGGTTTATCGAAATTTTGTAACACATTAAAATCTACATATGTAACAAGGTCTCTCGCACTCCCACGCCTTTTCAATTGGCTAATAATAAAAGCTTTGTTATATCCTTTTTTATTCATATATATATATATATATATATATATATATATATATATATATATATAGTTTTGAAAAGTAAGTTTTGGCTTGAGTTTATAAATCGAGTGAAGAGGAGAGACAGAAAAGAGTCGCTACCAGAAGAAAGCTACCATTATTGCAGTGAAGACTGGTCCTGTCTCACAGACTAAACCATCAATATAGTAAAGAATAGACTGGCAGAAGCAGAGGGGAATATTCCGGAGCTTTAATGCTCTGCCCTTGTGTTAACTGCTCTGTAATGAGTGTCCGAAAAAATAAACAATTATTTTTTTGTGCTGTATTTGCTCCTAAATATATATATAGTTAAGCCTCCTCCTCACCTCTGGGGTCGACAGTGGAGAGATGGTCAGTACTGTGGATTCAAACCTGCACTTTGCATGTTCTCCCCATGTTTGCCTGGGTTCCCCCCAGGCGCTCCCACATCCTCCTAGAGTCCATAGCAACGGTAGCTCTAAATGGTGCTCTAAATCAGGCCCCAGCTGCCCCATGACCCTGCACCGGATAAGTGGCTAGCATGGATGGATGGATCCTCACCTGAGGGGTACATGAATAAATGTACTCAATCTGACAAGCTCATGGGTAGCAGTAGCTTACAAAGCGAGCTGAAGTCAAGAATGTCAGTTTAACAAATAGAACATTTTTATATGTTACTGTCAGTGGCTAATGTGCCCCATATGCTAGTATCTAACCTTCAGATAAGCCCAACTAGCCTCCGGCTTTGGATCCTGCCTGCCACCTTCCAATCTTCAGCTACATCTGCACATAATGCCGCACAAACTGGAACTACCTGCTAGCCTTCACCTTTTAGCCTTACCTACGACCTTTAACCTTCAGTGAGGCCTGCTATCCACCAACTTAAATTCTCTTCAGATCTTCAAAGTGGTAAAATGGTTGCAAGATTTGGTATTATTCTGATATTTTCTAAAGTTCTTGTGTGGCTTTGTCTAGACCAGACCCAGTCAGACTATTGGCCTGATGATCTGACTGGCTACAAAACTCAGCCTGAAATGCCACATTGTTACACAGTCCAGCCTTCACTGTGCGAAATGTATTTCACTACATTCTTATTCATGGAACTTGCACACTGCAATCCTGAATTAAATTAACTCCAAAGTTTAGACGGAAAGAGTTATTTCACCGATATAAACCGGCCAACTCTCCACTTCAACACAAATCCATGAGTCATATCACCAGACAGATAATCCTCTTCATCATCTGAACATTTACCACTCGAGGGTGCAAGTCAGTGAGATCCTGTATCTTCAATATTGAATGCTGTTTAAAGACTTTTTCATCAATCAGGCGTCTCACAGTCACAGTTTTTAAATGACAGTGGTGCTGATAAATCACTTCAGGTCAAATTTAAATTACAGTGTGAGGTTATACTTCTGGTAATGTTCAGCGCCATCCTGGGCGTCCATCCTCTGTGCTATCCTCAGATTTTAAAATTAGAACCGGTCTTGGTTTTAAACATTTAAATGTTAGAAGTTCTGTTCCTAAGAAATGGTTATGATCAGTATCTGGGAAAGCATGACCAACACTGACATCATGGTTCTGACACATGGCTTAAGAAATATTGATCTGATGAGACCAAAATCTCCTCAGGGATACAAAGTCTACAGAGCTGATTGGGTAGGTAAGGGAGGCGGGGTAACCATTTATGTAAAAATCTAAGCTCTCTCAGTTATCAAAAGTTAACAACTTGAAGTTTTGGCCATTAAGGTAGGTATATCAAAGAAAACCTCCTATATCACTATGGTTGGCCGCTTTAGACCTCTGAAAACTATTTCAGATATTCCACATGAATTTAATTAATCTGAATTCATTCTCACAGGTCATCGAAATTTGTGCTGGCTTTCTGGGTCACCACTTTGAAGAAACGTGCGACTCTTTAAATCTGATGCAACTCATTAATGAACTAACAAAGTTAAATCCTACGGTCCAACATAAATCAGCTTGACTCAATCTTAACAAATACATGGTATTAATACACCTCGACTGGCTTCCTGTAATAAACATGTTCCAAGTAAGAAGTTCAGAGTCAGCGTTAGGGACTAAAATCTTTGTTCTCTGACAGTCTCTCAGGGCTAAGAGCCAGATTTTCAAACTCCTCTGCTAATTGGACTACTTTTAGAACCCAGAGAAACCAGTGTTCCTTAATGATTCAAAAGACCAAATCAGACTATTATCTGAAATCACTTACAGAGAACTTAAATAACCCTTCTAGATATCAATAAAATCCTTGTCCGTTGTATCGCTTCAAGCGGCATGGAACACTTTCTGGTTGGCAAAGGTGAAATGAAAAACAAAGCTGCTGTGATTGATCAGATTAGTAAGAGCTTCATATGTGTGTGGTCGGTATTATTTGATAGCTCAAATGTAAACGTAACACTCCCGTGCCCAACCAACACCGGTGCTTAAGGAAAATTGTATGTGATTTTACTCGAATAATGTAAGTTTGTAAAGCTCTGAAAGATTTCTAGATCCTTACGTTCTAAAGGAGATACTGTTGTTGTTTTTATTTGAGGCTTCTTTCCAACTCCATACCAAAGATATGGAAAGCTTCCTATGTTCTCTCTCCACTGAAAGGTGGTGATCCCTCATTACTGAATAAATATCGTCTGATTTCCAAGCTCACAGTTTTGGCGAAGATCCTGGAATCCGTTAATACGAAGCCAAGTGTTTTAAGCGATTTTCAATCAGGGCGCAATACCTTATCTGCCTCCACTTTAGTGACAGTTGATTTCATTGACGCCTTGGACAGAAAAAAGCAACGTGCTGCTGTATTTGCAGATCTTTCAAAGGGGGTTTGATTCTGTGGAACACAAACGTCTGCTGAAAAAACAGAGGGATGCTGGTTTTCAGTGCAGAGGCTGTAAAATGCTTCAAAAATATTGTTTTGGTGAGAGTCAGTGGGTTTATGCAAATCTGAACACCCTCACATTAAAGGTGTTCCACGGGGTCCCGTTTTGGGACCTATTTTGTTTCCAAATGTTACAAATGATCTGGGTAAACATTTTAAAGCAAAAAAATGTTTCTATATGTTTGTGAATAAATATTATATAAAAATAATAATTATTATATAATAAATATTTTATTGATATGCTGATGACAAAGGGATATATAATCGTTCCAGAATGCAATTCAGTCCTTGCGATCTGCTTGCTCATATTTGCTCGTGGATGTTAGCATTTTCACTGATGGCAAACCTATTGAAACGGTCACTCCATGCAACTTCTAGGGTATATTTTTAGATGACAAGCTTTCATACGATATACGAATTGCAAACCTCGAAATGAAGGCTGGCTTTTAATTTTAGAAATACGTCTTGTTTAAGTTTCAGTGCCAATAAATACGTGTTTGAAGCTACCTTTCTGCCTGTAATGGATTACAGTCACATATTGTATGAAGTTTTACACAAACTTGATTCAGGGAGCCATTCATCTCTAAGTTTCATTACGAATGCGAAGGCCCCACTCATCCCGGCATTATTTATGGTTTGGTGGGTTGGAAATCACTGACCGCTGACGGACAACAGCACTGCTAAACCTTCAGTTGACCTCTGACCCTTCTCTGTGTCCGCTCTGGTGGTTACCTGTTATGTTTTTCCAAGAGGCTGCTTTTCAATGTAAGCTGTGTTTTTGACAGATCTAGGAAAATAATGCATCATTGGCTTGGAAAAATTTACAAAATGACCTAAAATGGGACTTCTATGTATCAACTGATAAATGTAAAAGAACCATATGAACCGAGGGAGATATTTTCATGAGAGGCCTCTATGTATGAATAACTTTTGTCAGTTTATAGCGGATTGTTGCATTTCTTAATGTGTGATTGGCTGCCACCTTGGCTTGGTCTCTCTTGTAAAAGAGATTTTAAATCTCAACAAGATTTCCTGGTTAGATAAAGGTAAAATAAACAGAAAGCCTATCTTAACATAATTAGTAAAGCTGCAGGTCACGTTACCTACAGCTTTTAATTCATGGTGATTTGGGGTGGATGAAAGTCACGAGTTGGAGTGGTCGTCCATCAATTCGAAGGTTGGCGGTTTGATCCCCAGACTGCCCCTGCAGTCATGTCTTAGCGTCCTTGAGAAAGACCTTGGAGCCCACTGCATTCAGCTGGTACAGAACGTATCAGCCAGCCCCCTCACAAGAACCAAAAAGGGAGTCCATATTACTTCTGCTATAGCCTCCCTTCATTGACTTACTTTTAGAATTGAGTTTAGAATTTTATAGAAGGCCCTGGGTATTCTTGGGTCGGCCCCCTCCCCCTCTGGAACAATCTCCCTGAAGAGATCAGACTGGCGGGATCCATGAAAAAAAACATTTTTATAAGTGCCATTTTTCTCGGGTTTTGGTTTTAAATGTATTTATTCTTAACTATTTCTATGCTTCCCCTGTTCTTTTTTTTATAGTTCTTTTTTTATCATTTCAAATTGTTTATTTTAATAGTTTTCCTTTCATATTGCTTATTTTATCACTGTTTGTCATTTATTTTCCTTTGTCCTATAAATCATTTTACTCTTGCAAGTGCTGTATAATAAATATTCTTCTTCTACTTCTTCTTCTTTTTATGATGATGATGGTGGTTATTATTATTATTATTATTATTATTATTAATATTATTATTGATATTATCCATTGGGTGTGAAACTAATTTAAAATGTTGTACTGTGAATAATTGTGTGTAATGAAGTGATTCAAGAAAGTTTAAAAGAGTAATTGTCTAAGCCACACCCACTTTTGAGTGAGTTTGTCTTTTTACGGAATAAATCAGAATTAATGAGCTTCGTCTTTTTAACAAACCCTGGCCCTCGCATTCATTTATCTATTTTTTAATGATGTGATAATGTGATAATATTTTCTGACTGAAAGGTCTTTTTTTGTCCCCCTCCAGAGATCAAATATTCGTGGGTTTTTAACGGACAGAGGAGCTTCCTGCAGCAGGACGCTCGCCGTTTCATCTCTCAGCGGACAGGCAACTTGTACGTAGCTAAAGTTGAGGCTTCTGACGCCGGCAACTACACGTGTGCGGTGAGAAACATGATGACCAACACCACAGTGCTCAGCTCTCCGACCCCTGTTGTGGTGCGGAGGGACGGTAAGCATCCTCAGATCGCCTCCGATGCCTCGTGGTTATCTTGCGCACTGAAGTGACACACACTGTCAGAGGGAGGGCGAGTGAGCCTGGGCGATAAATTGTTTTTTCTTGTGTGTGACACTGTTTTTGCTTTTGCTTAGTAGCGAGGTTTTTGCCGCGTCCCAAAAGCCTCTGAACCATACAGGGTTATGTATGCAGGAAACTGTCTCCGTCTGCATGAAGACACATATTTACATAATCAGAATTGTAGTCTGTGCTGACAGAACACACCCACACACGCACACGCACATACACACGAGGGAAGGAGTTTGTCACACATCCTAAACCCCATCAGGACCGTTTATGTTTGCCGCCTCAGATTTGAGCTGAGGCACATATGTAATCCAAACTCATCCGTCCGCTAAGCCAAACGCTGTTGTATAGGGCATCCTCGCTCGCTCGCCCGCTTGCTCTCTGCCAGGTCTCATCCACGCCACAGCCATTTCATTCCTTACGGGCTACAGGAAATTGCATGTCCGTGTTTTGTGTTTTGACTGATGTGATTTGCTTTAATCCAACACGCAGTGGTGATGGGCGAATATGAGCCAAAGATCGAGGTTCAGTTCCCCGACACCCTCCGCGTCTCTAAAGGATCATCGGTGAAGCTGGAGTGCTTCGCCTTAGGGAAGTAAGTGTCAGAACCAGAAGAGCGGCGCAAGTTCTACATCTCTTTGTGTCGTTGAATTTTGTGAAGTTGTCATACAACCTCTGCTACAACAAACAAGGCAGCGGTCCATGTGGTCAGTGCTAGCGGTGAGCCAGCGTGACCTTCTGTGTCTCACCTCTGCAGCCCTGTGCCGTCCATCTCATGGAGGAGAGCGGATGGAAATCCACTTCCTGGCAAGATTAAAATCAACCACTCCAGCGGCGTTCTGGAAATTCCGTATTTTCGCCCAGAGGATGCCGGCGTGTACGAGTGTGTGGCCGCAAACAGCAGAGGACGCAACGTTGCCAGAGGGCAACTTCTATTCCAAAGTAAGAACTTTTTCACTTTTCACTTTTTGCTATTATTCTGTTTGTTTAGTTATTATATCTCCGAAAGATTGGTCAAAAATATACACATCCGCCACCGCAGATCCTTCGTGTTAGCGCAGTAACTCAAGACTCCCCATATAGACCCTAGTGTGAGGAAGAACTGGATTGTTTTTGGGAAAGTTTGGTTGTTTATTTCTCAGAGTAGGTGGAGCTTTTACAACAAAATTGTCAGGCCACACCTTTTCAACTGTTGGTCCAATTCAGTCCAAACCTGGTGCACATGATACGACTGAAGGTGATATATCTTCTAGATATCGTATTTTATTCGGGCAGTTTTTATTTTACACACATGGGGGTTAATTTTTTTTACAAGAAAATGCTGTTTTCCACACATAACAACATAAAACAATCTCCAATTTTACACCTTCATAGTGCTCAGTGTGAGGAAGAACTGGACGGATTTTGGGAATGGTCGGTTTTATGGTTCGGACACTAGGGGGAACTTTATCTCTGAAAGTTTTCGGACCATCGTTTCTCATCAGCTGGTCCCATCTAGTCCAAATTGGGTGTATATGAATCAAGTCCAGGAAATCTATCTATATATATATATGGGGATTCTTCGGGAACATTCACTTGCTGTCAGCGATGAAAGCATAGGTATTGTTTTATAATGGTAAATCCCGCTCAGTGGATTAGTTACATCTGTGCTCATTGTCGGTGCTTATTAAGCCTTATGAAGTGTACTGAATGTGTCTGCTAAGCAGTAGCTATAAGTAGGAGATGTGACTCATGTGTCAGGATAAGTCTAACACCCTTTTTGGAATCAGAAGGAGCTCCCTGTCGGACTTCTTTGACATGAGTCATTTATTCGTCATCAGAAAGCATCATAAGCTTCAGCAAATATTTATAGCCGTCCTCTATCGGCATTGAGTTGAGTCTTCAGCACTCCTGTCGGCGATGTTTTTGTTGATAAGGACCTGGACTAGATGGATATCTGTCTTGAGCTTGCATAAAAGCCCTTCTGACTGAAAGACTCACAGCTTGACATCAGCCTTGCCGACTTCAATTGTCTAGCGCTTTTCATGAAAAATGCAATTCGAGGTCAAATGCAAATTCAAAAGATGGAAACTCTTCCAAACATTATCCAAAAAAAATAAATACATCTATTCATAGCAGAGGGGAGAAATCAACGTACATTTAACGGTTGTGAATATATGTTTACACTCCTGTGCTGAAAAGTAAGTAAGAACGGCTTCTCTTGATTTCATTTAGAGCCTGTCAACAGAGCGCCTTGGAGGTTGAAAAGGATCATTTACTAAACGATAGACGAAGATTAGGTTTATAATCAAGCGGCAAACTCTATTTTATGACACACTGGCAGCGAAAGCAGATTTCTGACTCTGAATTCCTCCCAACCTGGACCGTGAGAGACTCCAGACTTCACTGTTGGTTTGACACGGCTCTCAAAATTTGACCCTAACTCCATGTTTAACCCAGCATTGATTTTTTTTCCTTTATTTTGAACCTCATTAGTCGTTACCAGCGCAACAGCTACCCCTAAAGCTCCCCGACACACCTGACTGACAGTCAGCTGTCGGCCAGTGTGAGCATCTGTGGTCCTTGTCTGCGGCTCTTCTGGCTGTTTGGAGCTCGTCGATCAGAGGAATCACTCTGAGCGGTTGTTCGGAAAAGCAAATCAGCTTACAAATCTCTCCTCAATAATGTATTTTTGGAGTGAACAGAGTGAAGTCCATCTGAAAACATCTGAGTGATGAGCAAGAGTTGCATGAATATAATCATCAAATGATGCCCCATCATTGTCAGTTTGGGTATTTTGCATTTCCTCCCTGACTGTTGAATGAATACCAACATCACCTGCTGGTAGGAGTTTTTTGCTCTCAAGAAGGCACAGAACTTACAGTAGTACCTCCTTCTTTGGTCGTCTGTGGTGTCTGTGGTTCTCGGTACTGAAAGGTGACATGAGGTAACATTTTTGCTTCTAAAATGTCTCTTTCTTAAAAAAAAAAGGCTCTAACTAGGCCTACGCTGTCGTTTCCGATGACAAGGTTATGTCCCCGAAAAAGAGTCCCAGTCCCCTGCCTTGTAGAAGACACCTCCCCTAACTGAACTCCTCAAAAGTAATGTGGTTATGACTGAAAACAGTGTTTTTTCACAAAAGATCTACCCTTAGTGAGTAAGATAAGAACTACTAGAGTAAAACATGATGAATACAAAAACGGTCTCCTCAAGTCGATTTATATGAACCAAATTTGAACCAAATCAGATAAACGGTTAAGAAATGTGGGATCTTTTGGGATAAAGCTCCCCCTAGTGTCAGACATATACAACTGACCTTTCCCAAAATAAATTGACTTCTTCCACAAACTCAGGTCCATGGGGGTATAAAAGTTGAATATTGATCCACGAAATAAGAAGACGATTCCATAATGTCCTCGACTTTCCAGGTAGATAATTCTGCTCATCAAAAGAAAGTAAGTTGAATTGTAAATCAGATGTTTGCAACCTGTTTGTCTAATATCCTTAAATCTGTCTGTTAACCATCACGTTTCCTGCGCCTTCCACTTCAATGTCTCTGTTCAGTCCACTGAGCCCCTCTTGAAGACCCCAGCTCCATCCCCAAATAAACATCAAAGGACTTATTTAACTTGAGCTCCACCCCCTAAAGTAGCATCAAAGGAACTCTTGAAATTGAGCCCCCAGCTTCACCCCCAAAGGAATATCTAAGGAATCAATGGACTCTTGATACTGAGCCCCTAGCTCCACCCCCAAAAGGTCCTCAAATAATTCAAAGGCAGCACTAGCCTAAAATTTCATGCATGTCCGTCCTGTAGTTTTCCATTATCTTGCTCACAAACAAACAAACAAACAAACAGGAGTGAAATAACAACTAAAGCAACTATAAGCAGCTATTTGCTTATAGCTACGTCCGCTACAATGATTTAAAGCAGCTTAATAATGATTTTTGAAGTGTTGACAGGCTAATTAATACTTAAACCATTCATAATCTGTTATTAAGCGTAGTTATTTGTAAAGTGGTACCAACGTGACTAATGAAGGTAAGTATTTACAAATAGATTAAAGTTCAAATGAAAAATAAAGGGAAAGTCAATGGCTCCCACTTGTAAAAGCTTCAAGATGGTAAAAGTTGGAGCCTTTTGCCATTTTCTTAATTTGTAATAGTGACGGTTATTCTAAGAAAAAGAACATTTGCCCTGTTTTTGAACACTTATTCTTACCTCCGCATCAGCCTTTCCTCCACCTTCAGCCATGAAAGAGTGGGCGCTCCTCTTTGTGACAATTTTTAAGTCTAGACTTGCAAATTAATTTAGAACAGTCGTACACTGTTCTTGGAGTTCACTGGCCTTTGATCGAATGTCTGCTGCAGCCTTTATACCTGCACAGACATGTGCCATAACCATTTTTAAAATGGTTAAAAAAGGCAAAAAAGTATTTTGGAAACTGCCGGAATGCTGCAAAACTCCAAGGGTTTTTTTCATGGGTTAAGTATACCAAAGAATCAGAAGTGTTTGCTTTTCTCAGAAGAGATTTTGAGATGAATGCCTTCATTTATTTTAGTACCTTGTCCGACACTGTATCCAAAGCAAGCAACGGTTTCCTGGAGATAATTAGTAAAGAGAAAGTTGTTTACTGTTATTTTCTTCATGTTCGTCAGAAATCGGGAGTCTCATAGCTGCAGTAACCGATTTAAGATGGAAAATGGCAGATTGAGGAGTTTCCCTTGTTGAAAAACGCATCAGATTCTACTTGACTACAGGTTTAACAGGCATTAATTTATTTTGTAGCTGACGTTCATCTGACTGGCGTTTACTAGTTCACATGGCAACGCTGGTAGTGAATATGCCTGATGGTCCATAAGAGTTTTCTTAACATTTTAATTTCCTCACCAAAAAAAAAGGAAAAATTATTTATCCGCATATTTTTTTGGGCATTTTTACTTCAGTTTTATTCAACCAAACAATTGAGCAGGACATTAAAAGTTTAAGTATAATACCTATTGTTTATGGTAGCTTTGTGTATTGAGTGTGTCAGAGTCATTATTCCGTTTATTTGTTGTTTTAACGATGTTGATCAAAGTTTCATTCTAAGTCACATGACCCGGAAGTAAAGCGAAGCGTAATACGGCAAATATCCGACAAATCTTTGTGCATTATACTTTATTTGTTTCAATTTTTCTAGTGAAGCATAAAAAAATGCCTTTGGGGCTACGTAACTTTTAGGTTCTTTTGTAAACACTTTCATTATCTTGTGGCTTTTGGAGTGAATTTTATCTTCATGTGTTGTGTTGTGGCTTTTTTGCAGCACGTTCTCCAAACGCTGCCTGTGTGTCATCAAGTTGATGAAGATCGATGAAGATGTTTTCTTAAATTACAACGTGTAGCCTACATGTGTGCCACCATAGATTTGTCAGTTTTGTTTGTGTCTCTCTGAACCCCGGATCGGGTCTATCCTATTATTTTGATGTTTGATTTAATTCGTCATCTCTTAATTTCCTGCTTTGCATAATTTGACCTGAATGAAGCTGTGGTTTATAATAAATGTTGGATTTTAGTGCCAATGAGACTATGCCAACGTAAGTCACTCCACACTTAATTTAATATAAGAACAGCATTTTTAAGTTCACTTATTTTTAGAACTTTATCCGAGAACAGCTTTGCAAGGTGATAAGGATACTAAGAAGATCATTTTGTCCATAACTCCTTGTATTTAATTTACTAGAACCCCATCCTGTGCAACTTTGTCATTTTGCTTTAATTTACAATTTCATAGTCTGTACGGTCTGTATGGTTTCATATAAATGACTAAAATAAGAGCTGATGTAGAGTGGAGTAGTCCTGTGGCGGGTAGCGGCGAGTACGCGTCACCCTGTAAGGGCAGTTTTCTTGTCATCGCCAGCGCGCTCTGTTCGCCCGCACAGTCTGCATCACGATTCGCTGAAGGACGACTTACTTCTGGTTGATTGCATTCATGCTTCACATGAAAAATGCGGCTCTTGTGAAGGGCAATACATTGAAATAACACAGCTGCGTTTACGAATGGTGCGAACCGCCACAGACAGAATGTAGAGATCTGCATTTAATTGAAAACATGCATGGATTACTCAAAGCTCCAGAAGAGTAGTCCTAAAGAAGACAAACTAGGCAGTAATGAGAAATTAGCATTTTGAGATTTGATCCAAATGTAAAGTGCATTATAAATTAAATGTATTATTATTATTATTATTATTGTTATGAATATTTCAGCTCTGACCGTAATGTTTACCCTTTTAATGTCCGGCTCAACTGTTTGGTTGAGCTCATTTTAGTCACTGTAACTTATGGAAAAATGTGTGCCACTTGTATGAATCTGTTGATAATATGACCAAGTTGCAGCAGGTATGTGCTAAAGAGGAAGGGGCCAAGGACGGAGCCCTGGGGGAAATCACATGTCAAATGGGCCACGGAGGAGGAGGAATTCATCCGGCTATTGAGAAAGTGTTCTTCTATAAGACGGATTTTTTTTTGTCGTATTGAAGACTTACTTAAGTGAATTATGTAACAACATACGACCAAAAAAAAGTCAAACAGTTTTCTAAAAACATGATTTACCTAAAGGTTAAGCTTGAGGGAAGATCGACTATTTTCAACAAAATACAAAATATCATCATGAAAAAACGTATTAAGTCTGATTTTCTTTTTACGCTTTCATGATAGAAATAATAAAACATTTTAGAAAGATGGTGGACCAACTGATTTTATCGTTACTATAAAGTGTCAAAGATATTAGATTAATAAATTACCTGACCAATAAAATACTGCATGCAAAGAAATGTGTTTCCACTGATGAAGACGTTAATGGGTTAAGTAATATAGGGAGGCAGAATAGGTGGTTTATTCTCAATAAATGTGACCAGTGTGAGGTATCATAAGTCGCATTGCAATTGTTACATTTAGGTGATTTAGCACTGTTAAGTTTGTTTGTCTTAATTTCAGCATAAAAAATTTATTATACCGGTAAAACAAATATGTGGTTGTTTGCGCTGTTGGTAGTTTTGCCTTATTTATGCTTTTTTTGCCAAAGTTCCTACCAGATTCTTCAGCTTCCTACCACTGTACGATCCTTCGGTTTATCGGGTCACTCAGATACTATTTTTTGGATCTTTTTAATATTTATACCCCCATATACCTTAGTGCGAGGGAAAACTAGGTTGATTTTGGGAAAGCTCCTTTATATATATATATATATATATATATATATATATATATATACATACGTAAATGCCCTTCCTGAGCAAAAAACATATTTTTGTCTTCATTATTGAGTTACTATGGGATCTGATCTTAGAGCGTATTGCTGACTTCATAGAAAGAGTTAGGTTGAGTCGATAGGAACTGTTTTGGATTATTGATGAGCCACATTTAATTGAGGAGTGCAATCAGGGGATTGTTTGTACAACGCAGGAGATTGAGGACTTTTGGCGATATACCCTTGCTGTAGTGGACAACAACTTAAGACTTTTTTAACTACTGACACGGAATATAGATGAACAAAATGTTATTTCTCACAGACTAAAAACAACAAAAAAGATACTTACTAATGCCGCAATAATAATTATGATGTAATGCAATTGGCACATTGAGAAATACTCACAAACATCGATAACAACAACAGAATAATAACAGTTTGAGAGTTTGTGTTTGAGACATGATGACGGTAAAGTGACTGTGAGTGACAGGTTAGTCCCGCCCACCACATTCTGTTTCTATTCTGAACTCTGAGACATCCAGCCTCAGCGCTGCAGGTCAGTCTGAGGCGCTGACAGCCTGAAGAGCTGCTGCTGCCCTCAGAAATATGCAGCTAGTTGAACACGCAAGTGCTAATGGGATCATCAGGTCGGGCAATTTTAGCACGGCCTTCATTTCTGTAAAACGGACCCGAACACTAAAAAGTTTCTCCGGTGGTCCAAACTAGAGTGAGTTTCTCGTCATACGTTAAGAGCAGACACCCATGTTCAGTCAGGGATTCTTTTTTTGTTAAACTTAAAGATGCGTATTTTAGCAGAGAAAGAATTATAAAATCATTTAAGTCATATGAAAATGGTAAAACTACTAATGTCCAGAATTTGTTTTGTTTTTTCCTTCCAGTGAACTCTGACATTCATTGGTGTTTTTCACAGATGTGGAACATCTGCACTGGGTCCAGACGCTGAAAGACGCCCATATGGCGATCGATGCCAAACTGCAGTGGGAATGTAAAGCCGTGGGAGAACCGAGGCCCAACTACAAGTGGCTGAAGAACGGCCAGCCGTTAACGGCAGCGGTAAGACGCCACAGGCAATAGTTACAAAACTGGCACTTAGTCTGGAAGATCTGACGCAAGATGAGCAAAACAATAAATAAGTGTTAATGCTTGATTACTGGCATAGTGTGTTTTATCAGATTTATTACTTTTGTGTCGTCTACATGATAGCAATGTCAACCTGGCATGTTTTTAACCGATTTATGGTTTGTAATCTTTCAACGCTCTGGTATTAATTTACATTTTATTCATAGTTATACAGTACTGTCTGTGTTTTTTTTTGTGTTATTCAGGAAAGCATCAAAAATAATCCACTATACATTGCATTTACTGTAAACTGCTTGAGTTACTTCTTTAACTGCACTGGTAAGCAGGAAAAAAAGCAGTGCGGATCATCTATACACCACAATATCAATAACTTCTATTAAATAAATGCAACTGTAATAAAAAAATCATAATGAATTAAATAGATCGGGGGAACCTCTACCAGGAGAACAGCTCTGGCTCCAGAAGAAAATACTGTGCCGAAGGAATATTATTGAAAATGCAATGTGCAAGAGGTTCAGAACATTCAAAAATAAATTATAGTATGCAATTTTCCACTGCTCTGCTTCCTGGCCTTTCTGGAAGAAACATACAAAGGAATGATATTAAACTCAAGTTCCATTGTTGTGCCTTTCAAGTGTCGAGTCTGATAACATCATTTCCTATGTAGGTGAAAAAAAACCTGAAAGTGAAACCATTTCTGTTCAAATTGGGCATCTCTGTTAACTACAACTATTACTACTACTACTTATACTACTACTACTACTGTGTGCGTGTATTTATATTTATTTTAACGCTTTGAAATGAATTTGTGATTTTGTATTGTTCTTCTCTTTTTTATATATATATATATACATATATATATATATATATATGTATATATATATATACATATACATATATATATATATATATATATATATATATATATATATATATATATATATATTAAAATTTGAGCCCATTTTTGGCCCTGTACTGGGCCTCACGACTGTCAGCACGCCTGCCGGCGCTTATTGAGCGTTGAGCTGACCCATTAGTTGACCCGCTGATGTCAGTGTATTTTTTCTCACTGAAAAAAATACACTTACAAGTAGGAAGTGCAGTTTGTGTCGCAGTTTTTTTTTTTTTTGGGAAGTCTCGGCACACAGGATGGCAAAAATGATCGAATCAGGTTGTTTGTGTTTGTGATGCATGAAGAAGTCTGTTTGCTAGCAACATGCTAACAGTTTTCAGACAAATCTTTATTGACAATTGTCAGTAGCGACGACGGGCTGCACACACGGAAACAGGGGTATTTTTTTGTACCAAAAGGTAAATTTCTTCTCAGGAGAACTTTATGGGATACAAAAGTGGCTGTTAAGGACAAAACTGTGGCCCTATTTTTTATTTTTAAGTTTCAAAACCATTGCTGATGGTGAAGAAGAAACAGATGAACCCTTATTTTTAATTGTAAAAAGTTGAAATAAACAGAATTTTGTTGCAGCTTTTTTGCCAATTGATCAATTTAATATTTTGTATGTTCTTAAAAGCAAATTTTATTTTTGAATGTCCAAAATAGATTTTGTTGAAAGAAAAAAAATGCAAACTGATGATTGTTGCTTTCATTAAATTTAAGACAAAAACAAATGTGTAAGAAAATGAATGTGTAAGAAATAAATATCACCTTCATTAGGTACCAGTTGGAGGTACAAGTTGTAAATAAATATATAAAGGTAAGTTTAGAGGTGCGGAAATGTTATCTTAAGGTACACACAAAAATGTACCCTTGTTCAGAGGTACACTTTTGTATCATTATGGGGTACCGTTGGGGTAGCGAAAGGGCCTCTGTACGATTTCAGGTCCATTCCTGTAGCGTTATTTGTCAGTGTGTGGTGGCCGATGAACCGTACATCGTGAGCAATAAAGTCAAAGCTTCTATAGATGATTTATTCGTACAGATGGAAACAAACAACCTAAAATTTAAACCGGTTATCTTACCAGGAAAGTCTCACTGAGATTAGCTGCTGCTTAGTGTCGGTACGCCCCTGCTATTCAGTGAAAGCTATCACCTCACATTAACGGTCCGACCTGATGTGCAGGGGAGGATCCTCGTGGATGCTGGTAGACTGACCATACCCAGGATAAGCCTGCTGGATTCTGGGATGTATCAGTGCGTGGCAGACAATGAACATGGAGCAGCCTACGCCAGCGCTGAGCTCAAGGTTGTAGGTAAGCACTTTGTTTACTCTGTACCACATATAATGACATGGAGCGGCGGCCTCGGCGTACTGTACATACAAGCGGCCGTCATTGGAATAAAAAGGCTTCGCTCCTGAAAGTAAATGAATAAATGAAAAGTGGCTGCTCCAGCTCTCCACTGAGCCACGGCCTCGCTCTTTCATTTACATAATTCCTTCATACGATAAACCAGTCTTCTGGTGAAATACAATTTCCGTAATTGCCGCTGATGCACTTGACATTTTCTGCTGATGCGCAGCTGTTGCCCCTCCGCAAAGCGAGACAAATGGCCTTAACGTGGATTTGTTCCTCAGCCTCCCCGCCTGACTTCACCCGCCGACCCGTGAAGAAGACCACAGTAATCCAGAGGGGGGGCGAGGTGGTCCTGGAGTGTCGACCCCATGCTTCCCCGAGGGCCGCAATCTCCTGGTGGAGAGGCGGTGAGCTCCTGAAGGACAGCAAGAGGTAGGGTGGAGCACGCACCGCCGCTCCTGCCACTGATAGCATCTGTTAACAGGATTTCTCACGTGGACATTCTCATTTCTAGGAATCATTGTTATTTACGCTTCTGCTCAAGGGCACTTTGGAAGTCAGCGTGGCATAACACAGTTTTTTGTTTAAGATAAGTTTTAATTTCAATTTTTTAAGATCGACACTTTGATTTTCAACACAGAAAAATCAACATGAAGCCCTTTAATCTGGTGAATTTTGCCTGTAGAACGGTGGAAGAATCAGGCAGTGATCCCTCCTTTATCTGGATTTAATGGTGTGCCATGAAGAGCGCAATAGGATTCAGACGTTAAAAACTACAAGACGTCCAATCCAACACGTTTCTCACATCGTGAAGCCATTGGAAGCGGTGCATGTGGAGTAGAGATCCTACGAGGATGCTGTCGGTGTGATCTCTGCAGACAGAAGTCCTACTGTGAAACACAGAGTCTTGATTTTAAGTTGGAGGAAACACAATTAGATGTTGCCCTCTGCCTGAGCAGAAACTAATAATTTAATTAGAGCCCAGAGGGAACAGGATCACGAATGCTTTCATGAGAAATCTGCAATGAAGTTTCCTTCCATTGGTGTTCGCCGTTTTTCTGTGTCAGACACCTTTTACAGAAGTTCATTACAGTCGCTCTATGGGATGCCCACTTTATTGTTGCTTTAATAAAAATTGCAATTATCATATTGACAGCAAGTGTATATCCCAGAAACATCCAATGCCCCAAGCGATCACCATGATTGAACTCCTAAAAATAAATGTGATATTATGTCCGAAAAAATCTTATTTTGCTCCCACTGGTGAGTAAAAATTGAACAATTAGTCTAAAATCGGTTACACACGAGACGGATCGCCTCCAGCCGATACCGGGATCATTTGCCCCAAATTTGGGCTGAATCGGTCCAACAGTTGAGAAACTATTGCCAAAAAACGTTTTGGAGATAAAGCTGCCCCTAGTATCGGAAACACACAACTTACCTTTTCCCCAAATCAATCCAGTTCTTCCTCTCACTAAGGTTTATGGTTATAAAATTTGAAAGGTATCCAGGAAATAGTTTTTGTTACATCATTTTGTGATATTATATATAACTAGGTCCAAGCTGTGTTCCCCTTCCCATGAAAGTCCCACACTCCCTACAATTTACAATCAATCCCACCTGATTGAACTCATCAAATGAACTGCGCCGAAACGTTATGTCCATAGTATTTTTAGTAAACATAAATCAATAAAATGGATTTCGTCGCTTCGATTCATATCCATATGTATTTTGTGATAAAGCTCCCCCTAGGGGCTGAAATAGGAACTAATAAGTAAAACACGATGTAACCAAGATGGATCTCCACCGGTTGATTCCTATACAGCTAATTTAATCTAAATTGGATAAACGGTGAGGAAGTAATGTCCGAAAAAAAGTTTCTTTTCAGTAAAAATCTCTGCCTAGTGAGTAAAATATGAACTATTAGAAAGATTTTAACCATTAGAATAAAATATGACATTATGATCTACCAGCCGAGCTACGGCCGCTCCCTGCGTTACGGTAAAAAGGTCAAAGAAAATGTCCCGCAACCAGCAGCAGTGGAAGTTCCAAAAGCCTCTCAAGGTCAAGTCTAGGAGTCACTCGTCCAGGAAGTAGCCACGTGTTTGAATTCTGCTCCGGACATGATAACGCAGATCAAACGCAGCACAGACCCAATGAAGGCATCAAAGGCACAACGAAAGACGACTCAGCCCCGTTTGCTAACCTCTGCTGAAGACCACCAGCTGGCAAAGTAAGAAACCCTGCTGAAAACCCCTCCTTTAAACACAATAAAATTAAATTACTCTTTGAAGAGTGCTGCCTGAGAATTACTGTTGATTCAATTATATGTTTAATAAGCTAATCATCAAAACTTTGCTGAGCTCATAATGAAACCGTTTGATCCCAATAGCCAATATTTCATGTAACGATTTATTCCAGCAGACTCAACCGTGACACCCGCATGGGTGTCAACCGTGCAAAGTGTATTCTAGTATTTGACATTAATCAGAATCTAATATTTATTCCCATGATCTTGAATACATTTTATAATTGTTTTACACCACCAGATGTCATTCCACTAATTAAAAGCAGCAAATGCATTCTTAAGGCGAAGCGTAATGCAGAGATCAGCTTAATGATGAATTGCGAACTACTATACAATCAAATCAAATAGTGTAACTAGAGAATGTATGGCAAAAAAAAAAAATTTGGCAAATTTAATCGACACAAAACGAGATTCTCCAAAACGAGATTCTCTCTTTTTGCCGTTTTTTTTGATAGATCTATCCACAAATGGGGAATCCGGATGGAAAATGCGGCTTTTATGGAGTCCTGTATGTATGTAAACTAGGATTGTCGCACTCCAGTGGGGCCTATAAATGTGGCATTTTATTAGCGGTCTGAAATGCTGTGTGTTGAAAAAAAGTAATAGGAAGTCTATTAAATTAACCTCTAATTAAAGGCATCAGGATTGTACATCTGCTAATGATTACGAGAGGATTTCTGGAACGCATAAGTCAAGCATCAGCAGTTAACTTATGTTTTAACCTTGGACACTTAGAATGAGGCCGTAAATGATAACAGAGTTCACGGCGAGAAGCGCTGACACCGTGAAAATCACCGGCTTTAATTCTAACGGGAGCCGCTTCACACATCTGTGAGCATATTGTAATGGAGATGGATACTCTTTAATTAAAAGCATCTAAACAACTAAAGGGAAACTGTATACGCGGCAAGAAAAAAAAAAGCCGTACTAGAAAAAGACTAATATTTGTTAAAATGAAAACAAATAAATACTAATTTTGCTTTGCCAGAATTCAGTATAGTACCATAATATAGTACCATAATATTCTAGCCTCTGAAAAAGCGTAATGGGCCTTTAAAAGAGACAAATTCCACAAATCTAAGTTGTGCTTTTTGCAAGCAGTGAAAACTCCGCTATAATAACATAAACTTAGTTAAAATTAGTATCTAATTAGTTGATTGAGCTGACTTAAAGGCTGCGTTCACACCGAACACGACAAACGACCATTTATTCACTCTATTTCCAGATCATAAGTCACGTGAAGGTCACCTGGGATCATTTGTGTCGCTCGTGATAAATAATGTGAATATACAAGAACGATGTACTCGGCCCTTATTTCCACTTATTCACTCGCAGGACCAAAGTAAGTTTTTGTAGAAGTCACAGGTACGACTTCGAACCGAACGTTTTCTGAGATCACAACATTGTAAAGGGGCGGGCACTGGCACCTCTGATTGACAGACAGCTGCTACCTCCACTGTTTCATCAGCGTCCTGCTGACGTCATGAAGTGAAAGTTTAGAGTATCTCAAAACCGATAAGATTGTCACTTCCCAACATCGCCCAAATTCTCTATTCATTGAAATGATAACGCAGATTCAACGTTTCGCCCCCTGGTGGCAACTCTTGACCGCTCGCAACTTTTCATTGACTTTGAATGTGGTCTCGTCGTTTTCAGTACGAACGCATAATATCATAAAACACACGAGAACTTTGTGTGTTTTATTATAACGGTGGGACGACATTAAACGAGGTCCAGGGGAAGTTATGAACCAAGAACCTTTGTGCTGTGTGGCAATGAAGCTAAATACATAGGATAAATATTCTTAGGTGTCTTATCGTTTAAACCTGTTAATTTACCTTAGTAAGAAAAACACATGTATGAAAAAAAAATCATTTATTTGCATATTTTATTTCATTTATCAATTTGATATCTCTCTAAATTTACCTTAAAATGACAATTTGTGTGGTTAAGCTCAGCATAACAACCTTCAATATGAAGTGAAATATCCAGACTAGTTTGGTAAAGAATGTTTTTAGAAAACTATTTGATACCTATTTGACTTTTTTGATTTTATATTTAAGTCCTCATTTGGGATTTGTCTCCAAAGAAAATAAGAATAATTTCACAGAAGAAAGGCTTTTTTCTCAACTTTGTTGATTTTCTTATTATTGTTTTTACCATGCAGTGCATAATACTTATAATTATGTTAAAAACCATGACTCTAATTCTACTCATGATTTGACTTTTAATTTTGAAGTTGCATGCCGATTATGAGGATTTGATCTCACAGCTGCTCTCTCATTTTTTCGGGTTCCGTCTCGGATCAATACATTCAGCCCAAACTTCCAGGCTCTCTCCGAACCTCATTGGTCCTTACCCCACATGTGACCAGTGGCATTGATTAGTTTCCGTAGTTTCTCCATGCATGGGTAATGAGGATGATGAGGATGATGATGAGGAGGAGGAGGAGGAGAACATTTTTTTTTCCAGCCATTGCTCAGAAATTCACAGCATGGAACGGCATTTGTTGCAATTCCAGACAGTTCCTTAGGTTTCTATTTGTTTTTCGCAGCTCATTGCCCCTCAAGTCATGTTGTCGGCGCTCCTCAGTCACTCAGCGTTTGATTATTTTGTCAATAAATCAGCAGAAAAACGCCCTGCGTCGGACATGCTCTCCGGGTCTCAGTTCGGCTCAAGTGATTTCATATTTATTCTTGGAAGCCAGTGTGGTATTGTTTGATTTCCGAGCTCGCCGCTCGCAGCACTTGTGTTTGATTCGCTGAATCCAAATGTCACAGCGGGGGAGCTTTATAAGCGCCGCTCATGCCGCTGTTTACATGCAGCGCAACACGTGTGAATAGAACCGGGGCGCCAGAACAACACCCCCAAGCTTGGATGTTTAGCATTATTAATCCTGTAATTTCTTCTTAGGGACGCGCTCCCCTCACTTCTTGTTTGTTACCCTGCATTATTTCCGATTGAATCCCGCACTGAAGTCTCTCTGAGGGGCGTGTAGTTGCTAAGCTAATGCGGCCCAGATGGGAGAATATCCTAAGTGTTGACGCACACATCCTTTAATCATGACTTTTTTCTGAAAGCAATGAACTCAGCCGGCAGCAGCGAATGGAAGAGAGAGGACGCTTGTTTGCCTTCTCTGCCTTACCTCACCGGTGTACGCTTTTGGTGATGGTTTTCAGCCTGAAAGGAAGACCTTCAAATACGTCTCCCGGGGTGATATTTCACGATTCATTTTCTCGTTAAAACCAGAGTCGTCTCCAGATGACATATCACCCCGACGGCCCCCACACAGCACGCCTGTAATCATATCCTCCATCTCTTCGGTCAGCCCACAGTAAGTGGATAGATTGTTTTGGATGTGAAGACGACCTTCGGGGTCACCTTCAAATCCTAATCCCATGGTAAAATTAAATTATGAAAAGGTGCAGCTATTTATCATCATCATGGCAAATTCATAATATGTTTTTAAAGGTTTCCCTCCTTTATATAGCGCTACTTACACAAATTCAGTTTCCACGGAGGCTAAGAGGAATGTCATTTGAACAAAGTTCAAAATGTTCAGCCTCGCCTTTAAATGGATTTTCCAATGACAAAAAAGTTAAATTTCAACAGTTTATGTACATAGAAGTGAAATAACACGAATGCATAATATTCCAGAAAGGTCCGTTACTGTATCCTCTTTGCCACCGTGGAAAATCCGTCGTCTTTAAGCAACTCAAAAAGTATTCCATGGATCATTTTCAAATTCCATAATGTCATAGATCTCCGTGTGATGAAGAACTGGTTTGATTTCGGTGAAGGCAAGTTGGGTATTTCGGAAACTAGGCAAGGCTTAATCACCAAAAGCCATAAGTAATTTCTCAACCGTCGGTCCAATTTAGTCCACATATGAATCGACTCAAAATATTTACCAATATTTTCATCCAATAGCTTATAATTTAATAGAGTTTTTTATTTTATTTTATGAAAAATTTTTGGAAATAATTTCAAATTTAATTTGAGGGGGTTCAATCATGGGATTGCTTGTGCAACGCATGGGATTGGGGGATTTTCGGGGACGACAATTAAGGCAAAGTTAAAATTCAAAACGGTCCAGTTAGAGAAATGTCCTCAGTCAAAGGTCCGGAATCTCATCAACTTTTGTTATGATTCAGTACCAAGAGTTTTGAAGTAGCGGCACCAGAGAATAGTCAACACCTTCTCCACACAACGAGCTGTTTTAGTTTATGAACCAAAATGTAATGGAAGACTGTTCAAGCAGATCTCCTCTGGTCTCCGTAAACTTGAGATCTTCAGAACTTATCATCTCTGGGACATTCTAAATGGTACCAGGTATGGGTCCATGCTAATACATTCTTTTGAACTCATGACATGAGACCAACCAATCCACATCACCTCCCTATGTGTGGAAGCTGAACTGCAAATATGTTTTGAGGAAGCAACCCTAGTCGTAAAGGTTCCTTCTTTTCTTGTTTTTTATGCAGATCAACCATCTCTGGAGAATTTCTTTGTCCTCAAATTGAAGTGTCGTTCATCATTCTACGGCATGGAGAGCTCTCATCTGTAGAACAACACACTCAGCCTCACTTAAGCTGTTTGTTTGGATTCTTCCCTTACTCGGTGCAGCTTCGAGATAATGAGCTTCTACTTTCATGGAAATGACCGATGCTGTCCTCCTCGACGGCAAGGGCATGTCCCCAATAATGTCCCCCATCCCCTACGTTCTATGATCAACCCCCCTGATGGAATTTCTGAAACACAGTGTTTTTCATAGAAAAATCTCCTATTTTGAGAAAAATAGGAACTTTTAGAGTAAAATCCAAGATGTAACATTTCAATTTGTTAGATTGAAATGTCGATTCAAATTTGGACTTTCGGAAATAAAACTCCTCCTAGTGTCAGAAATATAGAATCAAACTTTCCCAGAAACTCTCCGGTTCTTCCACTGACGTCAATATGGACACAAAATTGAAAAAATGATCTATAGAGTTCTTGAATTATCGCATTAACACGAAGGATCTGAGGCAGCAGCGGCGGCCATGTTGAAACCCTTATCTCCCAGATTTTTTCGGGGCTATAATAAGTATGTACATATTTTTCAGGATAAGATATAATTATTTCTTTTTCAATCATAAACAGCTCCATCTTAGTGATTGATCTGTCTTTTGCACATTCATTGAAACAGCTTTCAAATGAACACTTTCTTTACTTAAGTAACCACATGCGTTGTTTGATCACACTGTCAATCAAACAGCATCTTCCTATCGTATCATCGTAGGATACTGATTGAGAATACGTCTCTTAACGATTACAGAGAAAATAATAACAATGTTCGTTTTTATCACTGCGCTAATGGCCGTGGTGAGTAAAAGTAATTTAAAGTTAGATGCTCTCTGTTAAATTGGACCAAATAAATTAGATCTGATTTCATTCTTCCACAGAGCACATGTTTCATCCTGAGGAGGAGGAGGAGGAGGAGGAGGACCTACTTTCCTTTCAGGCAGACCTAAATTCCTTTGTCTTGAAGCGAAACTTCATTCTCAATGTTTCGCTCCTCCTTAAACTTGAATTTTTTTTCTTTAAAGCTTGAAGACGGCTCAGCGGCAACCTTCACATTATAATAAGGTGGTCATAATCTTTTGGCTAATTAGTTCAAATTCAGTATGAAATTCGAAATATCAAAAAAGTATGTCTAATTGATCCGGTTAGGCGAATCTGGAATGTACAGATTCCAGCAGTAGAAAGTTTAACCTGATAAATTCATGTTTTTCATGGAAATTTATTTCAAATCCTATTATCAAAAAAATCACGACGTCTCAAAAGAATAATTGGTGAAGCTTGTACATATTTGCAAGATATGCTCTGGGCAGGATGGCCACCATTAAAAATCATGTTTCCATGGCAATAAAACAAAACAAGGTTGAAAGTGTCTAAATGTTCAGATACATATTATCAGTTAGTTTATATACATACATGTTTATGTATATGTATGTGAATCCACACCTGAATCTCCTGAATCCACACCTGTACGAACAACATTTTCACACTTTACAGAGTCTAATGTCCACATTACCAGTCGGGAAAATCTTCCAACTAAAGCGGAAGCAAGGCTCAAGACAAAGATGGCGTTAACGCTCCTCTCTGCAATTGATGTTTCATTTTAGTTTCTTTCAAGCGCTCTCATCCGGCTTAAAAGGGAAACCTGTGGTAAAGCTTCATGTCTCCCACGAGACAGAGCCTGATTTTATTATTTATTTATTTTCGTGGGAGAGATCCTTCTGTTTGCATGTCCCTGTTATTACGTCTGACAGATAGTTTTGTAGAGCATCGATGATATCTCCACGTGTTGTAGAGTGATAAGGACGCTGCTAAGGATCGCTTTCAAATCGCTTCTCTCCTCTGCTGTTCCTTCCCTTCCTATCGCAGCCTCGCCTGGCTACGGCGGCCTGTTGTGCATCCAATTAATGAGTGCGTTTCCTGTCAAAACTCGTCTGACTGTACGTTAAAGCCGGTGGTGTGCTACGCTAAGATAATTGTTATCTTCTGAGGCCTGTAAATAGACTTTTGTACTACAGCCTTCATTCAGGAAGCAAAAAAAAAAAAAAAAAAACTTCTAACGGCTGGAGATTTTACAGCATATCCTCATATATTAACAACTAAAGAATTAGGAAATACGCCATCAGCCATAACATTAAAACCATCTGTTCATGTCCTCCTTTTGCTGCCAACGATACCTCAGACCGCTTTGACTGAGAAAACACGCACTGATAGACACCGTTAGAGAGCAGTGATACACGATACCTGATCGCTCATAACATTATAACCACTCAGCTGACCCGCTGTTTACTCAAGCCCATAGGCCCTCAGCTGGTCTCATAGCTGAGGGCCACAGGTTTGATTTCCTGCCACTCTTCAGCCATTCGTCCCTTTCTTTCTATTTATCCGGGGTCAGGTTGCAGTGGCAGTAGGCTAAGAAGGGTATTCCAGATGTCCTTCTCCCCAGCAAGACTCTCCAGCTCATCCCGGGGAATACAGAGGTATTCCCAGACTAGATATATAGTCCCACCAGCGAGTTTCTACTATCATTTACCGCTAAAACCTCCAAAGGGAGGCTACCTGAAGGCACCCTAATCAGATACCTGAACCTCCTCAACTGGCTCCTTTCGACGCAAAGGAGAAGCAGCTCCCTCCAGAGGTCGGAGCGCCGCAACTTATCTCTAAGATAGAGCCCAGCCACCCCACAAAGGAAGCTCATCTCAGCCAGTTGTATCCTCGATCTCATTCATGCTTTCGCTACCCAGAGCTCGGGATCATAGGTGAGGGTTGGAAAAAAAGATGTACTGGTAAAATGACAGCTTTCACGTTGAACTCAGCTGTCTCTTCGGTAAAACCAATGAAACCACCTGCTTCATATTGTCTTGTCCCCCGTAGCCACAAAGAAAACAAATCTGCAAGGCATTCTGTGTTCTGAAACCTTTCTGTCAGAACCTGCATAAGCTTTCCCAGTAGTCCTCTTTCACCATTTGTCCAGATCAGTCTGGTAGGTACTCACCACTGCACACTGGCAACACACAACATGTTCTGTAGTTCTGTCTGTAGTTCTGGAGAAACCCCTGGCCCAGTTATCTACCCGTCACAGTCTGTCGCTTGTCTTTACAATCCTTACTCAGAAATTTTTCCAGCTTCTGACAAATCCGAACAGTGGTCAAAATGATATGGCTGATGGGTGTGAGTTTTTTTTTTATGTGAGATGTTTCAGCTTTGCCCTCCTCCTCAGACAGACCACCATGGAGGACGGGACCCTCCGCATCACGAACATCACTAAATCTGACGACGGAAGGTACACATGTGCGGCCAGAAACCACTTTGGAGCATCGAGCAGCACCGGGACGCTGATTGTGAAAGGTATTTCATTCTTTTCTTTACCACAGGTTTCCCTTTTAAGCCAAAGGTTTTAAACTTTTGTTAATGGGAAAAAATACTCGCTCAAGCATGAAATTGATAATGAAATATATAGCCGTTTTATGTTCCCGCTCTGACAGACGTATAAGTCATCCGTGCTTTTGTCAGCTGTGAGTTATTGTTCATGTAGCAGAGTGAGGCAAACCACCCCCATCCAGAACCTGGAGTGAGTAATATTTTGTCACCAACATTTAATTTAAAATAGAGCTGCTGTAGCGGTTTCAGATTTGGGTTTTTAAATAAATGAAGATTACAGCGAGAGAGAGAGATGGGGGAGAGAGAGTTCTTTTTTTTTCCTCCTTCTAGCTGACGTTGTGATTGCAGCGTGTTTAAATATTCATTACTGAGTTATGGGAGGCGTTCGCTTCTTAAGTGAAGTTATTTAAGGTCACTTTATTACACTGATAAAGCGGAATCAGTCTCACTATTCGGGGCAATTAAGCTTCATTGCTTTCTTCATTCGGCAGGGTTTTATGTAGGTACAGCATCACAAGCAGCAACAAATGATCCTTTTATCCTTTTTTTGCTCCCACCGTAATGCTGCAGAGCCGACAAAGATCATAGTTGCCCCTTTGAGTTTGGACGCCGCTGTGGGACAGAGCCTCGTGTTGCCCTGTGAGGTGTCCAGCGATTCGTCCCTCAGTCCCAACTTCAAGTGGTTCTTCAACGGGAAAGCCATTGACTTCACCAGGAAGATACATTTTGAGATGATTGGAGGGGTATGTATAAAGGAACAAAACTGACCTTTACCAGCACCTTAAGTGCTTATTATGGTAGAGGGTTAAGGCCTCAAGAGTTATCCATTCATCTGGAATATATGTCATATATATCCATTATCCAAAATATAAATACATTTATATGGAGCTTAGTCACAGACATTTTTTGTCAAGTTGTTCTTCTTGTAAGCTGGAACAAAAAAAGTCAAAATACTTTCTTTTTTTGTCATTTTATTTGTATTTTGCATTGGAATTTTTTTTTGTTGTATTTTATAAATATTTTCAATGTTTGAAAAAAAACACAAAATATTTAAAAAAATATTCTTGAATTATTCTTTTTTTCATGTTTTTAAAAATATTCCTAAATATTTATAATTTTTCTTTAAAATGTTTTTTATATATGTATTTATATATATATATATATATATATATATATATATATATATATATATAATTTTAATTTTTACATTGAATTGTACTGCATTATATTATATTATATTATATATAGATTTTTTTTTAATTATACTATACTATATCATACTATAATACCTTATATATAGATTTTATCATATTACATTATATTATACTATATTATATTATATTATATTTTTGTATTTTTTTAATTTATACTATATTATATCATATTATATTACATTATATTATATTACATTATATTATATTATTTATATTTATATATTAATGTTTTTTTATATTCAAATTTTTGTATAATAAACAAGAGGCAGTTATAAACCACTGCTTGAAAATAGCCCCACCTAAATCAATACAGTATAACATTTCTGAGCATCCCCTCATGTGGAATAAAGAATCTTCTCCAACACCAAATGATGCACAAGGATCTTAATCTACATCTTTAGTAGTTGGAGGGAAATTTTGTTCCTTCCATTTAAGGAGCATAAGCCGTCTAGCTGGAAGAAGTCCAAATACTATCATGTTTTTCTGCCTGAGGACTGAAATGTACATCGTGTGAAGTGAAACCAGATATTGCAATAGTGGCAGAAGTAAATCCAACAGAGAAGAGAGAAGAGAAGAAACAATGACATTTTGGACAAAACCAAAACATATGTGAGAGTCGATGGTAGGCGTGATCTTAGCTAGCGTCACTTGAACAAGTTAAGACCCTGCAAAACCTTGAGCTGGATGATTCTATGTTGTGGATAAATTCCACAGGAACGTATCCCGTCCGGGGCCTTGCTCCAAATTGCATCTGGTACTAAGGAATTGAATAGAGAATAAAACTGTCCCTAAAGCCTCATTTAGAAGATGTATCAAGTCTGAACAGAGATTATAACTGAACATAAAATCAGGAAATGAAGTCAGGATTTGGACTTTTCACCCCTGGCTTTAAGAAGAATTCTTTTAGACTACTGGGAATAAAATTAGAATAAATTCACACAGAGAATACATTTAGAATTTTTAAGAATTAAGTTAAAATTGAGAATTTGTTACCTGATTTTCTGTAAAGATTTTTTTTTAACAGAATTCTGAAGATAAAATTAAAAAAAATCTTACTTTAAAGTCAGAATTGTATAGTTAAATAAAAAATGAAGTCAGAATAGAGTTGGAAGTCTGACCTTAAAGTCAGACTTCTGAGAATAAAGTCAGAATTCTGATTTAGTTTCATAATTCTAAGTTTATACAAAGAATAATGTCAGAAAGTAAAGTCCGACTTTTCAGCAACAATCACGAGGATGAAGTCAGAATTCTGTCAGAAAAAAAGTCTGAGAATAAAATTACAATTAAATCACAAAGAATTAAGCCCAAATTATTAGAATCTGTTATAAATTCAGATTAAATTAAAGAATTTTCATTGATTCTGAGTTAGTTTCATTATTCTGACTCTATACAAAGAAGGATGTCAGAGAAAAAGTCAAACTTTTCAGAAATAATTCGGAGATTATAATCAGAATTCTGGTTCTTTTCTTCTTTTTTTATAAAACTCTGAGTATAAACTTTAAGTCAAAATTCTCACCTTGAAGTTAGGTGTTTGATGAGAAAGTCAGAATTCTGATTTATTTCTTTTACAGAAGCAGAGTTTATAACAAGAATGATGTCAGAAATTAAAGTCGGACTTTTGAATAATAATGATATTGTTAGTTTGTTAAAGTCTTTGGCCTTCAAGCTCATATTTTGTGAATCCTGGTCACGGCGGGTCGGACATGTCGTCAGACGCTACAGCGTGTTGTGTCTGAGGGAAAAACCGTAAACAGGAAAGACTTTCATTCTTCCCAGAGGTGATTCCACTTTGTGAGAAAAATCAATCCTGTTCTCCCCTAATACAGGAGCCTAAATTTTAGTAATGAGATTATTTATGGCGCCTGTGTTTGGGCAAACCGGGCCCACTGAGGTCTCTGAGCGGCTCTGACATTTTAACTGTGAGCTTCTGTTCAAGTTACAGTCAGTTTTTCCCGGTACAAAAGCCTCATTTCTAAACCCCTGTATTATTCTGGGGGGGGAAAAAATGATATGTGCGTGAGTTCATGACAGCAACCTGCATTAAGCTTTTGTAAAACCTGACAGGAAACATTCATTTGAGCTGAAAGGGTAAAGTGTAGGCTACAACACAGCAGACGCCTATCCGGGGAAAATCAGCTGCTTCACAACGACTCATTTATGCATTTCTCTCAATTTAAAACTGAATTAATTTGTTTGGCCAGACAGTAACGTCATTTATTTTGCGGCCGTTCTTTGGTCAATTCCTCAGAGTTTCTTTCATGGAGGATTTGCGGCATATGAATGAAAAAAATAATCATAATGTTTTCTTAGGATTTTGTGTTTTTCCTTTTGTCTTCCCTACTTTACATTTCTTTTTACCGGTGCGTCTCTGTCATTAGGGATTTGCAGGTGACCTGATGGTGAGGAACATTCAGCTGAAGCACTCGGGGAAGTACGTGTGTATGGTGCAGACTGACGTTGACACTGTTTCAGCAGCTGCAGACTTAATTGTCAGAGGTATGCATCGTCCTCATTCCTCACACTGCTTGTCATCATGTCACACTCTCTGCGGAGATGTGCAATGTCTCTTTGTGTCGGGTGTGTGTGCGTGTGTGTGTGTGTGTGCGTGTTTGTGTGTGTGAGCCTTAGATTATGACACAAATGTGTCTCTGCTGTCAGATGAGGGATGAATCAGCGATATGTCAGTTTCCAGAGATTGGGAGAACAATAACAGTCCCTCTAATTGAAGGATTTCATATTAAAGAATGATTCTATTCTGAGCGCTGTGATCCTCACACTTGTATTTAAGTGAGACAGAAAAGTTTACTCGAATGTTTAACAGACACCCATGAAACTTCATGCAACTAACTAAAAATGCTTTGTAAAGTCAAACATTGCGTGTGTAATGCGGATTTCTGTAGAATTTACCATACTTGTGCAAATACTCTACTACTACAAATACTATAATGCTAATCTGTGTAATATTTGATACCGAGGCGCTTGTGTTTATATGTGTGTGAATGTCACCTGAGGGGCAATATGTTTTTTTTTTATTTTATGGAAGAAGATATTAGGGATTGTGAGAAAAAATACAGTATTATATCAAATGTCAATATTTTACATAAATATGAGTCAAATGGTTAGGAAGTAATGTCCAAGTGAAATGCTACTCCTTGCGAGTAAAATATGAACTTTTAGGGTAAAATATAATATATACAAAAGAGATCTTTGAGTCACTTCTAATGCACCAAAATTGGACTTAATCATGCGAACTGTAAAATGTTATATGTACTAGATCTATCTCTTTGAGTCGATTCATATGCACCAAATTGGATTAAATTAGACCAATAGTTAGGAAGTTATCTAAGAAAAACACTGTTTTTCCTTGAGAAACTCCCCCTATTGAGTCAAAATATGAACTATTAGACAAAATAGCAACATATACAAGATAGATCGAGTCCATTCATAAGCTGGATCAGACCAACGGTTGAGAAATAATGCCCAACACTATTGGAGATAAAGTTCCCCTAGTGTTGTACATATATAACTGAGACCTAAGGTCTATGTTGGTATAAAATTAGAATATGATCCGTGACACTGTTTTTGAGTTATCACTTTAACAAGAGTGATTTTAGACGCCGGCTGCGATGACACGGGAGAATTTTAGCTTGACAAAGCAGCCTCCTGATTCAGAGTTAACTCAGAAAATAATACAGACTTCCAGTACAAAGACCTACGACCAGAGAATGTAATGGAAAAAAACATCATTTGTTAAATGCTCGTTATCTCACTGAGGACGGTTGTAAAGTAAGTTTTGAGTTTGAACTCTTCCCTGAAAAATTAACTCCTTTTCTTATATGGACACAGATGTCTTCCCTTTATTTCTTCTCCGTCTTTTTCAGCTACGATTTAAAATCACGGAATACGATTTAAATGGCCCCGCATTTGGACATATGCTATATTTTGACACGTCCTGGAAATGGGAGATGTCAAAGTTTTCAAAGACGACTTATGAAATAATAGACCCGACTGTTTTCATTGATGAAGGTCCGGCACATAGCAGTATGTTCCAGAAAAGGTCACAGAATACAAATCAGAGGGCTGCAGAGATGGATTATTAATATAACTTAAGTCAGTCTCACATCAGCCTCATCCCTTTCAGAGCCTATCACCCACAAATGAAAAGTAAGTATCTATATTGAGAGGTGAGTCCAGGTCGATCTCACAGAGTAAGATTAAAGTTTGCAGTTGATCCGTTGGGCACTCAGAAGAGACTCTGTGTTTTTCTCCTCACCGCCGCTTCGATATTACGTCAATAATGAAGCTCTGAATAATCTTCGGGTAGATGCGGTGCTTCGCCATCGTAAACATGGTAGACACAAAGTTTTGGCTGGTTACAGTAATCCCAACCCTAGCCCCTGATCTCGTAACTGGATCTTCGTACTATACCCCAGCAAGCTTTTGCTCCTACGATTAGTGCCCATCTTAGGGGTCAAGGCCTGTTCTTCTGTGACGGAACCAGCCCTGGAACTTCTACGATGGAAAAGGTCTAAAACGTTTACTCAAGTTTGGAACCCTCCACAAAGAAAATTGAGGAAGTTGGGCCACAAATACCCACACATACTGTAATATCTTATCACTTAAACCTTCTCCAAAGGCATCCTTCTCGCCATATCATTCATTTGGACACCATTAGAGATATTTCAGAGAGAATCGAGACGGACATGAAGCTTCTTGGAAATAGAACACTTCCTGTTTGCTGTTTCCCAGTAATAAGTAGAAGGACTCTCACTAGAGACCTAAGGTCCAGTAAGGCAGCAGTTTCCCCATTATCATGTTACAGAGACACCAAAGACATGATATTCACATGTCAAAAAACATCAAAGCCACCAGGGTAATATGTCATTATCCAGGAAGACCTCAAGGTGGATCTTTACTTGCCATATTAAAGAATGTGGATTATAACTCCGCCCTCGGTTCAATTCCTCTCCAGACTTTAATTCGATGAGTTTTTCCTCGAAAAGGCCCTTAATTAATCTACCAAGTGAAATAAAATCTGTCAACTAATTAGAAATTATTGATGGAAATGGTGAAAAAAAGGCCCTTTTCTGTGATGTTAAAGGAGTGAAACCAGATTCCTTAATTGTTTATCTGGATCTAATCTAAACAGTAATGGGTTCTTTGAGATAAGAGGCAAAGACGTATCGTCTGCACCACACGACCTCTTCAATCAGAAGTTTTTTCCTCTGGCGGTGGACACCACTATGAGCAGCATCCCAACTTTGTTTTTTTAATCCTTTAATGTCCTGCTCACCTGTCGGCTTGATTTTTTCATATTGAAGAATGTGTGACACTTGACTGAACCTGTTCATAATGCGACCCAATGGCAGCATGTATATGCTGAAGAGTAAGGGGCCCCAAAGGAGCCCTGGGGGACACCACAGCTCCTTTTCAATAGGTAGGATTTTTTTTTTTGCCATATTGACCTACATAATTCTCTAACGCAAAACAAACGCTTTGGCATTTTCTGTTAAATTTAAATAGTCTGAGATCTAAAATGAACTACAAATTAATAACTAAAATATGCACAGAGATAAGTTTTCATAGCTTTTCTTTCTTAGGGTGGGTATTAAGGAGTTTAAGAACCGGTCTGGTTCGATTCATTTAAAAGAGGAAATAGCGGCGGTGAATGTTTCTGGAAGGTTTGAGATGCACTTGATAATTCATGGAAAGAAACCCTCAACAAAAACCCCACTGATTAAACTTCCAGTCGAGGCTAGCGAGATTGTACTTTTTTTTCTCCGACACAGTCACAGGGATTATCACTGAGAATATTACACTGTTGTTTTGGATGATTCATGTGGTCAAAGCTTCAATCAAAAGCCAGATGGTGCTTTTTGTTTTCCCATCCAAGCTCTGTATGTATAATCTGAAAGCAAACATGGTGATGATGCTCAGTGAACTTCTTCTAGCAGCAGGTAGTCCTGCTGAGGGCTCACCTCAGATTTGTGGGCTCAACAGAGAAATCTCACATGACTCATCTTAAGCTTGCATTGCTTCAGCAGCAGCACAGCCGGAAAAAAACTGCAACCACAATTAAATCTGTGGTCATTAACCTCGCTCTCCATTTATACATAATGATTTCTCCCAAGTTCATCCCTCTGCAGTAAACACTTTCTAAGTTCCAGGAGTGAAATAGGTAAATTATCCGAACATTCCTCTCAAACTTCATGGGCCACGGGACCATTTTTAGTATTCACTTCTTAAACATCGTAGAACTTTATTCATGACCCGGGAGATGCTCACGTATCATTACAACTCCCTGGCCCCGTATGCTAGTAAAGTTCTTCAGTAGATGCTTCAACCTGAACTCCTACTGAACTGCACTAATCATATCATTGATTAGACGGGCAATCCCATCAGAACCACTTTCCCAAGCCTTAAATTGAGTTTTTTTTTTTGCTGTGTTATGACTCACTAAGCACCTGCTGCTGGATCTGAGTCAGCCATGCCAACCTGTTTTGTTGGAGACTGATGTCTGCTGTTGTTTCTGTGTTCTGATGCAGGACCTCCTGGTGCCCCTGAAGGCCTCAAAGTGACTGACATTACTGACACCACAGTGCATCTGTCCTGGGGAGCTGGACCTGCCAACCACAGTCCTGTTACCGTGTACATGGTGCAGGCCAGAACCCAGTTCTCTATAGGGTGGCAAACAGTGAGAACAGGTAAACCGCTACAGCGCCATCAAACACTTCATTACAATTAACAAACCCCTTAATGACCTGCCCAACTGTTTGGTTGAGCACATTTTGAGTCTCTATATCTTATTTTTTTTAGATGTGTGACTAAACTTTGTTATAATATGACCCAGTGTGAATGGTAAAGAGCATGGGGCCAAGGATAGAGCCTTGCTGGGTACAATAAGTCAAAGTTCCCACCAATGAAGAGGAATTAATCATGGCTATGGAGAAAGTCCTTTTCCATAAGTAGGATTAATTTGGGTGCATTAAGGCATGTGAGGACTTATGAAATAGAATTAAGTAGTTAGATTAAACAAAAAAAAGTCTTATTATTGTAAAATAGTTTTCAAAGAAATCGATCTACTGAAAGTTTGAAAATGAATAAATGCCTATTTTTCAATAGTGTTTGTCTTGTTGAAGCCATTAAAGGGTTACTCACGTCAGTATTTAAGAGATTGTGGCGGTTTCGTCTCTAGAAGAGATGAATTGCCTTAAAAAGAGAAAAGCTGAAAACACCTCATGGAATCCTGGAAGTTTGTTTAGTGAGCAGTCAACAAAAAAGGTATCCGTTGCTAAATTTCTCTCGAGGGCCTATTTTTTTTCCACTGCTGGAGTTGACATATGAAAATCAGGATGACGCAGGGACAGTAAACAATACGCAACCTGTTTACTCTAAGCCAGAAAAGGTTTTTTTAGGCAAATCTGAGAGCTTCACATATCAATACCTCAGCTGGTATTCATTCCTCGACATGAAAACAAACATTCCTATCACAAGGATCCCTCTAACAAATAGTCCTGTGATTTAACAGTCTACTGTTATTGTTTTAGCCAACGGAAGAGAAAAATAATTAAAGATTACTTTTGGAGAAGCAACAGAAGCTTGGGATAAATCTGACATCCAGGGCGGAGTCTGAGTTAATCTCCAAACACACTTTATTTTTTCCAATGTTTGGCTTGGCTTTTCGGCAAAATCGCAATTCCTTTCAATCCAACAACTACGTAAGAGAAAACAAGAACTCATGTTCCCCTTCAGAATCTAGACTGTAGGTTTTGACCTCTTACAAAGTCCAACCTCAGTCCCTGAAATAACTGATTATTATTGTTAAATGACGGAAATGAACTGCATTCTAATTCAATTTAAAAAATCAAGTATGCGTTAAAGTGTGTGAAAGATTTAGAAGAAAATACGTTTGAATCTATTACAGGCGGAAATGATATAAGACGCAACCTTTTGATGTTCTTCTCAACTGTTTGGTCGAGCACATTTTAAGTCTCTATTTCTTATGTAGAAATGTGTGCCACTCGACTGAACCTATTTAAAATATGACCCAGTGGCAGCACGTATATGCAAAAGAGTGAGGGCAAAGGATAGGGCCGTGGGGTGTCCCCCAGGCTTGAACTTGATACAACCAAAGAAAGATTAATAAGGGTCAAATAGTTATACCAAAAGGGAGAGATCTTATTAAAATGGACTATTTCCCATAAAATAAAACATTTCATGAAATAATTAAAATAAGTCTGCCTTTTTTTTCCATGTTTAAAAATGTTGCTCTGACATAACAATTTGTTATTTTAGGGTTCATTTAGACTGTCAAAAATATGAAATGAATAAATACCACAAATAAATAAGATATGCTAAGAAATATTTTTTCCATTTTTTTCTTTTTTTCTTGGTGGGTACAATTTAAACAGTTTATTGAAACTACCACTAAGTCCTTTCTTTCTGTGATAGAAATCAGTATTTGACCTAATTCAGTGTTATATGGTCAGTATGAGAAACTATAACGGTGTCAACGTGTTCGCAGAGACGTCTGGAGAGGATTTTTGCATTTTAAGTTGTTACTGCGTATAGACAAATGCAAAATCGGACTCAGATGTAAATGTAGGGGTTGGACAGCCCGGATGATTCAACTCGGCTCAGCGCCGCCAGCCTCCATTCATGTGCCGCAGCTGGGAAGGAAGCTGGCGGCCATTAGCGGTGAGCTTCAGGGCGCCCAGTCCCCACTTGGATCTAAACCCGGTCCCCAGACTGTGGGCTGAGAGCGCGCCATATCTACACCTGGGTAGTTATCACTCCAGAACCGGCTGTCTTTGGCGCGTAGAGTTGATTTCAGCAGGCGAACAAGAGGGACCACAACAGAACAAACGCTCCTTCACTGTTCATATTTCTTCTTTAGTTGCGAGATGCGAGTGGCTCCAGGTCGCCTATGGAAAAATTCAGGCAACTCTATCTGCTCGATGCCACCAAAATTATACAAACTGGACCTATAAGTCAATTTTCAGGTTTAAATTGGAATAATGTTAATAGATTTACAAATGACACAGTATGATTTTGAAGTATTTTACTGGTTTGTGAAGCAAACTCTTATCTGTTGCTGACAGAATGCACTGCAGTAAAATATAAATAATCACACAGCACACATCTCAAATCTAAATTCTTTAATCCTAGTTCCTGATCCTGTGCCTGGACAGATGATGAGTGCAACAGTGAAAGATTTGAACCCCTGGCTGGATTATGAATTCAGGGTGGTGGCAATCAACAGCATTGGTGTGGGAGAGCCCAGCACGCCATCAAAACAGATCCGAACCAGAGCAGCAGGTATTCTCTCCATTTGTTGTTCTTCTGAGAATTTAATCAGACTCGCTTTGAGAATGTGTTTCCTTCAATGCTCTCTGGGATGTCTGATGTGTGAACTGATTTCTCAAGAATAGGCCGCATTTCTGGCCATATATTCAATGCTTACATGCAAAACAACACCATGTTGGCATGAACCCTATCGCTAACCTCAATTCTTTATTTTCAACTGTAGTTAATAATCAACGTGGTTGGGTTTTTGGATCCCCGAAAAGTCGGGCATTTTATGGAATCGTCATGGCCGCCGCCGTAGATCCTTTGTGTTAACTTGATGACTCTAAACCTATATAATGGATCCTTTCTTTAAATTTTAAACCCCCATAGACCTTATTGCGAGGAAGAACTTGAGTGTTTTGGGGAAATTCGGATGTAAATTTCTGACGATAGTGGGAGCTTTATCTCCAAAGTTGACAGGCATAATTTCTCGAGCCTTGATCCGACTTAGCTCAAATTTGGTGCCTATGAATCGACTTCAGGAGATTTATTTTGTATACATCATGTTTTACTCTAATAAGTCATATTTTATTAACTAGAGGAATTTTTTTGTGAAAAGTACAATTTTTCTGACATAACTTCCTAACCATTTATTCTATTTGGTCCCAATTAAGTGCTTATAAAACGATTTGAGGAGATCTATCTCGTAAATATTCTATTTAATTCTAGTAATTCATATTTTACTCACTAGGGGGAGTTCGTTTCTGGAGATAACAAAAACAAAATGTCATAAATCATTTTCATATTTTATACCTAAATAAACCTAAACCTAAATAAAGTGCGAGGAAGACCTCTGTTGTTGTTGGGCAGGTCTGTTCTAAAGTTCGGACACTAGGGGGAGCTTTATCGGCAAACGTTTTTGTGCTCTAACTTCTCAATAATTGGTCCAATTTTTCCAAATTTGGTGCATATTAGCTTGAGGAGATCAATTATGCATATCTCATATTTTACCATATTTTAGTCAAATAGTTCAAATTAGGGATTTTTTTTTCTTTTATTCAAAAACTTTTGAAATCCATTTAATTTGAGGGGTTCAATCATATCAAGGGGATTGATTGTACAAGACTTTTTTTTTTTTGGCACAGCATCATCTTTTTTAGGGTCATTTCCAGGATTTCAACCTTTGGGTGGGCCTAAATAATTTCGGGTGGGCCTTTTAATTAAAAAGTTAAAAGGTGTCGGCCTCCTTTGACAGGTCCCAACAGAAGTGGTGGATTTCAGAAGGGACTAGCATCAGCTTCAAAATCTAGATCTCAAGTTTTCCATATGCCATACAGATATTTCTTATTATTTCCTATTATTGTAGTAGGCATGTAAGACATGGGTTTAGAGCTCAAACTGCATGAAGATGACTTATAACTCACAGATCTTTGCATTAGGAGGGAGAGGAAGACATATTGATTGCAGGGTGAGCTACTTAGACTTTTAACAAGAGAGAGAGAGGAAGCGCTTTAAATCATCAGTTTCTCCTCTCGGTTTATCTGTTTATTTTAAAACGATATGAAGAAGTGAGGCGAAGATTTCCATCTCCACATCCCGTCTGGTCTGCATTACGATCTAGCTTTGGTCACCTGTAATGGAAAAGCAGCTCCAAACTCTAGTCAATATTATACAGCCTGCGCTGTCATCCCAAAAATCAAAGGATGGGCTGATCAGAATCCTCAATTGAAATGGGAAGTTACGTATGAAAAAGGGTCTGTAAAGGAAATTTGATTAAAAGATACGTATGAAAGAGAGTTAAATATGATGTAAACCAGATAGATGTCCGCAGTTTGATTATTATGCACCACATTTGGACTAAGTCGGACCAAAAACTGCAGAATTATGGCCACAAAATGTTTCGAGATAGACTCCCCCGGTTGAAATGTACAACTAACCTTTTTCAAAAGCAATCCAGTTCTTCCTCGCTCCAAGTTCTATGTGAAAAGTTTTTTTGAAAATGATCCATTAAAGTCTTTTTGAGTTATTGTTTTAACACGCGGACCTGCTGAGGCTGCGATGACGATTCCATGATATCCCTGACTTTTCAGGGATATAATAAACGTTAATAAAATACATTTGATCTGTAATTTGGGTGAGCCAGCTGTACAAGTGGGTGGACACAGACCCACTACGCCAACCCATAACCCTGTGCCTTACATCTATGACAGCTACTTCTCCACCTTAACCCAGACTGTTTCGTAATAAGTTTAGTGTTCATATCAGCATGAACTGCAGAAGGGTTAAACATCCAAGAAACAACTCTAAGCTCCCGTGTCGCCATGTCATCAACAGTCGGATTGACAGAAAACAAAATTTATCCACACATGCCATCAGGCAGAGACATGGAATAGTCTATTTGGAGCAACTAATCTGGGTAATTCCATCCTGCTGGTTGAATCACAGGGGAACAGCTTTCCCGTTGTGCCACACGCTCGGCTCTTACATGCTTTCCAAGGTTTTGTAATGAGTTGTAAATAAGAAGGCATCCAGGGCGGCTGCAAGCAACTAATTTCACCAGAAACCTCTGTACCTGTGCGAGTGAGTGGAAACAAGGGATTATTAAATTCGCTTTGTGTCTGTTTAGTTCCCAAGGTTGCACCAGTGAGTGTGAGTGGTGGTGGAGGAACTCGAGGTGAACTTGTCATCATGTGGGAGGTAAGAGGACCATGATTATGTACGAGTGGGCATTGATTGTGACACAGCATTCTTTGATTCTGTTGAGGAGCGGGGACTTGTAGCAGAGTCACTGTAAAAGCGGCAGAATGGCTTTTAATTAAAGAATGTTCTGATTTGCTGCCTGCCATCTCCCCCTGTTGTGTAAATCAAAATGCAGACGCAGAGCTAGTCATAATTTCGTACGTGTAAATCTGGAATTAGGTGACATTTTTGGGATGTTGTTCTCTTAAGAGACATAAAACAGCATTTTCCAATTTTGTTTTTGTGACTCCCTAATTAAATTTCTGTTCTAGGTTGTTTGTGTGGAAGCCGTAACATTTTTCGTCCTTATCTCAGCCAGTTCCAGAGGAACAACAGAGCGGAGAGGATTTCGGCTACGTCGTGGCTTTCCGCTCATTTGGGAGGAGCAACTGGATTCAGACGGTTCTGGTGTCGCCCGATGCATCACAATATATTTACAGAAATGACAGCGTGGCCCCTCTGTCCCAGTTCGAAGTCAAAGTGGGGGTCTACAACAGCATGGGAGAGGGGCCCTTCAGCCGTGTGGCCCGAGTCTTCTCTGCAGAAGAAGGTGAGCGATAAAGTTCATCGTGCTATTCCAAAAAAAAAAAAAATGATTCCACTTGTAATTGCAGTCATGCATAATTCATGACCTCTCATATTTAGAGCCCTCGGAGGCGCCATCGAGAGTATGGGCACGCGCTGTGTCAGCCTCTGAGATCGAGGTGTACTGGGAATCCGTTCCTGCAGGGTCCGGCAGGAGAAAGATCATTGCGTACGAGGTATGGAAAAGCCGAGTTGAAATAATAAAGCGCTGGGAGAAATATTCAAACAAGGAGTAGACATTAATCCTGAAATGACTGGCAGTACAATAAGCTGGCGTGCCAATGCTGGCGGGGACTACTTGGAATGATCCTTACATTAAACTACTGCATGTGTTAGAGCGACAGATTCTTCACAGGCTAATCTAAGGGATCAAGAGGTCTTTTGGCAGCTCTCCAGTACCCAGACTCAGTCTTGAGGCGGCACAGAGGAGCTGCTCAAAAGAAATAAAGAAATAAGAAGAAGTGTTAACATCATACATCACTATCCTCGACAACAAACTCTCCCCAAGGACTCGGCTGTGGAAAACCTAGACAAAAATAGAATGCTCTCCAAGACCCTGATATTTTACATGGTACTTTATACCCAGGGGCCCACTGTCAGGCTTTGAGGTCATTGCCAGTGTTTTAGTACATACCTTGTTTGAAGACTAGAGTTTGAAAGGCCATGAAGGCAGAGAGGCAGAGCAGTATTCATACTAGAAGTGTAAAAATCCCTAACTTTATATTCTTTTTGCAGCTTAGCAGCAGCAGGCAATAATACATTTCCAATGTCTAAGTATTGACCTAAGTATTGAGCTAAGCCTACGCTGTCGTCCCTGACAGCAAGGGTATGTCGTTGAAAAGCTTCCAATCCTATGCATTGAACTCCTTAGATGAAATTTTGTCAGAAAAACAGCTGGGCTTCTCATGAAAAAAACTCCCCCTAATGAAAATATGAGCAGTTAGAGTAAATATCCTTAAACCAAATTGAAACAAAATCGGACTGATGGTTATGATGTTAGATAAAATGTGTTTCTTTGTAAAATAAAGCTCTCCATAGTGAGATCAATCCGAAAATCCTACAACGGAGCACTTGAGGATCGTAGAGGGACGAGAGAGCGACGCACAGCCAAACATGTGGTCAGAGGTCGTTCTCCTCTCCTCTTCACGTCCATGGCCTCCTGCTCCAACCCGTGAGGTTTGGCAATGTTGTGAAACATACAGAAGACATCTACAATCAGGCCCACTTTATTTCTGGGCCGTATAGTGATGCTCCTCCAATGTGATCCAAAAAGCGGAACCGGCTTCTCAGTGGGACAAACTGTGTCTGTGCCCAACGTTGTGCCGATTAGCACCTTCCTTTCAAACGTACTAAATACAGACGCAATGACAACCAACACAATATTTTCAGGTAAATTTCAAGTAAATCACATTAGGTTTTCTAAATGAGCAAATTGGCATCGACTCCACCCAGTATTTGCATATTCTTAAACGTACTAAATAGATATCAAGTGCTATTTTGCACCTTTGACAGACGCAATATTCAGTGCGCTCCATTAGTAGATCAGCTGGCTTTTTGAATTTCGGGTGCTTTCAAGTTTGCACAAGTTTTTACAAATACAAAACGTGGGGCTCTGGATTACATCTTTGACCGTGGCACTGACAAGGAGCAGGAAAACCAGGAAATTGACAGCGTAGAGGCTTTAGAGGAAAAATTGACGCAGGTTGAGGATGACACAGAATATGATCCAGATAATGATGAAGAATCCGGTGATGAGGAGCAGGACCCAGCTGAGATTGTTGTCACGGTTCGGTCAAAAAATGGGAATTTGTCCTTGATGTCATCCCTTCCTGAGAGGAGAGGTCGGCTTTCATCTGAAAATGCCTCATTGATGACCATAAGGCCAACGAGGTTTGCTTCATTCCTGGTGAATGACAGGAGTCCTGTTTCCAACTCTTTCTCACAGAGTTAATTAAAACTATAGTCATGAACATGACAAACCTGGAGGGGAACAGGGTTTAGGGAGACGCCTGGATGGAGGTAGACTGGAACAGGAAGGTTAAATCCAGCAATTTGTAACTATGATAAACTATAGTATCCCAATAGGGTCCTCGCACTGCTTAGATCTCCAGCCCTAATTATCTCTCAAAAGCATGAGAGTAGACAAACTTTGCCTAAACTTGTATACCTTAACTAAGTACATAAAAATATGTTTAGATTTTTCTTATATATACTGAAATTACCACTCAGATCATGTGTAGTAGATGGGTTTTGATAGAAATTGCGGTTTGTTTTCTGAAATGAAACTCTTGTTTTCAGAATTTTACAGTAAATCACACATGAGAGATGTTAGACTATTTAAACACACGTTAGATTTTTTTTATCCTTTCATCCTTCTTTCTTACACTTATCTGGGGATTGGTTGCGGTTGCAGCGAGCTAAGCAGGTTATTCTCCGTTAGCTTCTCCAGGGGGGATCCCGAGGTGTTCTCCAGACTGATGAGATACATAATCCTGCTTGCAACTTGTGGTTCTACCCCCGGGGTCTCCTCCACATTGGACGTGCCTGTAAAATCTCCAAGCCGAGGCACCCAAGAGGCACTCTGATTAGATGCTCGAGCCGTAGTGGTAGTAGAAGAAGCTCCATAGCTAAGCCCATCATCCCACAGAGCACAATCATTCTGGAGCCTCGTGTCTGTTAAAGCAACCTAGTCAAAATCTGCATACGAGCCCCTGACACTTGTCAATATGTATGATCTGTTTGAAGCTGAGATGTAGATATTTTAAGTTCAGATGTTTGCCTCTCTGTGAAAAGGTCAGAAACTGTGCCATCCTAGGTGCAGTTTTCGGCTCTAGCTCTTGTTATCTACAAATCGTATAGAATTTCTACTCTCAACAAATAATGAAGGAGCTTGCATTTCATCTCAATAACTAAAAAACTTTTTCATGGATCACTTTCAAATTTCATTCCTACATAGACTGTTGTACCACGAAGAACTGGAATGATTTTGGGAGATGTCGGTTGAATATTTCCAACACTGGAGGGCATGATTTCTCAACTGTCTGTCCGGTTTAGTCCAAATTTGGTGTATATGAATCAACTCGAGAAGTTCTATCTGGTTCCTATTATCAAATCTATTACTAAAAATACTCCGAAAATTACTTTTTCACATGAGTTTTCTTCACAAAAAAAGAAACACTGCTTTTCTAACATATTTTCATAACCGTTAGTCAAATTTAGTAAAAGATTGGTGCTCATGGATGGATGGATGGATGGATGGATGGTTGGAGAGATAGAGAGAGGGTGAGAGAGATACTTTATTAATCCCAAGTAATATCAATTGAATTAAGGATATCTATTCTAACTGTTCATACTTTCAGGAGAAGTTTTTTTTTACAAAACTACACTTTTGATTTTAAATTTATTTTTTTCAATCAGGGGGATTGCTTGTACAACGAAGAGATTGGGGGACTCCTAAATTCTTGGTGTCATTATGTTCACATTCTATACCCCCATAGCCCTTATTGCAAGGAAGAACCCGGTTGATTATTGGAAACGTTGTATGTTTATTTCAGATCCCAGGTGGGCTTTATCTCCAAGGGTTTTTGGATGATAACTTCTCAGCATTTGGTCCAAATTTGGTTCATATGCATGAAATCGGAGAGACTTATCAGTTGTGAGCTTTTTCATGTCAAACCCTGTTTTATTGCACATGATCTGACATTTAATTATAGAAGTTCAGCCAGATAGATTGTTTGTACGGTGGAAGGGGATGAGGGATTTTCGGCTATTTACCCTTGCTGTTACGGACGATACCCTATGCTTACTTTGTTAATGAACCCGACCATCCATCAATCCATTCTCTGTAGGTCTTTGTCCTGTGCTTTGTCCTGGAGACTATTTCAGCTGACATAGGTTGAGAGGTGGACAACATGAAGAAGTCGCCAATTCATCAGAGGGTCAACACATTAAGACAAAACAGCATTCACACCTGCAGCAAGCAGCAATTGACTAACTCCAATTGTTAGTCACCAATTCGCTAATGCTGCATGTTTGGGGATTTTTCCAGCAGGCTGAAGCACTCGGAGGGAGTCCAAGCAAACATAAGGAGAACTTGCAATCAGATCAGAAGAAAGCCCTCGGTCAACAATAAACCCTATTTAGGGGAAGTCATGCACTGAGAGATACACCAGGGCGTAAAAATACTTTGGGATATGCAGTATTTGGGATATAGCTTCAGACGGAAAGCTTAAATACATTGCAAAAAGATCTAAAGCCCTAGGCTAAAATGCTTTACTTTATTCAGTTGTCCAGCACTAGCATCTGTCTGCAGATGACCATAGCTCAGTTTCAGTCTCCTTGTTTGAGAAGCATCAAGAGAAGGTCTCCAACAACCATTTACAAATGATCAGTTTCTGTCGAATTGTTCAGCACCAACACTGCTGATTCTCTTTATGTCAAACAAAGACTTAACACCTAAGCTGAGGATAAAAAAACCTGAACTAAACCTAAAACCTAATTGTATTTTGTTCAGTTTAATTTAGGCTAAAATCTGTGTGTTCTTATTTAGAATAAAATGATCTGTTAAGTAATAAACTATTTAGCCTTGACTCTTGAAATATACATTAATTTGTACGTACTTTTGATGTGAAGTTATTTTAAATCCATATGTGTAGGTATTTGCTTTGCTCCAGTTTGCAGTCAGTCCTATCTAACTGCAAAGAAAAGCTGTGATGTCGTTCCATCTCAGTTGCTATGACTCTCTGGAAGGTGTGATGAGAAGTAACCTGCTGTGAGGATGATTACTCATCGCCCCGCCTTTCAATTTTGTGCCTCTTCGCCCAACCTTTTTGTTCACAGCGCTTCGCCACATATATGAAGAAAATGGCAGGAGCACTTTTATACAGTTGTACTTTCTGAATGTGAAAGGACTAAGTACAGCTCTGAGAGTTAACGGACCGAGATCCAATAAAATACTTCAATGATGTCTAACTCCTTCTCTCAGAACTTTATACTGCCAAATTCGGAGGCTGTTTCTGTCAAAACAAAAAGCTTCGGACCATGGTGGGGTAAACCTGTTTTGGCCTCAGGCAGAGGTTTGCTACCTCCTTGCCACACATCTATCCTACGCAGGACATTCATGACAACTTTATTTTCTGTCCAGTAACAAGCTAGTCCGCGACATCTGGCAGAACACCCTAGATTTCTGTTTGTCATTTCAGTATGACACGAGTCACAGCTTCATTTTGGAGCGAGCAATGAGTCAGCACAATACAAACAGATAATAGGACTAAAACAGACCTCAAAATTAGACATTAACACAGAGGAGGGGAGAGGAAATGAGAGGAGGAAAAGTTGAGATAGGATAGGAAAAAATAGATCGTAAATCTTTGAAACAATTATTACTTATTAGTGGACAGAAGTAGACCTTTTTTCCATTCATTCACCCTTTTTTTTTAAATAAATGATACCTGTATTCATAACAAGTTATCACACATAGGAACTCTTGTTTAGTAACCCTAACTCCTATCTATGGCCTATATTAACAAAGGCAGGAATAGCTAAATTGTGACGTAAAAAAAGGCTTATTTTGTGCACCTCTAGGTTAAACCGAAACATACGTCTGGATAAAACTTTGTGCGAATCCGTCCAGTAGTTCAACTGTAACTACAATTATGAGGTTTGAGTGAACAGATGAGATGAAATGCAAGCTCCTTTATGATTTGTTGAGAGTAGAAATTCTATACGATTTGTAGATAACATGAGCTCGAGCCGAAAACTGCACCTAGGATGGCAACGTTTCGGACCTTTTCACAGAGAGGCAACTGTAACTGTAACAGACAAACAAACAAACACACAGGAGTGAAAACATAACATCCTTCCTTGGCGAAGGTAAAAAAGTTAAAGAATAAGTTGTTTCTGGTCTTCACTTTGTAGGATGAATGACGAGCACATGGTTCAGGGGGATTTACTTACTCTGGGTCGACATGGAAATAAATGTTCACGCATTGCTCTGATACCTGGCCTTCCCTCCCCTGGGAGGAGGGAGGGGGCCCCTGTCAATCAAAATTTTCACAAATGAAGGATCATATTTATTATCCGGCACAAAAAAAAGCCATGGAGCGTTTAACCTCGTCGTCCAAGAAGAGAAAACAAACATTGGTTTTGATTTTAAAAAACAAGTCCATTTCTTTCCTGCCACTCTTTTCGTCAGCCTTAAGATGTATGCAGACCGTTTAATTTATCTTAATCCCTCCCTTTCATCCCTCATTAAACGTGTCTTTAGATTTCTCAGCAGGGGTGGTGTTAAATCTATAAAGTTCCTCTGCTTAAATGTTTTAGGTGCATTCCAAAGTACCGCTAAAACTACTGTTTAACCACTTGGGGGGAAAATAAAAACACCTTGGATGCATCTGTTATCAGCGACTCCAGGGCTGTCTCCAACACACCTTCCCCAACCCAGATCCCTGAAAAAGCGTGTGCAGCCAATTGAATAAGTACCTACTCTCAAACCATCTGTTTGACATTTTCCTGCCTGGTTTCCCCGTCTCGTCTTGGGGTCATAAATGATCTCTCTGTGAATACAGATTATGACAAGCTCCCACTCCTTGTACTCCCTACCCTCAGCGCTGCTTTGGGTACTGCTGATTGTCAGATACAGTATCGTCTGGTAATTTAAAAATCAGGGTCGGGCCGCCTCAGGACTTACAGTAGCTGACAGTGTGGAACAGTTTTTTTTCTCCACTCTTTTTAAAGAAGGTCGTCTGGATTCACTGCTTCAGCATATTAAAGACTTAAACCGATGAATCCACATTTTTACAGCCTAATGAAGCTGAAGTGGAAGAGAGGCTTTTTGATAAGCCTATCTTCCTATGTGTGTGCATCTGTGCTTAGTGTTGTGCTGCTGTGCACTGAATGTCATTTCCACCTCAAACTACGCCCACGCCTTCGTCCCCGACAGCAAGTTTATGCCCAGAAAAAATGGCCCCAATACCCTGCGTTGTATAAGCAACACCCTGGTTGAACTTTTAAAACAAAATAGGAAGTCATTTCCACAGTATGTTTTAAAAAAAGCTTCCCGAACTAAGTAAAATATGAACTTTTAGAGCTAAATGTGGTATAACCAATAGGGGTTTCATCAAGTCGATTAATATGCATCAAATTGGACCAAACAACAGTAAGGAATTATGTGCTAAAAAGGAATAAATATATGAACTGTAACAGTCAAATAAGATGCAAATGAGATGCAAAATAGAGCTCCTCAAGACTGAATCAGATCAATGATTTGGAAATTATGGCCCAAAACCATTGGTGATAAAGCTCCTCCTGGTGTCAGAAATGTACAACCAATGTTTCTTAAAATCATACCTCTTCTTCCTTGCTTTACAGTGTATTGTGTTATAAAGTTTGAAAGTGATCCATGAAATATTTTTTTGAGTTATGGTAGGAAAACAGCATTTTCCGTTAAAAAAGAAAAGCTAATATGTATATTAACTGCTAGAGTGAACCAGATTTTATACAACATAGATCTCCTCGAGTATGGAGATAAAGCTGTCCCTAGTATTGGAAATATAAAACTGTCCTTTCCCAAAAACACTTAAATTATTCCTTACCCTATAGTCTATGTGGAGAAAACATTTGAAAATGATCCATGGAACCGTTTCAGAGGTATGGCGTAAACAACATGGATCCATGGCCGCGGACGTTTCCATAAGATCCACGATTTTTCAGAGATATAAATACAAACTGTGTACCTATAAACACTCAAAATATTTGTCCTCATCTTTGTAAACACATGGCAACCTTGAAATGAATCAGGTTTGAATCATCAGAGTTGCCACTGTTTTACAGCTATTCTTAACATAAAATGTACGAGGAAGTCGTGTCTTTTTGTGTGTGTGTGGGTGTGTGTGTGTGTGTGTGTGCTTTAACCTGTGTGTATTTGTTCCAGGTTCTCTTTTGGAAGAAAGGATCTGGGCAGAGCGAAGCAGAGAGTGTGAGGGTTATCAACACCACAGCTCTGCTCTCCGGCTTGAAGGGCAGCACCGAATATCTGATCTCAGTCAGGGCCCAGAACAGCGCTGGACTTGGACCCTGCAGTCCTGCTTTTTACATCACCACCAAGAAACCGCGTGAGTCCACACACACTCTGAAGCCCAAAACTGTAGTGTGCTCTATTTTTCATTGTTTGCAAAAGTCGACTTGTACTCAAATCATCTCTATTCCTTTACCTACTACGTGGTTTTAAGTCATCTATTGTGTTGGTACCAGAGTAATCGGGTCACGCAGAACACTGTGTTTACGACATAACCTAAAGTGTTGACTGTATAATCAGTCTCAAGTCTCAAACAGAAATAAATGCGAAGAGACAAAAACACGATGAAGGGCTGTGGGACTCCAGAAAGGCAATTTGGATTTGGAAAATAGTGCAGTTTTACGAAAAAAAACAATATAATATTAGGGAATTGAACTCCCAGAATAAAATAATAAGACAACAAGACACAAGAGTACTTTACCTTTTAACACTCAGGTGTTTAACTCATATTTGTGCATTTTATATACTTATTATATTATATATATATATATATATATATATATATATATTTATTTTTTTTTAATTTTGATTTTAGTTTTGCCTTAGTTTGGCATTTTATAATATGCAACTAAATTCAGGAACATCTTCCACAAATGGAGCTTGGTCCCTGACACACATACATACATACATATGTATATATATATATATATATATATATATATATAGCAGAGAGTATTGTTTCAATGCATAGCAGAGAGTATATATACAGTCGAACACACCCACATACACCACTACAAACAGCATTGCCAGTATAGTCATAGAATAAAATATTGTAGTGGTTTGATAAGTAGTAGTGCCCATGTCATAATTTTTGTATTCCCTGAGTAGATTAATAAATAAACATGAAGATTATCATGTAAAGATGGTCGGACAGACAGACAGACATGAGTTGAAGTCAGTGGTTGCTCTGGACTTTCCTCCTCTCCATACTGGCAGTGAATCAGTCCCTTCCTAGAGCTGAATAGGTTACATCGTAACCCCGGTTCTCCGAGGGGAGAGGCTGAAGCGCATACATATGGGACTGGCAACATACATCAGAGTACAGTGAATGAGAAACAATGTTTTGTCAGTGAGAGGATGAATGTTTCGTAAGCTGAAGGCTCTGTAAAATGTCCAGAATATACAAAGTAGGTCCCCAATATGATATTAGAGTAAAAGAAATTCAAAAATATTTCAACTGTTGAAAATAGACTGCTGAAGCTACTAAGGAGAAAACTGCTTCTGACTCCTGGTGTTAATTAATTAAGGGAAAAGTGGATGCTGTGATGACTTCATTCACAGTCTAAAAATAATTTTATCTAAAATGCAATATGTCGAAGGAGATATGTTGCTAGAGAGATATTGTTGTTATTAACCTAGTAATACTAATTAGGATTGGTTATTAGGTTTAGTGCCTTTAAGAAACTGTAGCCGGTAGCTTGATTCAAAGCTCACATGGTTTATTTTTCTTCTTCTACTTCTTTTATGCCCCTGCCAAATGGACCCTTCTGTAGCCGCATAACGTGTCTATTCACGTCTTAGCAAAAACAGTGCGATAGAATTAAATGGAATTTCACACATTTTTCTATTTCAGACACAGGTTTCTAAGAGCCCTTAAGGAGTTCATCCCATATTTGGTTTCTTAGATCTGCTTATTCTTTTAACAAATTTAGATATATGCGAGTTTAGGTGGTTGCAATGTCAACTGGCAAAAAAATCAGTGGGTGTGGTCTATCCCCATCTCATGCTTAGGTACATTTTATATATCAGACCAAAAAACATAACAATAATAATAATAATAATAATAATAGTACTTTTAAACACAGATTTTTACAAAATGCTTTGACCGACAAAGCGAAAACAGGAACCTAAATAACACAACATGAGAGAGCATAAAAACCTTTCATCCAGACAAATGTGAAATTAATTAAAATCAATAAGATGGCGATGTAAAAAAGTAAAAAATAAAATCAGTCTAATTATATCGTCTCCGATATTATAGGTATATCCCTGAAAAGATCCCAATCTCCTGCGTTACAAAAGCAATCTTCCTGATTGAACTCCTCAAATTAAATGTGAAATGATTTCCGATAAACAGTGTGTTTTGGCAAACAAAAGCTCCCCCGTGTTAAATATGAGCTGTTAGAGTCAAATATAATATTTCCAAGTTGGATCTCCTAAATCTGAATCCTATGCACCAAATTTGGGCTAAATGAGACGGTTTGGAGGCTATTCCTGGAAAAACAGTGGGGGAAAAGAGTTCCCCCTAGTTTGTTAAATATGAACTTTTGGAGTAAAACACGATATACGAGATAGATCTCCTCAAGGTGATTTATATGCATCAAATTTGAATTAAATCGGACAAACAGTTGAGAAATTATGGCGCATAATCTCCCTCTAGTGTCAAAAATATACAACCGACCTTTCCCAAAATCAATGCAGTTCTTCATCGCACTAAGATCTATTTAGGTATAAAATATGAAATAGGATCTGCGCTGCTGACAGCGTGCTAGAGAAAGGCAAAGAAGGAAAAACTCAAAAGATGAGCTCCGCCCACATTTAAACACGAGGATCTTCAGCGGCGGCGATGAGGATCCCAAAACATCCTTGACTTTTTGGAGGATATAATAGATGAATTAATGAATAAACAGTATTTAGTGTATTTATTTGTTATTATTTTTAAATCACTTGTTTAATGGGAGTAAAATAGAATAAAACAAATTTCAAGTCCGTTAGCTAACATTCCCTTTTATCGGTGGGCTTTGATCTAATCCCATCAGAACTAAGTCAGTTTTTTTCTTATTAGATAATTCAAGTTAGTCAGTATGTTAGCCTCACCGCTGGTTCAACTCCTCACCGCCATGTCGACTTGTTCGCAGCAACACAACGCTTCAGGGTGAACATTCCACATTAACTTTCCGAGGATATGCTTTCACACGTACGACTGAAAGGTTAATGAAAAACGGGGCTTCTTTTCTTTGACCTACATTTCTCTCCAGAAGGTTGGAATACAATATGACACGCGTTCCGCCGTCACTCCACTCCATGCACTCCAGACTTTATGATGACTTCGGATTATTCATTCATGTCGGCGGAATTACATGTCTTTCAGCTCCGAGTCGACCTCCGGGAAATATTGAGTGGAACTTTTTGACCAACTCCAAGATCTTTCTAAACTGGGAGGATGTCAAGGCGACGCAGAATGAGTCCGAGGTGACGGGATACAAGGTGAGTTGGCGGGAAAGATAGCACTAACTGCAGAAGCGTGTATCAAAACAGAGCCTCAGCATGTCAGCCCAATAAATGGCTGTCTCATTGCAGCAGAGAGACAGACCTCAGCTCTGAGGTGTTACATTATGGATCGGCCCTGTCTGGCCTTTCAAATTAATTCTTAAATTTGCTGCAGGTGATAAAACGAACGGTGCCAAGCCACAGGAGGAATTTCTCCAAAGCATTGAAACAATGATTCACTGTTGCTCCACTATGAAAATAAGACACAGACACACATACATATTTATTCGCCGCAGATTTGGAGCCCGTCTCGGTTAATGATGAGTCTTATGTTGCGAGGGAGCGTGACGCGAATGTGGACGGGATTGATTTAATAATTTGGCGAAGGCAGCGCTGTGAATTAAAAGCAAAGGACAAAAAATAGTAAAAGAAAAGCCTCACATGTTTTTGAAAATTGGATGTTTGCTGTGTGAAACAAAGGGGCTGAGCCTCTTTATGAGGAAGACGAAATTGCATGACTTAACGGGTAAGAACGACGAAGGAGGTCCCTGTTTTTTAAAAGCTCCTGCTTCCCGCACTTTGAGTCATCGGGCCAAACTATCGCCTCGCACAAAATTTTGAATACATAAACTCCTCTCCAGGTAGACCGTATACCAAAAAAAATAAAAATCTGGCAGCGCATGCTCCCCCATCGCGTCTGAGGCTTTATTTGTTTTTAACAAACTACTTCCAATATGTTCACGGGGGATATTTGAGAGGCAATAAACGTTTATTTTCGCACTGCTGTGGCCATGGAATGAAGTGTTTACTCCGGCATCCACACTCTCCTCCTCCAGGTCGTGTATCGTCAGAAGTGGCACAGCAGGACGACCGTACTGGAAACCAATAAGACCAGTGTGGCGCTACAAATCCCCGCTGGAGAGGACTACCTCATTGAGATCAAAGCTCTGACTGAAGGGGGCGATGGCACCAGCAGTGGACCCATCCGCATACCAAAGATGTCCAGTAAGTCTCAGTGGCACTGCAGGATGCAAATGACTGGAGCTGGAATTAAGCAGAGCGGCGGCGCCAGCGGGACGAAGGAAGTGTGTAACTAATCCCCTGTGTGACTGATACTGTTTATTAACTTTACTGTAGCCTGAACAAGGCTTTCAGAAGAACAGAATGTGAAATGAGACTTCAGCAGACAAATAGGAGGAAGACAGAGGGAGTGTGTGAAGTAATAGCCTTTCAGAGTGATGCCATCTCGGGGCTTTTTATCTCTGTGTTGGCAGCAAATCCAAAAAAAAGTTCAAATTAACATTGGTTCTAATTAACATCGCTTTTGGTGACAGAATTCTGAAGGCTCATTTATGCTCCTTCTTCATATGATACAGACCACCAGCCTCATTAGATGCTCACCTATTTCATTTGTACTGACCAGCCTCTTCCCCAGCTGCTCCCTTCAGGCTTCGCCGCAGCGGATCATCTGTTTCCATCTTGCCCTGCGCTCTGCATATTCTTCTGTCACACCAACCAACTTCATGTCCTCTCTTATCACTTCCAGAAACCTCTTCTTTTGTCTTCCGCTTTTCCTTCTGCCTGGCAGCTCCATCCTTCTACCAACAGATCCACCATCCTTCCTTTTCACGTGTCCAAACCATCTCACTCTGGCCTCTCTGACTTTGTCCCCAAGACGTCTTGTCCCTCTGATGAGCTCCTTTATAATCCTGTCAATCCTCCTCATTCCCAGAGAATATCTGAACATCTTCAACTCTGCCTCCTGTCTTTGGTCAGAGCAACCGTCACAAACCATCCAGCAGAGCTAACCACCATCTTGTAAACCTTTCCCTTCACTCCTGCTGCTACTTACTCTTCTGTTACACATAACTCCTGTAACTCTTCTCCAGCCAGTCCACAATGCACTCGCTTCTTCAACTCTTTTCCACACTCCCCGTCGCTCTGAACAGTTGACCCCAAGTACTTAAACTCCTGCGCCCTCTCCACTTCTACTCCTTGATCCTCACCGTTCCACCTCCTTCCATTTCATTCACACTCATGTATTCTGTCTTGCTACGACATACCTTTGTCCTTCTTCTTTCCAGAGCATACCTCCACCTATGACATCCACCGATGTCATCCACCAACATCATACTCCATGGAGACTCCTGTCTGACCTGCCAGCCTGTCCATCACCATAGCAAACAAGAAGGAGCTCAGAGCCAATCCTTGGTGCAGACCCACCTTCACTTTAAATCCATCAGTGACTCCTACTCCACACCTCACCGCTGTCATACTTCCCTCCATTCATATCCTGCACAACTCTGACATTATTCTCTGTCACTCCAGACCTTCTCATGCAATCCCACAATTCTCCATTGGCACTCCCATTCACTTTCTCTAAATCCACAAACACACAATGGCATTCCTTCTGGCCTTCTCTGTTCTTCTCCATCAGCACGCTGAAGCAAACATTGCATCTGCAGTGCTCATTCTTGGCATGAAACCATCCTGCTGCTAACAAAGTGTAACCACTTTTCTTAGCCTAGCTTCTACCACTCTTTCCCAGATCCTCATTGTGTGGCTCATCAGCTTAAAGTCCCTGTAGCAACTACAGATCTGCAAGTCATTCATGTCTTTGAAAATCCCCACTTTTACACTTTTCCTCCATTTCCAGGCATATTTTCACTCTCCAAGATAGTTTTGATCAATCTAGTTGGAGACGCCATTGTCCTCTCTCCTAGACACAGCCATACCTCCACAGATGTGTGATCAAGACCAACTGCCTTTCCATTCTTCATCCTCTTCAACGCCGCTCTTACTCTTATCTTTACTAATCCTTTGAAATACAATTCTCACGGTATCTACCCTTCTCTCTCTCTGATTTTGTTCAGTCATCAGTTCTTCAAAGTGCTCCATCCACCCTCACACTCTGCTCAGAAATTAGTACATTTCCATCTCTATCGTATTCGTTTTATTCATCTCTGACTTTTTAAGGTAGAAACTGGGATGTGCTTATCAGCGTGGAGATTCTCCAAATGTGACGTCCTGACATCAGGGCATTGATGCAGAAGTGGAAGACAAGCTCACTTTTTTACTGCGGGAAAATTAGGCTTAGAAGGAATGTCAAAAATCAACAGAAATTCTTATGAAACATAGCAGTGATGAAGCTGAAAGTTGAGAAAAACTAAACAGACCTAACAAGATTACTTAGTTACCGTTTTCTGTATTCCATGATGATAAAATATGAGTTTGTCGTAAAGTTATTAATGGATTCTAAACAACTGTGGAATTGCATTTATGTGTCGGTAACAAGGTTGTTGTTTTATAAACCAGACATTGAAAACATAGCACTTTGTTGTCTTCATAAAGGCGTTTTTTCCTACAAAAATATTGTGCACGGATCGAGGTACTTTTCTGAATGAAAAAGTTTTTGAGAACAACTTTGCCTGACTATCCAATACGACACAGCGACGGCACAAAGATGATCTTTTTTTAATTTCTGTCATACAGAACACATATTAGCTTATATGCATCCATTTTAAAAAAAGTGTATCGGTCACCACCCACAAACGGCCATACATCTTTTACGTTGACTTTTAAGTATAGAACCAACGAGAGGGTAGTTAAGAGTTACTTGTTTCAACAACAAGACAAAAGGCTACGGTGGAGGAGGTTTCGATGAATAAAAAGCAGAAATGGATTGCACTATGTGGGCAAATAGGTTCACTTCTTCTTCTCTTGCTTAAATTCTGGTTAGAATGTCTCAACTACTTCTGCTGGTTGTGTCCATATCCATTCAGAAAAGGTGTTCAAATATGAACAAAATGATGAAGAGGACTGGAAGGCTCCGCCCATGTCATTTTTTGAACATAAGTTAGCCTTTAGTCACGCATTAAACTTCAGAGAATATTATAGCTTGAGATATTTAAATCGCCTTACTAGAAACTATACCACTCTCAGGAATTAGGTACTATCATGTAGACAATAGTCGTTTTCAGTCAAATCATATCTGTGTACTCACAGAGAGGGACCACCCTCTGTGGACTTCATCCAAACACTAAATGACGTCACGTCGCCAGTAGGAATGTTGAAGTGACAGAGGTTAGCTCGCTAGTTTGAAATAGAATTGATCCATTTATAGGCCACACATTTTACAGGACCAATCTTTTACAGTGTTGGTGGTGTCAGTTGGGTGTTTAAAATTGTCAATCTTCGTACATCTGGACCAATCATATCACGCTAAAGATTCTAAAGGTTCCCCTTACACTGGGAGAGTACGCATTCTTCACAAGAAGTACCGTGAAAACTTCCTTAAGAACTGCAAAAATTTGTAAACAGTCAGGACTCTTGAAACCTTGGGACGGTTCACCCCCACACTCGCAAAGAAGACTTTTGATGCACAGTTCACATTTTCAGATGAAAAAATATGCATTTGTTGGTACCACTTAACAATAAGGCTCATTCTTGTTAAGGATGCATAAATGGCTTACAGATAGTTTACTAATTAAGTTGTGAACACATAACAAAGCATTAATAAGCTGTTTTAACTAATTAGATATAAAGGGTATCAGGGACCTGATACTTGCCAAATACTGAGCACAATTATTTCTATTGCTGACTTGATATTGCCAAATAGTGACCTGCATTGACAGAAAGAGCTATGTTATAAGCTGTTAATAAACATTAACTATTGCTTATGAAGTGTTTACAACCTAATTTCTAACCTATTTATAAACCATTTATGAATGTTTATTGTAAAGTGGTGCCCATTTCTTTTTTGATATTAAAAAGACAATTTGACCTCCATGATTTCAATACACTTTTTCTCTTTGCTTCGCAGGTCTTAACTCAAAAGGATGTGTGTGTCCAGTTCCAGTGAAGATCTGCTCTCTCCTGATTATTGTTCTATTTTCTCTGCTCATTTTGTAGTTTCTAATGCCTTTATCTTTAGCTCTGGACATTATATTAAATGAATGTTTGATTCTCCTCTAAGTTATAGATTTGTGGAATAAACTGCCAAATTTTCATCAGACACTGTTTTGAAAACTAGAGAAACTGGACAAAATTTCTCTAAATCTGGGGCTAGACTGTTACAATCTAGGTCAACAGCAGAGGTAGGACGTATTTCTATTGCCTTTTATCCAGGACCACCCCCATCCTCTGGGCTCTGAGTATGTTTATATATTAATGATGTTATTCCATGTGCCGTTGTGACGTCTATGAATGTTGCAGACTCAAAGATACATATTTCACTATACGTTGAAAGAATTCAATGAACATGTTTTGACTTTATTCTCATCATGTGGGCTTAGAGTGTTAATCCTCCAGTTTTTCCTTTCCTTCCTGTCTTTTTGATGAATCAGTCGAGTCTTAGCTCCATCTGCGTGGCACAGATAAGAATCTGATGTTAATAAATCAGGTATAGATACAGAATGAGCAAGTATGCAGAGGATATTATGCCAGAACCGAGTGTTCTGTGCAGGATGTAAGGGAGGATTTGGCTAGCCTGATGAAAGCAGAGTAGTTATTTTGTTCTTATGCATTGTCATACATGTGACTCATATTGTTTTTATGCACATTTTCGGATTATAAATGTGAAAATGTTGAGTAGTTTACACAAATCGAAATCCAGATTTTTTAGTTTGATTAACTAACTAGCTAATGAATTAGCTCTTAGCTCCCCAACAAACCTATCGTTTGCCTCCATTCATTCTGGATTGCATACGTGAGCATGTTCCAGATTCACAAAATACTTTGTAAAAACAATATTGACGCACCAGAGCTAGACAGTTCATTCAGAGATTAAGATATGCTATGCTAGTAGCAGCCTGTAACAGCTAATGCAGCCTTGAATCTCTAATCTCATGTAGAAGTAGAGACTTTGATTAGATCCCTAAACCTTTTGAGCTCCAAACAATAGTGACCCAAGTGGCATCTCTTTAAGATAGTTAGCAGACACTAAATGTTTTACAAGCTGTAAAAAAGCTTGACATTTATTTTTACAAATGCAGTAGGACTCAACAAGACCTGATTCAATAATAATAACAATAACAATGTAACATTTGTTAATCAATTACACTTACACACAGTACATCATAGTGAAATGTAATAAGTGGGCGGAGCCTCTGTAAAGCACCTGGAAGCATATTGAGGCTAAGGGTCTTGGTCAGACTCTACGACATGTAGACCGCAAAGGCTGGGATCAAATCATCAATGTTCCAATTGGTGGAATGACCACTCTACCCACTGAACTACAGCCACCGTTTCAAGGTGTGCATTTCATAAATTTCACCTTTATATTTGACAAAATCCTCTGAAGACAATAATTTGTCTACAATACATTTTAGACATGTAAGTACATTTATTTTGTACTGACATCATGTAGTCTAGTGATGATTTTTCTACTTCAGCTATGATTCACAAACCAAGACAACCCCCCCATATATCATTCCCAACATCTATGCTTCTCCTGTTGTAAAAGGTCAAAATGCCTCCTGGGAGAGGAAGGCTGCTTCTTAAGGTTAGCTTAGCCCGTCTGTTCCATCTCTGCACACAAAACTCACTTTTTCCTTCTTTTTCATTTTTTTGTGTTCCGGACAATATTGTTTGTCATTGATTTGTGGGGGATTTTTCACTCTATTTGGCTTAGGTCCCGTGTGTAAAATTTAGGTGTTAACTATTTTAGGGGGTAGCTACTTTCGTGTATTTCAAACATAATATTAGAGACTATGATTTTTATCTGTTTGTACTTTCAGCTGAGAGCAAAAATAAGGAAGCCGCCATCTAGCACCGACATCTAGAGAGGGATTTTATTAATTTCTTTTACAAGTGGAAAACCATTCTCATTATTTAGAACAAGATAAGACAACGGATCCCCAAGCTTCATCATGAAAGCAAACATTAAGACTCAAGAAACATTTAGATGTTGGATCCTCCAGCAGCCCGGAAGATTCAACTCAGCTCTGTGCCACCAGTCTCCATCCCAGCAGCCCTGGGAAGGAGGCTGGCGGCATTGACCGTGAGCTTCAGAGCACCCCATCCCATCCCCGACCGAACCTGACCCCTTCCCCGTGATGGTGGGCTGAGATTGCGGCATCGCACTCTCAAATTAATTTCAATGGGTGAACTGGACGGACCTCACGAGAACGAAAGCCCATTCCCCGGTCATATTTCATTTATGTATAACTCTGGGTCAGAGTTGGAAAAATTAAAGTAGTGGGAGAGAGCTCGCAAACGGCCATCCCCCCTCAGCCAACTTTTACACATTGACCTTTGAATAGTTCTTTCTTCGTATTTCAGTTGTTCCTTTTAGGAGTCGCCACAGCGAAACCCCCATTTCGATCTTCGGTAACCTTCAGGCTAACTAGACCATTGACGGTATTCGTTAACGCGGACCCCAACCGGTTTGGAAATCAATTTTGTGTTTCACATATGGATTTGGCATTGGTTTTACGCCTGGTCCCCTTTACTGACGCAACTCTCCCCATTTGTTCAGGCTTGGGACCGGTACTAGAAGGACACTGGCTTGTGACCATGTCCATTCTATGACTTAAAAAAGCTCTTTTCTTTAAAACCATAGTTGTAACCTTCATCCCCTTGCATGCCACTTGGTAAGGAGGTAAATTATGTCAATTACTATTGTTACTTGTGTAACCTGGTGTGACAACCAGTCTCTATAGATTACGTCTAATCCATTAAGGATTAACACCTAAACTCCAGCCATCTTTTCTACCACAGAGAAGAATCATCTGTAAATATATCCTGTGTTGGTTTCACAACAGCTAAGTCTTACGAGGGTTTCTTAAGGACGTATCAAGATGATATGGATTTAAAGACTTTGTCAAAGCTACGTTGTTTAATCAACCACATTCTTCAAACATTTCATCAACCTTTAAATCTTTAAAGCGTTCAGATTGTGATATTGTTGCAAAGAGAGCAAGCTTATAACTTAACTTAAACTCACTTTCATTAACTTTTTCTTATTTCATGTAAGTTTTCATAAGGGAAAAGATAGTTAATTGCATTGAGGAAGTAATAATGCAAAAATAGTGGACTAGCCTTAGCTACAAAAAAACCTTCTATAATACTTGCTAAGATAACTCACTATAAAAGTGAATCTGTACTGATTGTACTTTTCATAAAATATTAACAATCCATCTAATACAAATTCATGCAGAATACCTATAGCTGCACTATAGCTAATTAATATTCCATAACTAGACCTACGCACACAGCAGGATAAGAGGTTTGAGCAAAGAGAGGTGAAATGTAGATAGGAAAAGGCTTGCTGTAAAAATAATTTAGATTTATTTTCTATGCACAGATTTTATTTCAGATCCATTAAGGCATTTTTGTCATACATCACAGAGGTCTGTTGTTATCAACATGCTGTGTCTGGGAAACATTTTATGGGGCGACACATTGTGATGTTAATTTTTAAGAATCTTTTCTATTATGTATGCAAAAAAGGTGTGGGGGGAAAAAAATTAAATACCTTGCAAGACAGGTATAATTACTGCGTTAAAGTACGTAAATGCCACACACGCCCCCCCATAGTTCTCCTCTAAAATTCCAGAATATATTAATATGCAAATTTCAAATGTTCTCCACACCAGAAGTCCCCTACTTTGCTGTTAAGTCCATTTCCAGTGTGTATACTCACGGGGCTTGTATCTTACAACCAGGGTTGGCTTCACGACTAATTTTAGTTTCAGGAATGAACTCTTAGACCCGCCTCCCTTTTGAAGTAGAAATTCAGCACGGAATTAGTAATGTGTCCAATGTAGGGGGAATTCAAATAGAATATCTGTCATTAATACTCAAGAATGTAAAATAGTCAAGAATGTAAAATGCTTGATGTTGATGTTTTTGTCATTATTTTTATTTATTTGGTCGCATTTAATTTCCTCTGATACTTCATATTTGTTCTTTATTTTATTGTTTCATGTCTGGCTTCTCCGCTTCTGTAACTGAATCTGCCATCCGTTATTTCAGTAATGTAATACTATTGTATTAATATGACATCTCTGTGAGATGACAAGACGACTCAATAAAGTTTTCACATTGAAAGCTGGACAGTGTTTAATCAGTGGTTCCATTTCAGCTGGTACGACCGTTCTGCCATGTCGGAAGAGAGGCAGCACATCCTGGTGTCAGGAGATTTCCGTTGCGCTGCAGTGAGGAGTGGAGAATCCCAGTGAAATGTGGTTCGCAGCTAAACTGAGGGATCCTCATCCCGTGGGACCGTTACAGGCTGCACTAATAAATGAAAGGTGGCGAGGAAGAGTTTTCCCTCAGGATCTGGAAAAAAATAGCAAAAAGATGATTTTCCTGAAGTCGCTGCAGCAAAGACAGAGATAGGGGTGTCAACACCAAATACACTTTAGAGAGGAAAACATTTAAGAGGGACTTCCACTGCTACTGGAATTAGGGATAGAAAAAAATTCAAGCCAATGAGCTCATTGTTGGTTATGGAAGCTGGGAACGGCCAACGTTATCATGAGAAAACCATCTGGCGTTTTCTCAAGATAACATTTTCAAGCATTAATGAGTAAACAGGGTCTTTATTGTAATTTCCTGAATGTCCATCAGCAGTTTCATAGCTGTATTAACAGATTTATGACAACAAATAATCTGTTGTTTCTTTTTTTTTCATGTTTCGATTACATTTTTGTGTTTATGCGGTCATGTGACAAAGAACGACATCTTAATCAACATGCTAAATACAACATATGAAACATAATAACGAATCAGGAGTTTCAATTCTTGAAAAACATAGAAGTTTTTCTTAAGCAAGAATATTATACTTTGCTTGCTGTGGCTTTTGGAACCGTGTGTGTTAACACCATTATATCCTCAAAAAGGCATTTGGGGATATAATGCACCGCAGATCCTTTGTGTTTAACACGCTAACTCAAAACTAAGAGATATTCAAATTTTTCAAAGAGGACGAGATTATTATCAGATTTGAGATTTGAGATAAGAGAGATGACATGAGACTATGAGATTTGATCCAAATGTAAAGTGTGTTATAAATTAAATGTATTATTATTAGTTTTAAATTTGATAACTACAAATACTTTAGCGAGAGGAAGAACTGGAATGATTTTGGGAAAGGCCAGTTTTATATTTTCAACACTGGAGGGGGCTTTAACTCCAAAGGTTTTAGAGTCATTATAAATAGACTCGAGGAAATTTATCTTGAATATTTGATAAATTGCTCACATAAACAATTGTTTACTCACTAGCGGGAGCCTACGTTATGAAAAATCCTGTGCAGAGTACTTCATATTTAATTTGAAGTATCTTATAAGTAATATTGTTTGTACAACACAGAGGATTAGGGACTTTTCGGGGGATAAACCCTTTCTGTCGGGGATGACACGATAGGCCAATTTATTAGATATATTTGCTGATTTCATCCACTCATCTCATATTTTTGGCGCTCCGCCTATAACACTCGCTTGCTTGCAGTGTCGCCATGTCAACGGCAATATAGGCGCTTTTCTTTCTTTGTGATAACAAGTTAATTATCTTGTTATCGTGATACAATAGCCAAAAATTATCATCTGCCATTATGACCGCTCTCGGCTTCCATAATAAGTTGATGCTCTACCAACTAGAAACTATAGATGAGTTGATCCTGATAAATGAACCTTTCTTCCAAATACTCAAATAGATGATGGGTATTTGTTTGATACCGACTTTCTAAATAGACTTGTTTTCCAGCTCACGTTAATGGAAACAAATGTTCTTGCTGCTTACTTATCAGTATGATGATACAGACTATTAGCATATTAACATCATTTGCATACTAAATCAGATTATTTTTAATCGGTTGCTCCTAATGGTGATTTATTGTCTCTAATTAAAACACTTCTTTTCGTACGATTTGCAAATCGTGCCCTTAATTACACCTAATTAAGAACACAGGGTGACATATGTTGTATGTTATGTCACCCCACAGGGTGACATAACATATGTAACACTGCTCCTCCAGCAAGAAGAGGGAGGAGCACAGGGAGACATGTTAGAGATGAATACACCAGTGGACTACAACTTATGCAGAGGACGCAATCTAAAAATGAGTGGGGACTACAAGGTGGAGACTGAAGAGAACGTAGCCAGACAGCGTAGAAGGGTCGAATGTGGGATGACTCTGTTGGTACAAAAGAGGACAAGAGCAAAGGTAGAGCAGATGATTAAATGGCGGAGGCAGAGGAAGGATGGCTGCTGTTTGCTCTGTGAATGTCAAGGAGGAGTTGAGACGGACTCTGGGTGGTAGTGAAGAGCTGCCAGATGCAAACTACAGAACAAGTTATAAAGGAAACAGGTAGGAAGGTGTTTGGTGTGCCATCTGGACAGAGGAAAAGAGATATGGAGACTTGGTCGTGGGATGAGGAGGTTTAGGAGAGTACTTCGCCGGAAAATACCGGTGAAGAAGAAATGTGATAGAATGAGAGATGAAGACAACAGGGAGGAAAGAGAAGCGGCAGAAGATGAAGATTTGAGGCGATAAGGCTTAAACAAGAGGGCTTTAATGAGACTTATGATATGGTTGGACACAAAGAATGAAGAGACGGACTTCTAGACTTTGGTGAGGAAGAGGAATCAAGTTGGGGGGGATGTGCAGCAGATTTTGGGTGGATTAAGAAAATGGAAATGTTCTAACAGGCGAGAGAAGTTTAGCAGCAAGATGGAAGTAGTACTTTGGAGAACTGATGAATGAAGTAAATTGAGAGAGACAGAAGGCTGGTAGATGTGAGAACTGTAAATCAGGAAGTTCAAAGGATTAGTGAAGATGAAGAATGGAAAGGTAGTTGGTCCTGATGCCGTAGCAGAGCAATGGGTAGCGCTGAAAAGAGGTGAAGAAGCGAGTGTAGGCAAGGTGGAGTGGGTGGAGAAGAGTGTTTGGAGTTATCTTAGACAGAAGAGAAGCAGCAGGAGTGAAGGGAAAGGTTTCCAAGATGGTGGTGAGGGGAGCTCGGCTGGATGGTTTAGAGACAGTGACTCTGACCATAAGACAAGAGGCAGAGGTGAAGATGTTCAGATGTTCTCTGGGAGTGAAGAGGATGGACGGGATTAGAAGTGAAGCACATCATAGGGACAGCCCAGTTTAGAAGTTTGGTAGACAAAGACAGAGAGTCCAAATTGAGATGGTTTGGACACATGGAAGTGAGGGATAATGCATCTATTGGTAGAAGGAGATGCTGGAGATAGAGCTGACAGGCAGAAGGAAAAGGGGAAGACCAAAGTGGAAGTTTCTGGATGTGGTGAGAGGGGACATGCAGTTGGTTGGTCTGACAAAGAAAAATGCAGAAGACCGGGGAAAATGATCCACTTTGGCGACTCTTTAAGAAAAGAGCCCAAAGAAAAAGCTCTTAATAATATGTACTGAAAAGATAGAATCAGAAAATAGTTTGTTGCCAAGTAAGTTTGGCAACAAACCAACAGAATTCCTTTTGTTTAACGTTGAATTTAACCTGGCAGTCCGGTATCAAGAGAACTTTAAGCACAAACATAAAAATAGTACAGCTACAATGAGAGAAATAGGATAAGTAGCAGTTGGTTTAAGATGAGAAAATACTCATATACAAATATATAAATATTAATGTGTACTCTGGCAGCGCTCTTATTGATGGGACCTGCGGGCAACGAGAAGAAGCTGTTTTTGTGTCATGAGGCTTTGGTCCTGATGGAGAGCAGCCTCATGCCAGAGGATTAACTCTCAGTAAGCTTGTTAAACAATAATAAGCCCGAGTCACGGCCGATTGGACTGCCTGAGAACCGCATAAGAGTCCGCTGTGACTCTGCACTTTGGATGGAGACAGAGTTTTGATCACACTCACACAACTTCCATTAAGACCATAATATTGGCAACAGATTATTGATTTTAAAAAGTAATTTTCCACCTATGAAAAGCACTGCACCCGGGAGTCTGCAGCATTTCCTTGGTGCATTAAGTCAGTCGCTCCCACTTCTTGACTGACATGCTGATCCGATCTCAAAGCTGAGAGAACCACCTTACAACATCTTTCAACGGTATAATGTTTTCGCCTGAATGGATGCCAGATCACCGATGCACATGAGCTAGCATGTGACTGTCTTAACCCTTTGATGTCTTCAGCAAGACCAAAAAACATGAAAAAGTTATTTCTCTGCAAATTGTATTTTTTGAGGGCCATTACTATGAAATGAGATTTTTTTTTTTAGTCAAGCATGTTTTTAAGTAGTAAGAAAATAAGAGTTGTAAAATAATTTTGTGTTTAAATATTAAACATCATGGAAATTTTAAGTGGATTAGCTCAACCTCTTTCTAAAACATGTTTTTAGAAAAAGATTTGTCTCTTATCAAACTTTATTTGGATGTATCAAGTTACATATTTCTGTTCTGTCAGTCCATACATGATTTAATACCCCAAACAAAATCTTACTTATCTAAAAGGACTTTCGAAATAGTCATGGTTAACATGCCTCCTCCTTGGTGGCCCCTTTTGACCCGTGGTGTCCCCTATGGCTCCATCCTCGGCCCCTTACTATTTAGCATTTACTCTACATGCTTTCAGTGGCTCATGTTATAAACAACTCTTGTCACATATTCCAATAAGAAATAGAGAGAGCAAGGGAAAAACGCAGAATTACTTTGTGATTTCAAAATAAGGTGCTGCTCAGAAGTGGAGAGTAAAATCTGCTGTCTGAAGGTGTTAATGAGAAGGTTCATGTTCTGGGCAAGTGGAGAACCGATCGCATCAGGAGTGTTGTTAACTCTTATGAAAGGGGAAGTTAGCCACACTCATGCACAGTGACTTGTTCAAACAACGCAGCTACCGACACCAGAGAAGCCCATTGCATTTGACTATGTGAGGTTTTTTTGACCAGATCAGTGCAGATCCAAACAAGAAAATATCACGTTTGTATGCAAACGATGCCTGCTGGGTATAAAAATGGTGAAAGATGGGATGAGCAGAGGGAGGTTCTACTGAAAGAGACCAGCTGATTAGCTAAGATGAACTCAACAATTGATTTATATGTTATAACTGCTACAACATGACAAATGTTTCTAAAAGCAAAAGATCAGACGGCGCAGAAATCCATTCAGTGGCCAGATTGTTCATTATTCAGGTGAGATTCCTTTGAATGGAATCTCAACAAACATTAAGAGTGGCAGTGGAATCTGAGTTATTCTAGTTCTACTACATTTCATAGCGATATGTCTTATTATTCTATTCCATTACATTTGGCTGACAGCTGCAGTTACTAGTTACCTTACTAATCACAGGTATTGATACCCTTCCTGTCCCGTTAAAACCACCAAATCTCCACAACTGGCTTGGATTATTTAGAAGAAATGCATCGTCACAGAGCTGAAAACTGTCTGGTTGGATGTCAGAAGTATGTGGTTGTATATATAGACTATTATGATCTTAGCGAGTAGTACTCAACACTCATAAGTGCTGTTGAGTACTCATAAGTACTCAACAGCATATTAAGTCGTTCAAATCACATCAACCCTTTACGTCTGCAGCAGTAAAATGTAAGTTCACATTAATGCAGTTAGTTTGATACTTTTGGTATATTTTGCGGATCAAACTTACTATGACTTTGATGAGGTATTGAATGAGGGACTTTAACTGGTTGATGACTATTTTCAGCGTGTGGTATTAATACTTTGTGTACCACTGAGGGAGAATAATGTTGAGGTTAACCCATTCTGTGTCGCGAACCAGGAAACTATAATACAGGATGTGAAGCACTAGTTTCCTCCTGGGCAACATCGGCGTTATGGTTTCCCTCGATGGGCCGATTATAACTGTACAAACTATTTAAATATATCTACTCTTATTATATAACTGCCTCTGCATATTGGTTTAAGTAATATGTGATAACTAGCTCTGAAAGCGGAAATCTAAGAAAATGGCCAAGCAGACATTGAAGTAGACAACTATTGTGTAATTGATTGAGAAAAGAAATGTTTGCTTGTGCTTCAACATATATGCATTCATGTTGTCATGAAGAAATACTGTATATGTGCACATACTCACTTTTCTCTGTTTATATAACATGAATCCCATGAATTGATGAGATTAAGAAACCGGAAGAAGCGGATAATCCAGTTATTTTGTTTTAGCTATTACACAAATATTATCAAGCACTATTTATTGCATAACATTTGATACTGAGACTGCCAGCTAACTGCTAACTGCTCTTGCTAACACCTAGCGGCAAGAAGCCTTCAGCGCGCAGCTGACATAAATTTAAATGCATTATGGGATATCTAGTTTATGGACTGCATCATAATGTAAAGTGACATAGAATGATAGAAAAATCAGGGATATCTCCATCGCTGCTGCAGCTAATCCTTCGTTTTTAACAACAGACTGCATCATCAGAGTGTATCAATTTTCAACTTTTATACCGACATAGACTTTAGTGTGAAATTTTTTCTCTGAAAGTTTTCCGGTCATAATTTCTAAACCGTCGGTCAAATTTTGTTCAAATTTGGTACATATTAATCGAGTCAAGGAGATCTCTCTTTAATACGTTGTGTTTTACCCTAATAGTTTGTGTTTTACTAACTAGGGGGAGCTTTTTACATTAAAAGTTTCTCGGACATAACTTCCTAGCTATTTAACCGATTTAGTACAAATCTATTAAATATTAATCGAGTCGGGGAGCTCTATCTTATGACCATCATATTTTACTCTAGTCATCCGTATTTTAATCACTAGGGGGAGCTTTGTGTCTGAATGACCAGCTGCTGGTGGCCTTCTACCGCTCCTCCAATTGAGAGTATCCTGGTGGACTGCATTTATGTCCGGCACTCCAGATGTTCAGCACTAGACGGAAAGTCTCTGCAGAGGGTAATAAATACAGCACAAAAAAAATCATCGACTGTCCTCTCGCCTCTTTGGAAGGGAGTATAAACACCCGCCACCTCAGCAGAGCCTCAGCCGTCATTAAAGACCGTTCTCACCCAGGTTACCATCTGTTTGACTTGCTGCCCTCTGGGAAGCGCTACAAATCACTCAAAGCTCGGACTAACAGAATCAAACAAAGCTTTTCCCCTACAGTAATATAAGAACCCAGACCGGACTCAAACACACAACATTAATGTTTCTTTTTTTCTTTTCATGTGGTATAACTATTACAGCTGCTGTTGCTCAACAAGCTATATTTTCAACGTGCAATTTATCACTGCAATTTTTCCTTTTTTTTCTTTTTCTTAACAACTACATTTATTTATTAGATTTTATAATGTATCATTGTGTGGATTATGTATGAATGAATGTGTGGAGGGTTTGTTTTAAATTGCGGTACCTTACAGATGTCGCAATCCCAATTACGTTGTATGATTTTTTTTTTTAATCAACAATGACAATAAAGGAACTTTATACTATTCTATTCTTTCTTTTTTTAAATGTTTTAATGAAAATCACTGTTTTCCGGATATAACTCACAAATTATTTCATGGATGGTTTTCAAATGTTTTAACAAAATAGACCTTATAAAGAGAAAGAACTCTGTTGATTTTGGGTTTAGGTCGGTTGTATGTATTTGACACTAAGGGGGAGCTTTATAACCAAAAGTTTTGAGGCAAAAATTTCTCAACAGTTGGTCTGATTTAGTCCAAATTGGTGCATATGATTCGACTGGAGGAGATCTTTCCTAGAACTTTTGAGGGAACACAGTGGTCCCTTATCCTTTTTGGTTAAGTGTATTTGGTTCAGTGTATTTTACTCCAGTAGTTCCTATTTTACTCACAAAGGGGAGCTCTTTTTCATGAAAAAAAATGAGCAGAAAAAAATCTCTGCATTTCACCCCTCATTGAGGATCAGTGGGCCGACCTTTATAGACCAAAGAGAAAAGTGGGGTTCAGTAGCTCAAGAATATTCCCACATGTATACTGTTGAGACCTGGGATTGAGCCGCCGACCTTCAAAGACTGGACAACCTTCTCTATCTTTCTGTCCCCAGAAACTAAAGTATTTGTAGTGGTACTTTAAGCATTCATCACAGTAAAAACCATCATTCCATCAAATAAAGCACAGATGGGTCCGGCTCCAACTCATAATATCCGCTGGTATGTAGAGAGGCAGTATATTTAATGAAAGCCGTGTACAGACATACGTAAAGTGAATATCCCTGTGGAGGATCTTCACAGAGGCAATTAATTTTATGATGGATTAGGCAGTATATCCCTGGAATTAGTCCTGGAAGATAAAATCAGAAGCAATATGACTTTCCTCAGAGCTCACAGGAAGCTATCAGATCTCAGCTTTGTGGGTCATTTCTGGTTTTTAAAAGCTCCAATGTGCAAACAAGGTACATGTTGGTGCTGCCATGTACACAGTCTATGGAGCTCCCACTGTCTGACACATTTTTTAAGATGGAAAAACCTTGAAAGGCGTTGATGCTGAGAATTCCATGAAGCAAATTACATCAATACACTTGTCCGAGGCTCATCCTGCTTTACGGAAAACCGCGGCACAATCTTCTTTGACTTTAAGCCGCTTGTTCTGCTGCTGCAAAATTTGGCCTTAAATATGTAAAGCAACCGAAAAAAAGAGAGCTCAACTCACAGTTTGTAGCTAATCCTTTATTCATGGAAAGCTCCTAAGAGTGGCAGCATTGGAAGAGCGGCGTCTTCTTTACCTTTGCTGTTCTGTGCATGTTGCATAGCAGTGAATGCGCCTCGGCTCATTATTTCCAACACGCGACGCATCATGTGGGACAATGTGGAGGAAATGCTCGGGGCACCTGATAAGCAAGGAGTGATCTGCCAACTGAACTGAACCTAGAAGCTCTGATTTTATTCTACACATGCATTTACAGGCACACACACAGGCTGCAAAACTTAAAAGTCAAATATGGATCGGATCGGTGCGGGGAGGCAGGCGGGAGGCTCTGTTCCTACATCCAGCTTGAAAGTATGATTTGTTGTTCGTATTGAAAGCGAGGCGAAGGTGGACCGAAGCTGACAATATTTTCTGGTTTTGTCGAGGTTGAGGCTGCAAGATATGTCAGAGAGTGACAGTGTGTGGACCTGAGCTGAGCTCTAAAGTAGGGATAAAATGTTGTGATGGACAGAAGATTGGCTGGGAATTAAAAAGACCATGAGCCCTCTGCAAGCACCATGGGACAGCTGACAGGCAGCCTGTATAGCTTCACATCCCCCCACCCACTCCAATCCCCCCCAAAGGTTCAACGGGAGAAGAATGTGTGTGGAAGACCACTGCTAAAGGTTCCGACTGACAAGCACCCCTCGATATAACTTCCATTCTTCACTGTCATCTGTGGATGCCAGGATTGTTACAAAATCTCATGGTCGTGGTCTCAATCTCGTTTTAAGGGCTGCTGTCAAAAAATAAATAAATCACGAATCATAATTTAAATGATTTCATGGAACATTTCATATTTTAAATAATTGAAGCTAAGCCTTTAAAACCTGTAATGTTGTCTGAGTGTCAGTTTATCTTGCTCTGATGGTGTTGAAGGACGTGAATGATCCGTGGCAGCGGCTAGGATGATTCCATAATATCCCAAACCATTTAAGGATATAAATATTTACTCAAGATTTACAATGAACCAAAATTTCATTATTTCTATTCAAAATAAAGACAAAACAAACTACCACCAGCAATAATTACGGAATGACTGATGAAATCCACAGCTAACAACCAGGTTAAACCAATCACTATTTCTAAATACACAAAAAAAAAACCTTCTCTAGTAACAAACATGGGGAAGAGAGAGAGCTGGCCAGCATCAGCTGATTCTATGAAGCTTCTCCGCTCCAATCGGCTTCCAGTAACTCATTCATTTGACCCTTAGAGGAACACACCTCCTCCAATCAGCTTCCAGGATCTTGAGGTATCTGCTCGCCCCAGAAGGCATCATCTGAAACCAACAAGGGTTTCGCTCTCGCCCCCGACAACAAGAGTATATCCCTTAAATGGAGGCAGTCCCCTGCGTTGATATCCTCAGATTATAGGTGAAGTTCTGTCCGAGAAAGAAAAGTGAGTAAAATATAAGGCATTAGAGTAAAGGCATTTTTCTACATCCTGTAATAGTTCTGCTCATTGCCAGTTATTCATCGTAGACTTAGCCCATACTTGCAGCCTACAGATTTCACTTTATTTAACTTTATTTTCTTCAGTTTTTTTTTTTTTCCTTTGCCATTTGTGTTAACATCCGAGAGCTTGAATGTAGCTGCTGGAGCAGAACAATTTCTAAGTTTTTTTTCTTGCAAAAAAGTTCCCCCTAGTGAGTAAAATATTGAAGTATTTGTGTTAAATATGAAACATTTGTGTAAAATATGAAATATTAGGGTAACATGTGAAATATTACAGTAAGAATTGATTTACACATGATAGATCCGATGGAGGTGAATCATATGCACCACTAAATCGGTGTAACAGCTCAGAAACTATGGCCAGAAAACTTTATTTCCCCCTAGTGACAAAGATATACGACCAATTTTTCCCCAAATCGTCCCAGTTCTTCCTCACACTTAGGTCTATGTGGGTATAACTTTTGAGACATCTTGATTGAATATTTTTGTGCAGTGTTGACGTCACAAAAACCATGAACAAACAATAACACCGATACATATGGCCTCAGTTATAACAGATGTCTTTTCAAACCCAACCGGTCATGGCAGTAGGCCCTCCACCCTGAGTCTTGGACTTGCTCGAGGTTTCTGCCCGTTAAAAGGCAGCTTTTTTCTCGCCACTATCGCCAAGTGCTTGCTCACGGACGAATTTGTTGGGTCCCTGTAAAATAAATATATAAAGAGTCTGGTCTAGACCTGCTCTTTCTTGAAAGCACCTAGAGACAACAGTTGTGAATTGGCACCATATAAATAAAGATTGATTGATTGACTGCGCTGGCTCTTGCGCAACTTGCGTGCTAACAATGCACAGGTGTGTTCCAGCGCAGAGAATGGATATAAGAGAAAAAATGGAACGCTTTTAGTCATTCATTAAAAGTTCATTCATTTCATTCATTAATTCATCCATTTTGTTTCAGCTGCCGAGTTCACTGACATCACTGAGGTCATAGAGAGCGATTAGTCAGTGTCCTAGTCTAGAATTAGATCCACGTTAACATGAACTTTTAAGAAGACTAGCTGAAAAATGGCTAAAATTATAGTTGGAAACGAGAATTGTGTTGACATCTTTCAAAAGTTGTGCATTTTGTTGCAAGTTTCGAACAACACCCTCCCCATTGAAAATCATTAAAAATGCAATTTTTGATTGACACTTGCAAGAGAAACAAAAGTAAATCACAGATTCCATGATTTAAGGCTTTCATTCTGGCATCATAGCTTCAAAGCTGTGAGTTTTCTATGTTTCTATCTCATGCCGCCATTTCCGCCTGTGTGACACAACAGGAAAAATACATGCTATTTCCCTTCATCCCCTCAACCGGCTTTATCGCTGCTTGAAAAAAGGGTGACGGTTGTAACTGGAATAATGTTTGTCTGTTCATATGAATATGCTGCGAAAGTGCTGTGTGTAAATGTGTGTATGTATATTTGTGAGTGTGTGCATTGGTGTTTGTTTGTGTTTATGTCCTGCCATCAGATTATCCAGTTCTAAACTTTATCGTCCAGCAGATATAATTCCGCTTTCTTTGTCTTCCTCTTACACACACACACACCATTACCGTATTTTAACAGACTAAAATCTAAGATTGTTATGATCCCAAATAAGCATATTAAAAATCAAATATTAAAAGCCTGTGATATTATGGAATCGTCACTGCTGATGCAACGTCTGCCCATTGGTCGTGTTAACGCGATAACTCAAAAGAAATCAAATTTTATACCCCCTTAGAGCTTAATGTGAGAAAGAATTGGATTGAATTTGGGAAAGGGGGAGCTTTATTTTTTTCAGAAGTTTTCAGTAACAACTTCCCAACTGTTTGTCCGATATAGTTTGGAGAGTAAAATAGTTCATATTTTATTCACTAAGTCAGCCCCTCAATGTCAAACACAGTTTTTCAGACGTAACTTCCCAACTATTTGTCCGGTTTTGTCCAAATTTGGTACGTATGAATCAACTCCAGGAGACTTCATATTACTCACTAGGTGGAGCTTTTATCTATGGAAAATATGCTTCATACTTAACTTAAAATATTAGGAGTACAGCTAGAAGGAGTGCTCGTATAACGCAGGGGATAGGGTGGTTTTCGGGGATATAACCTTGCTATTGTTGATAGTATAGGGATGGTTTAAAAAGACTAATTAAAATAATGCTACTTTACTCTGATTTATGAAAGGAAGTAAAGCACAAAGTTTAAATCTTGACCAAGAACCAGACTCAGAATCGGGTGCTTTGGAAGTGGTCTCAGGGCGGGAAAAATGAGAGCAAAGCAGAACTTGGAATAAATGCAGACTTTCTTCCTCTCCTCTATGAGCAACCACGAGCCTGAGCAGCTGAGGAATATGCAGGAATTTGATGATGAGTGGAGGGTTACTGATGTGCATTTAGTAGAGGTGCATAATAGTGTTTCGCGATAGAAGCGACTGAGGATCCATTTTGAGAGAAGCTCAAGCACACCCAGAAAGAGATCAAGAAAAAAAAGAAGAGAAACAATGCAGGGGTAAACAGCAGGACCACAAGGAATAATGGAGAAGCATAGTCGGACAACAACCATCACAAATTTCAAGCTAATCCATCTACTGGTTGTCATGACAGCTGAGGTATTAGGATCACAAAAGGCTGCATCCGTCCTTGGGGGAACATAAATGTCATTGAATTTTATTGCAATCATTTCAATGCAATATTTTAGACCGCACTATACGGTGGACCGAAGGACAGACGGATGGATGTCCAGCTGGGAGCCAGGCTAAAAATAATAACTAATTAGAAATAAAATTTTCAATTCATTCATTTTTTGAGAAAGTGAAATAAACAAATAAAGGGTTATAATTTCATTGTTCACATAAAACAACTGCAGCAACTTGACTCAGTGAGGATTTTCCAGTGGGAGGGAATAAGGAAATTGTGATTTGAGGAGAAGCTTTCAATTAACGTATAAAATAGGGGGAGGGGTATTAAAACCAGAATTTGTTCAAAACAAGCTGCAGAACGGTGGCATCTTCAGTTACCATCATTCCTCCCACAAATCCCCGTCACTTCTTTCGCGGTGTCAGATATTTGTTACATCCTAGAATAGATACAAAAACACGTGTGATATGGGGAGTAATTCAGAGCCAAGGATGAAGGTCTGCCTTGGGACCGTGGCCTACTTTACCCGTCTTTGAGTGCTGGTTTTGACGACACGGATATCATCTTTTAGTTTTTAAATGTATTTTATGTCTGATCTGCTGTCAAGTACTGCCGCACGTCTTCTTAGCATCGTCTCTGCATTCCTGGTAAGCCTCAGCTAAATACCTAGTGTGTCAGTTTTCCATTATTGATTACCGGCTGCAGGGCTGAAACGCTAACATCAAGAAATCATCTCATGAATGCAGCATCAAATGGCTTCTCTTTTTTTTTTTCTTCTTTCTTAAAGTAAATTGCGCGTGTTTTGCTCCTGTAAGTGATTTGTCTTTTTCCTGTGAACTCCGTCACCTTCACCATACCTTCGGAACAATGCCTGGCTGTCGCTCAGTGATGCTGTCTTATCTTTTATACCCTGCCGGGCGACCTCTAGCATTTCATCCCTCTAATGCATGTACGCCATTAACCTTGGGAATCCCCCGGGATCTGGATGTTGTCAGTCACCCTTTGTAAATTATTGATCTATGGAGCATGAATTATTTGCCATCATTTGTTGGCTGTGTGTCATCTTACTTGTACTGGAGCTTCCAACACATAAGTATTTATACAAGACCAGCAGATAAAATGGCACAGGCAGCTTTTACTGTTTCACAATGAGCAATTAATAAAGGGAATACAGTAACGTATGATTGTATGTAGTACTCTGTGTTTTGGATTCTGAATTTAACGTACGAGAGCTCTAACTTTAATTTTTTCCTCTATTTTTTTTATTATTTGGCCAAAGATGGAGCTTTTTCTGTATATTTCATGTTATAGTTTTCCCTTATTTTATCATTGAAAATTCGGTGATATTATGTAATCCCCATCTGAAGCTGATCCTTCATGTTTACACGATAACTCAGAAACTATTTTATGGATCATTTTCAAATTTTATACCCACACAGACCTAGAACTGAATTGATTTTGGGAAATGTTGGTTGTATGTTTTTTTTTAAATTAGGGGGAGCTTCATATTCAAAGTGTCAGGCCCTTATATCTCAACTGTTTGTCCAATTTAGTCAAAAGTAAGTGCATATGAATAGACTGGAGGACATATTTTTCACATTGTGATTCATTAGAATTAATCATATTTTTGCTGGGGGTAACTTCTTACAAAAAACACAGTTTTGGTTGGTCCGATTCAATCCAAATGTGGTGCAAACTAATCGATTCGAGGAGATCCATCCTGTATATTTTACTCGAAAAGTTTGTATATAACCCACTGATGGTATTTTCTACAGCAAATATGGCGCCTATGAATCAACTGGAGGACATCTACCTGAGTTCCAATATTACTCAAAAGGGGAAATTGTCTATGTTATATGTCATTTAAACTTCTAATTCATAACTGGCAATATGAATTATTCCAAACTTGATGCATGTGAATCGACAAGGAGATATATCTTGTTTGTATCGTATTATACACTAATTGTTGTAACTTACTCACTAGAGGGAGTTTTTTTTTACGAAAAATACTGTTTTTTGACAACTTCACACTACAGTGATACTCTCATTGTAATAGGTGTCGTCCCTATGCCTTCAGGGACGACAGGATAGGTGTTGTTATCATTTCGAAGTAGGGTAAAGACTGAGTGAGAGGTAGAGGGGAGAGATGGCATCCTCCGCGGACAGTTAGTGTTGAATGCCAACTGGTGGAAGTCTATATTGGCATCATATATGGATGCTTGGTTCCAGGCTTTGAGCTTCAATCTATGAAAACATTCTTACCCTCCTCACGTTAGTTTTGCTAATGATCACGTAAGGTTAGAATGGGTTAGGTTAGGTTAGATTAGGTAAGGTTGCGTTAGGTTAGGTTGGGTTAGGTTAGGTTAGACTAAGTTAGGTTAGGTTAGATTAGCTTAGATTAGGTTAGGTTGTGTTAGGTTAGGTTAGGCTAGGCTAGGTTAGGTTAGGTTACATTAGGTTAGGTAAGGAACAAACCCACCTAGTTAAAAAACTGAGAAAGCACTTGGTTGGTTTCTGGCAAAAACATGCTTTGGGTAGAAAAAAGTATATAAAGACAAGTATGTAATATAATTTCCCAATTGCCCGATCCCTAACCATAATCCTAATCTGGCATTTTTGGGGGGTTTAGCGTTTTAGTACAGTATGTTCAAGGTAAGAGACACCTGTCAGGTTATAGAGACGATGTTGTGCTGAAAAAAAGCACCAATGCATTTAATATTGGCTTGTTAAAGATACTTTAGAACAGATAAAGGTAAGGCCTTCTATGTTGAATTTGAAGCAATGTCCATTTGCTTCAGATTCAACATACAAGGATTCCCGTGACCCCGATGAAGGAGAGTCTACACAGATACTTAGGGATCTGACAGGATCAAGCATTTGGTCTTCCACAGGAAAGTTCTATGTTTGTCTGATCCAGACCTCCAATCTCCTTTCAAAATCAGACTTTTCCTCTCATAGACTACAGGGGCACCTTCAGAGATGAAGTCGGAGGCCTTTTCTAAATCGCCCAACAGTCGCTGTTGGTTCTGCCCACTTCACAGGCCGTGATACGGGACAGACTAGATTTGAGAACAGACTGCTACAAGAGAACGAGCCAGAACCAATACAGAGTGGTAGTCATCCAACTCATTGATTTGGTTTATATCATGCAGTGCTGAGTATAATTTCCTGAACCAATTTTCCAAAGCCAAAAATGTACTTTTAGCAAAACTCCATATAGTGCGAGGAGGAGGACCAACCAGGAAGTGTGAGTGTTGCTGTTGGTACGATGCAGGAGAAGGAGGCTGTGCTTGATTTTAAAGCCAATGCTGAAGAAGAGCAACTAAAAAGGTTTTCAAGAGATTAGAAAGTCTTATAGCGAGAGTATCCCTGAGCTCTACTTTGAAAAATATTTCATGAATTACCACCCTGGGAATATTCCTGAATGTATTTCTAAGTAAGTAACTGAACATTTTTTTTTACTTTTCACTGGTTTTTTTGAACATCAAATGCATGGAATCTAATTTCTGATAGAAGAGGTCCGATGGTATTGCCTCTGAGGAGGAGATTCTATTTTTAACAAGCTATGGTTTGTTTGTCCGTCTGTTCATAAGATAATTCAAAAAATGTCATGAAGAGTTTTTTATGAAATTTTATCTAGGGATGCATCCTGGACCAAGAAAGGGTTGATTACATTTTGAGGTCGTTCGGGCTCTGGATGTGGAATTTGCAGTACTTTTTCACTTCCTTTCAGAGCAGCATGATGAAATGAAGGGAAGTCATCAAACCTACATAAACATAGACCATGTAGAAGGTAAAACAGGGGAAATTAACCCATTGTCTCAAGTCGATGGTACAAAACTGGACTTAAGCAATAAACAAAATACAAAAAGATTATTTTTAATGTCTTTAACTCATTCTCAATATATCCTGGGAAAGCCGACACTATCATGGAATTGTCGCCACCACCGTTGCATCTACAGTTCTGCCATGTCCGCCGCAGATCATTGGTGTTAAAGCAATAACTCAAAAACTGCATCATGGATCATTTTCAAATTGTATACCTTCATAGAACTCAGTGAGAGGAAGAACTGGATTGATTTTGGAAATGTCTGTTGTTTATCGCCACAACTGGGGGAAGCTTTATGTCCGAATGTTTTCAGGCTAAGGCTACAACCGATTTAGTCCAACTTTGGTTCATATGAATCGACTTAAGGAGATTTATCTCGTATCATATTTATCTTGAGCGTGAGCTTTTTTTTAAATTTGTAACAAGACTGTTTTTTTGACATAATTTCCATCAGTTGCTGCTGGACTGTTTGGCATCATTGGCCTGGTTAATCTTATATGTGTTTTTCAGCGTAACATGAAAAGCGTAATTTCCCTTTGAAAAGCAGGTGCTTCACTTTCTGCATCATTTATAATAAAATGATGACTCAGCACGTTGTCGTCGTGAACATACTGCATCAGTGGAGGCTGGTTGGTTATTTGTTTTCCCATGTCACCATGCTAAACGAACAGAACAATATCTGTCTTGGACCTGGCCTTGCATGCGTGTGTGTTTGTGTGTGTCTGTGTGTCTGTGTGTGTGTGTGTGTGTGTGTGTGTCTGTGTGTCTGTGTGTCTGTTTGTGTTTGTGGTTGCGTGTGTGTGTGTGTGTGTGTAACAAGAATCCAATGGACGGAGTTGCTGATAAGCATATCCTCCTTGGTGAGGATCATAATAATTTTTAATTATCACATGTTATTATTGTCTATCATTTCGGTATAGTTTGTGTTTCAAAGTTGCTTATTTTTCCTTTTGCATAAGAACAGGCGGGATAGACACATTGGAATTCTCGATGCAGAGACTCTTCAGTCAGTGGAATGCCAATAGAAAAGAAAGAGCAGTAAAAAATAAATCAATATCCCCATACGCCACGCACACACACACACACACACACACACACATGAAGCAAACACCTAGATGAAACAGCACGTTATGATCCATGAAAAATGCCATCTGACCATGGAGGGAGTGAGGTGAGGGAACTGAGGGGTTTTTTTTCCCTCTTTTATGTCTTTTGAAATGAGTCTGATGGTGGCAGGAAAGATGCTGTTTAGAAAGTGTGTCTGGTGGGTGGGGATGCTGTCCGGCCCAGAATGTGTCAGGTTCTATCCTGGGGTTTTCCATTTAAACAGATCGAGCTGGGTGCTCTGCGCTTTTTTCCTGCAGCGTTGTACAGAGTCCATGGAGGGGAGTTCAGAACCTGTGATCCGTTCCGTAGTTTTTATGACTCCCTGGAGAGCCTCTCTTTCTGACTGGGTCGTGTTTCCAAACCACACAGTGATGCTCTCCCTCCATTGTAGGCTTGGATGAAAGGCCTGTTTTATTTTGAAGGATTAGCGCCGTGTTGTGTTCTTTTACTTTGCATTTCCTTATGTAGGTGTGTTTGTGACAATCTTCTCACTTTTGCCGGGTCCTCACCTGTTCCCAACTATCGTCCTTACTCAGGGGCCAACTCACAAAAGGATTGAGCGACTTTTGCCAACGCAAAACCGGTGCAACTGGATGCGTCTTAATCACCAATAAGACGCAAGGGTCAACTGCGCCGCCAAGCAAATTGTGTATCAGTACTCCTGTGCTATTTGCACGTATTTAAATAATGCGTTGTGAATATATGTGGCACGAAATTGGCCACTCCTTGTTCCTCGTTGCAAAAACGTTTGTAATCAAAGCACTGACCGCTTTTTGCCACACGCAATCCCGATGAAATTATTTGCGCCCATGAGAGAGTTGGTGGTAATTGAAGCAAATTCATAAGGGCTGTGACGCCCAGACTCTCCGGCGAATACGACAGCGGTGACTGTAGCCAGACGAAGGCTTCGTAATGCCAGGCATGCTCATGAGCGGATATTGTGAGCGAGAATATCAACTTTTGATTGAACGGAAAATGAAACGATTCGAAGATACTGTACCAGCTCCATTTGTATGTTGCCAGCTCACCTGATCTTAATATTCTCGATGAGATCAAGCATGAGATTGAGCCTGCCAGCCAGAGATGCCAGCCAACACCTGGCTTTGTGAATCTAGTGGCAACAATCCTGGTTCTTGCATCTGGCTCCTTCCAAACACCTATAGCAGGTGCCTCTGGGCTGTCACAGCCTCCCTCAGTAGAGCCAGCCATTGCTCGTAGAGCAGACAAAACAAGAATTCTTCAGCGATGCCGCCGTCACAGGTGAACACAGTGGGCCTTGTCTTGCCTTAAAGATTCAGCACCATGGAGAGCGCTGCTCAAACGGTTTTTATTTTGGAATGCAGTTACAAACAAAGGATGCCATAGCAGAATGTAATTGTGCCGTGAAAAATAAAAAGGTGTATATAAAATATAACGTATAGTCTAATAATAATAATACAGATATTTTTATCTTTTTTTTAATGTATTTTTATATACAATAAAAGTAATTATAACACTGCATTTGGACACAATCGACCGACAGAATTGACAGACTCGGATATTAAACCCCTTATGTGGTTTCTTCCTGTCCTCCTTATGTTTCCTGACGGATATGTGACTTTTTTATGGCATTGGGAACAGAACAAACCACATGGAATCTGATCTTTTCCAGTTCCAATTTTTCCATCGGCGGTCGCTTTTCATGTGTATCCTCATCGCTCTTGCACTCAAACATCATTATCAATTTTTGTTCCACATTAAGTCTTAAGGTCAGTAAGATGTTTGTGCTTTTGCACAGAAATTTTGTCTTACTTTTTTATTAGGGTCCTTGTTTTGACGTTTTTTTCTTTTTTACTATGTTTAATAATCAAATAACTTTAAACTTTTGAATCTTAATGTCGGGAAGCTTCTTATACAGCTTACTTTTTTTTAATTTTATTAAGTGTTAATTTATCTAATTTTCTGCTTGTTTTTTTCTAAGTAAAGGAAGGTTTCGAATCAATTAACACTTCTAATGCTTTAGTAACATATTCTGTATTTCATTGAACTATTCCTGAATGCATAATTTGAACAACATTTGGAAAATACTTTGTATTTTCATGTTGATTGAGGAAATAAGGTGACCACAAAACCAAAATGTAACATATGACTGACTTTACAGATCTCGGACAAGGGTCAGCCTTTCAGAAATAATTTCAGAAATGTGTTCCACATTCTGGTAGATTTTTTGTATTTTATGTCCCTGATAAGATCTTGTATGAATTTATTATGTCTGGTTGAGCCATGCATATGTTATAACAAGTCAGAGATGTGTATACTATATGAAGATAGATGTTATATGTGTGCCTTTGCAATGTTCTCAATATAACATCCCATCATCTATAAGTAGAAGGTCTATTCCACCTTAACCATCCCATCTGTGTGGCCGGAACAGTTTAAATTACTAGTCCCCATTGGTTGCTGTATGTGAAGGAATCCTCTTCAAAGATGCTTCAGAGATTACTGATACAAATGAGAGTTTCGTTATAACAAAGATGCATAAAAACAAACAAGATCTCGAAGCTTGTTATAGATATAGCCAAACTCCGAAGAAAAAGGAGACGATAAAACAGAATGTTTGACCAGATTGTAAACTACAATAGTCAAAAGTGACAGAATATTTATTAACGTATACTACATCGTCATCCCTGACGGGAAATGTGTATCGCTGGAATGTCCCCAATTCCTTGTTGAACAAGCAATTCCACTGTCTGAACTCCTCTAACTTAATGTAATTCCATGTCCGAAAAACAGTGTTAGTGCGTACATTATGAATTATTAGAGTAAAACCTGACACACACAATACAGAGCTACTCAAGTCAAATCATATGCACCGAATTTAGACCGAATTAGACCAACAATTAGGAATTATGTAAAAAAAAAGCCGCCCTAGTGACTACAATATGAAATAATAGAGTAAAATATTATTTATATATATATATATATATATATATATATAAATATATATATATATATATATATATATATATATATTATAAGATAAATCTCCTTGTGTTGATTCTTATGTATCAAATTTGGACTAAATTGGACCAACAGTTGAGAAATTATTACCCGATAACCTTTGGAAGTAAACTTTTCCCTGATATATAAATATGCAACTTCCCTTTTCCAGAAATCAATCCAGTTCTTCCTCAAAATAAAGTCCAGGATAGTTCAAAATTTCTAAATGATTCATGAAATAGTTTAGTTTTCGACTTTTCGGGATTATAATAATGTAGATGAGAAAAATTTAAATAATCTTCAGATAAGCTTAGATGTCCTCCCTTATGTCACCAGCATTCCTCACAGGTTTCCTTCAGCTCTTACTGGAGGGCTTTTATTTGGTAAATTTTTCTTATGTGTGCAGGGCAAGTTCTCGAAAAACGACAGCTTTCTCTGATATGCTGCCAAATTACATCAAAAGTTGACACTTTGATGACCTTACAAATCAAGTCTAGTCTTTTCCTTTTTTTAGTATACACCGTATTTTCGGACACATTTCAAAAATAATTTCATGGATCGTTCTCAAATTTGATACCTACCTGTAGAACTGGATTCATTTTCAAAAAAAGATCAGTTGTGTTCATTACTGACTGAACAGGGGGAGCTTTATCTCCAAAATATTCTAGCAATAATCTTTGGTCCAATTTATTTCTAGTTTGTTGCCTATGAATCAAATGGAGCAGATCTGTCTTATCTTTATCTAATTTTACTCTAATAGTTCATATTTAACTCACTAGGGGGAGATTTTTTCTTTTTTTTCCCAAAAAATACTTTCAGATTTCATTTGAGGAGTTCATCGGGGGGATAACTTGTACAACGCCAGGAATCGGGGAGTTTTCAGGGATATCGCCTGGTTGTCGAAGACGACAGCATTGGTCTAGTTTTTGGCTTTAGTACCACTTCATCTTCAATAACCTGCTCTCTAAGCACTTGAGTCTATTTTCATTTTTCCTTTGATGGGACTTCAGTCACGATGCCCTTGAATTTACCGAAGAAGTAGCAATTTGGAAAAAAAGCCAAAAAAACACACTGGCTCTGCCCATCTTATATATAATTAGCAGGAAACAGGACGTTTGTGTGTAGGGACCTCTCTTGAAGGTAACCCTATTCCCATGTCCCCACTGAAAAAGTTGCACCAACCATATGGTGAACATAAACAAAAGAAATATCTCCCTAAACCTTCGGGGAGCAGGCGGCTCTTATGAGCCGTGTTCATTAGCCCCGGATGAACTCTGAAGGTGAGAGGGATAAGTGAGGGAGACACTGCAGCGGTATTCAGGACATGGTTTGTGTGTTCCTGTGTTGTAGCCTTGATTATCATGTAATTGAATAATAGCTTTTCTAATTATAGATGCTGTGAAACCACAGTTAAGGCCACAGCCTGCTCCTCGCTCCTTGGAGAAAATGGAGTAATTGAGTGTGGCGCAAAAAGCAGATTAATAATAGTCGGTTTGTTCTTTTTGGCAACTCGTCCTTATTATTATTGGCAAAGGAGGAACGCAACATATCGTGCTTAAACACTGATGTGATTTGAGTAAATGATTTCGGTTTTATCGCTTCACTGCGAAGCTCTGAAGGAAAACAATGGACTAATTCACATCAGTTTTACCTCCATTGCTGCAAGCGGGCAAATCACCCACTAAGAAATTTGCATGGAAGGGAAAGGAATCCCCGGAGGTGTGACCCCAATTAACATTGTCATCTTCAGTGTCTGACAAGTTCTCAACCTTTGCCGGCTGAAAGACTTCCCTAAAATCTGTTGCCTGTCCTGTCCTTACCTTCTACAGGGGACTATCTCACTTTGATTTTGCTGCTGAAGTTCTTCTTTCAGCACTTCATAAGTTTCCCGTGTCTCGTTTTTTAAAGGAGACAGTCTGTCCAAGTAAATGGTACTGGAATATTAAGTTTCAGTTAACTAGATATTTGAATCAAGTGTCGTTGACTGGGTTTACGAGGACACTTTCTTTCATTATGTCCTCCAAGGAAGGAGGTTATGTTTTTACTGTGGTTGTTTGGTTTGTTTATTTGTTTGTTAACCAGATTACAGAAACATGAATTGATGGATTTGGATGAAATTTTACCCGGATGTAGGTTTTGGCATATCCTAGACAAGATTACATTTTGGTGACATTATGCCATGATTTCACAACATTATGTCATAATAACTTTAACTTAACCATAGTGAGATAGGGCACTTTTTCAGTTTTTCATTAATAACGTTGTCAATAATGAACCGATTTTCTTCAAATTTTATCAGCATATGTAGCCTGCTACCAAACATCAACCCAATGGAAATTAACTTGGTCTGGTGCGGTAGTGGATTTTATGATGGATTTTAATATTTAATAAGGCCTTTTTCTTTTTTTTTAAATGACCAAAAATTAAATTTTTAAATATATCAATTTGAAATTATGTGCAATTTGAGATTATGTGCAGATTATTATAAAACATTTGTTTTGCAATGGAGTAATATAAAGCGTTTGTCAAATTAACAAACTTTAAAGTTTATGATATCACATCATCGTAAAACCTCATCTTGAATAACACACTACCTATGTAACATAATGATAGCAATTTAAATCCATATAGAGATTTGAATTGCTATATTATTATTATGCTATTGCTCTATTATTTAGATGGGTTCAGTAAGTTGAAGGTGTTTACATAGATCACTAAATAAATTGATCTAATTGATTCTGATCAAAATAATGTATACTTGCCTTGGCAGAAGTTTGTGCTCACTGAGCGATTTTTCAAGATCTGGCTAAAATCATTTCGATTGAAGACTTTGGGTTTACAATTTACATGAGGGCTGGCCTACTCGGGTCTTCTGTTACATGCAACAATGTAACAATTTCATTTGAAAAACACTGTTACTAGCGCATCTTCATCGGAAGATGGCGTCTATCGTGTGATCGGTGCCGTTTTTCTTGTTCTTGTGACGCTTTTAATGAAGACTTTAATTGCTTCTATTGGAAGCAATTAAAGAGAGAAGGCAAGCACAAGAAAGCCTTATTGGTTCCTCAGAGTGGTATAATTCTGACTAAAGTTATATCTTACAATACTATGTAACATTAACTTAAATTCCGTGGCCGTGTTATGTGCTAAACTTGAAGAAATATTATGATGCAACAGTATCCTAGTCACATGATTTATACCCAAATCCCAGATCCAGTCCATGGCCAGAGATCAACCAGTGGTCTTCCTTCCATTAATTCTTTCATTAGTTTATACTACAGGAATTTGTTGGTTCTGATCCACTTTAGTTGTGGTAAGAATTAGACTTATAATCTGCGTCTTCAAAGATTTCCAGCGGTTTTTAATTGGTTTCAATTCGTTGAAGCTCCTGCCGATAAATTCTTTCTGTCCTTATTTTTCAGAGTTCATTCATTCTTACTCTCCCACCATAGGTTTTAATTCTTTAAGGGATTCTACTAAAAACAAACATCCGTGCATGTGGTTGCGGTCGTAGGTTTACATGATGCAATTGTTCTTCTGACTGCTTTACCGTTTATTCAAACCAACTAATTGGAGCAAAAGAGTTCATGTAAACGCAGGTAATGTAGTTAGACGCTGGATTAATTTATCATCTTTAAAGGAATCTAAGAAAATATTGTGGAATGATAGGATGACCAACTTCTTCTCTTCCTATTTTATATTCAAACTATTATGGAGTCTAAGAAAGTTTAGGAACGCAAATTGAATGATAGAAAGTTTTAGAGAGCTCAGCTTACCTCAGCAAGCGCACAAACAAAGACACACAAAAACAGATGCCACTGCAAACTAGAATGAATGTTTACACTTTACACGCTTTAAGACATTCTCCTCCAACAGGCGCGTTTTCCAGTTCAAAGCAAAGTTGGCACAGAAATCGCATCAGTGAGAGGAAGTAAAAACCTCCGTGTGGATAACTGGAATGTCAAAGACAAACTCACTGGGAGTACGGGGATATGTGCACAGCTTGTATGCACATGCATTGAAATATCAGACATGTGCGCCTGGACGGGTATCAGGAGTGTTTTCTAGATTCCTGCATATAAGATTCATGAGTTTCTTTGTGGTTGATTGAAGCTGGAGATGCAGCGCGCCATCCATGAGTCTTTGATTGACAGATGTTCCTGTGAGGCATCCGTCTCCGGAGACCAACAGCTCAGTGGTCAGGAGAGCCCAGTAGCTCCGGTTGATGATGATAGATGATGCCGATGGGACAAGCCTACCTCATGGATCAAACGTAAGGAAATGTGACGTTGAAAAATAGCTTGAATGAAAAGTTTTATTTGATTGAGTGCTCTTGGATTAGTCTCATCATCTCTCTCGCGGGGGAGGGGTACCTTCTGCACGACTGAGCTTCATGACTTCTAGAAATAAGCTGCGTGAGGCCCAGACATGAGATATATATAACTGATCATATCTTATTAATCGGAAAAAGAATAAAATAAATCATCCTCAATGCTGGAACTATACATTTACTCTGATGCTAAAAGTGTTAAATGTTCAGGTCCTCTCCTGTTTATATCTGCCAGTGTTTGGGAGTAAATACACTCCCTTCTCTGAGATATTTGTAGTATTAACATAACTGAAGCCAACTCAGTGGGTTTCAGTTAAAAAGAGCTCAGACTTGACTACGTCCCTCCAGGCTATAGGAGAGCAGCCATCTGTGAGGGTAGTAAATGCTATTGAGGCATCACTGCAAATACATCCAAGTCAGGGTTATTTTATTCGAGGAAAATAAAGTCTACGCTTCACTGACAAGCCAACAATTTACATGGTGGATCTGTGTGGAGCATAGAAAAGTGCCGGTGAAGTGTTCTCTATCTGTGCTGTGGTCGCTGTTTGCACAGAAATCGAAGCTCTGATTATTGAGGATCTTTCTGTTTGCTCTCCAAATGAAAACAAATTATTTCTCACCATCCAGAGGTAATAATGCAAGGAATGACTTTGTGCAACCGGTGATCACTGTCATCCAAGGCGTTAATGAATCAGTGTGAGTTTTACCTACACCTTCTCCATTATCCCCACTGAAAGACAGTGACTCATCCGCCGGTGAGAAGGCCCATTAGGGGCTGTATGTATCATCAGCCAAGCAGCAGCCTTGGCGCTCTTCATGGGTCTACATTCGGGCATAGCATTGAATGTGTCACCTCTGTTTTGGCAGAATCCACAGCCCGACACGAGATTACTGTAACGTGGACAAAAATTGATTTGGAGCGGAACAAATTTGAGTGTCTCATTTATGAAATGTGAGCTGTATTGATTAAAAACTGTCATTGTCACCCGTGACTTTATAATATTGTCTGTTTCAGCAGATATATGCGAGAAAAGGTTACTGACAAGCATAGCTAAAATGAAGTTGCATCTGTGTGCAGACGGATGTTTGAATGCTGCTCACATTCCTTGTTGGTCTCTGTCATAGAACCATATCATAGTGACTTTGTGACCACACCCTCTCAGCGTTATTTCAAGACAGCGAGTTGTGAGGTAACCTCAGTAGAAAGTCAGACAGGTTTTCAATGAGTGTTGGACTCCGCCAAGTTTGCCCCTAGTTTTGATATGGATGGAAAGGATCTCAAGGCGTCATGGAGGTGAGACGAGTGTCTGCACCGGGGAGCTTGAAGTTGAATCTCTGCTGTTTGCAGATGATGTGGTTCTGTTGGCTTCATCAGCACTGGATCGGTTTGCAGCTGAAAGGGAAGCTGCTGGTATGACAATCAGTACCTCCAAATCAGAGGCTGCGGTTCTGATGGGATGCCCCCTCGGGTTAAGGGGGAGTTGTTGACTGAAGCAAAGGAGTTCAAGTATCTTGGTGAATTTATCTTGAGTGAAAGAGAGATGGAACGTGAGATGGACGGGTTCGTCAATGCGGCATCTGTGTATCGGTCTGTAGTAGAAGAAAGAACTGAGTCATAAGTTAAGGTTTGGGACCAGGAAAATAAGCGCAGCTAAAGATCTGATTGACCTTGACAAGGGACAAATTGTGACAGCGAGATCAGTTCGTCCTCAGAACTCCTCGTTGGGTGTTCCCAGTCTTTAATGGTTAGTCTCTGAAAGGACATCTGTCTAACCAGTAATGGGGTCATGATGCTCCTGTCGGAGTGATGGCTAGCCCACATGGTCTGATCCCACAGGAGAGCTACCGTTGCACAAATTGCAATATCAGGAAAGTGGTTTTAATAATATGGCTGATCATTTAATGTGAAATATCAAAATATAAAGAGGAACAAAGGTTTTCATCATGACATAACAAAACATAATATATTGAAAATACCCAGTTCCTTCCTTGACCGACCTTTCACAAACTCAATCCAGTTCTTTCTCGCACTTAGGGACTCTAGGAGTTTTAAATTTAAAAGTGATTTAATAAACTAGTTTAGAATAGAATAGTCTCATTAACATGAATGATGTGCAGTGAAGCTGATGATTCCAAAATATCATGGACTTTTCCGAGATATGATTAAAACGCTTCCAAATCTCCCAAATATCGTACGGCGTCTCTCCAGTCCATTGGAGAAAATGCACTGAATGGTTCCTGAGTTATGTCCCAGAAAACCTCTTCTGAGACGAATGTCACTCGAGAGAATTTGGAAGTTTCAATACTTGGCTGGTGTGTGGAGTTCAGTTATTGTTATGGCTAGAATGATGTGCTATGTCCTGAAAAATATATTGGATAGTTTTTGACTTCAAATGGAAAAGATGTCTGCAACATTTCCCTTTCAATTCCAAAAACCTCCCTTGCCTCAAAGGTCCTGTTCTTTTGTCGATGTGACATACGCCACGGTCTATGGAGAACAGTGGTTCGCTCCAGTGTATGCTTAAGTGTGCAGTATGGAAGTGACAGTAAATCAGATTCTGATTCTGATTCTGATTGATGAGCCAGTTGTGGAAAATTGACAGCATGAGCACTCTGACCGGTACGCAGTCCCATAAAGTGTTCTGACACCTTTCTATCAGAACTGGTACCAGTTTCGTTTGCAATATATATCCCCTACATTCATCAACAAGTCATGGGAGCTTGTGACAGTTTCCAGTTCACCAGTTGTCCTTTCTTGAACCACTTCTGGTAAGTTCCAACCACTGCCAGCTGGGATAAGAGCTGCAGATAGGGAAATACTCTGACCCAGTTGTCGAGTCACCACAAAGTGACCCTTGTCAAAGTCGCTCGGATCCTCATGTTTGCCCATTTTTCTTGCTTTCGACACATCTGCTCCAGGGGCAATATGTTAACTTTCTGCAGAATAAAACCTCCCACTGACAAATGCCATTATAACAAGATAGTCAATGTCATTCATTTCATCTGCCGGTGGTTATAATGTTATGGCTGGTCATTGCATTTTATTTTTGTAGCACAATTAGAGAGAGCCTCGACAATAAATAAAAACAAACAACGGAAACATAATGTCTTTGCATATTTTATTTCTTTGATGCATTTATCAATTTAATATCCTCCCCAAAATTTAACACAAAGCGACACATTTTTTGGTCAAGGGTGTTTTTTAAAATTGTAAGGAAATAAACAATTTCATTTCATGTTGACATTTTTGTATTTTTTGGAAAGGACTCCAGTTTAATTACATTAATTAAAGTGAAAAATTAAAACATGTTTTTTTGATTTGACCCATATTAGACTTTCCTTTGGTTGCATCAAGTTACAAAATTCTGTTTAAAGTAAGTCCTTTTATACTTTAATAGATATGGTTAATGCCATACAGTTAATGTGGACCTTTTGACCTGTGGTGTCCCCCAGGGCTCCATCCTTGGCCCCTTACTCTTTAACATATATATACTTCTACTGGGTCACATTATAAACAGGTTCAGTCAAGTCGTAGGGTTAGGGTTAGGGCTTTATCAACAGTTGATCAGGACATTAAAGGGTTTTGGGTTAAATTATACTGCCTGCATTTGTTAAACGGTGCAAGTGGGTGTATTGGACCAGCAAACTTGAAAAATGCTAACCGGCCTTAACAAGCTCCTCCATGATGGCCACCTCTGTTCAGCAGGTCTTTACCACAGTCACACACACTCACACCTATAATATGTTACTTATTACCTAAAGCGAAACTGCAAATTAATAGAAAATGCATGCAAGTAGCCTCGTTATGCCATTAAATCCACCCGGTCTAAGCGCGCCTCCGACACCCTCGGCTGCATCTATCTGCTTTATGGCGGCTTCGCTCTGCGTAACCCCACACAGGGAGCCATCATTTTGCTTTGTGAGCATCGCAGCATCTAGTCAGACCCACGACCGGGGAGTCATCATGCCCTCGCAGCCTCTCCGTCTGCAGCATGAGAGGCGAACGGCGGGTGGAGGAAGCAGGGCATAATTTCTGGGATGCGACTCTCAGAAGAAATCTAAACTTTCAGAGGCGTGCGGTGTAGCGAGGCAATTTTTATTCACCCTTACACCTCGGCGAGGGCTTGTAGTCAGATGTTGCTGAGGCGTGTGTTCCTTTACCCAGTGATTGCATTAAGTGCTGCTGTGAGCCGTGTTTACCCTTTGCCTCTGAGGATGCCTCGTAGGTGGCGTCTCCATCTCTCCGGGCCACATACAAGAGGTGGAGGAAGGAGCGGTGGAGCGCCTGTCTGAATGAAAGAGCAGGGCAGGGAGGTTTATAAATAAAATTGACAGCAGGGCCCGTACCGCAACCATGACTTGAATGTTTAAAGAGTGGCGGCGTTTTTTTTGTGGCAGGCGGGGGAAATCTCTTACTCAAAAGCGCAGCAAAGTACACCGTCTCCTCAGCAGGCATAAATATGAAATAGTCCGTTCCCTTCTGAGGGGTACTCTGCGGAATTACGTGATGTTGTTACAGTTTGGCGTCGGAGGTGAGACAGAAATTGAGGGGGGAGGAGATGAGTGGGTTTTTTTGGCAACCACAATTGTTGAGGACGTGCTGATTTGGAGGATTAATTTCCTCCGCCCGCGTCGTAACTCCACTCCGGCAGGAGGGGAACGCGACAGGGAATGAAACTTAGTTGAGGACTGGGAGGAAATCAAAGCATAATGAGACGTCAGCTCCACAGATACGTGTATATATTTATTTATTTTTCTTAACTCTCTATTCTGCTTTAGTTTTTTTTTGAGGGTCTTATGATGGATGGCCTTATCTCAAACGAATAACAGCCATGTCAAAGACTTTTGATGTACAGTATGTGGGAGGGTCTCATATTACTGGAGTAAATCAATACTTATCAAATTCTGTTATCACCTTGGGACCCAGTATGAAATGGTTGTATCTGTGTGCGTGTGTGTGTGTGTGTGTGTGTGTGTGTGTGTGTGTGTGTGTGTGTGTGTGTGTGTGTGCGTGCGTGCGTGCGTGCGTGCGTGCGTGCGTGCGTGCGTGCGTGCGTGCGTGCGTGCGTGTTAGATTGAATGCAGAGTGAATCCGCTTGGGCACCTTTCAACATGAAAATTATATTAAGACAGATTAGCCTGCTTCTTTTCATCAATAACAATGCCTGAGGTCACCGGGTCAGGGGATACAGGCCGCATGTTAGTCGGGAATACCGCTGCAGGTTTCACAGATTACATCCAGAATTGACACATTTTTTTTTATTTGAACACGGTTTCCCTGCATCTATGCGATGTGTGCAAAAAAAAAGGGATCCCCTCAATGTGGTTTGGCACTTTCCTGAGATCGCTGACAAATTCCTGACTTGAAAAAAGTATTTTTGGAATTTGGGAATTCTTAAAAGGAATCTGAAATGAATTTAAATTCAGAATTTTGAGAGCATTTTTTGTAGAAGTATGAGTTCCATCTGAATACCACATTTTTGGATTGTGGAATATCGCCTTGGGGGATCAATAAAGGATATTTTTAACTTAGGATATGTAGCATACAATAAGAATTCTGACTTAAATCTGACTTTAAAGTCAGAGATTAAGAAAAAAACCCAGATATTTTCACTTGGACCTCGTCTGTATATTCACACATCCAGCAAAGCTTTAACACCAGATCCTTTGTGGGACAAAATCTCCTTAGTTCCACGGCAGCGGAATCCTTCACTCTGTTCACCGTCTAGTCTCTAACTCCGTCTGCTCTTTGGTTCGGAGCAGGTGTAGTGTTCAATGACTATAAGAATTTTTCATTCCGGGACAAAAAGGTGTGCTTATAGGAGCGTTGAGTGTGATGTAAAACAGGGAAACTGCAGCCGGCTGAATAAAAACCTGAACATGCAGGGTTGTTTCCTGGAGTTTCTGCTTTATTACCTCCACAGAGAGGGATGTCTGCCCTCCTGTGTTGCTTTTTGTTGCTTGGTTTGTTAGCTGGACTCTGTCTGCTGTGGCTCCAGACAGAATGAAGGCTGGAGGAATTTTTCAAATGGGAAACAGTAAAGTGACCGTACTGTGATTGTGATTGCTCAGTGAGTTTCACAGCATGAGCCAGCATTCAACCGTCACACACATCCACACATAGGTGGAAGAGGCTACCATACAGGGTGTCACGTGACCGCCAGGAGCACTCTCAACAAAATACAGCGCATCTTTCTACCTTACCTTAGAGGTAAAACGGCTCATCACCTGGACAGTACCCTCTAAGGTACTGCTTTAATAACCTTGAAGCCGGGTACTTATTTGTACCCCTGTGATTTGTATCTTACAGACAAGTTTCAGAGACAGTACAAAAACGGACCGTTTGTAAATGGTACAAAATTGTCTTTTTACAGCGTACAGTAGCATCCTGTCTCATATATATATATATATATAAATACTGTATGCGTATATACATATCTAAAAATATAAATACTTTATATTTATATATACACTTATATCTATCTACCTATATATATATATATATATATATATATATATATATATATATACACATATAAAAACTTGTTCCGGTGTGGAGATCAGGTATTGCATGTTGATTTGGCACAACAATCCGGTACTGTTAGCCAGCAGGGTTCCAGCGGTGACTTTGGACAGAAACAGATGATGCGCCGTGGCGACCTCGAAAGAAGAAGTAGTCAGAGACGAGATAATTGAACAACCATAGATTCTGCAATAGTTCTAGCCTGTCTGCTTCAGACAGGCTAGAACTATATAGAAGAACCTTCAATCCACTTCTTTCCCAAGGACACCAGAAGTCAAACCGGTCTTCTTAATATTTTATCTCTCTTTGTTACCGTCCGACGATTAGTACGTATCTCAGTCCACTTATTACACTGTAGGCCCGATGGATACGCTCCAATAATTCCTCAGTGGGAAACGGCTGAACCGTGAGCACCTCCGCTTCTCTTTCTTCACGGGTTCAGGGTAAGACATGCTGAATTGGAAATACGAGCCACTTTTAAAAGCCTAAAAATGGACGCGCGCCCTCAGGTCGTTTGTTTGATTGACATCATACAGCCACATCCAGAGTGTATTATTTCAACAAAAATGAAACGAGAGAATATACTTTGAGGGGACATAAGTGGTGGAAGAAAACCACTTCTGTTAAACAGAGTCGATAAGACGCACAGCTGCATGCGCCACGTCAAGGTAATATCACACGCTTTTAAAAGAAAAAAAAACACTCATAAGTGGATATTTATTGAATAGCCGTCGGTAGCTTCTATTTCTATGAAGCTTGAGTGGAAATACAATATAGAAAAACAGTTCAAATGGTCCAATCATACATATCTATAAAAAGCTGACGGCCTGGTTATAATCAAGAGCTCCAACAGGCAGAACTTTTTTTAGCCGTTTTGACCTCCCGGACCGAAAACAATAAAAAATTCTGAATGTCACCCGAGCAACGCCACCGTCTCCGTGGAAACTTGATCTCTGAAGGGATCATTTAGAGAGGAGCGCACACCTGATTCACAGCCAGCCCCGGCCATAATAAATAGAGCCGGACAGGACGTCTGAATGTCATCTCCACCTCTCGAGACCCTTCCAATTTGGCAGCGAGTAATAATAATACCAGGCAAGAGCTACGAGATCTCGGGGTGTGTTATCACAAGGAGGGCGACGCAGGGTTTTTACACATCTTTGGGGAAAGTCCAGAAGAGTGAGCGAGGAGACTAAAGACCGTTCCACCGCCAAGGAAAGTAACGTCAAGTGCTGCACTTTCAGCCACACTCCTTGAAATCGATTGCTTGCTTGGAACTTTAAATGAGCGCTTTAGCCGGTCCAAAATCGACTTACTAAAACGTCAGCTTTTACGCTATTTTTGAAGAAAAGAGTCATATGTTTGCCACGCTAACTTATTCTTCTTCCCCTGACAGGCGTGGGCTCGTTGGGAGACAAAGGCATCATTAAGAATAGTCCTTCTAGCCCTGAGAAGTCCCTCCACTATAGATTCCAGCCCCCTGCTGTCAGGAAGAATGTGGTCCTGTCACCTGAGGCCAATCTCCTAGCCAGGAGACTTTTTAAATCCATGTCATGCTGCAGCATTGACCTGTTAATGGCTTTTTCCTCTCTTATAGAGAATGTAGGGAGGTCCGTTAACAATATGACAATATGATGGCCCGGAAAAAGATCCTTTCAGGTAGGTACAAACGGCACAATGGTGATTCTGAGCCGCAGGTTTATATTGAGTTAAGACGTAAGAACATGTTATTGGGGAAGAGATATATTAAATGTGCTCACAATGGGCCCAAAAGTTGACTCGGGGAGTGATATGGATGAAGCCGTATGGGTATGAAGTTATTTCATCTTTTCACAAGCTGAAAAAAGTCCATCCATATTGCTTGAGTCTCTTATTGTATTTTTTTTTTGTCCATGCTGGATGGCAGGTTGGGTCAGCATGATCTATAGCCTGACTTTCTCCAGGAAAGCCTCGCTAGGACTGAGAGTAATGCTCTGCAGACAGCACATTTCTTATCTTGCTGGTATTGCAAGTTGTTAAAAAAATGAATTATGATTCAGATTTTTTTGGAATGAACTTAATTTCGAAGTATATATTAATTATGATAAAGATTTTAACTTTTGACTTTTTGGCGCTCCTTACCTTCTTTATGTCCTATACGGTAATGATGATAACTGAATTCCAAATTTTCCTGCATTCAGCATTTTTGTTAAAGGATCAGTTAATAGAAATATATTATCTCTGGTGTTTTTGGTTGCTGTCCAAGCGCAGTTAAGGAGAAACCACAATCCTTGGTTCATATATTCACATTCCGCATTGCAGTTATTTCATATTTTAATAATTTCCTTGCTGGTTTTATGAATTTTGAGCCATCTGAGGTTGACTGTTGTTTCCTGAGGATGTGTGCTATTGATTAACATGATCTTGAAGGATTAATATTAATATAATTAATTGTTGGACTACAAAAAGCACTCAGAGAGCTCAAACCTTCCGCTGAAGTACAAGAGTACCAAAGGTAAACGTGAAATTCATGCTGATTTCACCATATATATCGAGTTATTTGCAGCCTCTAAATCTACAGATATCTCAAACAAACTCTCTTGTAATCTCTAAAATACTCCGTACCCAGTCGTCTCCTGCCCCTTCCACTTCAGCATCTGTGTTCAGCCCACTGAGCCCTCAGCTCCACCCACAAAGGTACATCAAAGGAATCGAAAGAACTCTTGAAACTGACCCCCAAACTTTACCTCCCAAAGAATCAAAGGAATCAAAGGAACTCTGGAAACTGAGCCCCATGCTCCAACCCTAAAGCAACATCAAAGGAATCAAAGGAACAAAGACAGCAATAGCCACATCACGACGACTCTACTCCAAACTGCTTATATTGATTTGATTTGAAACGCTGCAATGCACGTAAGATCACCAACATTGTATCATCTCTAGGATATGCGAAAACCTAATTCTTGGTAAAATTCCATACAAATCAATCCTTAAGTTTTTCAGAAATCTTGCTAACATACAACGAAACATATAAACCAAGTAAAAGATTGTCCATGTAAATCCGTCAATACGTTATTCGTAATCTTGTTCACCAAAACAGAAAAACAAACAAACAAACAAACACGAGGTGAGTGAAAACATAACCCCTGTCTTTGGCGGAGGTGATGAAGCTATAGGGAATGTATACGATGATGCTTTTAATGTAACGGATTGTTAAACCTTGCTGCTGTCTTTATATGTTTTGATGTGTACATGACAAATGGATGAAAAAAGAATGGCTGCTGTAAAAGCGCTGCACTTAAAGTGCTTGTTGTTGCCGCTGACAGGCTCAGATTGTTATTGTAATTACGATACAACAGATGATATCTACAGACTGAGACCTTTTCCACACTATAATCTTTGGGCTTAAAGCTTCTATCTTTACGGGTTTTCATCTGTGAGTGTCGGTGAGTCTGTGTGACATCCTGTATTTGCCATTCGAGCATTCACTTCATAGAAGAATCCGCTCTGATTCTCTTTTTCTCTCTGAGTTTATAATTGTTAGATATTATTGTTTGAGGGAGGGCAGTTACTCTGAGTGTGGGCTACCGGAGTAGCAGTGGCTTAAATCAAAGGATTGGGCTTCATCGCATCAATAAAATCAACAGCGTATGATACCATTCAAGAAAAGGTATCAAAGTTTGACTTTTTTTCAACATAATTAACAATGCCTACCCTGTTGTGCCCCAAAAGCCCCCCATCACCTGCGTTGTACAAATGATCTCCTTGGTTCAACTCCACAAATTAAATGTGAAGTTATGTCCGGAAAAATGTGTTTTCCGTCAAAAAGCTCCCAAGAAGTGAATAAAAAATGAACTATTAGACTAATTTATGGTTAATAAAATATATATATCCTCAAATCAATAAAAAAAAGTAAATCAATCCAGCTCTTCCTCGCACCTGGGAATAAACCTGAAAATGATCCATGAAATAATTGTTGATTCATTGCGTCAACATGAAGGATCTGTGGCGGCGATGAACATTTCGTAATATATGTGACTTTTACGGGGATATAAAAAAGATAGATATAAAAAAGATAATTGTAAAAAAAAAAATCGCCAGCATCTTTTTTTTTTATAACACAATAATTGGTAACTATATGACTGAAACGATGAAGAGCCGCTCTCTGTCAGTCCGGCCGCTTTCACTGGTCTATCTTCAGCAGCGCCGGCTTCCAGAGGAAAATAGTAGCCACCCAACAACAGACAGCAGGAAGACAAAAAAAAAAGGGAACTTCTTGACACATTGAAGCTGGAATGATATTTGGAATTGACACATGGTTAAGGACATCGTATTCTAGGGTACACTATTCTATGTCTAAAAGTTCCCTTTCCTTTTGGATTTTACTTTTACAATTCCTGCCATCTTTCTGTTTTCCCTCCACTTAGATTCCTCTTTCTTCACCTGGTCCCCATTAACTTTATGTGTTTCTGGTTGCATTCCTCTCACTAGTTGACACAATTGTGACTTTTTTTTTTTCAGGGCTGTGTGGACACAAGTCTGATTTTTATTATCATTATTATTAATTATTATTATATTCATATTATTATTATTATCATTATTATTATTTGTGGTCTTACACAAGGTAATTTTATTCATATAACACATTTAAGCAACAGGTTATCGAAGGTGCTTTACACAAACAATCAAGAGCTTTCAATGAATATTTTGACATAGTTAAATACAGTTAGAAAAACTACATAAAAAGTTATAAATACTTTGAGAGTCGGAGCGGTCCTGAAGTTTTCTGGGAGCTTGTTTCAAATACTTGGTGCATTAAAAACATTTTTTTGTCCTAAATTGCATAAATGCTAGATTTTTCAACAATAATCAGATGAGAATTCATGCAGCTTTTTGAATAAACTGTATGTTGCATCATCAGGTAGCGCCGTCGGCATGATGGGAAAATACGACCGGGGAGCATCGTCGGTTCAAAATCCACCATCTTACCGTCCTCCGGAGTAAACTTTCACGCTCACATTTTCAATTAACACGTCTATTTTGGTTTGTTGCTCGTGCAGGTCGCTCATGCAAAGGATGCAGAGGACGGACACGTTCACAGTTGAGCTGGATACAGGTCACCATTATCGTGGATGTGAAAAGTCAAAATAACCCAATCGATCTGAAGTAAACCAGAATCGGACAATGATGACTTGTGAATGAATCCTCAGTCTGTGAGTTTCTGCCCCTGTTTGTCCGTTTGTTTGTCCCGTGTTCCTACCTGCACCGCTCCTCTAAAGCCCTCCCGTTTGCTCTGAGTCATCTCTGTATGAATCTCCTGCCTGCTTCCACCTGCTCATCACTGTTGGGTTTACTCCTTGTGGATTTTTTGTTTTTTCATTTGGATTTCTTCACGTTGGGATTATTCTTTTTTTTTTTTTTTATAGAATCCTTATGTTGACCGTCTAGCTTCTTTTTTGTTCTTTTTTTTGCTCTTCTTTTGTTTTTTTGTTGATTTTATCCCTGAAAAGTCGAGGATTTTATGGAATCGTCATAACCGCCACGTCCTCAACCAGATCATTTGTATCGTGGACTTAACTCAAACACTATTTCATGGATCAATCAAAATTTCACAACTCCTTAGATCTTAGTACGAGGAAGAACTGGATTGATTTTGGGAAAGGTCGGTTGTATATTGACTTTTAATTTGTGTGTCTATTCTTATACTGTCTTTGTGTTACATCTTGTTTTCTTGCAACCTCTCAGTTCTGAGTGGGTGTGTTTGTCTTTGTGTGTATGTGTGTGATAGTCTGTTTGTGTGAGTTTGTGTCTTTGCATATGTGGGCAGGCGTGTGTGTATGTCTGTCTGTCTGTCTGTGTGGGTGTTTGTGTGTGTGTGTGTAATTGTGAATATTAGTGAGTGTGGGTGTTTGTGTGTGGGTGTTTGTGTGAGGGTGTTTGTGTGAGGGTGTATGTTTTTTGTGGATCTCTGTGTGTGAGTGAGTGTGGGTGTTTGTGTTTTGCGTATATGTGAGGGTGTATGTGTGTTTACTGATCTGTGTGTGTGTGTGTGACTGTGTTTCTGTGTGTTTATGTTTTTACAGCTGGACATGTATTATGAGATGGTATCTCGAATACAAAATATGTGATAATGTGAAAATTATTCCCACATCTACATCTTCTGTAACTGTGGGCTACATGTTCCATTTTAATGAAGCCTCCCTGACCCGAATGTTCTTCTAGGTTGACTCTCAACCAAGTTTACAGAATGTATGTTGGCGTCTGTTTCTGCAAGCAACAGATGAAACTTTTATTTATTTATTGTTGCTAACTAAATTTATTTTCATTTTAATCTGATGTCGCATAACCAGCTAGTTGAGTAAAGGATCATCTTTTGAAAGACGGTAGAAGCTGTGTTTTTTATCTGTGGGCTTGAATTGAACTCAGTCTCTCACTTGCCAGTCGTTTCCGCTGTGTCACATGACCACCATCAGCAACTCCTCCAGTCTTCCTCCCTCTCAGAGGCGACCATGCAAGGTGCGTACAGAGGCAATGATCTTTCTTTCAATGATCTTTCACACAATCACCAGTGGATCAGCCATCAAGAGCAATCCTTGCTCAAGGACACTGCAACATTTGGACTGCAGGGTCTTGTGGATCGAATAACCTTCCCGCAAGTGGACATCAGCTCTTCCCGGTGTGAAGCACAACTTTTTACGATGAGTTCATGCTCCACATCAAAGGATGCACATCAGTTCCGACTAGTTACAACCAAAAGAAGGTTTTTTTCTAAAATGAAAATAGAAACAGGATGTGATGATATGCTAAACACCAAAGCCTCAAAATTAATTGAAAAAAGCATAAAACAACATATCAATTATTGAAAACGTGAATCGTTTTTTTAAGACTGCTCCGGTAAATAGTGCAACAACTTACAAACAATGTTTGTCAACAAAGAATCCATGTTTGCCATCATTCACACAGCATTTATATTCCAGCCCTCCAACCATTTATATTCCAGCCCTCCAACCAATCTTCACAAGATTATTCCACTCCATGTGTGGAAACACCTTAGCCTGACCTCGTTTATGTTCATCATTATGCCTTTATTCATATTATCTTGTATTCTAAGCACCACCCTCTCATGGTAACACAGTGTCTGCACTTTTTTTGTTGGATGTATAATACAACCCTCACCGACGGTCATGAGCTCTGGGCAGTTAGTCAACAAGATACAAGCGGCTGAAATGAGCTTCCTTCGTAGGGTGACTGGGATCAGCCTCAGAGATAAGTTATGGAGCTCAGACATCCGGAGGGAGCTCAGAACCAGAGCTGCTGCTCCTTCATATCGAAATGATGCGGATACATCCAGGCATGGACAAGCATGGAGTAGACCCAAAACTGTCATGAGGGCTGTTTATCAGATATCTTTGGGTATTAATAAAATATCTATCTATCTATCTATCTATCTATCTGTCTGTCTGTCTGTCTGTCTGTCTGTCTGTCTGTCTGTCTGTCTGTCTGTCTGTGATGAGCTGAAGAGTGTTGCTATGAGCTGAAGAGTGTTGCTGGGGAAAGGGACACCTGGAAGAAACTTGTTGGCTAAGCAGAGTGAATAAATGAATACATGAATAGTAACACCTTGTCTCCGTTGTGTTCAAGATCCCTCTGCCAGCCACTTGATCCGCTACTCCGACCTCCCACTTTATGCTGCCAACTAGTCTCAGCCACAGCCGGACCCACCCATCCACCCCAATCGTCCCATCCTGCCACCAGTCCTCCCCCTTCATCTTCATGGAAAAATAAACCCACTTTCAAATTTGCATCCTGGTCTATGTCTCTGCCTTAGGTCCCAGTCCTATTTGGAACCCTCTGCACATATTACAACAGCAGGGCTCTGGTTTTAATGAGTCTGGGTTCTAAGCTGGTCTGCTTCGGTCCCCACTTGTCAGCCATTGAAAATGTTTGGCGCATTAGGATATGTTAATCAGCAGCTGATATCCTACATCAAGCAGGAGTGGGAACAAATTCCACTTACAATTACAGCGGTCGTTCTCCTCGGTTCCCACATGCTTACAGAGGGTTGTAAAAAGAGATGAGGCAACACAGTGGTAAACATGACCGTGTCCCAACGAGTCTGAAACGTATTGCCGGCATCAAATTCAAAATGGGGGTATAATTTTAGCTACCAATTACATTTGAAGTGTTGTCTTTGTGTTATATTTTGGGAAAAGGGTTGTAATTCATGATCATTATAGGCCTACATGTATTTAATGGGTATGATCAAGTTGCTCTTCCTGAAGAGTGAAGAAATATTAAGCTCTCTGGTGTGTAGAGTTTGTGGGATTTTTAAGCAGAAATGGAATATTATATTTATAATTATATCCCTGAAAGATCGGGGATATAATGCAGTCGTCATCGCCGCCGTAGATCCTTCGTGTTAGCGCGTTTACTCAAAAACTGTTACATGGATCATTTTCAAATTTTTTAGGCTCATAGATGTTAAGGCCTGGAAGAATTGGAGTGTTTTTGGGAAAGGTAGGTTATATGTTTCAAACACTACGTTGAATTTCATCGGCAAAACTTTTTGGACCATAATTCCTCAAGCATTCTTTGAGTCCAAATTTGGCGTATATGAAGCGTCTCGATGAGATCTATCCTGGGTATGTCATATTTTAATCTAATATTTCACATTTTTACTCACTAGGGGGAGCTTTTCTTTAAGTGAGAAAACGTTGAAATATTTTTTACTGCTTGTAAAGCGAAGGAGAATGGGGACTTACCCTTATTTTGGGGGACTACCGCATAGATCTAGTTTTGACTGTCAAAAGTATATTAAAGTTAAAATCCAACAATAACATGTCTTAAAATTCTCTACTGAACTTTTCTGTGTATTCAGAATCAAGAGCCATGTCTGCAGGTCAGCAGCGAGGAAGGTAAAATGCCTTTCATGGACAAATAAGCACTGAGCAAAGGTTGAACTGGACCGACTGGGCAACACTTCATGGGTAATTGTCAATGATGCAGATCCACCACTTTAAAGACAGGCCATCAGATCCACCTCATAGACCACCTTATAGAGCCTCAACTCTGTAGTTATATAGATAGTTTAGCCTACAAGAAAGGGAAAGAGACTGTTTGTGTACTTGATCATTGAGGTGGACAAATGTGGATTTCTCCAGAATCACAGGTTTTCAGTGTGGCCACATTGTACACGTCTTAAAATAGCTCAACAGAATAGCATTCTGTGCCTCCATTAGCAGGGCTTGTGCTCTGTAGCCCCAGCATGACCTTAAGATCTGCATCACTCAGTGATGCCTCGTTGCTTTTAGCATTACAACTCAGAGAGAAAGGGAAAATGATGAATCCAGAGAAAACATACCGGCTTCAGCGTGACCCATTCAGCACCTGCCCGTGTTTCACAGCACCGTTTGTTTTCATCGGACAGACTCTAATGCTTTCATATTACATTTTGATACATTCTGTCCTTATGTAGGTGCAAAGGTATAAGAGATATATAACTCAAATATGCATTAATGCGATGCTGTAACAATAATCTAAAGGATGATATGCATTCATTTCGAATATTTAGTTAAGTTGAATTATAGCCGGGGTTATGGTTTGATACCTTAAAGAAAAATCTATAAGGACATTCATTACTTCCTGTGTGGAGCTTTTTGGGTTTTTTTTTTTATGAGAAATGGTTTCTTGTCTCTTTATATTAGCTCTGTGATGAACTTGTGATTTGTCCTGTGTCAGATGTGACAGGCTCCAGTATCCCCATGACCCTGCACAGTAACAAGTTACAGAAAAAAAGAAATATGGATGTCTGGATAAAAGCTTTTGATTAATGCTTGCTATTAATAACAACTCATAGGCATCTATGCAAACATGGGCGAACAACACAACCGTCTCTTGTTGCAGCTTTCGTACATCCATATGTTCGGGCATATATGACACCATGTAGCTGTACTGGCTTATGATAAAAAGCATTATTCATTTTTAACCCAATGTTGCCCGGTCAACGGTCGTAGAGCCGACATAGAGGTGAGAAATGAGCACAAATTGATGGTTAATAATAAAATGACATCACAAAAGACTGATGTTAATGAAAAGACGTGACGTGTTTATATGTGGGTTGAATTGCCTGGTACTCATTTGTCAGCAGGATAACTAAAATCTGCAGAGGCTATTAACCTGATTCCATCTGTTCTAAAAAAAAAAAATTGTTGCTTCTTTGTAGTTTAAAAAGTTCCATTACCAACCACAAATTTTAAAAATCCTAATAGAAATTGATTCACAAAAGCAAGTGGAGTTTTGTCCAATTATGTCCAGTATTTTTTGTAAAAAAAAAACAAAAAAATCCCCCTAGTGAGTAGAATATAAACTAGAAATGTGAAATATTCAAATATAGATCTCTGTGACTCAGTTCAAATGTTCCAAATTTGGACTTAATCGGAGCAACCATTAGGAAGTTACGTTCAGAAAACAGTGTTTTTCATAAAACAGCTCCCTCTAATGAGTTAAATATGAGCTACTAGAGTAAAAGATAAGATATTAACAAAGGTTGAGCTCCTTCAGTCGATTCATACACACCAAATTTGGACTGAATCGGATCAAATCAATTGACATCTTCCTCACTCAAAGATTTATGTGGTTTTGAAAATTAAGAATTATCCATTAAAATAGGTCTTGAGTTATCGGGCTAACACAAAGATATCTGCAGCGGCGGTTGCTGCGATGACCATTCCATAATAAACCAGATATTTTGGAGATATTATGATTGAAAATGCTGTAATGTACGTGGCAGGCAGTAGTTGGTAGCATGTGACAGAGGTAGTTATAATTTGCTTTTAAAAATCAACACCATAGAGTCTTCCATTGTTTTGTTGGCTGATACGTAGCACACGTAGCTACGTTAAAAACACAATGGCCATAAATGTTTTTGACCGTTTGAATGGGAACAGAAGCAGCGGTTATTAAAAAATGATAAAACTCTGGATATTCAGGCCTAGAACATGTGTTTGTTGTGCAAGTAAAAGGTAGCCATGCTGCAAAAGCTCAGCATTTTATGCAGAAAAACATAAGAAAATGCATGATTGGCATCCTATGAAGTATTTGCCATGACACAAAGAATGTAACCTGGTCTGTCTATGAAACCATAAAATTTTTGAAGCTGATCTGAATCACAGAGTTAATATAACAAATTCATTTTCAAACTTTTCGCACAGGAGAGCAAATGAAAGAGAGGACTCCTTGAACTCCTCAAGTTTAATGTGAAGTTATCTCTGAAATGTATTTATCATAAAAAATAAAAATAAACAAAAATCCCCCTTTTGAGTAAAATATTAGCTTTGTGAGTAAAATCTGATTTATACAAGATTAGATCTCCTTTCTTTGATTCTTATTTAACCTTAAAACTTTTGTAGATAAAGCCGCCCCTTTAGCGTCAGACATATATATACAACCGACCTTTCCCAAAACCAATCCAGTTCTTCCTTGTACTAAGGTTTATGTGAGTATGAAATTTAAAAATGATCCCTGAAATCATTTTTTACTTATCGCATCAACACTAAGGATCTGATGCAGCTTACGTGAACGCAGCGATAACTATTCCATAATATCTTTTCATTCTAAGCCACTAAACTCCAGGTACCCACACCTCCACAAAATCCAATCCACAGGGAGGGGCCACATGGATAAATTTCGTGAGAACCCTGAGAGAGCAACCTCCTCATACATCCGTTGCGTAGACAGAGCCGAGGAGAGAAAACAGACTAAACTATTCCCCATGTTTTGAGCTTATAGCATGACCTCATGCCCTGCATATTGTTATTGACTGGGGACCACAAGTCCAATCTCCAATGACTAATGCTCTATAATATCTGCAACCCTGCAAAATGATAATAAGAGAAACAAATTTCAGCCCATGCATGGGCTCTGCAGATACTGATGCACTCCTCCAGTGGGTCATAAGTGATGATTTAAAGGTGAGCTGTGCACGCCGCCATATCTCGGAAAAATATATCCCCATCCATAGTGGTTGCACTTGCACATGGCCATATCGTAGAAGAATGGACTACTGGCCTTGGCGGGGGCATGTGGTCTCTGATTACCCCTCTGGCCGATGATATTTCTTCCTTGATCACCACGATATGTTTACTGTAAAGAGAGAGGGTCGGAAAGAGAACGAGGATGTGACAGGACAGGGATAGCAGTCAATATGGAGGTTAGTGGCGAAAGAAGCAAACATTGATGGTTTTGTTAATATGAACAGCTGGTGAAATGGAACAAGTGACGATATATGTATATATGTACATGGTTATTAAAGGAGGTTATGGTTTTCACTTCTGTGCGTTTGTCTGTTTGTCTGTTTGTTTGTTTGTTTGTTGTGGGGATAAGATTACGGAAAAACTACAGACTGGATTTGCACGAAATTTTACCCAGATGTAGGTTTTGGTATTACTTGGAAGTGATTTTGTTGACATTATATGTTTTGCATCCTTTAAAACCGAAATAATAAGCCATGACATCACAATGTGGCTAAGATCCCTTTGTTACTTTGGTCCTATGATGTTTTTTCAGGGGGTAGAGCTGGGGACTTTTTGTGTACTTGATCATTGAGGTGGACAAATGTGGATTTCTCCAGAATCACAGGTTTTCAGTGTGGCCACGTTGTACACGTCTTAAAATAGCTCAACAGAATAGCATTCTGTGCCTCCATTAGCAGGGCTTGTGCTCTGTAGCCCCAGCATGACCTTAAGATCTGAACAGTGAGCTGAACAGAGACGCTGAAGGGGAAGGTGGAGGAAATGAGCAGCTACTGAGTATTTGAGAGATACTGAGACAGTTGGCTTGAGTTGTCGGTAGATATAGAGGCTGACAATAACTCAGACATTAATGAAGGAATCTGCGTGGATTTTTCCTGAACTTAGGCTATTGTTGTGCCTTGGCGAAGGTTAGCGCTCTCTGAGCACTTTCTATGTTTAATTTTGTAATGGACTTTGAAGTAAAAACTAAGAAATCATGATTAATTAATGATTAAGGCCTCTGGCGTCAGGACATTGTTGGTTTAGGTGTTTTAAAAAATTGAATTTCACTGGTAACCTCCATCCATCCATTTTTTTTCCCACTTATTTTGGATGGTTAACGTTGGAGCAGGCCACGTATGATAATCCAAATTACATTCTTCCTGGTAACGTTCTCGATGAGGTTTTTCCCAGACCAGATGTGATAAATAAGCCAACCAGTGAGTTCTGGGTCCACGCCTGGATCTCCTACAAGTTGACTGGAAAAACCTCTAAAGGGAGACAACCATTAGTCTCCTGATCCTGATCCTGATCCTGATCCGATGGCCAAACCACCTTAACTGTCTCCTATTTACGCAAAGGAGTAGCGGCTCTACTTCGATCTTCCTCCGGACTTCCGGAGGCTAATCCCAGCCGCCTTCAGTCTAGCTTCTTGTACCTTCAACCTCAGTGTAACGTTCGCTACCCAGAGCTCATGAGCACAGGTGAGGGTGGGAATGTAGATCCACTGGTAAATTTATTGCTTCAACTTATGACTGTGCTCTTTCGTCACCAGGGACCAATACAAGACCCACATTACCGCGGATGCTGCGTCAAAACCCCATGTCCAACCCCACGGTCCATTTCCCCAGAGATACTTAATATCTTTTGAGGGAACAACTTACCCCCAGAGTAAAATATGATACATGCAAGAGATATATCCACGTCGATTCATATATATGTCATATATATTTTGGGGCTTTAGATGAAAACTAACTATTTGAGAGATCATTTTCAAATAATATCCCCACCTTGACCTTTATGTGAGGAAGAAGTGGATTGATATATATTTATCAATCCGACACTAGCTTCATCTCCAAAAGGTTTCTAGTAATTTGTCAACCGTTGGTCTGATTTAGTCCAAATTTGTTGCATTTTAATGGAGGAGATCAATAATGTTATATATTGTATGTTTTACCCATATTTAATTTCAATAGTTCATAATTTAGTCACTTTAGGGAGCTTTTTACTTTACTTCTACAAAAAATAACTTTTAATTTTTAATTTCAGCGGTTCAATCAAGGTGATTGCTGGTACAATGAAGGGGAGTAGGGACTTTCAGGGGATATAGACTCGCCATCATGGACGACAGCATAGCTCTAGTTCAAAGATGGTCGTTTTAACTTGGTTTCTTGGAAGAGGTCCACATTCTTTGAATGGGGTTGATCCAACTAATTCTGCAGGAGGGAAAATTCCCTACCAAAATGGAATACAACCTAAATATATAAAGTTGGTGGGATCTCTTAGTGCTCACAGAACCCCATTTCATTATATGTGAATACTTTCAAGGATTTAACTAAATGAATCCAAAAATAAGACAAAAAAGAGGAAACTCAATCGGATTCGTTCAGGCCAACCTGATTGAATCTCTTAAATGTGAAGTTGTTGAACCTCATGCAAGACCTACATGATGTGACCATGTTCATCTTTCACACAATGAATTATTCCATGAAAAAATGCGTGTTACATTTAATTGAATCTGACAGCCTCCAAAGTATCTGTTTGTTTACTGTCCTAACGTTTCTGTCTCAATGTTATCAGACGGTTTATCACGGGGAACATTTATTATACTGGTTATATCGTCTCTTTGTTTAGAAAATTAATCAACATATAGCCTGTAAAATATCATAAACAACAGAAACGCTGTGAATTCAGTGTACTGGGGTCCCAATATTTTCATGCTTCATGGATGGAGCCAGAAGGAGAGGGACGCTGAGACACATCTGGTGGCTTTCATTTCCATTTTCTAGCTCGGCTCTAAATTGTATTCCCTCTCATATTCATGACTGGAGAACGGCTAGCATTCATTTGTGATTCATAAAGCTTTGTAGCACCTTTCCCAGATATACAAGCTCTTCCCCAGCGTCAGCGGAGATTGGCTCCAGCCCCCTTAAACCTCCCCTCTGAAATGATATGCATGCATACAGGTAACTGACGGCCGGATCAACTCTACACATAAATATGTTCACGTCAAAATTTGATGGTTTTAGTTGGAATATTATCACTTCTGAGCATTCTTGTGATTGTGTCCTTTCCTTATTATGTCCAAAAAGGGTTGCATGCCTGCGTAAATGAATAAATAAATATATCTATAGATGAATAAATAGATGTATATCTACAAATGCATGACCAACTGCATAAATGTAGTCTGGCACATTTGGGTCTTTTCACCCCCCTCTTTTAAGCACACTCTTTCACCCCCCTCTTTTAAGTCACTTTTCATCGAAATTCGTCAAAAAAAAGTAAAATCTCTGCAAAATAACCTTTCAGAAAGCACTTTTTTTTTCTGGATGCTACTGACATTCCTGGACAGAGACACTCCTTTGAAAGGACTTTAAATATCAGAATCACAGTTCATCATCGTGACACAGTCCTTCAGAATGGAAAAGAACAACCTCCTCCTTCACCCGGACAGGAAATCAACATTTATCTAATTCTTTAAAAAATGTTTGGCCAGGAAAATGAAAATGACTATATTTTTTTCACTAAAAAATGTTGCTACACAGTGACTTAAAATATTTGATAAATTCTATGATAGTAGCAGCCAAACATTTAATTCACACCTTTACCTTGAATGGGGAAAAAGGCATAGGGCTTCATAAAATGCATTAAAAAAAAAAAAGGAAGAAATTCCACAGCTGGCTTTCTATTCATCTATATTCTTCGATTTTTGGTATTCTTGATAAATATCACCCGACCCATAAAAAATATAAAAACGAGTATCTGTTTAGACTAAATAAAGTCAACCACATTTATCTAAAAGTTAGCGGTTGAATCAAGTCAACAGTAATGAGTAATCACACTTTGATGCTTTTCAAGCCAGAAATATTTCCTTACCAGTCATCATTTGTTCTTCAGCAAATTCGGCACCGTGATGCCAGTGAACGGGCCCCTTCTGATTGGTCTAAATTTAACATATGGTGGTAGCTCAATGAAGCTTGTCTTTTATATACAGTTGTAGAATATTTTAGTCTTGATGGAGGATTTCAGTGTCATAACTGAAAATGAAAGATACAAAATCATTATGGGCTGGCTTGGTGGAACCAGTCCCATCAAGCCAGCCCATAATGCCCGCTTGGCCAAGCTCCCTCCAGTATTAGCTGGCTTAGAAATACAACTGGAGCTTTCTGATAAGTCACCTCTGCATAAGTGCCCAAAGAGTGGTTCAAGCCATAACATTGAAACCACCTACCTAATACTGTGAATATCTCATTTTTGCTGCAAAAACGGCTCTGCCACACATTGTATGTTCTGACACCTTTATATCAGAACCAGAACGGCTACATTAGCTCTTCTGATGGATCGGACAACATACGACCAGGATTCACATTTTATGCATCAGGGAGTCTTGGATGCCCCTGAGACTATCACCACTGTTCTTTCTTAAATGACTTTGGAAGGTATAAACCACTGCAGACCAGGAAACACCAACCAGACCCGCTTCTTTCGAGACCCAGTTGGCTAGCCATCACTATTCAAGGTGGCTTACCTATTTTTCCTGCTTCCAATACATCAACTTCATGGACAAAATCTTTATATGCTGCCTGATTTTCACCCACCCACAGCAAGGCATCACAACCAATGTGACTCTGACTTCACCTGACAGTGGTTATAATGTAATGGCTGATCAGTGTAGAAGCATCACCTAAACTCATTTGTTACTTATGATATTTATCTTAGTAAGTGAACGTATCCATGATCGTATCCATGATCGTATACAACGGGTACGGAACCATCTGCTGGAGACTTAATGAGACTCTTTTGTTCTCATCGTTCCTCCATTATCGGTTCTGAGGCAGAGAGAGGGAAACATGGAGGCTATGGGTCTCATCGGGTTTGCGGTCAGTGGGTTGTGAAATGCTCCACCTAGGGGAACGTGTGGCCAAACATTTTTTTTTCTCAATGCAATTTAGCAAGCGATAATATATTATCTGCGGTCGTAAAGCGTCACTGCTGACTGGTCAAAGCGCTAACGTCGGTGTTGGGATTTGATGGTCATACAGAGGAAATATGGAGGCATAATTGCCTGGCTGAGTGTTTCAAGACCTGCATCTCCTAAGATCATCACTGCTGCTTCTAAAATCCACAGTTTGATCACGCCAGGTTTGACTGAGACACTTCATACTTCTACACTTCTGCTGAGGTGTAGCTCTTAGCCACATAAGTTTATTTTGTGTAAAGTATCATTTGGATTTGTTTCATATGATTTTTTTACAGATAAAAATTACATTTCTTCATACTTTACATAATGGAGCCTTATTGCCATTTTACAAACTGTCTTCCTTTAATAACTGAATAAAAACAACAACATAAAATATCATATATGGCTCATTCAAGGATTTCAGGTAACTTTAAGGGTAAAGAAAGAATAGAAAAATGTAGGATTCTAACAATAAATTTTTTTTTTTATTTCTCATAAAAATAAAACTATATAGGTAACATTTCCAGCCCCTTCTGGTTTTACACCTGTACGTTTTAAAATATTAATTATGAGGGGGAAAAAATGAGATAATACAAAAATCAATCAACTCCGGTAGAGACAAATTGAAAAAAATGATAAACTTTCCTCATCCTGGATTGTTACCAAAATTGTAGCCTCCGCATTATATAAGTCAGAATTAATAAAAGATTCTGAAATGTTTTTGGAACATTTCAGAATCTTGAGTGCTGACATTTTACAACATCTTGTTTCATAACTGCATGTCCTGACCTCAAACCAGAGATCAGATGACTGATCAGATGTCTAAAATCAGACTTTCATGGATTTAAGTCATGTTTTAGTTTAGTTTGGTTTTGGTTTATAACAATAACAGATGCAAATCAATATCATGATAACGTAGTTGACAAATAATAAATGTAATGCTTTATCCTCAACATTTTGTAAAAAGAAAAAAAAAATGAGAGACGGTGCGTCATATGTCTCACTTAAGTCTCACTCTAAGATTTTTTTTCACCACAGGAAGTGACATCACTGGGAGAAGGTCACATGTATATCTTTTATTACTGAGATTAAATATTATAACTGAAATTGATATTCTATGGAATTGATGTTATAACTGTTATATATAATAGAATAAACACAAAATGACTGAAAATTAAAATAAATCATGTTAATCCAAGTGGAATGTATGAATCAGGAGCTGAAGATGTCCACTGATGTGAGGGGAGGGCGTCTTTTAAATCCATATTTTATGTATAAATTGTGCCTAAAACATAAATAGGGTATTACTAATAGTAATACTATTTTACTAAAATCTGATTGAAAAAAATCAAAAAAAAACAAAAAAAACAAGAGGTTTATCTGGGTGATGTGAAATGTACCATGACACACACAAAATATTTCCATTATTTAAACGATTTCAAATAAAGACAAGTGATTAAATAAAAAACACGAAGCAGAGGGTTTATTATTGTCAGCACCGCCTTGGACTTTCATTTGTAATACAAAGTCACTGTCGGCAGATTAACGCAGAGAGGAAGACATAATAGAGCATAAACAGGCCTTATTCCTTAATTCCTGGACGGCTGGTGCCTCGTCTGTATTATAGCACAGCCTTCAGTGAATCAAAGGTGACTGTTTTCCCAAGCCTCTGTTTCACTGCAATTAGTGTAACTGTGTAGTAGAAGAAAAGCCTCTGATATGCTAACTAGGCCAGCTTCATATTAGTTTAGTAAATGAAGACCTCCGCAAACAATGCCTAATGAGGCGGCACTGTTTGTCCGGCCTCGCCGTTTCAGGACTTTGCATGTGTCTCTTTTATTGCTTCCACTTCCTCTTTTTCCTCTTCCTGTATATGGTTTTTCCGAATTACGCACTTCAATTGGAAATAGATTGATGAGGATGTGGTCGGGGCGGACATCTATTCCATTTGCTCTTCAACAACAGCAATGCCCGCGATGCTCTACGGTTGACTGTGGGCGATTTGAGCTCTAAATTGTCTCGGCGGATACATTCGCTGGTTTGCGCTTAATGGACTGCGATGATAGTCACCCATCATCCTCGGCAGACGCTTGCGATGTGTTTAAAAATTGGGATCCAGTGACTCTTCTGAGTCAGCATTTTTTGAGCGAGGTTACAAAACTCTGCAGTTACAGCTTTGGCACGCCGAGTTATGGCGTTGCAATACGGGGTTGACAAATAGTAGTCACCTTGAAAGACGAGGTGGTTCAGTTTATATTTGGCTCCACGAGAAGGATCCTATCACCTTACCTGGCTGTAGTCCTTCTGCTTAACTCAGACACAAGAAAAAGAAAAACTAGACAGCACACCAGACAGAGAGGGCAAACCTCCGCCAACGCGCAGCAGCACTCGAGGGTCGACATCGTTGTGATCTATTATTCAGCATACATTCGAATGACTGAACCCATCTAGTTAATAATATTCCCAGTGATTGTATAATTCATGATGAGGTTTATGTGGAAATTTCTCATTTTTCACCAATTATACCCTCAAACTTTGTTAAAATTGTTTTGAACTGCTTTATGTTATAAATGGACTAACTGTGGGTTACTGTGTGTGTTAAGATAAGATAAAATAATATAAGATAAACCTTTATTAGTCCCACAACAGGGAAATTGCAGTGTTACAGCAGCAAGTAATCGGTCTTAATGGGTCGTAATAAACAACAAACATCTATCACAAAATCCAAATCGGGTTCTGAATCGGGTTCATTTCTGGTAGTTAGCTGTTGATGCTAAATATGCACAGAAAGTTTGAAGCGAATCGGCTTATTATTGATTGAGACAAAAGACACCATACACTTTATAATGTTTGTATATTTTTATATTTACTTTATATTCCTTTTTCATCACACCCTATATAATACCCTATCGTTTGTATTCAGTTATATTCGGCTGATTTTGGATTAATATCTTATCTAGTCTTAAATAATGATTGAGAGCAGCTTAGTGCATTGTCCTCTTGTTGAGTTTTCATGCTGTTGGCCTCCACAAATACCGTCAGAACCGGAAACTGGTCGGATTTTCTCTGTTGTAAAGAAGAAAAAATCCACCTTTCGACGAACTTACCCGCAGGTTTCCCTTGTAGAACTGGTTAATTCAAAAGCTTCTCCTTCCAAACCTCAAAAAATGTTAAACTTAACTCCAATTTTCATCTGGGGAGTTTATAATGGGAGATAAAGGTGAGAAAAACATTTAAATAGAATATTTTAGATCCATGCTCTGAACCATCTTGTTTCTGAGCTGTCAGGCGTGTGATGTTAGTAGCAGCTAATGCAGCCTCAATCTGCTGCCCTCCAGTTCACCTCTTTCAAAATCCGCACTCAGAGCCCCAGTAATATCACCTGAGGACATTATGTCTGACTCATCACTGCGCTCTACAACCGGTTTCACACACAGATATAGATATACTGTATTAGTTGATTTCTGTTGAGAAGATATTACAGATTGCATTTCTGCATGAATAAGAAAAAATATGAGACTTTTGTTCAAATACTAAAATACTAAAACTACAAAATAGCCCTAAACTGTCATCCTAGCAGGAAGGGTATATCCCCGAAGAGCCACCAATCCCCTGCGTTGTACAAGCAATCCATCAACTCCTTCATCACCTCCCGTCTGGACTACTGTAATGGAGTCCTGTCCGGGGTACCCAGCAAAACCCTGGACCGGCTCCAGTATGTCCAAAACTCAGCTGCCAGTGTTCTCACCCGCACAAGCCCCTAACAACAAATCACCCCCACCCTCATCCACCTTCACTGGCTTCCTATCGAATCACGCATCAACTACAAACTCCTCCTGCTCACTTACAAATCCCTCGATGCCCTTGCCCCCCAGTACATCACCAACCTTCTCCACCCCTACACTCTTTATCGGAGGCTTCGCTCCTCATAACACTGATCTGCTCTCCACCCCCCACACAAAGCTGCGAACATTCGGCGACAGAGCCTTCAGCCTTGCAGCCCTTGCCCTCTGGAAATCAGGAATTCTGCAACCCTGGACATTTTCCAATAAACTCCTTAAGCACCACCTCTTCTTAAAGGCCTAGGATCTCAATGTCCCCCCTACACATCTCTCGTTTTAATGTTTATTTATTAGTATGCTTTGACTATCCTCTTTGTTAAGCGTCCTTGGGTTCAGAGAAAGGCGCTATATAAGTCCAATTTATTATTGTTATTATTAGTATAAAGCTTAATGGTGAGAATAACTGAGGATCTGTATCAGAAAAGCTGCTGGTATGTACTAGTACACTTCATCATTGATAAATTCTGTCACTCTTTAAAGACACCAAAGTCTTCATTGTGATGTATCGCAGCATCCTCCACTTATTTCTCCACAGACTTGTGCAAAAACACTTCATGAAGTTGAAAGGATAAAGTTCAAAAACTTATTTTCCTTCCAGCTCGGTCCCCATCAGGCCGAGAAATAAATGGCATGACATTTCTCATTAACACTTTCCTCCTGGAGGGATTTCTATCGGGGGGTCTGTCCACAGCAGTTTGAATGAAGTGCCAAGAGAAGCCAGTAATTACATGTAGAAGTAATGTTTTAACATGAAAGGGATGACGGAGCAGATTTTCCCAGCAGAGGGGCCATCCATTTAATCCATGTTCCATCAAACTGGCTATTTTTCCTCAGGGCTGAAGGTTACGGGATCAGGTTCTCTTGTTTCCTCAAATAGCGGCCAGGACCTTTGTTTGCTCCACTGCCAAGGCTATCAGCCTTTTCTTACAAAGCAGACTTTTATAACCAACAGGCCTTTATTTATAATCCCTTTTAGATTTAACCCTTGGACGTCCTGCTCAGCCGTTGAGTTGAGCTCATTTTGAGTCTCTTATTTCATATAGAAAAATGTGTGACACTTGACCTGTTTACTATATGACCAAGTGGCAGCATGTATATGCTAACGAGTAGGGAGGGGCCGAGGACGGAGCCTTGGGGGACACCATAGGTCAAAGGGGCCACCAAGGAAGGGGCATTAACCTCGTCTATTGAAAAAGTCCTATTAGATAAGAAGGAATCTTTTGACATATGTGAGGATTTATTCAACAGAATTATGTAACTTAATACGTTGAAAGAAAAGTCTAAATGGGTCAAATAGGTTTTTTATTTAGAACATGCTTTACCAAAAGGTTGAGCTCTTCTCATCAAAATCTATTATTTTCCATGGAATACAAATTTTCATTTTGAAATGATAAATGAATAATTTTAAAAGTGACATTCTTTTACTGTTTAAAAAGATGCTCGACTAAACAATGTCCTTTATTGGTAAATGTAGAATGTCTGAGATAATACATTAATAATTCATAAAATATGCAAATGAATCATTTTTCCATATATTTTATTTCCTGGTGAGGATATGAAGGAGTAAAGAGGAAAACACTGACTTTTTTTCTTTTTTTTTTACCCTGCGCCATTTGCTCTATTAAATATTTAATTCTCAAAGGAAAAGACAGGAAAAGCTTCCTGTGTCCATTTCAAATGCCATAATGAATTGATATCATAGAAGAAATAATCCCAACATGTCAGAAATCATAAGTGTTTCACTCGGAGAAAGGTTTATAGATCTAAACACGGGGCTCTGCAGCGGTCCCACGGGTGTCCACGTCTAAATTCCTGCTGGCAAACAGCATTTATAGGCACAGTGCGTCAAATTTAGGGGTATCACTTTGACTGAATGGAATTTAATATTTACATGTTTTTTGGAGCCCCTATCAGCTGATTATTAAAATATTTCATCTAAAATGAGTTTAAACCCTTTATATCTCCATCAGAGTGGGTCTTCACTTTCAGGAAGGGTTTCATTGGCACTTTGAGATTTGATCCAAATGTAAAGTGCGTTATAAATTAAATGTATTATTATTATTATTATGTAGGCCGTCATGTTTGCACAGTCATCTGGATGGACCAACCGGATGCTGGCTCTACAGACGGATTTATAAGTTGTCAGCAGTTTACCTCTCAATGTTTACAGAGTTTGGTCTTCATGCTTACCGTTTATTTAATGATGGTTTAGAGGTAAACCACCGGGTCTTTGCGGTTTAGTGGGATTCAACTCCATCTGGTTCTTCATCCTTACATTCTTTGACGTTGAGATTTTTGTTAGTTGTATTTTATTGTGATAACTAATTATCTTCGCCCCTAACACCCCCAACCCCCACATCCACTGTGCAGGATGGGGGGAAGAACCAACACAACAGCACTACAACAGTCCTGAACAAAATGGAGATCTATCGATCTCAATTACTTGCTTCTTGCTCTTCGTAGCCCCCCATTATCAGCTGCTGCCCTTAAATATGACTCTCTCTCCACTCATCTAGTCTACCCATCTCCACCTGGTACTCGCAGATCCATCAGACACATCATTCATCAGCCTCATCAGAGTCATCATCCACCACCACCACCAGTATCCAGACTCCAAAGGGGGGACATTCCATGCTGCTGCTCAGGCTAGAGACCCTTCGATCCCAATCTCCCTTAAAGATTCTGAGAATCAAAGACCTTTTGGTGGACTAATTATCACAATCATCTGTCGTAATAAATAATTATATTAATCGCTTTCTTACATGTAAACCAAAACACATTCATTTAAAGGAGCTTCATCACTCGACAGGCTACTGGGTGACATCTTTTTGATATATCTGAAGGCTATCGTAGATTCTTCGATTAAAGACGGTGGTGGCAAATTTTTTAGAATAAGTTGCAATTTGGAACTCCACCGTCAGATGCCGCTAAATTTTACACAGCGGACCATTAAAAGGCCACTTAGCCCACATGTGGTAATGGGTCTCTATATTCAAATTAATTGTTTGGTTGGTTGGATGGCATATTTGTGTCCGTTTGGAAAACTTTGGTGTCCATCTGAACATGCTGTGAATGAATACTGGGGATCCGGTTTTGCCTCAAAGAACAGCTCTCTTCAGAAAGAAATTGAGATTCAGCTCTTGGCTTCTCATTAAACTTGCTGTTGTGTTTACATTGTCAGAGGGAATTTCATCATTTTGAATAAATTGCTGAGTTATCGGGCAGTGGCTCAGTGGAACCAAGCAGATACAGAGTTCTTGTGTCTGGACAAAAAATATCAAGGCTTTATGCTTAACATTAAAGATGTACACGCATACAAATAGAGCTTGCTGTTCGTTCTCTTTGTTGTACTTGTGCACGTATTTGCAGAGTTTATATATACTTTCTAATAGCCTATTTATCACATATCACCTGTTTTAATTAACATTCACATATATTTATCTCATCGTTTCTCCTGATTAGAACCCACAGATATGATAGCAAAAGTAAAGAATAGAGTGAAAATCTCTAGAAAAAAAGAAAAGTTTTTTTAGAAAATCTGTAAAAAAAACTTCAAAGTAGACCATTCCCTTTTTACTCATTAGGTATATCATCACATTCGTCTCTAGTTTGGCCGTTTGTGGGGAAGCGTAAGGGGCGCTGAGTGGTACGTTTGAAATGGATGTATCTGATATCCTACATAAATGGAGATTAAATGAGCCTTTAGGGAAAACTCACTCCATTCTCATGGTTTTCAGGTTTACTAGCTTGCTGTGGAAATAATTATATGCAGAGTAATAATTACGGGGAAACTAAATTCAAAGATGGGGCCGAATTTCTTTTGATGAAATTACTCACAAAGCACAGTTTTCAGCCGGGCATGCACCGTAGGATTTTAGAGGGATTATTGTTGGATTCCAACTCAAACTGTGCAAACAAATCATCTGAGGAAGATCATGATTTGTGTGCTCACACTGCATGGTCCCATCATCATGCACGACTTGAGTGCTCGCTGGACCAACAGCCGTTTCTTTTGTTCTTTGTTGTTCTGTTGCTACCAGCCACAATCTGTGTTTCCTCTTCAGATGTTCCGACGGTCGTCGGGGAGCTGCTGATCGGTCCTCAATGGTAGCAAGCACAAAAACACAGACGCAGATCATAGAGTGTATGATTGGTGTAAAACCCTTTAATGTCTTCACAATAAAAAAATTTGAAAATTGGAGAAAAAAAGAAATATTATGTATTTTATTTCTTTCATTTGGTGTCCCCCAGGGCATCGCCCATGGCCCCTTACTTTTTAGAATATGTATTCTGCCACTGGGTCATCAGAGAAACCGGTTCAGTGCAGTGGCTCACATTTTTCAGTTGGCGATAGAGACTCAAAATGTGCTCAACCAAACAGTTGAGCGGGGCATTAAACGGTTATGGCACCATAAGTTTTCTAGTTTCTGGTTTGAGGCAATATTATTTCTCCCATCCTCCTGGCTTCACTCAGGTGTTCATACAGCGGTCTTCCAAATGATAATGAACCTTTGTATTCACTGCTGAAATAAATGTTATAATTAAGGAAATGATACTGTATTATTATGCCCGTGTCCAGCAATAATAATACAGCCAATGGCTTTTGTAAGCTATAACCATCAATCCAGATATTAACTGCTGACTCATCATCAAAACAGTCAGCCTTGTATTCAAAATATGCTAAATTTTTCTCATCAAATGAAATAAGATGAGAACAAATTAGGGTATTATAGGATGACATATTGCTTAAAATTAACTTTTCCAAACTAAATTTCTGGTTTTGTGTGCCGTAAATAAAAATCTAATGTGAAAAGGGTAAGCTATTCAAAAGATCAAAAGTTAATCTCGTCGAAAACCCTTCATTTTTGATTAAGCTTTGCATTTTTGAAGTAATAAAGTGCTTCTGACTATGTTTTGACATCGGTACTTCCACCATCCATTTGACACTCTTCACTCCAATACACAAAGAGAACGTAAATCGATACACAGGAGGAGGGTTCGGAGGGCCTTTATCTTTTGCAGCAGACGATTTGGTTGTGTGAATTATTCATCGGCGGAGAGCTATGGCCTGTAATGGTGAGCACACAGGATAGGAATAACAGCTTTTCCTTATCACTCTTAATCTTAGAAGCTGCAGTAATGCAATTCCTAACATTTAGCACTTAATGGTGTGTCAGGGAGGGAACATGATCTAAGACCATTAGGGTTGTTTTGTGCTGAGGTTCAAAAAGTGCTTTTTGCCTCTTATCTCTGCTGCTGGGCTAACGAAGCAGGCGGAAAACCGTGGAAGGTGTGAGGAAAGTCAGGTTTAGGGATACATTCAGCCTATCAAATAAAGGTTGAATTCTTGTCCTTGGACCATCATGTTATCTGCGGATTTGTTTAATTACTGTACTATTAATTTCTACTAGTTGCTTGTTAACTGTTGTGCAACTTGAGAAAGTTTACATCGCAATGCAACCGTAAAGCTTTGGATATGTTTGTTGAGGAATAATAAAAGTAAGTTTTAAAATTTGTTGTAAAATTGTCATTAATAGCAAAATTATTGTCTCAAAGTGTTTTATTTATTTGTCATGAATAGTTATATTGGTTCTGCAACATTTAAAACAGTGTTTCACCTAAATAGCTCCCCAAGTGAGTAAAATATGAAGTCATAAGTAAAACTAAAATTTGAAAATGATCCACAATATAATTTTTATTATATTGTTAGAGTTATCACGCTAACATGAAGGATCTGCGGCGGACACAGCTGTGGAAGCAGCGTCGTTAACGGCAGTGGACACGATGACCATTCCATAATATCTCTGACTTCCTAACCGTTGGTCCGATTTAGTCCGAATTTGGTGCATATTACTCGACTGAAGGAGATATAGATAACAGTAATTCTTACAGTGATTCTGTTTTCTAATTGCCTTTTCCTACTTGTATATAAACCTTAGGGACCAAATTTCATATCCCGAGTCCCACGTTAGGGGACGGGGTTAAGTTAAGGATGTAACAGCGTGAGCTGGTTAAGGTAAAGGAGTGGCTTCGGGAAATATCAGATTTTCTCTTTTCAATAATTTGACATGTGTTGATAACAGAATTAGCGAATTTAGAGTTTTTTGAAAGAATTTTTGAAAATTTCAGAGCAACAAATGCTGAAACAATATCCACTATAATATACAACTAAATAAAGAACAAGGTGTCAAATAGACAAAAATGAGGACAGCATGTAATTTAAATTCATTTTGTAGATCTTTTTAACTTTAATGCCTTGAGTAACTTTTAGCAACTTAATCAAAAGCAATGGTTCCAGATTTTGTTGCTTCTTTAAATAACCGGCAAAAATCCATCCAATGATATTCTAAAGGAAACCATGAGGAACTTATTGCAGTATCTGTTACAGGCTGTGACAGCAACTGCAAGACCTACAGAGGAATAAACAGCAATAATATCCAAAGAATTCTTCCTCCATACAAAGAACAAGCGCTTCTCTTTTCAGGATGGTTTATGGATTGTGGATAGAGGAGCTGGTCGGTGAAAAAGAGGAACGACGGAGGTCGCCTAGAGAGCGTTGGACTGGAATCTTTTCTTCCTGTTGAGGCTGGGGAATGATGGAATACGTAACATAACCGTTTCAACCCTTGCATCACTTCTGAAGAGGTTTCACACCAACTTACACCTTCGCTCAACTCTCACATGACAGCGGTGTGGCATCGACGATCCCCCACTGGCACTGATGTGGGAAGAACCGCTGTTTATAATAATAAAAAAAAATGTGTGTGTCATTCTGTTAATTAACGTGAGCTAATTGTGATTCATTATTTCCTACAGTAAAAATGCGAATGAACCCATTTATGAAACGATCCAGCAGGAACATGTATATGCTAAAGGGTAAGGGTCCTAGGTCAGAGCCCTGGGGGACACAACAGGTCAAAAATGCCACATAGAAGGAGGCGTTAATCGTGATTATTGAGAAGGTCCATGTTCAGACTTACTGAACAGAATTATGTGACTTAAAACAAAACAAACAAAAAAAATTTAAATAATGGTCAAATAGTTATCTTAAAACCTACTTTGTCAAAAGTTTGAGCTAAGATGATTTGTCATTTTATTGTAAACTTAGAGTGTCAAAATATTGAATAAATCAATGCCCCCAAAAGAAATTAAAATTCCAAATAAATAATTTTTCCACCGTTTTTTTCTGTTTTTCTTGGTTAGGACATTAAAAGGTTTAAAAACCTTCGGAACAGCTAAGAAGACTCAAATATCAGTTAGAACTTGGCATTAGATTAGATTAGATGCTGAAGGAGATGAAAACGTGACCAGTGTTTGACTTCTTTAAATATTCTCTAAGTGTCCGGTTGACGGCGTAGAACTTACTCCTGCTGTTAAACTTGCTGTCATCACGTCCTCTGGCTGGGACCACCTCCTCACATGCTCCTCCTGACCCTCCCATTGGTCTGTTGGAACTCATGTGTCTTCTGATAACTCCACCCTTTCAGTCCTGATTTCAGTCAGTGCCACCAGACGGTGTCATTCAAACTAGATTAGCTTATGATGTGGTTGATGGGCACTCCACTTCTGAGTGTGTATCTTATGATCTGGCCAAGGAGCTTCAGGTCTATACAGAATAGCTTTAAGGACATTGCATCACCTCAGATTATGACGTAGTTGATTTTGACTTGTGGAGTTCGCTTCCAGTCTTTGGCCGCCAGATGCAATGAGTCCATGATGAAGATTATCCGTTAAATGAACTGTTTAGTGCCTCGGGTCACCCCCGGGGGCTGGTCTGTTTCCTGTCTGTCTGGATCTCAACTAAACATGGAGGAGCGGCAATCAGTTTCTATTCCCCACATATCTGTAACAAACTCCCAGAGATCTGCAGGTCTGCTACGACTCCCAGCTCTTTGAAAGAACGCCTCTCTGTTTACCCCTGCCCTCAATTCATTTAATTACTCAGTTATTACACTGCAGTGAGCCTGACTTACTCTTCAGTTAAGCATCTTTTAAGTTGCATTTAAATCATTTCAATATCTAAATGCTTTTCGTGTCATTTTATGTTGTTTTAATATTTTGTATTCGTTTATTTTGTCAAGCACTTGGAAATGCTGTTGTTGAAATGTGCTGCAAAACAAACCTGTGTTGTCAGATACGTGTTTGGGCCAATGAGTCATAGGAATTCTTATTACGGATACAGACGGCGCCTTCCATCTGTCGTCTCTGTTCGATTCAAAAGTATTATGAATGTTCTCGGAGAGCTTATGGATACCAAATGGTACCGACGACAAACATCAGGGTTATAGTTCCAACTAAATGACAAATGTCTACCAACAACATAGAAAATAAATGTATTGTTCAGAAGTTAAAACAAAATCTCACAATCCATGTGTACAAATTGAACGGCTTCACAGACCACTACCTTTAAGACTGTGTTGTGTTTGAAAGCCAGAACTCTGTGACCAACTGTCCATCTACCTCAATACACACCATGTGAGTTCCTCTATTGTACTTTTGCACATCTGCAAATGGTCTATTTGAATTCATATTTATATATGCCATTAGAGAGAGGACTCTTTTCCCTTTTCCGTAGATTTACATGTACACGTGTATTTCATTTATTCATTTTCTTATTTCTTTATTTCTGTCCTGTGTATGTATGTATATACATATATATATGTACGGCAAGTGCATTTTTGTGTTTGTCCCTATATAAACAGGTACATGTATGTATATGTACTGTATGTATGTATGTGTGCATATATGAAGAGAGAGTTTTTCTATCCATCCATCCATCCATCCATTTATCCATCTAAGTCCATTACGGTTTAGATGGATAAGCCGTATCATCCCTTCTCCTGTTAAAAACAAAGTGACATGATGATGACATTACAGACACTCTAATTTCCGTAAACTGACTCTCATTTTGTCTATCGTGAAAATCACACACGTGTGTGCGTGAGCACTTCACCCGTATGTTCGGACCTTAGATCGTCCGCCTCTCTAGATTCTACAGGGATACATGTTCCCTCTGTCAGCACAGAGTACCCTCCTCGAATCCTTGTTAGCATGTGTTGGAGCCGCTCGCCGCGTCCAGGGAGCTGCTCGAAAGACTGCACCTCGAAAGGTGTGATGAGATGAGATGTGCTACAGTGAGCAGGGAAATGAAGATCAGTGCATCAGCAGAGGGTGATGAGGTGGCACGCTTTAAAACACTACACTACACTTCTCCTAGTTCCTCCTCACACTCGGCACCTCTCTGATCTTTTTTCCAACGTGGGAAGAAAGAAGAAGAAGAATCTCTGTGAAGCAGCACGGCTGTATGGGGGATATATATGCTACCGTCTTTTTCTGCAGCGATGCTTTCAGTTTTCTTCACATGAAAACATGAAAAGTGCTGAAGAGAAAATGGTAGCGCATCAAAACACCCTCTGAAAGTCTCTTCTGACTTTCATTGGAATTCTCACACGATAGAGGTAATTAATCAGCTACACTCCGACCTGTGCCGCCTCTGTTTGAGTGCCGCCGTAATTGTTTGTCATAGAAATCCCGCCTCATTCTGCCACCGCTCATTAACGCTCCATGAAAGCTGAGCTGGAACATCGCCGAGCTCAACCAGTCGTCGTAACCACTTGTTTATAGCAGACCAAATTCTCTTTCGTTATTTGGAAGGTACACACCGACAAGGCCAGTCAGACTTTTCTCCTCCGTCTGCTGCGGAGAGTTATCTATTTTCTCTGGGTGGGTATGGATCGCGCCAAAGATTGAGTCTGAGAGAAGAAGAAAAAACATCAGATCGGCTGATTTCGGACATGAAGCTCATGTTCAGTTCATCCTTGGTTTTGATTGGTTCCATTCTGTTTCACCCAGAGGCATCAACACTCCTTAAGGTGTCATGTCTCTGAGCCAAAACAGCTCCTGTCTGCATTTAAAGGGTGCCTTTGACATTAACATTTTTCCACTCATCAGGAGGATTACACATTAATTAGGATTTAGCAGAATCGGAGTGACGTGGATAGTTATGGTGTCAGTTTTATGGCTATAAAACGCTGGGCGTTCACTAACAACTAACTAAGACTAATGAAATTTGAGTATTCATTATATATATGCGGCACCACTAGTACTTGTCTGTCATGTACTAGTGATGCTGTTCCAGATGTCTGTGTTGTTCTTCTCGCATGCTGCACATAATATCCGGAACACTGAGCTGTCAGTCCAAAACTCACGAGCCAATGAGAAGAAACCCCGCCCACGCAAGAGGTTTGTGTCAGACCTTTAAAACGAAAACACAGAGTCAGAGCAAAAGTCTAACAGGAGAGAAAGAAGCGGAGGGAACTAAATAATTTATTATTTAGAAATGTACCAGATCAATAGTTTGCAAGATTACACAAATAATTTAAGTTAGGATTTTACTTTTGGGATGGTTGGGGGTTTATTCTGCTTCAAAGAGTTTTTTTCTCTCTCAAATTCTTTTTTAGTTTGTTTTTTTGGTTTGATATTTATTAAGTCTTGTTCAATGTTAATGACACGAATCTGATTCGAATATTATTACATTTTAATTGAAGTGTCTTGAAATTTGGAGGGAAAAAAAAATCCGTCAGTTGGGTAAGGAATTTTCACTTGACCAGAATTCTTAAAACATGCATAAAAATCTAGTCACAGAAACACCGTAATGAGCCTGTAAAAAAAAAAAAACACAAGTTTTGCTGAAAATAATAAATAAAAGCAATAAAAATACATTTCTTTAAGACTGATTTACTTTTAGTCTGTTGACTGATCTGATTTGTAAGAATCTATAAATTCATTCAAGATTAAGAGAAACAAACTATAATAAAACAACATTTCTTTAAATAGATTTACCTTCTGGTTAAAATAGTTGAATCAAAGTCGCGTTCCTCTGATAAAGGAACAAGCCAAGATATGAGGAGATTGCTTTTCTAATGTGAATCATCCTTGACAAGATTGGTTTTCCATTGAGACAAAAAATAAGATGAATATCTTACAAACAACGCTTTTTATCACTGTCTTCAAATCCCTTTTTGCAGAGCATCTTCTGAGGGTGATATTTTTTCTTTATTAGCTCGATGCTGAAGTAGAAGCAAGTTCGCTTTTGTGAGAAAGAGAAATAATGATTCCACTTTTACTCAAATGAGTGTAAAAGTAAAAAGAAGCCCTTTTCCATATTCTGTGTTTGTGCAAAACTAACTGAACCTCCTGGCATATTTATACTTTAGTAATTTGATAGAATTTTAAAAAAGAGAACTTTATTTTCCTGTGAATGGCTTCATTAAGAAGTTTAAATAATGTATTAATCACGAACATTCAATATATAAAACACAAGTAGAGAAATATAATGTGGATGAAAGAGTACAAACATCTAGCCTTTTCTTTTTGGTCAAATTTCTTCATTTGTTTACATTGTTATCTTCTATGTGTTTTACAACTGTCATAATGATTTCTTGATTTTTTTTTCTTCTGTTGCACATAAGTTTCTCCTATGAATACACTAATAATGGACTGTCAGTGATGGATAGCGTAATTAATACAAATACTGAAGGTCTTTACTTAAGTCCAAATTAAAGGCACTTTATTTGAGCCTTTCCATTTTATGCTTCTCTATACTCTTACTTCTTTAGATTTCAGTCGGAAATATTGTACTTTATACGCAACTACATTTCTATGACAGCTATCACCTCGTGTCTCGTAGTCATTAGAGTCAACAGTTCCTTAGTAATTACTTACTACAGCAGTAGGCGTTAAATATAATCTTACTACAACCGTAATTAACCCAGTTTATCTTAAAATTGACGTCGAAAAGCCTTTCTACAACTTTTATTGTGTAATCTGAACTCGATGTAAAGTCGGACACTGTCATTTCCGGTTTTGTATAAATATACTTTTATTTTGATAGAAACATCCCGGTATAGTAGTAGAGTTTCACTGTTATGAGCAGTAACTTAACGGAGTACGCAAGACTCCGTTAAGTTTAAGAACGTAGAAATAACGTTTTTGGTATTAGCAGAGGTTAGTATTTATTTTATAACAGTAACGATAAGATGTGGTTCATATCTCCTTTCTAACTGTTGTGATTTTGTATAAAATGTGTTCGACTGAGCTAATGCTAGTTTAATTTGAGCTGGTTTATTCTAGTGCAATGTTACAGTATGGAAACTATTTAAAATGTTTTTTCTTTGTTTTTGTTTGTGCTTCTTATCCAGGTGTTATGGTGGTCGTCATAACAACAGATTTATTTAAAATAAATCTGAAATCATCAGTTGAAGTGTCTGAACATCTGTTCGCGGGATTACTACAAATATAATGCCGTTAGATTAGTAATACTGATTTATGGTAAAACATGAGTACTTTCACTTGTAGTTAAGTAATTAACATTGTGATATTTGTACTTATACTCAAGTAAAGGATCTGAATACTTTCTCCAAAACTGGGAATTGTTCACTTTGTTTGAAATCCATCTTAATGCCTGGAAATTATGGAATGATGCAAAATTCAATCAGTCTTTTAAAGTTATGAGCTTGTTTTGGAAATATGAGGAGTAGAATTCCCAGATATTTGTGTACGAATGTACAGCGTAAAAGCAAAAAGTTGTCAGAAAAATCTCAAGACGAGTGCATAAAATAAGTCGTTATATGTTTCCTCTCAGCTCTGCACTCCAATAGTTTCACCAGCTTGTCTCTGAAATTGGACCGTCTGCAATTTAGTGCTGAGCCAGGTTTTTATATTCTTTGAAAAATAATGCAAATTAACAAAAACAGTTTGTTTCTGAGCCATCATAATAAGATGAAAAACACACTAAACCTTTGAAAATCCAAGGACAGCTTCAGACTCGGATGATAATTCTCTGTAGGTCCATCCCTATAAAAACAAAATTCTCTCACATGGTCATGTTTTCTTCAATTTTGATAAGACTGCTTTTTTAGATTTAATATCTTACACACTCTCTCTCCACTACTGCACTTCATCTAATGATCCCCCAGGACTCACGTAGTGTTAAGGTTTTAACACTACGTGTGTCCTTTTTTTCTTCATATACTTTAATTGTCTTTATTTATGTTGTCTTGCTTGGCTTTGTTGTTTTTATACTTTTCAAGTGCCCTAATTGGGTGGTGCACCCCATATTTCCATATTTGTACCCTGCGCAATGACAATAAAGGCTATTCTATTCTAAATTTACCATAAAATGACGACAAAAAAATTAAAAACTGTTTGTTCAAGCTTGTTTCTAAACAGTAAAAAAAAAAAATGCTTCGAAAACTATTTCCTGATGAAATTTTCTTCTTAATGGACATTTGTCGATTTAATTTGATTAACTCATTTATTTTGGTAGAACTTGTTTTTAGAAAACTATTCAAACTTTATTAGACTTTGTTTTTGTACCAAGTTGCTTTAATATGCAAAAAAAACAAACATCTAATAGGACTTTCTCATTAGCAATAGTTAATGCTTCCTCTCTGGCCTCTTTGACCTGTGGTGTCCCCCAGGGCTCCACCCATGGCCCCTTACTCTTTAACACACACCTGCTGCCACTCGGTCATATTATAAACAGGTTCATTCAAGTTGCTCACATTTTTCTATTGGAAATAGTGACTTAAAATGTGCTCAGCCAAACAGCGGAGCAGGACTTTAAAGGGTTAAAAAGAGTGATTACAGTAATAATGACTTTTCCTTCGAGTATTCCCCTGCGAGACTCTCCAGGATGTCTCTACCGCATCTGCTGAATTACGTTCATCCACTAAAACCTTCAGAAACTTATTAACTGCCTTCGCACATGAAACGGAAGGGAAGGATATTATGCGTCTCGTAATATCTGACATAACTCAATGCTACAATAATGATAGTAATAATAATGGATAAAGGAATTAATGCATCGGTAGGCTGCAGACGAAGACTCCGTTTTGTGAGCGAGTCGTTTCATGAGCGTCCACGGCTTTTGCCCTGACTTAACAAATTTTCAAATGACGGAGAACATTCTGCTTTTTTTATGTGCTGCTAACAGCACATCGGTGAAAATGTTTACAGTAAACACTTTCACGGACCGATGGCGGGATAATTTACAGTTTGGAAGCGTCTGTGGGTTTTCTCCACTCGGAGCCTCCTCATGTGTATCTGACCAGGGAAAGTGTCTTCTGGGAAAAGCCCAGGATTGTTGACAAGAGGCCATGTCACCCTATAAAACAAGCAAGTTGCTAATGACTTTTTCAGAAACTAATTTTCTGCTTTGTGGCGCAGCCCATAAAACAAGGTTATTCCCCCCCATCAAGGGATGAATAGAGATTTAACGGTCTTTTCTGTTTATTGTCCCACAGCAACATTTACACGTTGCTTATGCACCAAATTGAAGAAGGTCTCTGTTGGCTTTGTCACTCGCATCCTCTGCTCTCTCTCTCTCCCTCTCTCTCTCTCTCGCTCTCTCTCTCTCTCACTCTCTCTTTTAAATCCATTAAGAGCACTGATCCATTCTGCCTGTTGACAACAGCCTCATCTACGTGCGCCCTGGATGTTAAATGAGACTCTGCATGTCCTGTCATTCCACCTCCCCCCGATCTTGCATATTCTGCATGTTGTCATTTTTAAATGGCACCAAACCCGGGATTGCAGCTGCGGAAATCAATGTGACAGTAATGCTGAAAATTAGCTTTAAAATGCTGAGCTTTCCCTTATGCACAAGCCGACGCTGCCGATGCCGCCGCGCACGCTTTTAATTCTCCCGCCTGCTAGCACTCCCATAACTCGGATTCAATCCCCTGGAATTGGATACATGATGGTTCAACATGGTTTTATTAATTTTTTGCTAAACTCATGCATCAGGGATCCACAAATCATAAAACATGACAACTCTTGACATGGCATCATATCAAAAAAGACGACGAGATTGAAATTCTGCAAAACACGACATGTAAAAAGAAGCCGGCCGTGTGGGCGTTTGCAGCTTTCAGTCCAACTATAACCTTACTGATTAATGACTGCAGCACGATGACTTGATTATGAGTGCACAGGAAATACTGTCCATCCCTAGTAATGACCCCGATGGCCATCGATAAAAAGGCCTGATAAGCGCAGACTTCCTGAGCACGGGTGGATAAATACGGACTGAGTAATGAGACCCCGGCTGCCGAGGATGACAGCTCTGCTCTATATCATCTGCCGTGGTGTGCTGAGGGAGTCCTCTCGTCGTAAGCGGCTTTCAGACGCGACGCCTGTGTTCTCGGAGGGAGAGAATAACATGAGACATCACAGAGACAGTTACCAGAAAATTCCATTTTCGACGGTCATCTGGTGCAACTCGCAGTTGCGGACCTCTGGGAGGAATCTTTTTAAGTAATGCACACACAGTAGTTTTAATATACTTTGAAAGAAAAAAAAGCGTAATCTGCGCTCTGAATGTTTTTTTACTCACTGTACTGCTGATTAACTTGTTCTTTGATGAATCCATTACTTGATTTTTGTTTTCAGTTCAGCTGCAGCTAATGGGCGCTCAATAGACTGGCCTTTTAGATGAGCGAGCGAGAGAGAGAGAGAGAGAAAAAGGAAAAAAAGAAATCGCATTCGTTGTTGGAGAAAAATCTGGCTCTATTTCACGGTTCAGGGGTTTTACTGTCCTGTGGAGGAAAAGAGAGATCTAATGGAGGTTGGCAAAATAGTCATTAGCAGGCTGAGAAGTGGACAGGACAGCGCCACAACGCCTCCTTCTTTCTTTACAGCGAGGCCGCGTGGAACACTCTTAAGGGCTTCTCTGGTTCATGAGGATGACAAGCCTGATGTGGAGCCGCACTCTTAAAAATAAATAGAAAGGGGAAAAAAAAAGACCTTTTTTTTTTTTACTGGTAACGCACGATTAAATGATGCATCACTGAGTGTAAAATTTAAGTTTAAAATACTTAATTTCTATTGTGTCACTGGTGGGAGACATCTCCTGAATCACCAACAATTCTATTTTTTTACAGTGTAATATTTGTCTTGAATCAAATAATGTCAGATTCGTGCACCAATTTTTTATTTACTGTTTTGTATTTTAGGTTTTTTTTGAAGGTAGAGCTGTGGGGAAGATCACCAAGCAATCATGCTCTGTTATAAGAAAATAGGTGATGAAAGAAATTACCAGGACTACACTGTAAAAAGAGAAATTTTCGATTTTGTATTTTCAAAGGTGCATTTTTATACCTGTTAGCTTTGAATTTTTTTTGTTTTTTTTAGTATTGGTGCAGGAATCGGACATTAATTTATTCCCGCAGCGTTTTAAGCTGATTATTACACACTGTAAAAAAATGTAATAAAATATTGGCGCTCTACTCTACTCTACTAAAATAGAAGGACTCGCAGTTGTGACACAATTAAATTACGTATTGTCGACTTAATTCAATTAAGTATGATTGAGTTTACAATTTAAGTGTTTCCAGTGAGGAAATTATTTTTTAGAGTGTGGGATGACCTCACCACACTGCCCCAGGTGCGTTTTTTAATTCTCCACTGGGTTTCTTTCAGCTGTTATTGACTCTAGCAATCATTTGCGAGACTCCAAAATTAATGCTCCAATTTTTTTCTCTCTTTACTCAGTTCCGCAGGTCAACTAGGAGCGTCCTCCATACGTTCTAATTAAAAACTCTCCGGCAAATAAATTGATTTTACTTTAAGAGGAGATCTTCTTAAAACTGGATAACCATAATTAAGGCTTATATCAAGGATAATAGAAAAAGGCGGATCAGAGGTTAAATTAATTGAAATACACAGCGTGTAATTCAAGTACTGGTGTCTCTCTAGGAAGGAAGACTTCATTTGACTTCGACACTGCTTGATAGGATATGTTGCGGATGTTTCTGTGGATTCAAGATGTTCTCAGATCCACCAGGTGTGTATGAATGTGAAAACTTTCCTGAGACCGAGTCTCACAAATCCCAGGACTCTGCAGCAGTGCTGTAAAAGACAAAACAAATACAGAATGGCTTTCAACGAGTGAAGTGAAGTTATGGAAGCTATGACCTAAAAAATACATGCATACATAAAATACACTGTAAAAAATGATTGAAATTTAGTTGGAAATACTAGATTTGAAGAGGCTGGAATTTCTTTTTTTTCCCTATGCTTTTGGGGGTCTAATTATGCACTGTAAAAAGAAAATTGATGAACTTAAATAATTTGTTTTGCAAGTAACCTAAATTCAAAAGAATTGAATTAAATAAATTAATATTCAGTCGGAATTTTAAGTCGAAAATACTATAATTGTGTCACTGGTGGAGGTAAAAAAAAAGATTTAATCACCAACATTTCCCTTTTTACAGTGTGTAATTGTTTTCGTAAAATAGCGCCGGGATAAAATAATGACAGAATTGTTATCCAATAAAATAAAATAAAATGCATTCACTGTTTTTTTATTTTAGCCGTAATTTTTTAAAGAATTTGGCATAATTTCCAAAGCTGGTATTTCACTTTTTAATGTTTTTTTTGGGTCTTATCAAGCACTGTGAAAAAATTAAAACATGTTGATGAACTTCACATAATCTATTAAACTAAATTAGATAAATATTTTTGAGTCAAACTTATTAATTTTAGTTGTGGTCTAAAAATGCACTGTAAAAAGAAAATTGTTGATAAACATTAAAAAAAATAATTACTTCAGCTATTAACTTAAATTAAATTAAGTATTTTTGAGTCCAACAATTTAAATTGTGAATACTTGATTTAATTGGGTGTTACCAGTTGAAGTAATTTTTTTGAGTTCATCAAACAATTCTCTTTTCCCAGTGTAGACATGACACTCTTAAAACAGTTGACTTAAAGAAATATTTTCAAGAAAACAATGAGAAGGATAATCAAAAACAAGTTAAGTTTATCTCAACAAACATGAAATTATTTCAGTTTGTTTATTTGATGTTTTTTTTGTTAGGTTGGTCGGTCCATCTGTCCGTTTTTCTGTCTTTGATTCTTGTTCCGACTAGTCCAGGCAGGAAATTGTCCCGGACATCATTTCCATAGTAAGTGTTATTATGACTTTAATGGTCTTTGAACATTTCCTCTGTGGTTCAGAGTTAAGAATCTTTGTAACTAACTGAGTGAATGTCACAGTTTGGACTCCTCTGGAGGAAATTTTTCCTAACTCGTTATGGCTTTGTGCTTTCTGTTTCCTGTTTATCGCTCCCTGTCATGCATTTCCTGTCTCTTATCTGTTGGCCCTCCTTTTAAACAGTTTAGTCCTTTCTCCTGTGTCCAGTCCCCACCTGTTCCCTGTCATCGCTTTTTATGTCATCCTTTGTTTCTGGTTATGTCCGTCATTAGAGCGACTCCATCTGCTGCTCCAAGTTCTCCTCGTCTCCTCGTCTCCTCGTTTAGCTCCTCTGGACTCGAAGATTTCTCCGTATCTTCCCTTTGGATCGTTTTCATTTGACTCTTGTTTCCCATCATACCTGCTTCAGTTATTTTATCTCTGAATAAGTTCATTAAAGTCACCTCGTGTTTATTTTAGTGTTGTCGGATTCTTGTGACGGCTGCACTTGGGTCCCGTTGTTTTTTTATTTATTGTTCTTAGTCAGACTTCTGGCCATTCTTGTTTCCCATCATACCTGCTTCAGTTATTTTATCTCTGAATAAGTTCCTCTTTGGGTGTTTTTGCGTTTTTGTGTTTTTGTGTTATTGATTGTGTTCCTTGCCTATTTTTTGTTGTTGTTTTTTGTTATCGTTTCTTTTTGTTGTTGTTGTCTTGTTTTTTGTTAGTTTTTTTTCTCTTTTAGTGTTGTTGTTATTTTTGTTTTGTTATTTTTTGTCTTTTTGTTGGTGTTGAATACGTTCCTGTTTTGCTCCTGTTTTAGTTTTTTGTGTTTTTGTTGTAGTTTTTATTTTTGTTTGTGTTTTGTTTGTTTGCTTTGGGGGGGGGGGGGGGGGGGGCTCTACAGTCCTTATATATCTATTCTTGCCAAAGTAATGTTTATTTAACAAAATCGCCTCAACTCTTTCCTCCTCTCTGCTAAATAGTTAGCCTTTGTATGCTAACATACAAATGAAGATTACGCTCACAGAGTTTAACGAGACACTGGTCACAAACTTCATTAAATATGAATTGGACCCCAGTCTGCTTTAAGACTGTCCTCATAAAGGGTTTATGAATGGTTCATAACTAGCTCAGTAAGTAAGTTGTGAACACTTCATGAATCATTTAGAAGTTTCTACAACTCATTCATTTAAGAGGAATGACGGCGACCTGTTGATTGATGAATAGTGATCTTTATTTATTGTTTGTTGAAACGTGTATTATAGGTTGCTTATTAATGAGTTATGAGGTATTTATAACCTAACTAATAAGATGATAAATATTTGGTTAACAAAGATGCCTCACAGCAAGAAGATTTCTGGGTTCAAATCCACCTGCTGAACACCGCTGGGAACTTTCTGCACAAACATATGAACAAAAGGTGAATTTATTGATTTAAATTTTAAGGTTTAATGTCTCTATCTGCTGACCCTGTGAAGGATCGGGAATTTGTCCATGGTTTACCCTGCCTCCTGCGCCCAATGTCAGCTTGGATAGGCTCCAGTCCCACTTTCGGCAGCAAGACCTGAATTTTCAGTTAATATTTGTGACCAAACAATCATTATCTTTTACGTTTCTAATGGAAAAGCAAAACACTTTATCCATAGTTTCAGGTTAAAACATCATTCTAAACATAGATGCTTCGTTTGGCTCAGCATAAAACCTGGAAACAAGGAGAACCGCCTAATGTGGGTCTGTTCAAACACTATCATCCACCGACCAGAACCTCTAAGGCTTATTAGTGAATTATATCCTGTTTGTTTAATTCCTATAAAAACACAATGAGCGGCCCTCTGGGGGGTTTATTCCCTTGACTCTCACCAACTACGTCCGTGAAGCTCTCTCTAGTCTCTATGCTTCGCCGAGGTAATGAACTTCATACCCACCTGTGCAGATATTAGAGGAGGAAAACAATCGGCAGGAAGTACCAAAGAACTATTCCTCCAGTTCTTGAGAGATTCAATCTGGTGTCGGGGAGCTCAGCCATCATATTTCCCATGACTTCACCTTTTTTTCCGATACAAACACACACATCTCCCTCTCTGTAGTCTGCGGAAACCACGAACCCTTAAAGGGATGTGTTGTGGCGTGATGTGACACCTTAAGCCCAGGGAGTCATAAATATGTGTATTACCGGCCAAGTAAGTGAGGGAGGGGGAAATCATTATAAATATACTCTCCTCAGGGAATAAATTATGTTACGCTGAGAAAACTTTCCTGCCACACACACACACCTCTAAAATAAGCATCCGACTGCCAAATGGGGGTTTGGGTTTTATTATTGCTTCCACTGTGCGTGTTTGCGTTTGTGTGTGTGTGTGTGTATACAATGTCAAATCCTGGAACAAGCTTTGGACTTTAAATCATCTGAAAGTTTGACAGTGCATCTAAATGGGGACATAAAATCTGTCTGGAATTGCGTCGAAGTTAAACACTAAAGTTAAGTGCCTCCACTGAAGTTCAGGTCCGGGAGGCTGCAGGGAATTAATATGCAAATCAATGAAGTTTTGCTTAAAACTGAGCTGAGCTGCATTGTATGTGCGTATTGATTCAAAGAAAAAAAATACTGTGTGTACATCAAAAGGAGGGATTTCTCTCATCTTCAGGAAAAGATGATTACATTTTATCATTTGTGCACACTGTAAACACCGTTTGTTTTAAATTTAGAGGGAAATCTGACCAATATTCTTTTATTAAAATCATACAGGGCAAAGTTAAAAGCAATATGGGAGAAATTACATTCCTGCATGAATACTAGAGTCCAATAGTTTACAGTAATGTGCAGGAAAAGTAACTTTGAAGAGCAAAGCATGATGGATGGATGAAAAAAAAAAAGTGTCGGAAACAAAATTTAGAAAAGGGAACCAGACACGTTACAACTTGCTAAGCCTTGGATTTTGACTGGGCCTATGCCGTCGTCCCCGACAGCAAGGGTCTATCCCCGAAAAGACCCTAATCTCCTGCGTTTTACCAACAGTTCCTCTGACAGAACTCAAATTAGATGTGAGATTTTTACCGAAAATTGTTTTTTTCGTATAAAAAGCTCAACCTACTGAGTAAAATATGAACTATTAGAGGAAAAGTGTGATATTTAAAAGTTAGATTACCTCAAGTGGATTCATACGCACTAAAATTTGACTAAATGGGACCTACGGTGTAGAAATTATGTCCTGAAAACTTTTGGAGATAAAGCACCTTTTAAGCTATTTTTGCCTTGATTTATACACCATTTACAAATAAAAAATTAAAAAAGAATAATTCAAATAATGAAGATAAGTCCATATCCAGCTGTGTTTCTGCCTGCATATTTCCATGTAACCTTTACGCTGACATCAATACATCCATAAGAGGGCAGCGAAGAGTCAAAACTTTTGACACCAACTAAAATATCAATGGCAGAGGAAATGTGACCAATTATGATGATTAGGGATCAACACTGTTAAAACTGCCGGTAGATATTACGGTAATAAATGCCTTAAGTAAGGCATTTGACATATATAGTTGAATTCTATATACAGTATAGAATTCAACAATACTATACTGTATTGTTGAATTCAAATCAGTATCATGCTTTTCTAATTCTGGTTAATTATCTGAGATAAAGAAACAGTTATTAACTTTTTCTTTTAACTGTGAGAATATGTTGAAAACACACAATCCTCCACCTCAGCGTCTCCACCCAATTCCTCGCTGATCCATCGACCTCATTATCATCAGTTTCAGCAGAGTCATCAGCCACCACCCCAAGTATTCAGACTCCAGGAGGGGGATATACTTTACTGCCTCTCAGTCTCAGATGGACTAATGGATTAATGATCATCTATCATCTGTGCTAATAAACATTCGTCTTTAGTGCATTTTCTGCCACTCGTGACTGAAATACTTTCAAGGTTGTTTTTTGATTTTTTTCTTGCTTCACTTTTTTGTCCACAGAGCTACACTGCCTCCAATCGTTTCTAAAGGTACTGCTCTGGTTTGTCCATATAACATCTTCAAAATAAACGCAGTGCGCAGACAAAGGCAGACGAAGGCATCCCCCTGTATCTTTAAGACTTTTATTTGAGCATATATCAACTTTTGGATCATTTCCATGTTTGAAAGTCATTCCTAATCTGCATATAGTCTGTTTTTCCATTTCTGGGAGGATCTGTGTTCATGGACTCTCACGTTTTAAGTTTTCCTTCAAATTAAGAGTTAATGGCAGACCATGATCCTGGACTTTTATACCTAAGTAGGGGGCAGAGGTGGCTCTGGAGGTTCAGCGATCATCCACTTATTGGAACTGTCGGCAGTTCCATTCCCCTGATGTCCACATGAGGTGCTTCTAGACTCCACGTGTGAACGGGTGAATGCTGGTTGTCTGAATTCCCTTAAGCGGTCAGTCAGACAAGAAAGGCTGTATATGCATGATATCCATAAAATAATAAATACAAGATCTATCCTGTAGATTCAAATACAGTTTATGTACAAAATGTAGCTATAGTTGAAACGGTTTATGGAAGAATACACACATTTACTGGCACAGCTCTGACCATCATTGTGTTATATTGTTATTAACTGTTAATACAGTAATTAACAGTTAATAACAATATACTACATTTGGAGGCAGCTTAATGTCAGTGGGCGGTACAGCTGTAACACAATTGGGAAATTGGGGTTTGATCCCAGTCCTTGATGCTACATGCCGTGGGCTCCTTGAGCAAGACCCTGAAAGATCATCTCCCCAAATACAGAGAATTATTTTCACCATATTGTTCTGTATGCATGTACTATGTATAACAATCTGCTAAATAAAATAAGCATTACTATTATTACTATTATTATTATTATTATATCCCTTAAAAGTCAAGGATTTTAAGGAATTTTCATCTCAACCAAACGTGATAGCTCAAAAAGTATTTCATGGAGAATTATTACAATTATTACATAATTTAAACTTTATACCCACATAGACCTTAATAAAAGGAAGAACTGGATTGATTTTGTGAAAGGTCGGTTGTATATTTCCGGCTTATTGGGAGCTTTAGCTCCAAAAGTTTTTAGACCTTATTTTTTCATTCTTTGGTCTGATTAATAAATTCAATCCAGGAGATTTATCTCTACATTTGTCGCATTTTATTCCAACAGTTCATATTTTACTCGCTAGGTGGAGCTTTTTCTTGAAAACACTGTTTGTGGACCTAACTTCATTTTTGATTTGAGTTCAGTCAGTGTTTTTATTATATATTATCTCGTAATAAATCATTTTAAATAATGAAAACAATTTTTTTTAATACTACACAGTTTATGGCATATAAACCAAACTTCAAACTTCCTGTAGTTTTCCTGTTGATACTATAGTTCTTATCTTAGCTATGACAGCCTGTTCCATTATGTAAATGTTGGTGGTTCACGCACGCACGCACGCACACACACACACACACACACACACACACACACACACACACACACACACACACACACACACAGTACAACAGTCATTTACTAGAATCAGTGAATACCGATGAATTCACAGGTGTTGCTAGAATCAGTATATTGATCGAGGCGGTGATGCAGAGGGGTTATAGACCCGTTTGACCCCCTGACCCCGCAACCCTTTCTAATATTAGCAGCCAATATTGATCCTTTCAGGCAATCCGGCTTAATTGAAGGGAGCTCTGTCGTTCTATTGAACGTTCAGAGACCGAGATGAGTGATGGCGAGGGGATTTTATCCTCGTGAGGTCGAGAAGGAGTTGATTAGCCAGTGTTTTTGTTGGAAAACAACGTTCATTCTTTTCTCTCCGCGAGGAGAACAAGCACCGTGTGGAATTAGAGTACGTAACCGATCACTTCTGGCAGAAAACTGAGGTCATGTGACTTTATTATAAGTGTTAAAATGACACCATACACTGTAAAAACTGTACAAACACAATTGTGTTTTTGTTGGTAACACACAAATAAATTAAATATTATCAATTCTATAATTGAAGTTGTAAATATTTTTATTTAATTGTGTCACCAGTGTACATTTTTATTTCAGTAACCAACGATTCTCTTTTTACATTTTGTACTATTTGTCGTTTGACGCTGCAGGAATTAAACAATATCTTTTAAAGGTAAAACTGTGAAGGATAATTCATGAACAGATTTGAAGAAATTGCAAAGCTGGAATTTCACGTTTTTACATGCTTGGGGTCTAAACATGGACTGTAAGAAAAAAGTAAGAACATCTTTCATGAAATTAAAGAAATTACTATTTTTGAGTCTAACTTATTCAATAAAGTTGTAAATACTTAATTTAATTGTGTCACCATTGTAAGTCTTCATTTTTATTTAAATCACCAACAATTTTCTTTTTAGAGTTTATTTTGTTTGTCTCTTAAAGCTGTTGGGGATTAAACAATGTCCCAATTACACACTATTAAAATAAAAACATTTACAGTTTTATATTTGAGATCTTTACAAGGTAAAACCCCCAGAAATATCAATTTGACAAAGATTTGAAGAAATTGGTCGGCTGGAATTTCACATTTTTACGCTCTTGAGGTCTAATAATGCACTGTAAAACTTAAAGAACAAATTACCATTTTTAAGTCCAACTTATTCATTTAAGTTTTAAATACTTAATTTATTTGAGATTTTCCTGCTGAAATAATTTTTTGAGTTCATCGAACAAAAATTCTCTTTTTACAGTGTAGGCTGATAGTTCCTGTCTTCATCAAAACCCATTACTTTATCACATTCCAGAGACCAGATAATCCACCGAAATCCAAAAACCTTCAACTAATGCAGCCATTCTCAATTCAAGAAAAAACTCCGGCACATGCGTCTCGTTCCCCGGCACCAGTGGTCTTTCGGATTTCTCAAAAAACAAAAAGCATGATTAAGTAACTCGAATGAATTATGCTTGGAGAAGTGCACCGCCGAATCCAAATTGATGTCGGAGCAGGTGAGAATATTATTTTTCAAACGAGTAATTTGCATACTTGTCATAGAAATGTTCCAGAACCAGCGAGGAACCAAAAAGGTTTTTTTCTTCTCTTTCATTTTACCTGGGGCTTTTAAAGCGATAAGCATCACAGGCCTGCTTCATTTGATTACTTAGTGGTGCATACCTGTGAGGGGGTTTGTTGTTAGATATGACCTAGAAACAGAAGTTATTTACTAACTCCTTGATTCAGAGGGAAGACTGAGAAATTCAGACTTTTCGAGCATCTCGGCACGAAAACTGAATGCTGGGTTCTGTCGGCATTGCACCTCTTCCGACGAGAGTTCTGAAGCAGACGTTTCATTTTCAGGTAGCGACATTTAATCCAAAAGTTTAATGGGAATCAAATTGAATCATCAAAAGTGAAGTAACTTTGAATAAATGAAAATACATGACTGATCAAACAAGGATGCACGTTGCATTCGCAGCCTCCTCCTCACGATGAAAATCCAACTTTATAGGAAATACTTAAAAGGTTTTTATCTTTAATTATACCACAAACTGAGGTAGCATGTTTGAAGGAGCTGTAGGAATTGCATTACAACGAATGATATTTAATCCATGCTCTGGTTGTCTTCTGCTCATCCTCTTCATTCTCCCTCTTAGATGTCACGGTCTCCGCTTCAACCTCTATGCTGATGACATCCAGCTCTACATTTCTATGGCAACATCCACCCCCTCCGCTCTGATCAAATCATGAAATCAAATCACGAATGATCGAGGACCACGATCCTCGAAACATAACCGAGAAATCAGATGAGATGATCATTGGTCCAAAATTCCCCGACAGCCTCATCTGGCGTTTCTCCGCTGCTGACGGGCAAATTCATCCATGTTTACGTCACGGCCAGAACCGTCAAACGTAGCTGCTTTCTCTCTGGTTCATCCGAGGTCCACAACAAAGTCCAGAACTCTGTTAAAGCAAACCTGAACCCCTGATCACATCACACATGTCCTCAAACTCAAGCAGGCAGAAAAACAGAGAGACAGACAGACACAAAGATGCTCATACTAATTAACATAAATAAATGTGACATTTGTTGAATCACTGCACAGACGATGTTGGACATTTAGAAAGGTGACAGTTTTATTTTGGTACCTCTTATATCCAGCATCATAAATTTGCATATTAGCTAAATATTTTTGATATACACATTTAGATTTAACATTTGGTGGTATGTTTACCAGCTTATATGAATATACAACATTTAGATTTAACATTTAATTATATTTCAAAATATAGATTCATATTCAACTTGTATACACGTGTTTAAATTTTAGATTTACGTTTGAATTAAGATTTATAGTTTAATATTTAGACTTGACATGACATTTTTTAAGGTGATTTAGATAGCTGCATTCATATTCAGGGTATTATATTTAAGATTTTTATTGATTACATTGATATGTAATTTACATTTCAATTTAACATTTAGGTTCCACATTAAACATTAATGACTTTTATTAACACCAACAATCATATTCAACATTTGAATTTAATATTGATTGTTCTATTTAACCTCGCTGAACAGAATTATGTAAAAATCTAAAAGAAAACATGCTTTACTTACTAAAACGTTGAGCTCATCAAATAAAACTGACTGATTTTCTAGGAAATACAATACATTTCAATCATATTTCATCATATTTAAATATAATAAACTAATAATAAACTCAGATATAAAATTTATAGTTAGAAATATAATATACAACGATATATATTTTTTAAAATATTTTTTCCATGTTTATTTTTTCTTGGTGAGCAGCATTAAGGGATTAAAATAATTTAAATGAATATTTAACATTTTGATAGTGTTTTGAATTAATGTTCACATGTGACATTTTAACATTCGTGTTTAAAAATAAATAATAAACAGTAACATTTACAGTAAATTTCCCACAACTTCCTAAAGAGTTTCTTGAATCTACGTTTAACGGAACGTCAATGACGCAGGCGTGTTTGTTGTTGTCCTCGTGTTGCCCCGAGGGGGATCCGTCCGGTGAGGATGAAGAGAAACCAGAGTCAAATCCCTCATATTTGAACAGTACTTGGCCCATAACGCTGACTCTGGTTCCGATGTTTTCGATGACATCCGCGCCTCCTTACTCCTGCGGGTTGATGAGATGTAATCAGTGAGGCAGCAAAACATCTTTTAGGTTTCATTAGTGGTTAAATCTTGAGTTTGGCTTTGATCGCATGCTTCCACATCCCAGTAAGGTTAGGAGGAGGAAGAGGAGGAGGAGCGGAGGAAGGAGTAGTATTAGAAGAAGGAGGGAGTCTGTTCCACTTGAATGACCGGAGCAGTGAGGAGGTGGAGGAGGAGGAGGAACGCAGACTAGACAGCTCTCCCTCTTTCTCTCCTCTGCCTTCTCTCTCTGTCTGCGCCGTAGCGCGCGCTTACGTCCCACTCAGACCCAGCGAGGCTCGTGAGGGAGGGAGGGAGGGAGGTAGGAGGAGGAGGAGGAGGAGGAAGGGGTAGGGAGGCAGGGACACTTGACGCATCGGAGTGAGTGAGCACAGCCCGGGCTTCACTTTCCAATATGCAGCGCGCGAGGAGCCACGTCGGTGGTTTCTGGTTCCACTGACGCTCAGAGAGCGGCGGCAGGATGGAGGGACAGTAGAGGAGCCGCGCACAGCAGCGCCGCGCGCACCGCGCCAAAACAAGGAGCGTCATTTAGCGCACGGACCGGAGCGATATTTTTGACCGGGAGCGTCGCCGCTGCACGACAATGATATTCGGATTAATCTGAGGCGGAATCCTCCAGAGACATCACAACAACACGTAAGATTATTATTATTATTATTATTGTTGGAATTATCATTATTTGTATTGTTACGACAACTCAAGCTCTCTGTAGGTAGTCACGCGCCCGCCTCAGCGAGGACGCACGTAAAGCCCAGCCGCTCTAACTTTTTTTTTTTTTTTTTTTTCCATTCCCATACATGAGATTAAAACCTTGACGGGCTCTGAGAAAATTGCCTTCTCTGAATTTCACCCTCTGCCCGTCTCATCTCGCTGCGTCTACTTTGTTGTGGGACTGGAATTATAGCAGGAGAAAAGTAATCTGCCAACGCGCGTGTGTGCATGTAAGTATATGTGTGTGTGTGTGTGTGTGTGTGTGTGATTGACAGAGTGCGGGTGCGAGCGTCTCTCTGATCAGTGCAGATGTTTGGTAATCCTCCGACCCTCCCATGAATAATCCCTGCGGATTTAGCTGATTACGCCGCCGCCGCCGCTGCTGCTGCTGACCACCTACCGTGATCTGTAGTCGTGGATACTGCAGGGGAGAAAAAACTGGGAGAAAACTTCAGTTCATACCTTTATCCAGGATGTATAGCCCACACCTACATTCACTCTCACACACTTGAGGTTCGACGGATCACGATTTATGCACTCCTTAGGTTCGACTGGGTCGATCCAAAGTGATCGTACGTCATTATTATGGGTTTTCAATGCTGTTTTGGGAGTTTGTTGCCTTCGGATGCAGCATAACATTATAACCACTGAGAGGTGAAATCAGTGTAGCATTGATTGATCTCATTATAATGGCACCTGTCACAACGTATACTCTTTATTATCATTTCTATCAAGCGGTGCAACATTGTGAGATTAGTTCTCTGTATGCAACCCATCCCCGAAGAGTAGCAGGCAATCCATGTGAAGCAAATTGGGGTCTGTGGTGTTGCTCAAGGACCCTGTAGCATGTAGAATGCAGGGGCCATTCGGGGATAGAACTGCTAACCATACAATTGGGAGAAGACCACTCTTCAAACCTGAGCTAAAGCCACCCCCTAAGGCAGCAAGTGAACATTTTGTCCGCAAAGTCGAGGTGTCGGAAGCAGGAAAAATGGATTAGTGTAAGGATCTGAGCAACTAAGTCCAAATTGCGACGGCTAGACGACTGCGTCGGCGCACCTCCAGAACCACAGGTCCTGTTTGGTGTTTCTAGTCTGCAGTGGTTAGAACCTACCAAAGTGGTAGAGCAACAACTTGTGAACTCGCAATAGGGCGTCCATGATTAGAGAATGCTGTCCTGTGTTGTCCGATTCCTACAGAGGAGCTACTGTAGCACAAATCGCTGTTAAAAGTAAATGCTAGATGATGTCAGAACACAAATTGCATTGTCGAGCTGTTTTGGGGGCAAAATAGGGGACATGCACCATATTAGACTGGTGGTTCTAATGTTTTGGCTGATTTGTTTATCGCGTATCGCTGTTCTCTAATGGTGTTTATCAGCGCATCTCTCAGTTTGAGTGCTCTATGGCGGCCTGTGTCGGGCCTGGAGTCTGACGTGCTGCATGTCTATTTGATATGCGAGCCTCTGTGCAGGTTCCACATATCGGCCGTCTGCTAAATCTCAAAACAGGAACTGGAAAATGATTCCTGCAAAATGTCCTGGAAACATCAAGCACGCACAGGCACAATTGGGGAGAATGTATCTGTGTGATGGGAACACCTGTCAGAGCACCTGCCTGACAAAAGGCAAATGAGAATATGATGCACTTCACTATTAAGACTGACTGAGGAGCTGCTGCAGGAGCGCCGTGTGTGATCTGTGGCTCCGGGTTCTCATGTGACAAGGGCTGAACTTATTCAAAAGGTCAGCGTGGGGCGGGGAGAAAAAAAAAAACCCTCACCTTAAAGAGGCTGAGGATGAAGAGTTCTGCGGCTCGGTCTTGATTTGTGGAACATGAAAGTACAATAGCTCTCCGGAATCCTGCGACAAGAGAGCTGGAGATCTGAGCATAAATATTTTAAAAGGAAAATGGCTTGAGTTGAATCCTGCCGGGCTGGAGAGTGGATCGAGCAACTAATTTAACTGCCAAATGATAAAAAAAAAAAAACTAAAAAAAAACTAAAAAAAAAGCTTGTCCTGTCAAGATAGTACAGACAGCGACTGCGGCTCAATTAACTGGCATCAGATTGTATCTGTTGGCTGAGTGAAGCTGCCCAGATACAACTTCACAGCAAAACAGCCTTTTAATGTTTGCTGACATCCTGGGAGCCAACGAGCCCGTCAGAAGTGATGGAGCGCGGAAGTGACATTTAAAAAAAACCCCAAAAACAATAAAAACCTGGAGATGGGTGCATTTACAGGGGCGGCATGAAAGTTTCATAGCGGTGGTTTCCACAGGAAGTATCCTAGCAGAGGGTCATCAAGGTAGTTTTTATTTCATGTCGCTCCAGGAAAGCCGGCACGAGGGCCGAGCTAAAAAGGATAAAAAGGTGTGTGAGTGTGTTTACAAAGTGTCTGAACGCGAGCGTGGGATATGGAGATTGGGTCCGCGTGTGGCCAGTCTGCTCTGAACATTGACTCGTTCCGCTGCAGGAGATGATGGAAGTGCTGATACAACAGGCACGCGGGCCCTTTTCGCATTAATCACGCGTGTTTCAACAGCGGTATGTCAGCTGTTGGATCGGGAACGAGGCAGGCTGGGAGTTATGGCTGATAGAAAGAACTTCATAATTTTTGCGTTGCATCTAGATTTGTTACGTCTTTATTCAGCCGCATTTCAGAGGTTTTGTCGGGCCAGGCTGCTGCGTGATTACACCAAAACCCCCAGATGTGTCCTCCTTAAACTTTTTCAAATGGTTGATCACATGACAGGGGAGAGCTGATTCAATTTTCGATTGGATTCCGATAAAGGAGCTGAGCGAAGATAGAATTAAATTTCACTCCGTCTCCAGCATTGTGGGATTGATGCTGAATCCAAATGTTCCGTCTGTTGTGGCTTTGATGTTTCTGACGTGTTACTTTGATGTCTATGATGTCTTGTGATAGCAAGGAAACGGAGCTGCGTTAGTGGAGGTTCAAGCACTACTGAGTAAACTCCTAGATACCTAAGTAACCTACGCCGTGACTTCTAAGTCTTTTCCGCATGTAACATCTTAAAGCTTTGATGTCCTGCTCATCTGTTTGGTTAGGCACATTTTGAGTCTCTATTTATTGTTTAAAGATGTGACTGAACATGTTTATAACACGACCCGGTGGCAGCATGTACAGTATATGCCGAAGAGTAAGGGGCCAAGAATGGAGCCCTTGGGGAGACCGCGGGTCAAAGGGGACACAGAGGAGGACAAACTATGTCTCATGACAAAGTCCTACTGGATATAAAAGATTTGTTTTGGCATATTAAAGCATGTGATGACTAACTAAACAGAATTATGTAACTTGATACGACCCAAAAAGTTGAATAAGGATCAAATAGTTTTCTAAAAACATGCTTCACGAAAAAGGTTGAGCTAATCTAATTAAAACACACTAATGCCTTGTAATTTTTTGTGGCCTTATAAAAACATGCTTGACCAAATGATATGTCAATTCATGGTGGAAATAGTGTCTACAATATTAAATTAATAATGGCCCAAACACAGGAGAGAGTGAATATATCTGCAGAATATTCTCCTTTCATTGGTTTTCTCTGTTCCAAACATATGAAGAATCAGAGGAGATGCCGTTGGCGAGTCTCAGCTCTTATTGTGCGTTGCTTGAGAGGATTATGTTACATGTGAGCCCATAATCTGTGAGCAAGTTTTGATGAGATTTTATAGTTGAGTTTTAACGTTTGACAGACTGACTCCACCGGTAAAAGTAAAACACGACACACTGAATTACTGATTTAAGAAACAGAAGGATAATGTGGCTGCTGGTTCCAACCGATTAGAGTCTACGAAGAAAGTAGATTATCCACTGTATCTTCTTGCATATAAATTCTGTATGGGGATCAGTGACAGGGCGGCTTCTATTGTTTCAATCAGAGACGAGTGAAAAAGAAGAAAAGATGAATCATTTATTATAACAGATGATGTGTGATAATTAGACTATCAAAAAGTCAGACTCTTTGGAGAGATAGTGAAGGAAGGGTCTCTGCCATGAACAGTGACACGGTATATCCCCCCTTTGCAATCTGGATACTGGTGGTGGTGGCCGATGACTCTGCTGAGGCTGGTGTATGATGAAGCTGATGGATCTCAGAGGACTAGGAGGTGGAGGCCAGATGAACCAGCAGCATGAAAGATCTAGATGAATGGAGATAGTCATATTTAAAGACAGCGGCTGATGCTGAGAGGCTGAACCCGCAGGCGCGACGCGTGATGGATGGATGAGGTTACCTGAATGAGCGCAGCGGATATCAGTTTGTGCCCCAGACTGTGAAGCAGGTAACTGAGACTGAGCATGTGTGAAAGGTGAAGATAACAGACTGGTATGAGCAGTAACTGTGACCCGAGTGTGCAAGAGGGTAGTCTTTCTGACTGAACTTTCAATATATCTCCATAGCACCCAGGCATGTGTATGAAGACAGCTGTCTTATAATAACTATCCCCGACTTTGATTACCAGAGTGGTATCTAACAGCGACAGCAGTTAATCCTAGCAATGATTCTTCCCAACTTAACATATAACTTGGTTTTATGTTGACTATAAATTACATAAATTGCTAAATTGGAACTGGTATAGATTGGAGAAAAAGGTATTTGCCTTAGCTCCTATCTGATTTAAGATTATTATATTTGGGGATTTAATGATTTTATATGCCTTGTATGTCGTGTGCCACTCAACAAAATAGCCATTTAGCCTGAAATGCCCTCCATTGTATACTTTAACACAACATGTTTAGTTTTCCGTAAACAAGTATTTTACATTAATTATAAAATGTCGTCACAGACAGAAAAAGCCCCAAAAGCCCTCAATCCCTTGCGTTGTACAAGCAATCATCCTGATTGACCTCCTCAAATTAAATGTGAATATATTTCTGAAAAAAAGTTTCTGTCTTTGTTTTTAAAAGGGGAAAAAAGCTCCCCCTAGTGAGTAAATTATGAAATATCAAAGAAAATTCTACATGGACAAGCTAGATTTCCTCGAGTCGATCCATATGCACCGAATTTGGACTAAATCGGACCAACAATTGAGAAACTGTGTGGTCCGAAATCATTTGGATGACAGTAAACCTACATTTGTGTACTTAAAATGTCATAATAACTCCAGGAATATCAAAATTTGTGACAAATAGATCATCAGACAACCTAAAGTCACATCACACGATCCCATGAAGGATCAGCTGACTTAAAATTAGATTCTCGCGCTGTTGTGATCTTTAGACCGTGGCATAAAGCCCAGGTCTGTCTAACGCAGAAGAAGATTGGCTTTTTTGTTGTTGTCATGGAGCTCATGAAGGGGGTCCTGAAAGTGAGATCAGGACCACCAAAGGCTCAATCGACCATGAATATAACAGAGACGAGTGATTTCCTCAGCTAGCCTCAGAATGCTCCATCCTCACCTCACATGCTCAAAACGCCATTCCTTCATTTTCTATAAAAACCCTCCCTTGCGCCTGATGCGATATAATGAATAGTTCATTTGAGTTCTGGAGTGACAGAATATGAGCAATCTTTATTGTCACCATCAGCTCAGAGGAATTATGAGGTGCAGTTTTCAACTTTTCTGTCATTTTCTTGACAAAATAAATGTCAGCGAGAATACGCGAATAAAAGACACGGTTCATGCTGCTAGAAAAGCCACATCGCAAAGACAAGGTCTCACATTCTGTAGTTCACAAATACAAAAAAACAACAGCAACAACAGAGATGAAAGAAAAGTGAAAAATAGTAAGAAAAATCCTCGCTTGGCTCGTAAGATTGTCTTTCTTACGCTCCTAATCTCCTTACTTGGGTTCCGACCCCCTTCGGTTTATCCTCGCATGCTCCCTCTAATAGACTGCCTAACATCTGAGGCGCGTATAATTCCTGCAAACACCTTGCTGATCATGTTGAAATCAATCCTCGCAGGTAACAAGCAGCAAATAAAAACAAATGTCTGGTGTCAGTTATTTAGCACAGCTTCTTCTTTTTTTTCTCTTCGCTCCACTCTGCTGGATCTTCTTGGTAAACAGTGCTGTGAGATTTCCCAAACCGCTATAATGGATGAGGAAGCTGCAGGCCGCTGCACCACAGTGCAGTGTGTTTTTTTTTATGTGTGCCATGCATTACTTGTTTGAGTCTGGCATTGTTGTTGTTTGACACACCGAGCTGAAGGTGGGGAAGAAAATTTTGCCCGGCAAGCTGAGCTGGAAAAAATGCTCCGTGCCTTTGTTCTTTTGCCAAACTCTAAAAGAAGGTGTGATAGTTGTGAGGGGGCTGCATTCAAGGAGTCATTCCTCTGTTGTGTAGGTACATAAAGGATGGATTATGTGTGGAGGGAGACGAGACAGACAACTCATCGGATGAGGCCCATATATGCTCGATGTTTAGGACGGATGTGGTTCGAACCTTCTATCTGACTATTTTGGGGATATTATCATCACTTCTGCAGAACCTTTGTGTTAATGTTGTAACTCAAACACTATTGCATGGATCAGTTAGTCTACCCACAAACACCTCAGTGCGAGGAAGAACTGGATTGATTTAGGGAAAGGTTGGTTGTATATTTCCAACACTAGGGGGAGCTTTATCTCCCAAAGTTTTGGGGCCTTTATTTCTCTTGAATTGTTTCGATTCAGTCAGATATTTGGTGATATATTAATCGACTCCAGGAGATCCATCTTCTTTGTATCGTACTTTACTTTAATAGTTACAATCTTACTCGCAAGGGCATAACTTCATATTTGATTTGAAGACTCTGAGCAGTACCACTGGAAACCATTTGGGGCAGTGGAGCCATAATGTGAGCACACTACCACATAATTCTGCAGACGTGACAGCGAAGAAAAACAACCGATGATGGAAGTTCCATAGATGCTACATAACAACAAAGTGACAAAATCAAGAATTTTAAATATGTCACCATGAATATGGAGGACTGTCAATTACATTATTTTAAGTAATGTTCATTATATTATTGGCCTCCTGACGTTTATTTGGTGATGTTACAATATTATCTTTAATGTTAATGGGCTAATGCTAACCTACCAGTGCTAATAGATAATGCAAATATCCTAAGCTAATGGGGATAATCTTTCAAGCTGACACAGTATGTGGGTAATTACAAAGTTTAAGCAACATTTCTATCATTGGTTGTTCATACATGGTTTTATTTTATTACGTTACAGACCATAAAAACTGTTCTCGCAGACTTACAATCGAAAGACGCTATCTGATCTCTGCTTCCTTTGTGTCTCCTCTCAAACTGGAACTGCTGTTTGGTTTGAAGAGGGGCTGACTTAGTTTCAGCCAATCAGTCCTTGAAAGAATTCAGACCTCTGCTCAGCACCACTGTTTCAATTTTTTTTTTTTTTTGACCATTCTTGTCAACCATGTGAAAAAGTTGCTAGTGCAAAGATCAAACGTGTACATTAAGAACTGTTTGATTGTTCTGAAAATATTCCTTGTTGTCTCTTTTGATCAAAATTCCCCAAATAATGTCAAAAATCGAAATGTGAAATTTTGACTCAACTTAAGCATTTTGTATCGGTTTTAATACTATATTTCATACTATATTTGCATATTTCTATTGTTGTTGCAGGCAAACATCAAGAATTAAGACTCTTTCATTATTTACTAGTATTTCTACTCAATAATGCTTTTGAAAGGAAGATATTCGGAACTGTTTTGGAAAGATTTAACTCTTCACTGCCTCCTTTTGGGAGTGCTGATGTCAACCTAAAGGATGTGCAGAGGCTTTAAGTGTGTCTCAAATAGAACTTATCTACTTTTGTACGGATTTGGAGGATGAATGGCTATAACTGATACAATTTTTGTTAATTTCGGCTTATTTTTTAGGAGCCAAATCTTCTCGGAAAAACATAATGAGCAAAAGAACAAAAAAGGTATTTTCCCCCGACATCTTGCCTTGAGTTTGATGTTTACCCGCACAACCATGACTGGATCTCCTGGAAACAGATCTTTCATCTGCGTGAGTCTGTATCCAAAATCCTCCACCCACTGCGGAGCATTGTACTCCACTTCTAAGATGACGAGGATTTGTTCCTTAATTTAGTCAAAGGAAGGTCATGAATAAATACAATTTTCAAAAAAAAAAAAAAAATAAATAAATAAATAAATTCCCCGTCTTCGCCATCAAAAGCGATTGTGTGCAAATTATTGTGGATTTGGATCCGTCAGAGATGAGCACACTTGACAATAACCCATCAGAGCTCCTCGGTGCCCTTTCTGCGTTCCGTTTATTTAGATTGAAGCAGAAAGGATCGGAGTAGGCTCTCTGAGACAGCTGTATCTCCTGCTCTATTTATCCAGTCTCATCGGTTCTGTAAAGGCCCTATTTGAAATCCAGTCAAATTAGAATAATTTATCTGCTTTAGCGATGCTTTATGATGCTCCGTCACTTCTTGGGCTTATTTTTTCTTTTTCTTTCAAGGCGACACGGTCCTTTGGGGTAAGTCTTCACGGACTGTCTGAGCCTGCAACATTTCCTAATTCAAACGTTGTTGCACACGGCATCTCCTTGGGAAAGGCTTTAATTGAGCGCTTAATAAGAGCGACACCACACAGCAAGCAGTTTGGGGGAGGGAGGGACCTGAGCATCACGAGTCCTGTTTTATTAAATATAGTCATTTATATGAAGCCTGAAAGCATTTCTCTGAGAAAAGCGTCTCAGGGTGAGGTCACTTTGAGGGTTCTCGTTGCTACATCGGCCCCCGAGTCGAATGGTACATCGGTGGGTGTGGTTGTTGCATGAAGAGCCTTCTTTTCTCCCGTCTTCATTACATTACGAGCACCCGATAAAACTACGTTTCCCATGGGGCCTTGTTATTGTCTTTGAATCGGAACAGTTGGACTGTGCTGAGACGACTCTAAACAAAGTGGCAAATTTACCCTGAACGCCACGTTGCCTCCTGTTGATGACCAGTGATATACATTCAAGCAGGAGCAGAATGCGAGTCGGATTCTGTCAAAGGCTCGGTGTGAATTCTCTCCAAAATGTGAGTGTGCTTTGTTAGAGCAAAGCTACTTTTTTAATCAATAATTGGCTTCTTATATTCATTCATATTCATTCACCTCATATATATTACACGCCCGTGTGTATCTCTTAATCTATGGAGGATGGACTCTCCCTGTATGCATCTTGTAAATATGCCTTTAACTTAAACATGTATGTATGTGTATTTGTAGTTTTATTCTGATATATATGTATGTAAGTGTATATTTGTATTAATACATACGTTTTTAAAGTAGGATATGAGTAGTACAGCAGTTTTTAGCTGGGAAAGATAAAAGGGAGTTAAAGTGTCTAGCTAGCAACCTAGCTATCTACCAACCTACCTTAATACGTAGGCCTAATTACCTACATACGTAATTACTTATAGCTGCCTCGCTACCTACATACAAACCTACCAAACTACCTATAACTAACAATTCTACCTACCTAGCTCCAGAAAACCAATCTACCAATCTACCAATATACCTACTTACCTAGCCAGCTACCTACTTATTATTAGCTACCTAGTGACCTAGCCACCTACCCACTTACCTATATCTGCATAGCTACCGATAGCTACCTACCTTCATACCTAACTACCTATAGATGCCTAGCTACCTATCTATATCTACTTAACTACCTACCTAGCTAGCTACCTACCTCTAGATACCAAGCTACCCATCTATGGCTACCATTAGCTACATACCTACCTTACCAGAACCTACCTATAGCTGCCATCTACATACCTGCCTACCTACTTATAGCTAGCTAGCTAGATAGCTATCTACTTACGTATAACTGACTACCAATAATAAAAATAATAATAATTATTAAAGTAATAGTAATTATAATTATGATATTTACTTAATTTATCAGATACTTACAGTACAACAGTACCTACCTATAATTACTTAACTACCTACCTACCCACCTACTTATCTACCTGGAGTTAGATTTCTGTTATCCAACTCAACTGAACTTCCTCCAAGCAAAAGAACAATGCACAGATATTTCAGCTCATCCAAACCAACGAGGAACGGTACGTGGAAGTTCTTTAATAACTTGTCTTACATGGGCTAAAAGCCTGATTATAAGGATTTAAATTTCTCATCAACAGCAAAAACAACCATTCTAAAAAGCAACAAGCTATCCCGGAATATAATCAAATTACCTTTAAATGACCAGGAATCTGCTAATGAGATCACTTCATTTTGCTTGGCTAGAATTCTTAAAACACATCAGTAATGCGATTACTTTTCAAACGCAAAACATGCCCGAGAGAACTATTTTTCCTTTTAGACAAAAAAAAATTAGACACATTTCCCGAAAAACAGAAGCTTTCCTTTTTTTCGGCGCACAGAGGAAAAGATTGTTTGCTCTTGTATTTCTCTAAAATGACAAAAGTCTTTGTGCATCTTCCTCATTAGCAGCTTTAAGGGCCGTCAGAATGAACAGTGCATCTTCATTAGGTTCAAAGAGGAGGATCGTACTGAGTGAACTGGGTAAAGAAATTGAGGATATAGTAGAAAAATCAGATTGTCCATGGGAATTTTTCAAGTCTTCGGTATTTTATTTTGTATTCTTTTTAATCAAAAGTGTCTTCTTCCTTCTGTAGATTCAACAAAACATCACCAAAATGAGTAGATAGCTAGATAGCCCTCGCTCAAATGGGATTTTGATTATCTAGTATATTATGATAGTATTTTTTTTTTCCTGACAGCGGAGGTGAAAATTTGACTGAATAGCAAAAGTATTGCAATGTTTGATATAATGCTGGTCCAAGGATTACTCAAAAGAATAATCAAGCTGAAATGACAGATGTGCACCGTCAATTATTGCCCCGATTGGACCTATTAAATGTTTCGAAAGTTCAATCATTTTTTTTCATCATGCCTCCTTTAAAAGGGCTTATAGGGCCACCTTCGTCTGCATGTATGACACAAATAACGAGTAATAGCTGGTCCATATCTCCTCTTCCATTTGCTTATTATTGTAATATGCAGGCCTATTTGAACCCCTCTCCACATCAACGCTAATTCAGATTTTCCACTAGTGTGGCCGTCTACGTTCTTGGACACGGATGTTTTTCTACTTTCATTTGATTCACTGTGTTCCCCGGCCACACGCAGCTTTCATTTTTATATCAAGTAAGCCATCCATGTCATAATGAAATACAATATATTAGACAGAATCAATAACATCTTTCAAGTTTTAGCTTGTAATTGATATACATTAGCAAAACTGTGGTCTTTTTTTTTTTTTTAAAGTTTTTTAAACTATGGGTATCTTGATGAAAAATTACACAATTCTTTTATATGTCCTGAAATGAAGTAATGATCTGGAGCTTGCTGTGGTATTACGTTTCACACACACAATTAGACCTGTGAGCTTTGAGTGCTACTCCACTTTGAAGCGTCTGTTCAGAGGAACAAAAGCCTCTGGAGAATACTTCAAGACAGTTCAAAGGACATATTTAAGTGCCAGTGTGAACTTTTTTAATGTAAATTCTGACATTTTTAAAATGGGTTTTTACATTTAAAGGGCCAGTATCCATAGTCACCGTGTTACGTACAGTTAGCATAACACCCCCAATTTGGTGAAGCTGTGGAGACGCCAATTTGCACAGGGGCCATCAGCTTAAGATATTATACCATTCTCTGAAACGGTCTACCAAAATAAAAAAAATCATTAAGTCTATACCGCATGAAGGATATGTGCACCATTTTACCTTGCAATCAGTCAGCCCTGTCAGCCAGTGAAATTAAAAAAGGTGCTCTCTTTGAAGCTGTAATTAAAAACAAAAGCAGTAATTTGGAGTTTTTGGACTATCATCATCTCAACTGGCAGATTTGAGTCAATGTGTGACCGAATCTACAAAGAATATTTCCCATTTTATGAAGCCAAACTTACCTTTAGACTCAAATTGGCGCCGTTGATGTGTCCTTTATGGTGATATTGTAATTATATATAAAATGGATACATGAATGGAGTGTAAACATTCAAAGAATCTTTGCTTGAAAGATTCAAGCAAAGCTTGGTTGACGTTGAAGATGCTCCATGACTTACTTATTTAGCTTCTTTCAAACAAACCAGCACTCAGCTTATGAAAATATGCTACGATTCACTTACACGGTCTTGCAGCAGCCAAGGTAACCGCAAAAAAAACCACACTCAGCATATTTTTAATCACTCAGCAAAAAGCAACTCATGACAGAATGGCAAGAGATAACAAATGCTGCCCTTACGTGACAAAATACATGATTCCAGCCACCTTCATTCTGTGTCTGGAGTAAGGTTTTGAATGCAGGGCTTTGACTTGACATATTCTAAGCGTTTGATATTTCTGCTTTTACTCAAGTATATGATTTGAACGGTTTACAATAGTAATAAACTAATTCTATCATAAGTGCGTTCAACACTTCCTGTATCTGTTTCAAATAAAAAGTCCTCTTCATTTCATCTGACAGAAACCATTTCTTAGACGCTATTTTGTTTGCATTTATTTTATTTATTCTTATATCTTTGTGCGATATTAGACGAAGTTCAAAGTTAGGTATTTGTCATTGCTGTGCATTTGTTCTGTTTGTTTGTTTGTTTTTGGGCAAAATTACAAAAAACCTACAAGATGGATTTGCATTACATTGTACCCAGAGGTAAAAGGTTTGCATATCGTAGAGGTGATGAAGTTTTGGTGACGTCAGTTATTTCGCCGCATTTAATAGCAAATTTAATAAAATGATTAGAAAAATCTCTCAGAGATCGCAAACCTCCGCCAAGGCACAACAGTACCCTACGTTCAGGAAAATCATTGAGTACCTCTGAAATCCTCTGTAGTGTGCCTTCCACTTCAGCATCTATGTTCAGCCCACTGAGCCCCTCAGCTCCAAACAAAGCTTACCCAGAGCCCTGTTAAAAACTGTTCTTAATGTCGGGCAGTTTTAACCTTTTTCATCATCTTATTCTCCTTTATTGGTTTTTGGAAGCAAAGCGTTTCTTCGTTGTGTCTCTGCCTCTTCATCCTAAATAACTTCTCCTCCTTAGAATCGGCGTTTGGTTTGTTTGTTCAGGCTACTGTACAAACATGGCGGCATAGAGGACCGGCTGCTCCCTCTGGATACAAAGGGCAAACTTTAACCTAAAGTAAAAAAAAATAGAGATTTGTATTTTCAGCTGATTATACACTGGCAAAAACATAGTTATGAATATTCAAATGCATTTATTCAAAGCGATTTGGATTGTGTTTTACGTGCTTGAATTTCTTCCATTTAGACTAAAAAATTTCCATTAAATGTGTCTTTTAACATCATTAAAAGGCAAACAATTAATAACCCTTTTAAAAAGAGCAAACTAGAACACTAGAATTAGAAAGCAAGCCAGTATTTCCACATTTTGAAGGATGCAAACTATTGTCTAATTATCTTTGTTGGCAAATTCCCAGAAAATATTGCTAATTGTTGGGCAATTTCTCACACCCCACCTCCAATATGATTGTGGTAAAATGCCAATTAGTAGTTAGACACATGTTTCTGCTGCTCACTGGATGCTCTCTAACTGCTAAATGAGGAAATTACAATGTTGTTATTATGACTCGCACTTTATTACTGATTGAAGTCTCTCAAGTACGCTTTATAGCCGGCGACAAAATCTCACAAATGAACATTTTTAAATTTGAGTCAAAAGTAATGCAATGAGTTTGGACGGCAGTTAAGATAATGCCAAATAGATGTATTCAAAAACTCATCTGTTTCTCAGATCAAATAATTAGGCATTCCAGGGAGGCAGTGTTTGTTTAGCGGACCATTTCAGATGTCTGCGCTTCAGATAAATTAAATTCCGTAGTCGTTGTATCAAACTGTGATTAGGTTCATCCCATTTAAACTAAGCACAATAAGAAAAAAGATGAATAAAATAATGTCTATTTGTCCTTCTCCTCCAATAGATGACTATTTATTTTAGATAAGAGCTGAATTGCAATGCCATTCAAACTCAGAAATATTAATTTGTTCCTCTCTTAGCTTCTCGCTACATTATTGCCCAGGTTGTAAATATCAAAAACTAAGTTTTAATCTCTTAACAAGACTGTCAAGAAATACAACAGTGGATGGTTATGTGACTGGTTTTACAAACGGTTCATTATAGCAACTTTAAAATCAGGGACAGCCTTTAGTTTAATTATTTTTGGCTTACCTCACAATCTGTCTATTTCTATAGAAATGTACTGTAGAGATAAGCATTTTTCTTGCTAAAGCCGCACCTTATGCCAAGATTTATTAATTGTTAATGGCGCTGAATCCCATGCAGAGATTCTGCATTATTTAGTCACGCTCCATTCTGCACAATATTAGATTTAATGAACTGAAGTATATAATATATATTTACTTGCGGTGGTGGGCGGAGCAGCACAGCGTGTGATGGATGGGTTAACGAATAAACTAGTCAAACAAAAGTGTATCCCTTTACTCTAAATTAATAATCATCTTCTATCTTAGGTCATCATTAACAAGTATTTACAAGTCAATTTAAATTACTATTTGCAAAGGAGTAATCACTCTGTTTTTATTTATTCACGTTGAAATAATATAATTAAATAAATAACTATTCACATATCAAAATGGTTTTCCATTTGTGAGGGAATAAAGACTCCAAATGATCCTATTTCACACAAAAATAACTGTTAGTAGATAAAAATTAGAGGCTTTTGGTGTATGGATTAACAGTAATTTATCTTGTGTGTACAAGATAACAGGTTGTACCCACAATATTTTTTATCCAAGGGACTTCAGGCTCCATAGTTTACCCATTTTGATCCTGAACAGAAAAAATGATGAGCTGGATAAAGTTTTAAAATGATTAAAACCTTTGCCAGTTTCACTGAAAAATATATGTAAAGAGAAATAATTTATTTGTACATCCTTGAGTATGATCGAGCCATGAATGCTAATTTCGTTGGCATATATATTGCAATTCTCATTATGTTAGCATTAAGCTAAAGGAGAATGCAGAAGTATTTCCCCACGTCGTTCTGGGGCAATAAACCTTCAGACTACTGAAACCTTTGTCTCTTGTTTGAAGAACTGTTTATCCGCCAAATCGAACGCTAACGATCAGGGAGCGCAGAATAAAGGATTACATTCAACTGCAGCCTATGGTTACTCCCATTGGTCCGGTCCGCAAGTCCGTTTTCATCTACCTGGGCAGGTTTTAATTTATATAAGAGCTTATGTATGGAAAACACTGGAATCTATCCCAGTCTGAAAACAATTGACCTATATTTACGTTTTGCTGATCCTGAAACAAGGAAAACTGTTGCACAAATCTTAGGATAGCAACACGTCCAGTATTTCTCTGATGGTTTCTCAACATAAGTTCTGGCGCTGGAAATATGGCAACAGATACAGTTAGGAAAACTCTCCTATTAGTCCTATTAGTCTCTAATTCAGAAGTGTCTGAATGTTCCACAGAGACGCTGCAGAGCGTCACAGTAGACTGCTCCTGGTTGGCCAGGGGAAATAACTTTGGGCAATGTTGACTATGGCACAATTCACACAGGACCAATATTACCAGAGGAGCTCATGTGATTCAGGAATTACTCCCACACATCTCTTAGTTTCATGCGGTCCATTAGTACGGGATAAGTGGAGGCAGTATTTTACTTGAATTTACTGAGTATATCCCCTAGGATATGATGTCAAGGCTCTGCGTAACACCCGCTGCTGCAACCAGGTCAGCTATCAGCGCCTAGGGGTGGGTATGGGGCAGGCCGAGGTTCTGGAGGTCGGTGATGACCGGCAGCACGGACCTCCCCGTCCCCCACTTCTGTAACTCTTACCCCCCAGTGCAGCATGAGGCTGAACCTTTCCCCCGGGTTCGACCTCCACCGCTGCCACCAAACACCCTCCTGTGACAACTCTTAGGACGATCTAATGCAACAATGTCCTTCAGTCGGTGTATCATAAGTATTTTCCCGACAACACTTGCAATATAGCCGGATTTCACAACATGCTCATGCTAATAGAAGGTCACGAGTCCACTTGAGTCCGACTCGTAGCACAGACAGCATGTGACATTCAGCAGGATGTGACTTAATAGTAATACATCAACATCTAACGTGAAACTTCCAGGAAACTAGCTTGCATGATAATTAGCTAATCCCTTTGGGTGACAGTAGATAGTAGGGTGTAGTTGCATCGACCGAACAATGCAGTTGCGTTTGATAAATAAATGGTAGAGCCACTGGTCCTTACTTGTGAACGATGCAAAAATGGGCACAGAGATCGTTTGTGGGTGAAGATGAGGGAGAGACATATAAAATCTTCATACCCGAACACACCTTAGCTCAAAGAAACAAAGCTAGCTAAGCTGCTTAATATGGAACTTTGTTGTTGCTGTTTCTGTCTATGTGTGTAAACTGGCAAAAAATTTGAAAACAGTGATGTCACAGCGCCGTATATCTCATGGCTGAGCTTCATGCACGGACTATTAGGCTCCATTAAGAACAACAACATAAATAATGTCGGTTTTATTCAAGCTGCAGACTCCACTGAGGCTCCTCCAGAAAACTGGACAGTTCATGAATGGCTTCCGTGAGAAACGGAGATCGACTATCCTTCCTGGTCGGTCTTCCACTCTGGTATTGATTTTGAGTAACAGCGGCAACTACTGGCCAGACATAGAAAATACAACATTTTCAGTTGTGTTATGGATCCGTGTGTATGAGGAAAATGTTCATGATGTTGGCAGGTTTTTTTCATCTCAAAAATAACCAAAATCTTTATTGTTTTGTGTAATCAGTGTTGTTTAAGTAAAGCCTATCTGTTGCAGAAAAAGACCGTTGGTGTTGATCAATAAGAAAGTTCATTATTCAAGTAAATTGGATGTGGTTGGTTGTGTTTGATTTCATTACAGTATGGTAACCTATGTATTCGTACCGTCGCAGCGTCAAATCCCTACATCCTAGCGAAAATGTACTATTTTTATATAGCGATCTTCTAGTGACCTCGGCCCAAAGCGATTTACGACACAAGCCAGCATTCACCCATTCACAAAAACATTCATACATTAATGATAGAGGCTGACATGCAATGGGCCAGCGGGCAGTCACAAGCGTTAACTGTTCACGCCATCATCCACACACCAGTGGAACGGCCATTGGGAGCAACTTGGGGTTCTGTAATTTGCTCAAGGACACTTCAACATGTAGACCGGAATGGGATCAAACAACTGACCTTCTGCTAGATGGACAACCGCCCTGCCCAGTTACAGAGCTCGCTTGATTTTTTTCAAAACTCCACATTAATGCCCACAAGTCCATGCTCATCGGATATGCCCGCCCGGCAGCGCCACTGTTTCCGACCTTCACTTTCATTGTGCCAACGAGTTTCGACATGGCGTTATATTTTTGTGTCACAATCCACGGAGCGGATTACCTTCAGTGCTCCCCAAGAGGATTGTAATCTCCAGGGAGAGAACCGGACCACATCCAGGCTGTCAGGGGTGTGATGGCGATGTCGGCAATCCACCGGACCCTTCTTGAAATGAAGAGGTCTAATGTGGTCGCGTAGGTTCGCAGGTGTCTTGTTGCGCGCAGCTTGCACATCATTTTTAAGATGCATAGTCGGAATGAACAGCTTACCCCTTTCCTCTAAAAATTTGACAGTCTAATGTGGTCCTTTGGGTTTTTTGGGGGGGGGGGGGCAACTGAACTTTTTTAAGTTCAGTTGCTACTACGTCAGTTTGCCGTCAAGTCACGCACCACCGAACGAATAAACAGCCCAAACAGAGTTGATTGTGGATTCACGGCATAGAGATGTCTGACACTCCTCTTGGCCAATGATCTGCTTCAAAGACCTTAACAGACTAAGTCTTTATAAATGTTTCTGCCACTGCTGCTTCATAAATAAATCCGTGCACGTCATGAATCTTGCAACATGGTGACCAACACTTTCTGTCTTTTTACCCAGATTTTCTTTTCTACATGTTTAAATTATGCCTGGAAATTTTGACAGGGTGCAACGTAGGTCAAGGAGGCACAAAGTGAGTGAGGCTTTATAGCACTTTTTCTGCATAAATGGAAAGAAAGAAAATAACAGTGTTGCAGATTATAGCTCCCTGCTTCAACACCTATTCCTGCAATAAATAATAAAATACCTGCGACTGTCTGTTTTGATTATATCTAAAAAAAGAAAGAAAAAACCCTGTGACGGTGTGGTGAGGCGTCTCGTGGCGTGAATACTTAGGAACGCTCTTACAGTAGACATTTACTCGAAGACAATCGGGCTTCCCTAACCACAAAAAGAGAAATCTCTCCAGAAGTAGTCTAACGATCTGTGGAGCTTTGAGTTCGCCTTGTCTTTCCTCCATTAGTGTGAAAGCCGATTTTCCTTTGTGTATTTAGCGTATTCCTTGTTCCATGTCTGTTGTTCTGCTTTGATTACTTCTTTCCTGCCCCCTGAGTGATTGCCTGTTCCTCCACTGATTGTCTGCCCCGCCTTGATTGTTCCCACCTGCAACTGATTTTCTTGTTACTCCGTCTACGTAAGCTTCGGCTCTACTCTTCGTCAGCTCGTCGGTCCCCGCTGTGTGATGTCTGCCGGCTCCCGCGAGCCACTGTTCTTGTTCTCCTGAGCTCCTTGTGGCTTTTTTCTCAATATTTGTTTCTTCTTGGTTTCACATTAGTTTACTCATTTCCCCACTTTGCCTGTTCTTGGATTTTCTTTGTAGATCGAGTTTGTTTCGACGAGTTTTGAATGGATTTTATTATATCCCCGAAAAGTCGGCGACATTGTGGAATCATCATCGCCACGGATTCCTCCAAACGGGGCGACCGACATTGCAATTTGGGAAGATTTAATTTGGAAAGGAGAAAAGTGTCCCATGTAAACCCAGCTAATGAATTTTCCCTATTTAAATAAATCAACTATGTTGTATTAAATAGGGTAATTACCATTGCATACAACACTTTGTGATGCTCGTGCCACCCGCCTCTCTGAGGTGTTAAAAATCACGCACTGAGGGTTTGCTACTATGTTCTCCGCTTTGAGTACATTTGTGAGAGGAACCGAATTCATGCTTCAATCAAGTCTGGAATTTTGTAGCTTCTGGTTCGAGCGCATTTTGCATGAAAAAGAGGTAAACAGGTCACATGTTAGAGCATCAAAACCATTTTTAAAACCCAATTTTGATTCCGCTTACAAAGATAAATATATTTCTAATTTGCACGATTTCTCATTTTTAACAGTGCAAAACCTCTAGAGAAATAAAAAAATGTATTTTTCATCAAGCAACATTTTTTTGCAATTCATATACCCAGGATCTCATACATGAGTCCATTGAAGCCTCATGCACGGCGTGCTTTCGGGACGGTCTAGAGCCTTGCACACCGGGAGGACTGCAGCCTCGCTAACGTATTGCCTACATGTATTTCTAAGAACGAATTCATCTGTGGGAGCTGCAACAGAGGAGAAACTTCAAACGACGGAGTTGGGCAAAGTTGTTGAGAAGTTGAGGGGAGGTGACGTCTGATGCACAAAGCAGCACAGCGAGCGGGAGGCACAGAGACTGACTGAACCCGGGATGAAGGCTGGATGCGTCTGCCGGTTTCTGGTTCTCTTTACATGCAAACGGATGAGAGAAGGCAGACAAAGGATTTCCTCTCATTAGTCCATAACTGTAGCCATTGGTACCAGCGAGGGTCTGCGTGGCGTATGTGCACCTCCACATAGATGAGAAGAAACCGCTCATGCCTTTTGCCACCCCCGTCATCAGCGCCGGTGCAAAACAATGCGTTTAATGCGTTTTCAGGGCTCGTCTGAAACGGATCTTCTGGGCGCATTCTGACAGTAAAAATTGCCTAATTCACTGCATGAAACTACTATACAGTTCCTTATATAGAAGAAGTCATTATTAAATAGGATTAAACACACTTAATCAGTTACAGGTGTGCAGGTTCTCACATCACAGGTCCTAGTTTAAAGCTTAGTTCAACACCTCTTTTAAAAAAAAAACATTTTCCATGTTTGAAAAAGGTTTTTATTGTTGATTATTTTTCATTAAACGGAGTGTTGACCAGCTAGGCCCAGCTGCCCGAACAACAAGGGCATATCCCCAAAAAGCCCCCAATCTTATGCATTGTACAGGTTATCTCCCTGATTGAACTAATTTAACTTAAATTGAACGTAAGGTTATGTAAGAAGAACAGTTTTTTTCATAAAACAGTTCTAATAGTGAGTATAATATGAACTATTGGACCAGAATTTGATATATTTACAAACTTAATCTCCCTGATTCTATTCTTATTACCCAAATCTCGACCTAAGTGGACTTACGTTCTGGAAATTGTCAAGGAAGAAAAGAGTTTTTCGTTAAGAAAAAAAAAAGAAAAAGAAAACTCCCTCTAGTGAGTAAAATATGAACTATTCAAGTAAAATATGAAATGTAAATGATAGATGTCCTCAGTTTGAGTTTTTGCATTAACATGAAGGATCTCCGGCAGATACGGTGATGACATTTCAGGGGATAATAACAGCATGTCTTCCTCAGGTAGAGCCTTCATTCGACACTTTCATCAAGGAGAATGTTAGCGTATTCCCTTTAAAGATGTGAGGGGTAAAATGGTTAATCAGGTTTATTAACAGATACAAACTATTCGCTGAAGAGTGAAGGACCTGGTAAACCGTCTCTCTCTCTTCCTCAGCATCATAATTGAGAGTTCCTCACGAGCAGTACCAGATGGGTGGGATGAACCGATCAGAACCTCCAAAACAAGAGCTCTCTCTCACTTGCATTTTAACATTTTACCCACACAATATGTTTTGATTAATCTTTGTCAGGTTGTTGAACAACAGCTGTCTGGTGGATTTGACAGGAGCGAGCTGACAGGCAGGGCACGGAAAACAAAACTGTTGTTTACGCTGGGAATTAATTTGATCCTGTTTGAGCGGAGAGAATTATTAAAATAATGGTTTCTTAATAATTTATTCCATGTTATTTTTGGGTGTTCCCAACCCCTGTCCAATGTCAGCTGGGATAGGTTCCAGCGCCTACAACCCCAAACAGGATAAGTGGGTATGGATAGTGGATAACGGATGATAAGGATGTAATATTATATGTGTTATGTTAAAAGTGTTAAACATGGAGGCAACAATATGCTCTGCAGTGACTTTTCAGGACACTAAGCCTTTAATGTCCTCGATAAGAACTAATGTTGAATAATTATTCATTTGAATATTTTATTTGTATGGGTCATTTATTAATCTAATATCTTAGACACTAATTGAGCAATAAAATGGCTAAATTGTTTAGTCAAGCATGTTTTTAAACAGCAACAAAAAAAGGAAATTTTGTGTTGCATGGAAAATAGTTCATTTTAATTAGATTAATTCCCTGTAACTACCTTCATGATCAAGTGAAATCTCTACACAGTTTTGGTAAAACGTGTTTTTTGAAAACTATTTGACCCTTATTAGACTTTTTTGGTTGTATCAAGTTGCATTATTGTGTTTAGTAAATCCTCAGAGGCTATAAGATAACAAAAAAAAATCCTAGTTCTTGAATAGGACTCTCTTAACAGCCATGGTTAAGGCTTCTTCCTCAGTGGCCCGTCTAATGTGGTGTCCCCAAAGGCTCCTTACTTGGCCCCTTACTCTTCAGCATAAACATACTGCCAGTGGTTCACATTTTAAACATGATCAGTCACATCATACAATAAGAATGTTTACTCAGAATCAGTTAAACTAAACAGTTGCGTAGGACATTAAAGCGTTTAACAGATCGTGACTTGTGGACTTGCTGTTTTTTTTAAGGTCCGACGAGGAGGTTAAGTTTTAAACCTTGTGCGTTTGTCTGTTTTTTTGTTTATACGTTTGTTTGTGAACAGTATTACTTTTGCAGTATTTGAATTGAAATACAATAAGATAATAAGCCCTCTGGTGTAGTGACGTCAGTATCCGGCTATTGCTGCCTTTGATCCATTTATTCCTTTGAGCCTTCTTTGAGGTTGTAGTTGCTGGCTTGGTTTCAAGAGTTCCTGTGATTCCTATGATGTCAGTTTGGGGGTGGAGCTTTCAGCTGGGCTGAACAGAGATGCTGAAATGGAAAGTGCAGGAGACCAGCGGCTACACAGTATTTGAAACATACTCAGAGTTTGTTGGATTTGTTGGTAGATTTTGAGGCAGGCAATAACTCAGACATTAATAGAGAAATCTGCATAAATGTTTTCTAAAAACTAGGGTACTGCTCTGCCTTGGCTGTTGTTCACTTTCTCTGAGTGCTTTTTCTCTTTATTCTTTGTTTTTTCTCTCTCCGTTGCATCCATAAACATTTTTTGTGCCTTCCTTAAATTATGGCGCCAATAACCCTGTTGTTTTCTGGCTCCACTGCTTCATTTCGGCTGCAATATCCGTAAGTTCTCCGAAAACATTCATGAATACGCATAATCATGAATGCAGAATGTGGACGTGATGCCCCCTCTGTATCCAAATGTCTTAAATGTTCTGTGTTTGAACAAAGACCTGGGGTGTTTCTGCATGGGTTCGCTTCAACCCAGCCCATATGCAGGATAGCGAGAGACTGAAAACTACCCATAGGTGTGATTGTGAGCGTTCTTTGATGGTTTCCTTTTATGTGTGTGATGAGCTGTCCACCTGTCTGTGGTTTACCCCACCTATCCCAATGTCATCTGGAATAGACGCCGGCCCCCTGTGACCCTCTAAAGGATAAGGGTTTATTGAAACTGGATGGACGTCTCTTCGATCAGCGCTCTTCCTGTTTGGCCCTCCGCCCTGGCATCATTGAACGTCGAACGATGGATCTCTCAGGACCAGTGCAGCACATTAACCAAACATGTTATCTTCTCCTCAGCTAATTTAATTCAAGATGTGATTGTGCCAAACCGGCACAGAGACATCCTTTTCCCCCTGGAACAGGCTTTTGAAACAGATTCGGGACGCATTCAAAAAAAATGTACACACATGTATAACTTATCTTTTCAGAACCAGAGCAGCTGGTCCAAAATTTTGAAAAAATATTTAGTGCATACATGCATTTTCCTCATATTCCTACTCAGGACGATAGAATCCTCTGAAAAATAAGCGACGTGCAGAGGAATCGTGCAAAAAATGTTATCAGCTAAAAGTCCAGTGTGTGCCTCATTTTTTTTAATCATTGGAGGTATTGTGTTGGACAAAAATTTAGCAATCACTTAATTTTCTGGCAAACTTACTGAGGCTACGTTGATTATGTCTTCCCCTTTAACCCCACAGCATCATTAGCCGATTGGCTCAACCAAATGCACTTCCACTTCAGTGCATTCATAATAGCTGATGCTTGAATGGTCTCAACCTAATTTAAAACGAGGTAATTATGGTGAGAGAATCAACATAATATTAGCATTTTTTTCACTATTACTATCCTTAGAAGTCGTAGTGCTAACACCACAGATGTACTTGTACTACCAGCTGTAGTATTATTAGATATGACAGTGATAGCTGTAGCTGTGACTGTGGAAGTAGCATAATTATACTCATGCCATTCTAAAAAAAGCACAACCCAGATTGTATTTTACTCTATGCTCCAGGTCACTACTTACATTCTTTGTGAGTAAGAATAAATAATTTGTCACTAAACTGTCTTTGAATCAGATTCTTCTAGTGTCTATAGTGGTAGTTTAAGCATCATTTTTCTAATTCTTTTCCATTTTCCTCTGCTTATCCGGGGTCGGTTCACAGTGCCAAGAAGGGTATTCCACTTCCGGACGTCCCACGGCCCAGCGACTCTCTCCAGCTCATCCTGGTGGGAAACAAATGCAGAAACTTTTAGATAGAAAAACAGAAAATTTGTCAAATTCATTACTATGTAACGATAAAGGCACTCAAGGGAATCGCAAACATGTCTTGCCGACTTGTTGGGATGGACTTTAAAATGCAGAATATAAAACATAACTCAAATGTACTTCCCATTACCACTATTATGGTAATGGACGAAGGACTGCATTAAAAATAACCACTCATCCTTCCTTCTGTATTCTTGTTTGTAGACTGAAATCAATTCCTTGAGCGTTGAAGTATGACTCCAGATCTATTATTACTGTGTCAGCCTTGATTTCGTTTCCCTTTTATTTTTTTCATATTTTCTCCCACTTGTTAAGTTAAATCAAATCAACCTTTGTTCATATAGCTCCAAATCATGACAAATGTTACCTCACAGCCCTCTCCAAAAAGAGCTGGTCTGGACCAAACTCTTAATTCCTAACAGCAGAGTTTCACAGAATAATTTCCACTGAAAACTTTTTATTCACCAGCAATCACTTACAAGAAACAGAAAAATTATATTTTACAAGTTAAAAATGACGTCTAAAATCAACAAAAAGGGACTTTAAATGTCTCTTTGTGAATGGCTGCACTAATTCTGGCATTTCAGTTTTCTGTCACATTGAAAAAGGGAAAGGGTGAGGGAGGGTGAGGGAGAGAGAGGATCCATCCATGCATTCATTTTCTTTGACTTACCCGGCGTAGGGTCACGGTGGCAGCACGGTAAGAGGGGTATTCCAAACATCCCTTTCTCCATCTCACACTGGGGATCCCAGAATGATATTAAGATTATTTGAGATATTCCATCATATCCTTGAAAAAGTTGGGGATCTGCAGTGCGAGGAAGAACTGGAGTGTTTTTAGCACCGTTGGGTTGTATATTTCTCACAGTAGGGGGAGCTTTATTTTCAAAATTGTCAGGCCATAACTTCCCAAACATTGGTCCATTTTGTCCAAACCTGATGCACATGATTGGACTGGATGAGAACTATCTCATATATATCTTTATTTACTCTTATCGTTCATATTTAACTCACTAGGGGGAGCTTTTTACGAAAAACTTTGTTTTTCGGACATAACTTCCCAATCGTTGGTCGGATTTTGACTCTTGGAGATTTATCCATCATACATTGGGTTTACTGAAATACTACATAGTTTACTTACTAGAAGGCGTAAATGAAAATAATGTGGACATAAGTTTACATTTTATTTGAGGAGTTTAATCAGGGGGAATGCTTGTACAACACAGGAGATTGGGGACTTTTCGGGGAACATACACTTGCTGTTGGGGACGGCAGCATAGGTCTAGTTGCAAGTAACAGTGTTTTCAAAGCTTAGTTGGATATGCTTTTTATATCAAGGCCATTCATCATCTTCATATTCATGGTTTCTAGTAACTAAATATTATTGCAGTATTAATGTAAAAAAACAAGTTTGTGAGGCTGTAATTTGTGCGTTATCTTCAGCTGCCAGGATGCTTTATCAGGTCGAGATGAAAGGGGTGCTGGAATCCAAAGAAAGACTTTGACTCAAAACAATCCCTACATAGTGGAGGAATGGACGTTACAAAGCGCAACTATAGCTCTATGAGTGCGTGATGTGCCTTTTAAGAGGATGCTTACCCCATATGGGACACAAATACAGACAGTATAGACAAAACCGGGGTTGGGCTAATAAGTTCATAGGCACTGAATCCTTTAATGTGCATGAAACCGCTCTTTAGTCGTATCGCACAGCTTTCCACCGCTGATGCAAATAAGACAGGCTCTGAAAAGCCTCGGATAAAAGGCCTGTTTTCTGTAGGTGGAGACGGGTGACTGAGCTGGAAGGTAGTGCATCTGAGATTAGTAAGTATATGCCGTACAGTTTCAAATGCTGCTTTGAAACTGTTTTTTTTCCTCTAGCGGCCTCGTTCCACACCTCTCCGCTGCATTGTCAAACATCTTGCTGTCAACACAGCATCGCAGCGGGATTGGGGGGCCTGGCCTCATCTGTGCCTCTCTGCAATTGCAAAATTACACAAATAGTTGTAGTTTTGGAGGGGTTCGTGTCAGACATGCCTCAGCTCTTTATTTATATGTGTCACCCAGGAGACATTAGGTTCATGCGGGTTGTTTCCTAGAGGCGACCCACAAAAGGTACATTTCTCCTCTTGACTAGATGTTTCTGCTTAAGTTCTTCCATCAGTGGCAGCCTCTGACATTTCCCCAACTTAATCTATATCCTCCTCCTCGGAGGTGCTGACACGCTGGATAAATCTGTTTTTGTCCACTATGCCCTATTTACACCCCACGTCCTAAAACAAAAACCTGAGGCGAAATATCTTTAAACTGGTTTTAAACTTACACTCATATTTACTCTTACTCACATCTTCATGGTGAGAATGGACAACTAAACAGAACTCTTCGTGTGTGTTCAACAGCAAGTTTCACTGTCGAGCGAATGATGAGCAATGATAAAGTTGTACTAGTGCTTCTTTGTGAGGACATATCTGCAGCAGGATCTCAGCGTTCCTTGGGATCACCTGTGATTGCATGATTTGTTATTGAATTTGAATATGAATTTGTTATGACAGCTGTTGGCAGCAGTTACTCTTGAAAAGACAGCGATAGGAATAATACAATGAAAAGATAAAAAGGTAGACAGACACGATAAGGAAGAACTAAAAGGAGAAGATTCCTGCAAACCCGTGCAAACTGAAAACTTCACTCAACTAAGTCAATGTTAAATGTGAAATTTTGTAAAAAAAGAAGAAAAGCTCCCCCTAGTGAGTCAAATATGAACTATTAAGGTAAAATATGAAATCAGATCACCGGATTGGATGTATGTCAGGAATCAGTTTTTGTACAAAATTTCCCCCAGTAAATAAAACATTAACTTTCAAATAAAATTATACGAAACGCATTTGGAGTGAATTTGACAAATAGTTGAGAAATTATGGCCAGAATTTGGACTATATTGGGCCAACGATTAGGAAGTTATGTCCGAAAAAAGTGTTTTTTTGTAAAAGCAAAAGAGTAAAACACGATTTATACATTGCATTAAATGCATTAAATTTGGACAAAATCGGAGCAACGAGAAGTTTTTAGCCCAAGAACATATGGAGTTAAAGCTCCCCCAAACAAACAAACAAACCCATAGAGGTGAAAACATAATCTTCACGTCGGTAAAAAGTGAAATTCAGAATCAACCAGACAGTCTTAACCAACAATTTAGAGATGTTCAGATTTTCAAGTGGTATATTAGGATAATTGTAACGTCCAATATAAAGTCTGAGATTGAACTTAACTCCTCTGCCGATCCGGGCCGAACAGATTTTTTCACTGCATGATGAGCTGGTGACTCTCCCAGGCTGTACCACAAATGTCATCTGGGATTAGCTCCAGCCCCCTCTCTGACTCTGAATGCGTTTGACATAAGAGTCTGTTTCAAGAGAACATTTAAACAGACGATATTTACAAAGCTTGTTGCCATTAGCTGTGACATTATTGCTCCACAAACCGTTAAACTACTGCGCGTACAAACATAAAAAAAACAGTGATTAGAGCCTAATGTTGCTAATGTGACCATTTTTCAGTATTAAAGTCATCTCACTATTACTACTATCAAGAAAAATATTACCCCATTTGTGTATTATTTCCTCAATCCACATTTAAAGCCAAATGGCTACATTTATCTGTGGTGGTTATTAATGTGTGATAAATAAATGATAAATGAGCACCGACTCGTCCGAGTTATCTTAAAAATAATAGCAGAAGACATTCAGTTACTACATCAGAGGCAATTCTTGATTATAGTCCGTTATTTTCTTTTTTTTTTAAAGTTATCTGAAAAGATAAGTTATACATGTCGGGTCACACCAGCCTTATTTAGTCCGGCTGAACCGAACCCTGGATCTTTTACCCGCTTCATGTGGTCTGTTTGGTTTAGCATAGGTCACTGACAGCGCTCACACCCACCCAGACTCCAGTCCACATGGAAGGAGTTGTCTCGGGCCGCTCGCCTGGGAACCTCGGAGCGGTTAATTGCTGCTCTGAGCCCCGATCCACGCCAAAAGTACCTTTTTGCAACAAATTTCCTTCCTTCTAGAAATCATTCGACCATACATTCCTTCAAGGGGATGTATGGATTTAAGAAACATCATTTAACTTCGGGTTTTTGGAACATGGATATTCTTGTTAATATATAAAATAACCAGAAAAAGCACTTAGTGTGTAAACCTCCGCCAAGGCTCATCGGGCCCTTAGGTTACGGAAAAATTCATGCAGATTTCTCCATCAATGTCATGAGTTATTGCCAACCTCTACATCTACCCACAACTCATACAAATTCTCTGAGTATTTCTCAAATACTCTGTAGCCGCTCCTCTCCCACGCCTTCCACTTCAGCATCTCTGTTCAGCACACGGATGCCAAGGCTCCACCCCCAAAGGAACATCAAAAGAATCAAAATCATTGGAGTAAAAGCAACAATAGCCGCTTGCACTCTTCATTCCGCAAGCCATAACATTGAGTAGAACATGAGCCCTCTTAACTTCCACCCTCCCCTTCAAAATAAGAGCACTTCCACGGGAGACGGAAAGTTACTCAGAGCATTTTCACGGCCATAAAATTAGGTCACAATAGGTTTTTTGCTATTTTGAATGTGGTGAGTTTTTGTGATTGCAGAATGTCTTCAATGGAACGCGTGTATTATTAAATAATGATGCTTCATGATTTAACATGATGTGACGGTAAAAATTAAGAGGGTTGCTGCCTTTTTACCTGCCTAATGTTCGACCCATCACAGAATGGCATTTCCATGACATGACTTTAGTTTACAGTTTTATAATCTGTTTGATTTTTGTTTTTGTGAATGCAAACAAAACCAGCTGAAAAAACAAAATCATCGCAGCTGGTCCTTGCAAAAATAAAGTGAGGCCTTATATAATTGTCCTTAATGAGGAATTCTAGTAATCAGTGGAGTTTTCATTTTTTATAATCGGAGGTGGGAGGGGCTAAAGATCGATATGGTTTACTGTCATGTAGGCTTTACAGTGTGATGTGGCCTATAGGGGTCCGTTTTTTCAGCAATACAGATGGCGCTGAATGATCATAGGAATATTATATGAATACTCCAGGCAACAATCCCTATGATCCTCCGGTTCCTCCAGGAATGCATATCGCTGCTTGTCACTTTGATCCTTTAAGGTGCCACTCCTCTGCAGAAACACAGGTTGGACTCTCGTGTAGTAGAACACTTACAGAGAACACGGCTGGGATTAGAGATCATTTCAAGGATCCAAAAGGAAACTGACTTAATGAAAAAAAAAAGCCACTGTTATAAATTTGTCTGCTACTTCACCTAATTAAGCTGCTGGTATTTCAGAAACTGGGTTTGGGCTCATAGATTTTAAGTTGCACAAACCTCGGTCAGATACAGGATCGATGGGTCGGGCAGCCTCGACTAACGAATCAACTAAACAACCTCTTAGCGCCGGCTCCACCTGTATTACTAGAGGATGGAGCAAGGTGGAGCATGCATTTAGTAATTTAACTGTTCTCAATCCTCTTTCTTTAGTTTTACAGCCATGTGTGTTTTTCTCTACAGTGGTTAAAGTTCCTCTTAATTTCATATCAGCTTCCAAACTTCTCAAGTAAAGACCCTGTGATTTCCACTACTGTCTACCCTCCTCTTTGGAGTCAAAACGAACACTGTAGAAGAAGAAAAATGGAAAAAGAAACAGCCCACGGTTTAAATTATATAAACAGTGTTTTGGTGCTGCCGCTTCTCGTTCGTATGCAGCGCCGCTCGCACCGTATCAAGATAATGAAGGTGTCAAAACTACCGCCCCGTACCACTGAGAAGTTAGTCCCCAACAAAAACAATTTTTTAATATTTTCCCTTTACTTGCAAGATTATAAAGCCCTGTCATGAGCACTGACAGTTAACATGTTTTTTTCCCTCACCTGGTCCTCATTCATATCTTATTCCAGTTTATTAGCCGGCGCGGGGTTCCTAGAGGCTTCCTGTCACTCAACAAAGTCTCAATTCTAACTCAGTGGAGATGCAGTCTGTGCCGTTGAGTGAAAAGCACCCAAATTGTTGTGAATGTGTTCAAGATTTTTCATCTTTTGGCTCTGCACTTTTACGGGGAATGAAAGTTTTGCAGCTTCAAGCAAGGGCAATGTTACAGTGCGAAAACTTATAGCGGTGGCTTTGCTTTCATTTTGACTTAAAAGTCACAGTTACCCTAGAGGCGATGGAGACAGGGAAGGATGTATGTGAAATATTTCGTGCCCTACATGCACCCGGTGCTGAAGCCCATTATTCTAACCCGTGGAAAGACTTACAGCAAAGTGTGGAATGAGAAGAAGAAGAAGAAGAGAAATAAGTCTTTATTGTCACATATAATCGTACAAGTTTTACAAGGTAGCAAAATTGGTTCTCTGCATTTAACCCATCCCTGAGGAGCAGCGAAGTTCAGAACTTAAATTTCATTGAGCAAGATAGTACAACATTAGATTTGCATAACCTAAAATAAATATAAATACTTACAGGCACAAATGTATGAATATTTATCCACATTCACAACTACAGAAAGTACTCCGAGAGCGCAAACATCCGCTAAGGAACATCAGTACCCAAGGTCCATCAAATTATTGTTTATTGCCAGCTTCTTAATCTACCGACAACTCCAACAAACTCACTGAGTATCTCTCAAATACTCAATTAATTAATAATTAATTAATGTAGCCGCACGTCTCCCTGCAGCTTCCACTTCAGCGTCTCTGTTCGGCCCACTGCGCCCCCAGCTCCACCCCAAAAGGAACATCGAAGGAAATCAAAGCAACTCTTGAAACTGAGCCCAAAGCTCCTCCCCTAAGAAACAGCAAAACAATAGCAACATTATGACGTCAATACTCCAAAGAGCTTAATATTTTTATTTTATTTTAAATGTTGCGAAACATATAAGATTGACACAAAAATTGAAAAACCTCAAAGATATGCCAAAACTTACTTTCGGGTAAAGTTTAATGCAAATCTTCCTGTAGTTTTTTCTGTATTCTTTTTCACAAATGAAAAGACTGATAAATGAAAAAACAAACATACAAATAAACAAATAGACAGACAAATAAACAAATAAACAAACAAACAAAAGCACAGGAGTGAAAGCATAAAGGTTTTTGTTTTCACTCCTGTGCCTTGGTGGAGTGTAATGAAAATCAAAACAATGCAAAAGCGCTCTGGTAGAATAAGTGTATAAAAAAACGCTCTTTCATTGTGTGGAACAAAGAAATACTGCAAAAAATGTCCCAACTTATTGCATTTCTTGAGAAAGAGTGATTGCGTAAATAAAAAAGGTTTAATTTTTGGATGTCATTATCAAAAGCAAAATGAAGGCTTGATTCTTCAGAAATAAAATTTAGCCAGAGAGTCACATCCTTTTATAGCCGATGCTATCGTTATCGTCTTTGTTGTTCATTGCTGCTGCCTTTTTTTGGTGTTGTACAGGAAACTAACAGCGACTGATGTTCAAAAATGCTGCCACCTCAATAATCATCTCACCTGTTTCTTTTTTTTTTTACACAGACTTGGAAACCAGGAAGGTGCAAATTGGATTCTATACATTTGTGATTGGATGTGGGGCTACTACGACCCTACAAAATTGAAGATGATGTTGCTATGGAAACTGCTGGTGCTGCAGCCACTTATGGGGTGCCTTGCAGGTAAGACATCTTATTAAGAACTTTTGATGCATGCCAAAGCTGCCTTTGTGAAATCCGAGTCCTTATTCATATGTATTTGGGGCAAGTGACAGTTTGAAAGGCGCGGTTTGGAAAGGAGCAACGTCGAGACGACTAGCCACGAGAAAACATTTTTAGGTGCATAATAAGAAGGGTGTAGAATCAATTCAACAAAGAAAGTTATTGTTGAAGTAAGACCGTCGATATTCTGACTTCATAGGTAGTTAAGAAAGGAAATCAGAATAATATTGATTAGCTCATCACAGTGGCATCTTTCGGTGGGTGGGATATACATTAGGTAAGTCAACATTTTGTCCTGAAGTGGCTGTGTTGGGAAAGATTATTGAAAAATGGGCAAGTGTAATAATCTCAATGACTTTGACAACTTCCATCTTCGTTGGATTAATGACTGGGTCAGATCATCTACCAGAAATGCAGGGCTGGTTGGATTCTCCTGGCCTGCAGTGAATCGTACCTGGCAAAAAAAATCTCAAGTGGGACCGGCGACAGGGACGGCCAAAGCTCATTGATGCACATTGGCAGCAAGTGCTAGCCTCTGTTGCAGAATGATTCCACATTAGAGCTAATGCAAAAAAATTGCTGAAAACGTTTATGCCAGTACAAATAGAAAGGTGTCAGAACACACAGTTTGTCGCAGAGCTATTTGAGAGCCAAAGCAGGACACAATATATACAATATGATACACAATATAAGGCAGTCGTTCTCAGAGTGATGACTGATCCGTGTTTAGATGAGCTTATTTGAATGGGATCTGAATGACAAGATGGTACAAACATATATTATGACTGTCATGATGAAACACATCTTTTCAGTTGAAATATAAACTTTTGGTGAACGGGGAAATTTAGGAAGATGCCTTATGTCACAAGCAAAAATAACAATAAAAGAACAAGTATTATTATGCACAAAATGCACTGAATACAACTTCACCATTCTGCCGTACCATACCATTTTCATTAAAATGTCCTTACAGAAAACAACAACCTTCCATTGCGACATTTACAGCTGCCACCTGAAGTACCCTAATGTCTTCTACGTTACACCGCGTTCATTTCATTTTATCTATTTAGCATTATACAGAAAATTGCACAGGATCGTTTTGACAGTGTAGCTGTTGGAGTAGAATCTTTAAGAGGCGTTAAATGGTGACACCCAGTTCAAGCCCCTGAAACGGCTGCTCGGAGAAATAATGAATTTCCATCACTGCTAAATTAAACAAGGTGCTGCAAACTTGCAATTTTTTTCGCCAAGGTTTACTCAAATTGCACATGAAAAGAATCCAAAATGTAGGCCATGATGAAAACTGGTTCTATTTAAATCGCTCAAACTGATGTATAAAATTGACAATGGGGTGAACAGGAAATCTTTGCTGCTCGTGTCAAAAGCCCGCCATTCATTCACCGTGTAGTAAAGTTGAATTATAGCTTCATTATTCCATGGTGCCCATTCCAGCCAGAGGCTCCCCTCGCATTGATCGCATTTTGATGAAGAACTTTAATTTGTCTCCTTTATAAATTGGAGAGGTCACTGTGGAGCATCAGTCAAATTACTCAGTGTTTAATCAACAGGTATTATAAGAATCAAGATGAAGAAAAGACTATAAATGAGTTCTGTGGACCGTGAAGCCCTCCCTCTCATCACTCCACACACGTATTAAGGCCTGTGCTGAACCCCCTGCCCTCCTCGGCATATTAGTTTGTCAGATTTGTTTAAGGGAAGCTCAGCTTTTATTGCAGTGCTCTCAGGATTTTGCCCTTAGAAAAGGTTCTGCTGTGACCGAGGAGAACTCAGCAGTCTGCCTTGTTAGGAGCCGGCAGCAGAGACGTTGTCTGCAAAAACAGCCACGCTGGAAAGAAGCCAAATATTCTTACATACATTATAATAAAACTCTCTTTGTATTGAGCGAAAAAGTGATGTAGTGTTTAACAATTTGAGGTTCTGGGTCCAAATCCACATGGAGACCTGTGGAGTTTTCTTTTTTTTTAAGTGAAATGCTGTTTCAGGTGCAATAGACTCAAGACAAGACCTAGTAAACTACCTCCACTGAGCAGCATTATAGTGCATATATTGTAGCTTTGTTTTTTCATCGGTTGTTGTTTTTCGTGGTATTTTGTCTTTTTTTATTCTATTTATGTCCTATCTTCTTTTTTTCAATGCGCCGACGTGGAACAGCGATCTTAGTTTCCTTGTATTCTGCACAATGAAAGTACACCTCCAAATCTGAGGACATGGTTCTGTGCCAGCATACAGTGAACTGTCCCCTTCAGGTTGGGCGTGTGTTGCTGCCTCAAGCGAAGGAGTTCAAGTATCTTGGGGTCTTGATCTGGAGTGATGGCAAAAATGGACCGGTGGTTGTGCGACATCAGCACTAATGATGCTGTTGTATCGGTAAATTATGGTGAAGAAAGATCTAGGTCATGGTCTGAACTTGCCAGTCCATCTACGTTCCAATGCTAACACATGACCGTGTGTTAAGGTTGGACCGTGTTCCAACCCTAACACACGGTCATGAGCTCTGGGTAGTGCCTGAAAGAATGAGGTCCAGGATACAAGCAGCTGAAATGAGCTTCCTTTGTAGGGTGGCTGGGCTCATCCTTAGAGATGAGGTGCGGAGTTCAGACATCCAGAGGAAGTCAGAGTTGATTCCCTTCTCCCTCGTATTGAGAGGAGCCAGTGGCGGTGGTTGGAGTATCGGATCAGGATTCCTCAAGGACGCCTTCCTCTAGGGGTTTTCCAGGAACATCTAACTGGGAGGAGACACCGTGGTCGACCCATAACTCCCTGGAAGGACTTTATCTTTTCTGGCTTGGGAACTATTTGGGGTGAGCTGGAGAAAGTTGCTGGGTTGAAGGATGTCTGCAACGCCTTACTTATCCTCTTGCTAGTGCGACCGGACCCCGGATAAATGGGAGAAAATGAATATATAAATGGAAAACAGGAATGCATTAACGGTGCTTTATTGAGATTCTTTGATACTTTTTTATTTCTTAAGATGAAGAAGGTTGTATATTTTTTTATTCTCCGGAGATCAGATGTTTCCTAACTCTTACCCTGTACTTACGACAACAACCCTGTAAGTGCTGCATGTTTTTCACTCTCTGAATTTACATAAAGAATAAGGTTCATGCGGGTCTTCCGTTCTTCTGGTGAAACGAAAACAATAATTTTCCCATGCAGGTTTTTACTCTGTTGTTGACATGAAACTTGTGTTTTTGTCCGAATCAACCTTTGCTTTTTTTTTCTTTTTTTTTTAGCTGTAGCCCTCAATCTTCTTCATCGGTTTTTGTTCACGCTTCTTTCTCTTTTTTCCTCATCCTCCTCTGATGGAAGATGTGAGAGATGAGGAAGACGCCACGGTGTGTTTACTCAACACTTTTAGCATGAATAAGGAAAATATCACAAAGACAATTATTCATAATGATAACCAGTTAATATTTCACTATAAATCCTGTGATAGACGTAAAACTTTGGATTTAAATCAAGAACTAGTATAAAATTCAACTATGACCTTTTTTTTATTTTTGCTGCTCACAATGATTAGCTTAGGTTTAGACATTTAGTGTTACACTGAAAAGACTTGATCATAACATAGTTTAAGTTTAAGTACTGGCATCAATTTGATTTGATTTTAATAATGTTGAAAATGTATTTATTCAAAATGCGTAGAATCAGCATTAACGTTATAATTAGGAAAATAATTCAATTTAATCAGTTAAAAAATGTGAACAGGGCTTTAGTATGTTTCAACATAGAACAATCTAATAATGATTATTATTTTCAGGAATTTGAAGGGAAAAGTTTATTTTGAAACATATATATGATGTATTTGGACTATCACATAAAGAAATTTTTTTACAGTTTGATTCATGTTTAAACGACAAATATGCGTCACATAAAATCTTTTTGTTTGTTTATGGAAAAATGTCATCGAAACTTATGGAAATTAGACACATAATTGAGTATTAAATCTTAGGCGTAAGTATTTTTTTTGAGAGTAGCTCCTCTTCTTTCCTACATATTTTTCTAACTCGTCACTAATTCCAATCTCTGTATGTCCCTCCGGTCTGAATGCACATTTTTCCAGCAGAGCAGCTGTTTTGGCCGTAGCGCCTGGCGACAACATATAGTGGATTTTCAGCCACCTTTTGTCCAGAGCGATTGCGCCGCCGCTGCCGCCGCCCTGCTGCTACATGCTGATGTCGCAACGGAACGACCAATTATCTCTAAGTTGCAATTGTTTTTTGTCCTAGTGTGAGTTGTTGTCTTGTCTTTCATTCAGACGGGTTTGATGTACCAGCAGGAGCAGAGCACACAGATTTGCATCATGGGTAGAACTGGAGTTAATGAGGACATTTCCTAGGTTTTTTTTTTTTTAAATGACTAGTGAGTGCAGTGTGTGATCTGAATGATCCGCTCAGAACATCAGTGACCCACAGCCGTCAGAATGTGGCTCTCAGGCTAGATCGGTTTACCCTCCCTGCAAAACTCACTAACTAAACGGGAAGATTTGCTTCAAACCATCTTTCAAGCGTGCATTCACTCAGCCTTCCATGGGTTTTCAGCCCAGATGTTAAAAATTAGCATCCTGGAGAATTTTGAGGAGTGAAACTCGAGGTGCAATGGAAAAAGAAAGCCCTAGATTTGCAAAATTGACCCCTGGGAAAAAAACCTATGGACTTTAGATTTTTCGTGCTGCAGAACTGATTTGCAGATTGATCGAACCTTTGAGAATCATCCACAGATTTATTCCACTTTAGTGACACTCCTCAGCCCGGGGAGCTGAGGAGTGTCACTAAAATGATTTGTTTTTAATACACAAATGAGTAAAAGTGGCTCTAATGAATGAAAGCAAACATCCAATTGCGTTTTTAAATGAGTCCCCCGTTTGTCAACTTCGTCCCAATAAGTTAGAGGTCTGATGGGTTTTTCTTTATAATTGGCAGCAGGTCAACTATTCAAGTTGAATCGTGGAATTGTTATATTGGTATATAATTTAAGGTATCTGGTGTATGGGAACCAATATTTGCTGTACTTTCAAATCATGTCGAACTTTATTGTCATTTTGCCGACAGTCAATAATAGTAGTGTAATCAGAATGAAGTACTGTGTCCCCCTGGGAAATGTAACACACTTAACAGATGGAAAATATATTAAAAAGACTATTCTGGCATATATGTAAGTATATATATATATATATATATATATATATATATATACATATATATATATATATATATACATATATATATATATATATATATATATATATACATATATGTACATATATGTAAATATATATGATAAAAGATTTTACCATGTTGTTGACAATGTTGGGATTTGGGAACAATGAATCGAAGGTCAGAGGACAGTTACGGGTTCTGGTTCCGGACAATGTTTGTCTGGAGGAGCTTTGCACTATGTGCAGCAACCAACGCGCTCCATGGTGAGACCACCAACTCATAAAGCTGCCGTTAATGGGTTTAATGGACGTAACCCTAAGAAAATAGTAAAGGCAAGCCAGTCAAGTGTTGGGGGCCACCAAATAACACAATTGCACGATTTGCGGTTACGACTTTAAACCAACTGTAACCTCCCATTAAAGGTACTGAAAGCTGCACCGCCAATGCCCTAAAGGATAGGCACCTTCCAGCAACCATATAATAGCTGGATAGTGTTCATTTGGACAAACCCCGTAGCTTTCTGAAAAGAGAACATTAAAATAAACACACGAAAAAAAAAAAATCAGCAGTGGATTTCTTTTCCTTTGCTCCTCCTGAGGAACAATCCTCCTGCTTAAGATGTGCAATCCATGTCACATGTAGAGAATCTGCTGTAAACAGAAATCCATCAAAAGCCCATTGGTTTATATCATATAAGCTTCAGGTGAATTGCCCAAAATAATTTATATTTCTGCCTCACTTTTCTTTTCTTTGTTGTACACCATTCGCTGTAATCATTAAGTTCAATTTTTTTTTCCAGCTGAGCAACAGATTTTTCCGTAGTGACGGCAACAGAACGGCAAACGTCCAGTCCAGCTTTTGTTCAAAATACACCGTGTTGCAAAGCGCTGCGTTAAGACAGCCACATTCTAAAAGGAATGATAAAAAACTGATAAAGAATAGTAAATTCCATTCTTCGTATTTAAATACACTTAATGGCTTGTTCCCATGAAAGTTTCCGGGGAAATCTTCACTACATATATTTTGAGAATCTGAACACACAAACTACCGAGGCGTGAAGCCACGAGGCATTGGTTTGAAATGCAAATTTAGAACAAATAAGAAAAATAATACGGATTTTCTATTTATTACCATTATAAAATGAGGAGAGATCCAAGTTGAAGCCTAACTCTTACTTTCTCTACCACAAACCCAGGTCTATTGTCACTGTGTGAATATTTGTGTGAAAGGGTGAATGCTGGATTGTGTTGTAAAAGCGCTTTGAGTTGAGGAGCAGACCAGAATAGCGCCGTATTAGTACTGTCCATTTACCTTTTACCAAGGTGATGATTCTATCTGCAGGTATTTTTAGGTTTAGAATGGCAAAAAAAGACCCATGTTAAAGGTGATGGGTGTAAAATGTATTATTGGTCAGCGTATACATTTCTGAATTCTTCATAAATTAAGTCAGAATCTCCTTTTATTCAGGCGCATGTGCATTTCATCACATATCTGCAAATACTCCAAACTCAAAGTACCATTATTGATTTATAACCACGGTCTGTCCTTAGTGTTTCATTTACCTCAGGACAAATGCACTTAACATAATAATGATCATTTCTGAACCTTTAACAGAACATAGTTGTCTACAACCAGACCAGGGAACTCCCAGTAAGCCCCTCCACACACTCACACAACCTTCTGCTGTAATATTCATATCTATAGATATATATCTATATATCGATATCTCTATATATATCTATATATATAGATATATATATCTATATCTATATAGATATCTATATCTATATAGATATCTATATCTATATAGATATAGATATATAGATATCTATCTATCTATATATCTATCTATCTATATATCTATCTATATATCTATATCTATCTATATATCTATCTATATATCTATCTATATCTCTATATCTATCTATATCTCTATATCTATCTATATCTCTATATCTATCTATATCTCTATATCTCTATATCTATCTCTATATCTATCTCTATATCTATCTCTATATCTCTATATATCTCTATATATCTCTATATATCTCTATATATCTCTATATCTATATCTATATCTATATATATATATATATATATATATATATATATATATATATATATATCTGCTATCATAATATATCTCATACCATGTGCAATCTAATAAAAACTATAACACAATTGTACAGAGAAATATATCAATGTGGATTGACCACTGCTATAATCCTGCTACTGTTTGATGAATCCCGATCACTTTATGCACAGACTGCCTTTTTTTTTTAATTTCTTATTATTGTGATTGCCTTTTCACTTCATGGAGCTTTCTTTATATAGTTGTGGAGCCAAATGCAACTTAATTTTATTCTGCTGTGAAACTGTCCGCTGGATGTTAGAAAATTAGTTTATACACACATTTAGAAAACGCTTCAGCAGCATTTCAGGAGATGTTTCTTTAGGGTATATCCGTGAAGATGGGAAAAGTCTGTGTTGGGAAGAGGGACATGTTAGGAGTGGTTGGTGGATGGAGATTCAGGATTTTCCCCCTGGGGAAAATTTATCTGAGTTATCTGAGTGTGAGTAACCACAAGTCAAAGTTAACTGTTTCAAATATACAGGAGATGGATAGCTAGATTGAAATTTGGGACAATTCTTTCTTATCACTTTAAAAAAAAAAAAAAGTATGTACTTACAGCACTACATTGTGAAACTAAAAAAAAACTCTCAGAGAGCAGAAACATCCACAAATTCACAACAGTACTAGAGGTTTAGAAAAGATTCCTGCAGATTCCTCCATTAATGTCTGAGTTTTTTCCAACCTCTAAATCTACCGACGACTCCAACAAACAGATTATCTGATTATCTCTTTAAATACTCTCTAGCCGCACGTCGCCTGCGCCTTCCACTTCAGGGTCTCTTTTCAGCCCACTGGGCCCCCAGCTCCGCCCCTATAGAAACATCAAAGTAATCAAAGGAACAAAGACAGAAATAGCCACATTGTGACGTCACTACTCCAAACAGCTCATTATTTGATTTTATTTTAAATGCTGCAAAACACACATCTTCATCAACATTTAATCAGCTCGAGGATATGCCAAAACGTATCATTGGGTAATATTACATGCAAAAATGTCCCGTAGTTTTTTTTCCGTAATCTTGCTCACAAACAAACAACAGACAAACGAACGCACAGGAGTGAAAAAACATAACCTCCTTCGTTGGCGGAGGTAATTAGTTCTATGCATTTGACCCAGTCTTGAGGAGCAGTGGGAAGCTCCTGGGAAGCACACTGAAGTTGAGGGTCTTCCTCAAGGACCCTACAACATGCAGACTGCAGAAGATCGAAGATAAAACTGCCTTCTGATCGGGGGGGGGCGGCTGCTCTACTTCCTGACCTAATGCTGCCCTACTTCTCTTGAACAGTAAACATAGGGATTTCCACTAAAGCCACGATCTGTGCACGAACCCCACGAAGGGTGATAATCAAACTGTGAATTTGTAACATCAACAGTTGAAAGCAATATATACCGTTTCTCAGCAATCTGCATTTAGATGTTGCACACTTTCTTTTGGCTAAACTGACTGTGGAACCCTCCGTATGGAGTGCTGCACCCAGAGGAGTCATCAGAGGGTCAAACTTTTGGGCCTGCTGTGAAACGGTTTTCGTCTGCCAAGTGCGTTCCGGCTGTTGGCAGCGCTGCACATCGAAGAGTTTCTGCATATCAAAGAATGACACCATTTAAGCAGTAGTTCATCAAACAATGTAAGAAGGATTAAATATGTAAATATTTAATGGTGCATCGCAATTTATCCCAACTGTGTGCCGCTTAAGAAGTGACTAACAAACGGAGCAATTAAACCAATCATGTCACCGATAGTTAGAACGAATGATTCAAGGTGTCAGCGTCTTTAATATTTAAAAGGTAAAGATAACTTGCTCCAGCCTCCAGCCTCCCGCTGACGTGAACACGTATGCTCACATAACAAAACATCCCGGCTATGAAATATTTATTTGATTTTTCAAGTTATTTATTTGAATATTCATGTAGGAGGATCATATAGGCGTGGTAGCGGGATCGTGTCTCTGAACCGTATTCATTCGAGGATTGTTTGCTCAACACGCTTGCTGTTTTTTTTTTTTTTTTTTTTTTTTTTTTTTTTTTACAGCGTTACATGATTTATGCTCCTACTCACAATATCTCCAGGGAAATGGCCGGTATGATCAGATTTGTTGTGCTGTTCACCATTAAGCTGCTCCAGCACTCAAGAGCTGCTGCTTAAGGAACTCTATGTGCTTGGGGGTGGGTGGGTGGGGGTGGGGGTGGGGGGGGTGGGGTTGTTGTGTATTTGTGTGTTTTCAGATCTAATCAGTTCATAAGTGTCTTCCACTGGAGTAAGAGCACCCACTTATACGCTATGTGTATTTTCTTATATTCAGTATTCACAAGTATGTGTGAGTCTTCTTTCGGCTCTATCCTTTTTTTAAGGGCCGCCACAGCGGAATATCTGCCTCCGCATTTGCAAGTATGAGTAAACAAAATCCAAGCAAGTTATTATTGCTGATGATGCTAACAGCTAATCTAGAAAAAGCAATCATAGAGCGCAAACATCCGCCACGGCATAACAGTAACCTAGGTTTAGGAAAAATTCCCCTGGATTTCATCGTCAATGTCTGAGTACATTGACAGAATCTAAATCTACAGACAACTCCAACAAACTCTCTGAGTATCTCTCAAATACTCTAGATGGTCGTGTCCTGATCCTTCCACTTCAGCGTCTCTGGTCAGCCCGTTGAGCCACCAGCTCCAACACCAAAAGAATAATCAAGGTATCAAAGGAACAAAGGCAGCAGTAGTTACATTCTGACATTAATACTTCAGACAGCCTTGCGTTTTATTTTGTTATATTATTATAACAAACTCTCTGAGTATCTCTAAAATACCCTGTAGCTGCTCTTGTCCTGAGCCTTCCACTTCTGCATCTCTATTCAGCCCACTGGGCCCAAGCTCCACCCCCAAAGGAACATCAAAGGAAGTGACAACACTACTCCAGACGCCTTATTATTATTATTATTTTTTTTTTTCTAAAAGCGAAGATTTGATCATTTCATGCTAATACATACTGTAGTTTTTCTGTAATCTTGCTCACAAACAAACAAACAGACTGGAGTGAAAACACAGCATCCTTGGTGGAGGTAATAAACAGCAAAAGGTAATTTTTACAAGTTGAGTCATCTACAGAAGTCGGACTGTCGGAACGTAAGGCTCAGGTAGGGCTCAGGTAAGATAAATAATAAAATCAATAAGTCTCGATTTATTCTCCCTAGGGGGGAATTACATGTTACGGTAGTAAAGATGCAGGCCGAGTGCAAAACAAGTAATTACAATTCAAATACTAAATTTAAGAAATCCACGAGCTACCAAACATCAGATTGTATCATAGACAATTTTTGCAAAAGAAATCCAGAAATCTTGTAGTTATTATAGATACTGTTGAGACCCACAGAGGCAGCATTAAGAGTAAACCTTTGGACACGCAAAACAGGGTGATTCATTAGGTCAGGCTTTATATGGACGTCCACTGATGACCAGAATGATCTCAGAAGACAGGTTCTGATGAGGGATGTCCACTGATGACCAGAATGAGCTCAGAAGACAGGTTCTGATGAGGGATGTCCAGTGCTGACCAGAATGATCTCAAGAGACATATTCTGGTGAGGGATGTCCACTGATGACCAGAATGATCTCAAAAGACATATTCTGGTGAGGGATGTCCACTGATGACCAGAAAGAGCTCAGAAGACATGTTCTGGTGAGGGCTGTCCACTGCAAACCAGAATGAGCTCAGAAGACATGTTCTGGTGAGGGCTGTCCACTGCAAACCAGAATGATCTCAAGAGACATATTCTGGTGAGGGATGTCCACTGATGACCAGAAAGACCTCAGAAGACATGTTCTGGTGAGGGCTGTCCACTGCAAACCAGAATGAGCTCAGAAGACATGTTCTGGTGAAGGATGTCCATCGGTGACCAGAATGAGCTCAGAAGACATTTTCTGATGAGGGATGTCCATCGGTGACCAGAATTATTTGATAATGAGACTATGTAACAATATTTTGCTGTGTCTTCTATTGACGAGAAGAATCTAAATGTCCTGGAAACGTCCCAGATGTCCATGAATTTATTATATCAATTAGGTCTGACATCATCTGGACGACTTTGTCCCCCTTTGATTGTGTCCCCTCGCACTAATATGCTGCTTTACTCTCTGATATGTTAAATGACATTCTGTTCCCCTCGTTCTCTTATTAGGATACCTCGCTCTACCAGTTGTCAAGGTTCTTCTCTTTGTGTGATATTTATTATTGTCTTTTCTGAGGCCTTGCCAGAAGCTGGGAGAAACAGCATCTTGTTTTTTAAGTGTAGAAAGATAAGTAAATAAACAGACCTTGGAGTTGTTTGGAACTAGACAGAAATCAGAGGGCAGAAATCTCTCGAAAGGAGGCAACATTTTCCCCATTATGACAGTGCACCTTAAGGTGCCATCATAATTTGGCCTCTACTCTGACTCCTTGATTATGATATCCTTCCCGAATTAATCCCAAAATTTGGATTTTAGACTTATTGTATTTGGGAAAAGTTGTGTGGTGTCGATATTAGTTTGACAGTTATTCAAGGAGTATCATATTTCATTATTTCATTATACCTCTCCAAAATAAAATGGGTTCATCTTCTCACGTTAAAATGACAATCCCCCCCCAATAAAAAAGAATAAATAAAAAATCCCAATTCATTAACCCTTTAATTTCCTGCTCAACTGTTTGATTGAGTTCATTTTGAGTCACTTTTTCTAACTGAAAAATGTGACTGGACCTGTTTATAGCACTACCCAGTGGGTGCATGTAAACATTAAACAGTAAGGGGCCAAGGGTGGAGCCATGATGGACACCACCGGTCAAAGTGCCATTGAAGAGGAGGCATTAAAATTCGATTTAAAGAAAGTCATATTCTCAGACTAGTTTATATGAAACAACATGAAACGATTTTATGAATCTGTTTTGTTTTTTTTACTGTTCAAAAAATGTTACGTTCAGTTTAGAATGTCCAAGATATTAAATTAATGATTGGCCTAAAGAAATAAAATACGCAAAGAAATATGTTTTCCAGGTATTTTTTTGAGGTTAACTAAAAAATGCTTATATGGATAATATTATACAGTAAAAAAAAATGAATTTCCCAAAAATACAATAAATAAAATTGTGTCCAATCAAACTGAGAATAGATTATTTAGTTTCTCATTAATCGTCCGTTTCAGGTGTGTGACCAGCAAACGCAATAACTGTGCTTGCAGAAATCTCAGTGAAGGACGTCTTTCTAGAACCTCAACTTGAAAATGAAATTTTCTGCCTTAGGTTGTATCAATTCCTGTTTACTTAAAAGACTTTGACAGTGAGCGGCTGCACCTCGCTGCTCTCCCTTCAGACCTCAGGCTATATTTATGTTCTACGACGACGCTCAGACCACAAACAGCACTTTATTTTATTCACTCATGGAAGAGTCGTCCTTGTAGGTAAGCTGTGAGTACTTTGTGCTTCTGCAAGTTTGCGGTCTGCTTTTTCAGCAGCTGTTAGACAAATTGATCGTAAAGACTCCCTCTTTTTTTTTTTGCACTTATTGACAAAGCGCTATATAATTGTTGAATCCGATAAAAAATATTCTGAAGTCATTTTTCTAGTTCTGCTTTCTGCCTCAAGCTGCCGTCTTTGTGTCAGAATAACCCAGCTTCTTCAAAAACCGCAAGTCAGGTGGGGACACTGCAGCCCAGATAAGATCTCATCGTCTTCATCAACGCTTCTTTTTGTTTGTTCTGTTGGGTTTTTTTTTTTAACTGCTTGTGATACTACAGGAGTGGGTGTTGATGTGGGTAGCAGTGGCATTTTAGCCAAAAATGTTAGCATTACCATGCCCTGCCGCAGCTTGCATCTAGCCACCTTCCTTATAAGGAAGATGCAGGCACTTTCATTTCAGATATGGGCAAGGTAAGAGTTAGGCAGCATTCACAATATTGGAAAAATGTGGCTCAGCTCATAGTTTTTGGTCATAGGCGACTTTTTCAAGGCAGTGTGAAGAACACAGACCACATGGACTCTGAATTTGTCCAATTCAGATATGGGCCACTTCCATAGGTGGTCCTCAATCAGACACTGGTTCGATTTTTTGCGATGCCAACTCAGTCCGAACTGACGGATCGGAATTCAAGCGACTTTGACGTCACAAAGTTGAGCTGGCCAGAGTCGCTTTTCGGGCGAAAACATCATTGCAAACACTCTTACTATGAAGGAGAATGTGATTGGCTAGAAAAAATAAAAAATCGGATTGAGCCTTAGTTCACACTTCCGATCCTATTAGATATGATACAAGCACAGGCATTTTCTTTAGAACAAAGTTGAAGAGGACAGAGGAAGATTCTTAAAAAGTACCCACACCACCCAGTTATGTGATATCTGACAGCTTGTGAGTTATTTGCAAGGAGCAAGGAGGATTGTTTTAATGACTTATTGTTACTTCCACCAAAAGGAGGAGGTTGTGTTTTTCATCCGCGTTTGTTTGACCGTCTTTCTGTCCGTGACCAATTTTATTGGACATATATGCAGATTTAAAGTTTGACTTTTAAATATAAAAGCGAAATCAGCCGTTTGTGACAGTGACCATTTTTGTTAGTATTTGTAGTAGTGTTTTTTATTGTTGATAGCTTTGTTCCCTTTATTCCTTTTGATGTTCCTTTGCATCAAAGGATGGTGGGAGAGGAAGAGGAAAGGATGCAACAATTTCCGTTAACTCGAGAGGAACAGCAAATGACACGACACACGTCATGAAGAGTAAACCTGGGATTGTGTACACATCGATGCTCAGAGAGTTCGTCGGAGCTGTCGGGGGATTAACAGGCTGGCCGTAACTCTGATATTGATAGAGGAATCTTTAGGAATTTCTCCTAAACCTAGGGAACGTTTGTGCCTTTTTTTTTTTTATACTGGAGAGAAACAGGAAACGACGAAGCAATATCTGCTCAAGAGTTCAAAGGTTGGCCTTAGGGGGAGGTTTCCTCTTCTTCGAATCCCTCTGAACTTGTAGTTTATGTTAACCTATGGTTTTAAATGTCAGGTTTATCCTTCATGAAGCCCTGACGACTCTTTTATGAACTAAATATGTTATTTAAGATGTCGTTCAGTGAGTTTTAAAGATGCTCATGCTGCTGTTCACTTTTCTTTGCCTGCTGAACGACAGAAAAACAAGAAACTGGACTTCTCAGAATCCAAAATGCAAACATTCAAGAGATTTTTGTTTAAACTGGATTACTGGAAAACGTATTCATCATGTCCTCAGATGAATGATCGTTGAAGGAACCGAGTCATGACAAAATCTAAATGCATTTACCCACAGCTGGAATAAATTGCATCTTCATCCTGGCATCATGTACTCACGACGGAGGAATATTGCAAACAGCCGTCCGTGAGGCCGAAGCAATAATGAACAGTAGCTCCATCACAACAGCAAGAAATGACTTTAATGGTGTAATTTAAAATGACAGGGTTAGTTACTCACAAATAACCCTCTCCTTCCTGCTGGACTTTTGAAGAAGGAGAAGAGGAGATGAAGACGGTTACGACATCTCGCTGATCTTCTCTGGAGGAGAGGGGTCAGCGAATAACTTCCAATGAATTTTCACCCTGGGGACCTTGTCGTCGTTGTTGATGATGATTCAGCTCCCAGGCACTCCTGGGCCCTTGAAAGGCTCTTAAAGACCCTGACAGGAAGTAAAGGACTAGTCCGCTGTTTCTGAGTTAAAACCAAAGCAAGCGTTATACAGAGGATGAGCTGAAACTGGAGAGAAGCGTGAAAACCAACATCAGTGAATGGACTATGAACTTGGAGATGATGAGCTTCATGTCTGGAATGTGCTGAGTTTTGTTTAGAAAGTAGAATATATTATACATGGATGAGTATTGGCTCCGTTTATTGATGGTTGTAATTGCTACAATCTCAGCAATTAGGGACTGGAACATTGGAGACATTTTTTTTGTGTCGCGTTAATATATAAACACATCACAACCTGCTTATTTGGTTAGATGATGCAAAGTAGATGAATTGAATTAGATGAATTACTTTCAATTTAATGGTGAATTTAAATTCCAAGTCATTGTTTTTGGATTCATCAGATGATGATAATCAGCCGTAGCAGATCAGCGGCGATTAAGTGGGAGGAAGACCATGAGAGTCAAGAGGCGGTTTGAAATAGGTATGAACGATTGGCCACGGCAGTATGAGAAGTAAATTCCCAGCGGTGGATGTATTCATACTATTGTCCTCTCCCTTTGTGTGTTTCATAGGTTTTAGGTTATAGTCTTGGACTTTAAATGAATGTTAATTCATCCTATTTTATATGATACCCTTTTACTTCTTTTGTGTTGCTATTAGTTTTAATTTTTTTTGTGAAAAAAACCCCACCTAATTATATAGCTACCATCCTAAATGACAAGAGACATAAGAGACAAACCCCAATCTGCCTGACATTTGTTTCGTTTGGCCGTTTTCTTCTGCCTTATGGTATCGTGTACGATCAATCGAAATCATTATCATTCACAGAAATGTTAATTGGATCCACTTGGAAATCCTTTGATATTTCTTCATTGTCTGTAACCCCACACCATTCAATAGTGCCCACCTTTATTTCAGATACACTGGGAAATGCAATTATAACAATTTCATATCTAAAGTCCTTTTTGTTAACATGAGGCGGCTCCATTATGTGTCCAGACTGCAAACTGTAATTGTAAACGAGCAATAAAATATGAAAAAAACATTGTTCCTCTAATCATCCCCACCCCGTTGATGGCGGTTGTGATATGGATCTTCAGGGGATCACTGTTGATGCCAAAGCATTTTAGTGAATGAATATCATCAATAGGTATATAAATATATGTGTATTTGAAAAAAACGTTGTTTCAAACTATCAGAATATTTATTCAAGCGCAGAGGAAACGATGAAACTTGACTGTCTGAGGAAGTAAAAGTCGTTACAAGGTTTCTGTGGGTGAACCTGCTTAAGGAGCATTATCAGTGCCGCCAAGTTCCCGGCGGAGTGGAGCGCGCTTAGCAGCAGGTGGAGATGGATGCCTCTGGGTCAGACAGGTGGAGGGAGGTCAGGGGTTCTAGAGGTCATGTGGACGGGCAAGCGGAGGTTAGGATATGGGGACCTTACCATCTGCATTTCCTCTTCCTCGTTCCCCGTCCAATCCTCCACCTTCTCCACTTCCTCCTGGCCCGGACGGGAGCCGTCCCCCCAAAACCCAGTAAGGGTCCCCCCCAGATGCAGAAACCCGCCCCTGATTACCCCGGTGACTAATAATGTACCGTCACGGCGTCACACTGACTCTCAGAAGGTTTTGCTCAATTTGGAATGAAACAGTAGGCCTATAAAAGAACATACTGCAAAAAAATACTACAAAATACAAGTTAAATTGTCAAAATGGACTGATTGTTAGTTTTTACAATCGTCGTTTGGGTTGTTTCGTCTACATTTGAGTGAAACTGCGGGTTCCCTAAGTTCTTGTTTATTAGAGACGCGACGGTATATAAGTTCATCATCAAATTGTCAGAATTAAAATGGTTATTTCAGTTACTGTTGAAAAAAAGTAAAAAGATGTGGCATGTAGCATTAAAACATTTATGTACATTATTTTCTTAGATTTTAGAACAGTATATCTCGGCACAAATGGGAACATGATATGCGATCTTGACTCGGGCATCTTTGGTGACAACTGTTATAGAGTTTAATCAGAAATGAGTTCTGAACTGTGTCAGAATGAGAAGCAGAAAGTATAACATGAGACTTTCATAGTTGGTAATTATTGTGCTGAACCAAAGTAGGTCAGGAAGACGTTTCAAAAAAAGAAAAAAAAAAGGGATAAAGAGGTTCAATGTCTTGTTTTGGCAATGTTTCCATATTCAGCTGGAATTAACTTGGTACATACAGTATATACTGTATAGGGGAAAAAGGCTAAAAATGAGATTGTCCTGCTTTATCAACTGATCACTAATTAGGCTTAAAATGGAAAATTCCTCCGGAGTGCAAATACTCCAAAGCCGACAGAATAAGTGTAATGTATTTATTTTAAATGATGTTATAATCCTGTGGAGTTGGGCTTCCATCCTCTCCGCTGTTTCAAAGACCGAGCGAGTGTGAAATGGACCCTTGCTGTTCAAACAATACTTCATATCTGCGCTAACTATAGAAAATCATCTATTTCCAGCCCAGTCTGCTGCTTCTGTTCTGCGATACAACTACTGCCTCTATTCTAATTGATATCAGGGTGCATTCGGTTATTTTCCATCCTTTTCATACCATTTGTTTCTTTTTCTGCCCCCACTGTGCGATTGCTCAGAGGTTGAGTCGGCCTTCAGCAGCACAGAGGAAATCCATGTGGCGCCACTGCATCATCTCCGCTTACGGAGGCTTGTGCATCATCTGAGACGCTCATAAAAAAATACAGGGGACACTGTTATGAAATGAATTTCACATAGCAGCAAAAAACTTGTTTGGATCTGCCTCCTCAGAAGATGTTATCCTCCGTTTTGTGCTTTTTACAGAGTAATAGGGAATCTGTTTTTGATCAAAATGGACCCACCTGCTCTTCAAACTATTTTTCATTTATGTTGCACCAAGTTTTATAAACGTATATACTGTCTGCAATTTCATGATAATTCCTTTTTTTTTGAGTACTTCTCAAACTGTCACTCGTCAGGGAAAACTGCTCCTCGACAGACCAAAGCGGCACTACTGGAAGCGTTCGCCGCAGAGTGGGAGCACAGAGATGAAAAGGAGGCTGATTTCCTCTCGTTTATGACTCCTGCCAGGCAGTTTAGGCATATTTCCACTACTGTACGCGTTTCTTTTTAGATGCTTTTTGAGAAACATCTCGCATTAAAACAGGCCTCTGATTGACCTGATGTAACCTTGTATGTAACTGTAACTAAAGGAGGCAGCCGGATACCGAGTCGGACGTCCACATATTAACAGAATTCTCGCACTATCATTTTTATCCTCCTGCACACCATGAAAAAAACAAGAGAAGCAGCGAAAATTGTTGAAAACGTTATTGCTGGTTTTGATACTATGCTGTCAGGACACACTGTGCATCACAGCGTATCGGGTCGTGAAGGGGTAGAGCGGTCCGAGTGTCCATGCTGACTTCTACTCACTGCCGAAAATCGCCAAAAAAGAGTCGGAACTGAACCACGGAGCAATACGAGAACGCGGCCTGATGTGATGAACCATGTTGTGTTTTATATTTTGTAGGCGGCCAGGTGCATCTGGGTCACTTAACTGGGGGAGAGATGGCACCAGGATGAACCTAGGGCAGAAGGCAGGAGGCAGTGTGATGCTTTGGGCAGTATTCGGTGGTTCCAATCATTCATGTGGATGTAACTTTGAAAAGTACCACCTACATAAACATTATTGCAGATTAAATACTCTCCTTCAAGGAAACAGAATTGCCTGATTTGTCCTTCCATTCTACAAGAAATGGGATGAGGAACCCAACCACGAGTTCAGGCTGTTGACTTGTCCTCCAAATTCCCCAGATGTCAGTCCAATCCAACATCTCTGGGATTCTCTAGGACTTAAAGGAGCTGCTGCTAATGTCTTGTGACAGATACCCCAGCCCACATTCAGAGGTCTAGTGGAGTCATTGCCTCAGATGGGTCGGAGCAGTTTTGACAGCAAAGGTCAAAAGGTTTTATATAATATTATACAGGTAGTTTTAATTTTATGGCTCATCAGTCTCATCAGTGTGTTTGATAGACTGCAAAACTTCAAAATTATATTGAATCTATTTGTCTCAATTCTGGTCAAAATAACTAATTACGAATGATACGTATATAAGAAAATATCCCTTCACTATGTTTTCAGACATTTTTTCAGAAATTCCATCTTTAATATCTTGTTAAGTCTATTAATCTTGAAAACATCTTGAATGTTCAATCTGAGTATTTCCAGCTAACTTTAAGACGCCTTTCACCTTGAAAATGCTTAAATATAACCTTCTGGACTTACTTCAAGTCGATGGTCTTAGGACTGGCTTCTAAGTTCTTTTTACTTACTGTCATTTCATGTCTTTGGGATAAGAGACTGTGGTTGCTTTTGACTTGTCTTTATGACTTGAGAGTGTGGTGGCTCGCTGCCTATGTTACATGAGACTGTGGTGTCCTTGAAGTTCATGTTACAAGAGGGTGTAGTGGCTTTGATGTTCATGTTACAAGAGGCTGCAGTGGCTTTGATGTCCATGTTATATGAGACTGTGGTGGCGTGTTGACCAGAGAATGTTGTGACTTTGATGTCTTTGTGACCTGAGAGTGTTGTGGCTCACTGCCTATTGATGTTACAAGAGGCTGTGGTGGCTTTGATGTCCATGTTATATGACTGTGATTGCGTAGATTCCTCCGGCATTAACCTTTGATGGCGTTGATGCCTCTGGCATTAACCTTTGATGGTGTTGATATCTCTATGACATACTGTTGTGGCTTTGATGTCTTTGTGGCATGACACAGTCAAAGCTTTGATGTAGTTTGTACATCATTACATGATGTTCTTTGAAATTGGTCTGTGGTGTCTTTGATGTCTAGGATACATCAGACTGTGGTGGTAACAAAAAACTACTGAGGGAAAAATATACATAATTGAACATCATTGCTTTTTCTCTGAGACAAAACATGAAGTTTCCAAGAATATTTACTGGATAATTTGTCCTTTATTTAAGTATCTTGTCTTATTTTGAAGAATCTTACACAGAGTTTGGTCACTTGTTTTTTTGGCAGTTTTTTTATTATTATTACCCATTCATATTCATATTATGTTTTAATTGCTTTCTAACTTCTTTTTAGTTCTAAATTTATATACATATATCTATATATAAACTCAACTGCTGCTTTTGAATATACATTTAGTGAATAACCGAGTCACTAAAGAAAAAGTAAACGCAAAACAATCAATATCTCTGTCATTATGACCATCATCGTTACGATGAAGATGAATGTCGTTATAATTATTGTTAGCATATCATTAATTTCAAACACAGTTATCATTAACACAATCATCACAACATGATTAAAGACAAAGGTTTAGGCTCAAACTATCATTATGAGCCAACCAGTAATAAGGCTCGTACTGAAAACCATATAAAATGTAAATATTTAGGACTTCAATAAATTTTTCTCATGAAAACCTGCTGAGAAACTTATTCATAGTCGGACTCTGCAATGGTCCAATAGTCTGTAAAATATGTCCAATAGGAAGGCATTTCTGGATTGCAATTTCACTATTAGAGCAATACAATCTACAATGTATTAATATTTCTATGTCCCCATCCAGCCACACTCTTAAACTTTGAATGACTTCTGAAAGAATATACCTTTGCATATTTTATTGCTCTGAGATGTTTTGAATGTATTATCTTAGATACTGTAATTTACAAAGAATAACAAATTATTTGGTCATGCATGTTTTAAACTTCTTGAACTTTATTAGCTTAATTATTTTGGGTTTATCAAGTAACACAATTCTGTTTAGTAAGTCCTTATATGCTTTAATATGCCACCTAAAACCCTTAAATCCTACTTATCAAATAGCCTTGGGTAATACCTCCTCCTTGGTGGCCCCTTTAACCTGTTGTGACCCCCAGGGCTCTATCCTTGGCCCCTTACTCTTTAACATCTACATGCTGCCACTGGGTCATATTATTGACAGCTTCACTCACATTTTTCAATAAGAAATAAAGACTCAAAATGAGCTCAACCAAACAGTTAAACAGGAAATTAAAGGGTTAAACCAATGCTAACCAAGAACTGAAGTAACTTTGCTAAGCTAAATCACATTTTGGACATATATAGCATGTCAGAGATTACTCTCAACATCATTTGTGAGGAATGTTTTGACTTTTCACAATAGTGTCTGAGCCTCTGTCAGAGGTGCAGCCAATGCACGCATTTAGCTTAAAATGCTCAATTAGCAGCTTTGCACCGCCGGTCAACGGCTGCCGAAGCGCTAACGCTGAGACAGACACATAGCTGGGGGATCCGCTCAGCCATTTAGCCATGTGTCACCCAAAGGCTGGATTCACCGCGTGACTCATAGCGCGCCCTGAGCAGGACACACTGTCTGCTTGACCACCGAAAGCTTGTTGTCACCACGGAGAGGAAAAAATGACAAAACGCAGAGGTCACGGTAAAAGGCTGTGGAGGCTGATATTAAAATAATTGTTTATTTGATGAAAATCATGAAATGCAATACAGACGAATCGCCTTTTTACTCATAGAATTTACAATTGGTAATCTGTTCCTAAAGAACAATTCAAAACTTTTTTGCAATATGAAAGCACCCGACTCACAATAAAACCAACACTTATAGTTATAAATTAAGGATATTTAGCTTCTTTCTGATATGTCTTTTTTTGTAGTGAGGTGTCAAAGCGGCAGCATGTTTACACATAGTGATATTTATAGTGATATTTATAGTGATGTTTATAGTGTTTTTAGTGTTCATAGTGATGTTTATAGTGATGTTTATAGTGTTTATAGTGATGTTTAAAGTGTTTATAGTGTTTATAATGATGTTTATAGTATTTATAGTGATGTTTATAGATTTTAAAGTGATATTTATAGTGTTCAGAGTGATATTTGTAGTGTTTATAGTGATGTTTATAACTATGTTTATAGTGTTCAGAGTGATGTTTATGGCAATGTTTATAGTGAGGTTTATAGTTATCTTTATAGTGATGTTTAGAGTGACGTTTATAATGTTTATAGTGATGTTTAAAGTGATCAGAGTGATGTTTAAAGTGTTTATAGCGTTGCATGACAGTTCAGACTGAGGTCTCACCGCAAAATATCCAACCACTCTCAAATTTAGGAACACATATGGAGGTATCCCAGATCGGCCCTGTAGAATGTCAGATTCCGTCATGCGGTCCTTGCTATTCACACTGCCTTGAAAAAGCAAAAAATCCGACCTGGGCCAGATTTATCTTGCAGCTTGAACGCATCCCACCAGCACCAGCATGCTCTGTGATAGAAATGCATTCATACGCGTGCAGACTCTTCAAACGCACACTTCTCCCCTGCCTCGCTGGGTGTGATCCTGCTTGTAACCTCTTATTAATAACAGGAATATATTTAGATTTCAGTCCTCCTGGCAAAAAAGCACAAACTGCTGCAGCGCGTTGAAAATTTGTTTTCACAAGTTGGGTAATAGCCAATCCTGCAAATCAGTCATGCCCATCAGTGCAGAAATGCCGTGCAACTGTAAGAGCACTTATTTCATAATAAACAATTTAGAGTGAATTCACAAAATCCCCTGTGAGTCCAAACGGACCAAAGTATCAAAATAAAAGTCATCATTTGTGAATTATTCATTCCAGTGATGTAGTGCGGCTAAAGATCCTTAGGTTAGGCGTGCCCTGATGCATTATGTACTACCCAAACACAATCATTTTCTCCAGCAGATATCTATTTGTGCTAATGGTTAAAGATGATATTGAATTATTGAGACAGATTAAATAGATAACAGGCCAAAGGGATGATATTAGGGAGAACACTGTGCCCCAGGGCGGATTTGTAGCGCCGCATCCTGATTCTCTCTTCTTGTGCTCTCTACCTGACGATAGCGATCAGATGCGATACCAAGCGGGCGAAAGTACGGATTCAGCAGCGGCTTCCTGTTCACAATGGTGACGGGTTATGAGGGAGAGCAGGATCATTACCTGTGCTTCTAAAACATACTTTGAGCGTAATGAAATCAGGCGGCGCAATCTACTCGCTACATTATGTACCTGCTGGCAACAGATGGAACTCTTTAGCATATCAAAGAGTTCCTACCGCGCCAGTTTGCTGACTTATTATTTGCGCTTGTAGCATTTCCTCGCCAAACTTTTCCCTCCAACAAAGAGCAGGCCCAAACTAGTCTGACATGTCGTCACGGGAAGCACAGAGGTGATAATAATGAAAAACATAAATCCGTGCAGTACTGCTGATCTACCTAACTGTGACAACTGAGCGGTTTCATGTCGGTCGGATCCGTGAACAATAGTTGTAAATCAGTCGTATGTGATTCTTGACTTGAGGGCCGCTAAGTCGACCACTAGTGAATCCTCAGCCAAGTAGCTGTGTGGCACTTACAGTTTTTTTTGATTCAAGGGTTTAATCCCCTCTTGATGGAAGACTTAGCGGCCGTCTTCCTGATTCTAGTGCTGGCCCTCATTGAGAGAGAAGAACATCTATTGATTGCTCTGCTAAAGGAGATGTGGTTTTTTGTTTTTGTTTTGTTTTTTTATATAAAATATGCCCTCGATGAGCATTCTGCTGCAGGTAACATTTCTACTGCTGCGTTATCATCGGGTGCGTTCATGTCATTCGCACCAGTGGAAACGTTTCAACATGGCTTAGATAATCCCGTGAGGCTGTGTCACATCGTGACGCGGAAATGAAGGATTAGTTTATCGCAGTCGTATTCGAACACCTGGAGCTGTTTGCATCGGTCCCGATTGTTAAAACCCCGAGAAGTCAGGGATATTATGGGATCGATTGTATGTATCATAGTTTACTAGAATAATTCATATTTACTCACTAGACGGACCTTTTTTTAAACAAAATTAAACACTTTTTTGGACTTAAGTTTCTAACTGTGGGCCCCATATAAGTCCAAATTTGGTGCATGTGAATCGACTTAAGGAGATTTATCCAGTGTGTTTAAGATGTTTTACTCTAATAGTTCATATTTTACTATTCAGACGGAGCTTTCTATAGAAAATACAGTTTCATGTCTGTCATTTCGCCCCCATAACTACAATTGTGACTACATTTAGCTCACATGAATTAGCATAAGGAAATCTTTCCTTTTAAATCCTCGAAAAGTCGGGGATATCAAGGAATCGTCATCGCTGGTCCCGCCGCCGGCGCTGGAGATCCTTCGTTTTAGCACGACTACTCAAAAACTATATCACTGTTCACTTCCAAATTGTGTGTGGAAATAATGCAATGTTTTTGGGAAAGTTTGGTTGTATATTTCTGACACTAGAGGGAGCTTTATCTGCCTTTTCATTTAATTTGAGGAGTTCAATCATTGTGTATGCAGCTCGGCCGATTGTGGGCTTTTTGGGGATATACCCTTGCTCTGGTGTCAAGTCGTGAGGTCACGATATAAAAACACGAAAAATGTTATTATCTCTCCCATACGTCAAAACTTACCCCTGGGTAGAATGTTCCAAACGTTACTGACTCACCGCTGTTGGCACGGAGAAGGTGTCAGCCACTCCGTCATGTCGGGAAGGACAATGTGATGCGAAGGACATTCTCTTCAAATCACATAATTTGGCAAACTAAGGTATTTCAAAAGCTATTCCGGCGGTCCTTTTATATCCCAGAGTGTGTCTTCGTTTCTCCTTCTTCATCATTCCTGCAGGATTTGATAAAATGAAGGTTAAAACTTTTAACCTGCTCAAGGTAGGCGAACCGTGAGTGAGTCCGCCTCTTATTTAGTCTAAAAGATTATTTTCTCGCCGTGATGCTCTTTTGTAAATCGCTTTATCGGGGTATAAACACCATGAAAGGGTGACGGCAAGAGATGCGTGCTCTGATGGATTAGATATCTCAGGATATTAAGGATCTCACTGATGAAGATTAACCTTTAATGGCCTCAACAAGAAAAAGAAAAAAAAAATTCTTTGCAAATTTAATTTTTCTGGGATAGTTATATGCTATATACTCTAAATGAACCAAAGAGTGATAAATAACTTGCTCAAGAAAGTTTCTGAACAGTAAAAAGAAAAGTCTGACTTCGATTAGTTCAAGCTTTAGGTGAATCAAATCTAATTTCACCACTTTTTAGACTTTTTCTGGTTGCATCATGTCACATGACTCTGTTCAGTAAGTCCATTCATGCTTAAATATAAACATTGGAGTCCCCTTTGACTTGTGGGTATCCCCCAGGGCTCCAATCTTTGGCCCCTTACTCTTTAATATATTCATGCTGCCACTGGATCATATTATGAAAAAAGGTTCCGACAAGTGGCCCGAGTTTTTCAATAGTAATAAAAAAAATTCCAAAGAGCTGTGCAGGACATCAAAGGGTTAAAGATTTAGAGAAATCCCCGAAAACCAATTCATCTTTAGAAGTTTGAAAGAAAAAAGTTAATGCTTCTAGATACAACGGAGTGCTTCAAACTATTTTATTTTTGTGCATCTAACAATGAGCACAATTTGCTCCTCATAATCCGAGGATTCAATATAAGCATAACAAATAGCTGTGATCCAGATAGACTGCTGCTAATCCCTCCTAAGGTGCTACACTTCTATTTGCACAAACATAAATAACTAACTGAATGTTCTCACTGATTGCGATGTTGTTCTTCTATTCATTCCGCAGTTGATTGTGGTTGCGTATCTAGTGGGCTTGTGGCGTCTGTCACGGCCGTGTCAGCCCTCCCGGATGATGCAACAACTGCCATCCAGCATGATGCACTCCTAACGTGTCTCCATAATCATGCCCGTTGCCCGTGAAGGGCACTTTTTGAGTTGACGTTCATGTCAGATGGCCTTATATGTCAAGGTCCCTCCTAGTGGTGCTGCCCTGATCCCTTCAGGGCATTTTGCAGTGACAGGATGAGCACTGACCTCTGTCATTCCACTGGGTGAGCAGCCTGCGACGAGGCTGACAGCGCCAGGCCAGCTGAACCGTGCTCCCCGGCAGGGATCCTCTGTGGCCTTTTGCCCCTGGGTCTGCTTCTGTGCACACCTCCAAACACAGACCCAGCTGTCCCCACTTCATTATCTGCTGATTAGCTACAAATGACTGGATGAGGTGGGTTTCTAATATCTAATCGAGAGCGCTGTTTAAGGAATACCGCTTACATTTTCAGAAATTTACACCGTGACCCCAGAACTCCGTAATTGAATTTCTGACTCTCATCGCTTTTAACGCCGTTAAAGCTCTCATTAGGTTAGAGATCTGCTTGATGAAGGTATTAGAGAGAGCTCTGGCGTAGCTCATCAACATGAAGAGCATGTCTGGCTAACCTGGAGCAGCCGTCTCTAGGTGCGCTCGCCTACTCTTCCTCGAGAGGATCAATTATGTCATTAATGGGTAAGGGAGGGTATCCCCAGGTGGCCTCCGTGCCCAAGCCCCTGCTACCTGGTTTTGTTAGACACTAAGAATACGTTCAAGGCGAAAAAGCATTCTCCCATTCTCTTTGGCCAAACATCTTTGTAAACTCTTTCCTTTTGTATATATGCATATAAATGCATGTTTTATTCAACCGGACCAGCTTAGTAAAATCAGCCGGTTGGACCAAGAAGTGTTCACCTTCTGCATGTGTGGACGAGGGGGCCGTTTCAAAGCCGCTTATTGAGAAACTGCCGCACCCTCATGCAACCCAAAGAAATGAATGATTTATGTGACTGTCACACCGAGGGTGTGCAGAACAACCAGGACTGTACATCACACATCGTTCTTTCATTTTTCCGACAGCTTGTTGGGTTTCCTTTTTTCTTTCTTTCTGTTTTTTTTTTGAACAAGACAGAGATTCTAATTGAGTGGCTGGAAAAAGAACATTCAGGAGACGCCTCTGGCTCAGGCGGGGCGAGGCAGAAGAGGGTAGGGGACGCCGCTAAAGGGGCTCAGTACCCAAATCTCTAATGAGCCTCACCTGATACCTGTTCCACCTGTTTCACCGGCTCAGAGGTTCCGTGTTAATCATAATGTCGAAGATGTGATCTTTATTTAATTTCTTTTTATCACACTCCCATCAGTGTTTATGCAATCTAAGGACCTTGTGTGTATATATTTATTTGAGCCATCTACAATATGTTATAAAAGGCAATTTAAGTTTGGCCGATAACTGATTAACAGATAGACGACAAGCTGCTATCAGATTGATTACATACTTATGTTCCAGGCTTTGACCTCTAAGTGAACACTGTGGACTTGGTAACCCATCAACAGGCTCGCCTACAACTGGCCTACTCTGCTCCGGCATCAGTAATGGATCTGCTGCAGGAGAGGACGCAGCAGAAGTGCGGTCGGTTTTGTTCAGAAGTTTAGTTCAGTTTCGTTGCAGTGCTGATACGTAACGGTTCTGGAGACAGCAGATGTCATTCTGATGATAAGAATGTGTCTCATTGTGCAGAGCAGAAGCAAATGTAATTTTGCTCTTTCATTTGGTGGACTTGTTGAGGGGATGAGGGTCCTCTTTGTTGTCGCATGCCCAGGTGGTGTTGCTGCCTGGATGCCGGGCAGGTGTTACATCATGTGTGCTAACACTGGTACACTCATTTGTCACTTCACAGGGGGATTCATTCGCCCTGGAGAGGGCTGGGGCTGCATACTGTCTGGAAAAAAACACCGGCCCAATTATGCTTTTCGAAAGCTCTGTTAATCAAGGGTAACGGGATGAGAGAATTTGATTTAATCCTTGGGTAAAATTAGAGGTGCAGCGGTTGCAATTTTCTTGGCTGATCAACGATTTTTATTAAATCTGACCGGCCAATATCAATTTTGACCAATTTTCTTCCATAAAGTTTAAAAAAGATCATAATGAGTAATGTATTTTTAAGTGCTCTTATTTTGAAGGAGTACATTGGAAGTGACCATGCTGGCCGGCCCTGTGTAATGTGTATTTACTCGGACATTTTGGAATTAATGTAGCCTTTGTCCTCCCCGCCGTGCGTTTCTTTAACAAATTGTATGACATTTCGAGGTGAAAATAAAACTTTGTACGCCTCGTTCAGTCGTAGCTGGCTCTGACCTCCCACTATCTTTAGCTCCTCTGCTAACATTTGGGTCTGAAATTGCTGTTCGTGGGAGTGGTTTAATTTGAATTTTGTGATTTAGATCGTTGCGCGGAACGCTTTCATGGTTGTTACGCTGCTGAATTCTTTGTCGTTAAATTTTTAAACCATAATTTCATTCAAATAATTCGTTTTGAACTATGTGATTAAGTTTGTTGTGCCAAACGTTTGCGGCTTGCAGAGATGTCTTTCTTTCTTCCCTGCTGGTGTTACAAATTATTAGCTTTGTGTTTTCCGGTTTACCTGTTTGATGGTAGCTAATTCGTGGAGTGTGTGCATGTAAGGCACCTGCCTTGAATGAGGGTCATCATGAGATTGCAGATTTCATCAAACTGCACCTATAGTTATATAGTCTACTTATACTGGCTCATTGTTTGAACCGAAGAATGTGCCCTTTCACAAACCCAGCACTCTACACCTGCAGCATGCCTAATAGTCCTGGTGTAACTGACTGTACTTCATCCGAGCGATCCCCCCCTGCATTGGTTGACATGCACTTGAAATGCAAATTAAGTTTATCTGTATCTGTAACAATTTTCTGGTTGCTTTACTTTTTAAAGCAGTGGCTCAAGCAGTGTGTCATTTATTAACCAACAAACTTGGTGTTGAGTGTAATGTCCATTTGGTCAGACGCAATAAGACTTCAATAGCTCTGTAATTGCAGTTAAAGTAAAATCTTTTAAGGAAGTAGAGAAAGCACTCTACCAAGGCACAACGGTACCAAAGGTTTAGGAAACATTCATGCAAAATCCCCCATTAATGTCGGAGTCATTGCCAGCCTCTTAATCCACTGACAACTCCAACAAACTCTCGGAGTATCTCTAAAAATACTCCTGCGCAATCCACTTCAGCGTCTCTGTTCAGCACACTGTCCCTAGCTCCACCCCGCAAGAAACATCAGAGGTGTTAAAGGAACAAAGGCAGTAATAGTCATATTCTGATATCACAACTCCAAAGTGCTTATTATTTTATTTTCTGTTATTTTATCACTTGTTCTCACTCCAGTGCGTTTGTCTGTTTCTTTGTTTGTCGGCAGGTTTAAGGAATGATTTTGCATGAAATCTAGAGGCTGGTTTTGGCATGTCCTAGAGCTGTTACAATTTTGGTGACAATTTGTGTTTTGCAGCATTTAAAACAAGTAAATATCAAATTTGTCTGCCCTGAATAGGATTGAGTTTTACCGACTGAGGTGGTGCCGACCCCCGCACCAGCGACATGTCGCCAATCCAATAGGGAAGTGCAGCATTAGGACCTGAGGATGGTGAAACAAACCCGAAGCAAAATTGTACTGGAGGCCATCAACTAAAACTAAAATACTTTCAGTGAAGTAAACCAGATGAGAGATGATCAACCTTTGACCTTACTCACCACTTATAGCATTTTGTATTAGCTTATATTTAGACACCAGATAACCTTCAGTCGAGGTGAATTGGCGACTCTGAGTTGTCTGTAGGAGTGAATGTGAGCCTGAATGGTCGTCTGTCTCAGTGCGTCGGCCCTGTGATGAAGTAGTGGCTCATCCTGGGTCTACCCCGACTCTCAGTCAATGTCAGGTGGGACAGGCAATGTAGCTATTGCTGCCTTTGAACCTTTGATTCCTACGATCTTCCCTTAGGGGTGAATCTCGGGGCTCAGTGGGCTAAACAGATACGCCGAAGTGGAAGGCGCAGGAGATGACCTGCTAGATCATTTTAGCGATACTAGCAGACATTAATGGAGAAATTTGGATGAATTATTCATTATCCGAGGGTATTACTCTGGCCTAGAGTTCGCTTTCTAGTTGTAATACATTTTTTTTTCATTGTTAATGCTGCGAAACACGTAAAGTCACTTAAATGTAATCGCCTAGAGAGATGCCAAAACTTGGGAAAATCTAAGCAAAACTTAATGCCAGTCAGTCCTGAAGTTTTTCAATAATCTTACTCACAAACAAATACAAACAAACGCCGATGAAAACATAAAGTATTTTCTTGGCGGAGATAATAAGACTTCCATATAGCATCTGAGTGTTTGCTTTAACCATTCTCTTTAAAACATCGAACATCTTCAGTGGTGTTTTCATTAAAAACCATGACAAAAGAGACTTTGTGTAAGTGTACTGACAGTCCAGTCAGAAATGGAAAGTAAATTCGCTTTTGTCTCCCTTTAGTTTGTTGATGTAAAAAAAAAAAAAGCTCCATTGCTCCTCTCAGTGGTGTTGGGAGAAACAAGCTGGTGGTGAGTAAAGCAAGCAAATTGGTTTTGTTCCAAGCAGCAACCCTAATTATAAGGATGATAATGATAGCGATCCTGCAGAAATAACACCGCATACACCAAACAGCTTTTGTTGTTTAGTCAAAAGTACATATTTCTGAAGATGAAACTCATCAAATTCTACCTATAAAATCATCCGATTCCTCCTTCTTGGCAAAACAACCATTATTTTTCTGGTCATCTAACACAATTGGGGAATAACCGTGCATTCATATTTCACACATGATGTCCTGAAATGTCCTAACTCTGAATCGTTAGCACCTCATCTCCGATGGGGTTACATTATAGCCCCCCGTAAACCTTCTAAACAGGTCAGGCTGAAAGCATACATTCAAGGATGGCCAAATCGGGACCCTGTTTTAGACCGTTAATCCCCTCCTTTATAGCCAGATTAAACGAGAGCGCGTGGTCTGTCCAAAAAGATCTGCCTTCCAGCTCTTGGACGATCAATGCTGATACCATCTGAATAGCTGTTTGATTGCAGCATTGTTACATGACATTAAAACCTGCCAGACCCCAGTGGTTTACTTTCAAAGACTCAGTGCACACAAGGCTGCTCAAGACAAAGCGTCTGATCTAATGGGCTTCCCCGAACGCCAGGGAGGTTGTTATGCAGAGCAATATGTGTGCCGCCGATTGTTTTGCACACAATCATAGTCGGCTTGATTTACTTGGGGACAGTGAGCCATATTATTCAAGTATTTTGTAAGCCTCCCTGCAAACAGAGAAATTAGAAAGAGACTGGGTTTTTGTATAATTGGAGGATGAAAGCCTTATCTAGTAAATTTAGAGATAGTGAAGTAGAATTTCCTGGATCTGCCCCAAAATTTAATGATGCTGGTCAAATACCCATTATCCCAACAGGTTTAATCGAAATCTGTTCAGTAGTTTTTTTGTGTGATTCCACTGATTAACTTAAAAATCAAAAAAGACGTCCTTGATGTGCATAATCCCTCCATTTTGTTCTACTCATCCGGGCTTGAGTCACGGTGGCAGCAGGCTGGTAAGACTTCCTTCTCCCAAGCAAAACTCTCCAGCTCATCCATGGCGGGAAGCCGTGAATAGAGCAAAACGTGTTTTTATAATGTTAAATGAAAGCAGAAAACACCATAAGAAAAAAGTGCAAATGCAAATAAAATAACATGAATAAAGTTCTCCTATAGAGGAAACCATTAATTGCTCTACTCTCTTATCTGATAATGTATTTCCTAAAACCTTTCAGTAATCATTCCTCTTCAGTTCATATAATATTTAATGTATTCACATCTGATCAATGTTGAAGTGTCACGTCAAACCCTCATAATCGACTTTCCTTCCGGCCAAAGAGGTTTGTCATTCATTTCCCTTCACAATTATAGAAGCGATACGTTTTGGGTACATGTTGCACAATATGATCTAATCACTTAATTAAAGTTGGCTAACAGAGGATAAATATATTTAATAGAAGGATTGGAAGTCGAGATTTTCAATATGTTTACTTTCCCTCCATTCATGCCCATAGAAGTGCGTTGAAACCCTTCTTCTGATAATGAGCCCATACAGAAAGATCTTCGCTCATATTTACCCAGATGATTGAACGGGAATATTTCCATTTATAAACTTTAGGTAAAGATCTAACGTCACCTGGTATGATACTGACACTTCTGAGAAAGTAAATATGCCAGTGAAAAGCACCGTCTTGAAAATTTCCACATATGTGAAGATGAAGAACTTCCTGTAAATGTTTAAACGGCGCCGAAATAAATAGAGAAGTCGGCTATAATTCATTCAAACGAGAAACAGAATCCTCCGACTGTCACAGAGGGAAAAAAAAGTGAGGAACGGAAAGAGAGGAACGGAAAGATCGAAGACATCTCCTGCACCTGTACACATTTTTCATCCCATTATTAATTCAGAATTCTTGGATGACACCAGAAAGTAGGTAACCAAATTCAGGAGGACTAGTGGAATTCTCCGTGGCAGTAACCCAACGCTTTGGGATGACATGTTACTCCCACAGCTGAATAAAGATGATTCGGTTTTGGAACAGAGAGGAATGAAAGAGCCTTTTCGCAGGTGTGTGAAGCCTACTGGGAGTCCTGGCGAGGGAACCTGAGTGAGGGAGAAAAAGGATATTAATGATGACCTACTTCTGTTGTATTCAGCGGCGCTCCGCTTCATGGGGAGGTGCTCTCCTCCGAACTCTGCGAGAGGGAAAGTTAACAGACGCCTCTGCTCACGGAAGCTGAGGTTAGCCTCTGTAATTATAAGCACTGATATTTATTTATTCGCTCCGTGTCACTCGGCCGACCCGATTTGACACCAGTGTCAGACCACTTCCTCGAACCGGAAACACCACAGGCTTCAGAACCTTCGACTTCAGTTTGCCACATATTAGAAAAAAGTCAACCCCGATGTGTTTTGCATTTTTCGCCGGAGACAGCACCAGAGCTCAGATGCTGCCGGGGTTGTTTGGGAGGCGTTGCAGCTAACCTCCGTCACTTTTACAGCATCTGGGAAACAACAGAGGAGACTTAACCGAGTCTCTGGAGGCTTCTGCATTTATGATCTGACAAGCTGTAACCTACGCTGTTCATTTACTGCCAAACTGACAAGTCACTGCTAACCTTTTCCGCTGCCCCGCTCACACTCACTGTCAATTTTCTCCCGCTAGTTCAAACACGAAAGAAAAACAAACTGTAAACACCCACAACCGGAGCCTTTTTGGTCGAGGTTGTTTATTAGGATTACAGAATAGGGCTTTAGGCAGCATGTGTCCAAGAATGTTGAATGAACCACGAGGGTTTAGGAAATCGTACTTCAGAGCAAAATCAAGATCATACCCGCCATGTCGATTCTCTCGGACCAATCAGTGGATTGCAGAGTTTTAATTTCACTTTTAAGGTTCAGTTCAGCAGCAAGTTAACATTTTGAAATTTAATGTGTTGGAAGCGGGAAAAATAGGCAATCATAACGAGCTTGGAGACTTTGTCGAGAGCCAAAACTGATGGTTATCCGACTGATTCGGAGCATCTACAGAACTGACTTATTGGCAGGGCTTATTACACTGTAAAAAGAAAAATGAGTATGATTTACGGTAATACATTTACTATAAAAACAATACGGTCACCATGTAGAAGACATTAAAGCCAATTACCATGAATTAATTGATATGGTGTAAACCTAGTTATATTTTACAAAGATAGCACACTGTAAAAGGTGTGCATATGAAGCAAAGTAACTAAAGGAAAGAAAAGACTGAACTTTTGAAAACAGTATAACACTATAAATATGTTATACATTGAATATTCCTAAGAGAAGTAATCATTTCTGATCAGAATTTGTGGAAAAAACAGAATTTTACTATGAAAATACAAACTCTTGCTAAAGATTTATGGAAAAAATAAGATAATGTCATTAGCAAGTCCTTATTATGAAAGTATAATTCTGCCTAAATGTGAAATTTTGCTAGTATGAAAAAATAAAATAACCAACATCAGTTATTAAACAACAGTATACAATCATTAATACAGAAATAAGATGCTAAAGATACGGTTAAATTGGGAAATGTTGATTTAAAGATTACAAAGTCCGCATTTAGTGTAAATTAAAGTGCATAAAGTTTGATCAGGTTGATATTATACCTGTTCTTATAGTTATTTTCTGTAATATCTTGTAGATGGTAGATTTTTTTAACAAAAGAATTCTGGCAACACCAGCTGCTGATTTTTTACAATAAATAATACAGATTCTTTTTCTAAAGTCTACCAGGTTTACGAGGTACGTAAACCTTTCTAAAGTTAACCTACCTCGTGGTCTGAGAAAGGACTATTGGTTAAGTCCTGCTGGACTGGGTTAATGGGAGAACCCAGTCCAGGAGACTGGGTTTAAAATCCAAGTCAAAGGAGGGTGTAGCAGAAGTTCTTTAGTGCTTCAAGCTTAACCAGCCATATCTAGTGCCGGTCCCAAGCCCGGATAATTGGTAGGACTGTGTCAGGCAGAGCATCCAATGTAAAAACTCATGCAAAGTGAGTAAGCGGAACGAAACGATCCAGCGTGTCGACCCCCTAAAAAGGGGAAGATCTTGCTTTTGAATGGGTTTGCGTCTTGTACCCGGGGGAGTTACAGCATCTGGATGCACTAGGGAATGAAGGCAAGCCGTGGAGGCAGTGAGATGCTTGGAGCAATGTTCTGCTGGGAAATCTTGGGGAATCCCTTCCATGTGGATGTTTACTTTGACAAATACTACCTGACATTGCTGCAGAACGAGTAAGCCCCTTAATGGAAACCATATTCCCGAGAGGAGGTGGGCCCTTCCAGCAGCATAATCAGAAGACAGAACTACTGCCTTCTGCATTATTTATATTTATATGACTCTTAATTCTTGCACTGATTGCAATACCACAGGTCTCTTTTAGGTGCTGCTTTTATTATTTTTTTGTCTTCTAGCTCTAGCTCACCCTCTCTGTGCCGCCGGGATCAATTCCCCTTACTATCGTTTCCGTAGCATATGGGCGGTCTTTTCAGGATGGGGTTGCTGGCCTCAAGCCCAACCTTCAACCATCTCTGGTTCCTGAACTGTGTTGGAGATGAATTGTTGGTCCCTTCTCTTAGCCTATTGCCTTCCTGATAACGGATTACAGCCTTATACTAGGTGAAAACACACAGGCTTAAGATTGTCGCGGCATGTCCAGTCCAGCCAACTCCTGGGATTGTGGAATAAGTTAAGGTCCTTAAACAATGAGGACCTAAAGGATTTAGCGTTAAAGTCTGACAGCCAGGTCACCATCACGAGACCTCAAGATTCATTTATGGAACTATTGAAAAGCTGGTCTTATTTCAAACAATGCAACTGGCTAAGGCAGTATTTACTTACACTTGTTGCTCGCTATAGCTTCACAGTGACAGAAGCATCAGCGGCTCAATGAAGTCTAATGTTGGCTGAAGAGAGAAATGTTTAGAGCAAACAGAACCAGCTCTATTTGACACCATGAAAACGTTTCACAATGAAGGATTTGAGCAGTCAAGACTCACAATGTAAAAATCAAAACCAACTGGTATTGTTCTGTGAGGAAGAGTAGTTTAGCGTGTTGCCTTACAGCTTGACGGACTTCTCGACTTACTTTGCAGTGACAACACCGCAGCCTTTACCGGCAGGTGGGACTTCCTGTCAGAGCTCGGTAGCAAACTTCGACCTTTTATACTCAAAAGTTTTCTCAGACCAGCTCGGTTTCCCTGGGAGCTGCAAGGGGATAAAGCATCTCCCAGGTGACATTGGGCTTGACCAAGGACAAGCCACCAGTTCATCACAGGGCAAACAGTAACAATATAGAGTCTCTAATTCACCTACACTATGAGTGTTTGGACCACGGGAGAAAGCTTGAACACCTCAGGGAAACTGCTAAATAAAGCCCTCATGTCCTCAGGTGGAATTAAACCTGCAACCTTGTTTCTATGAGGCAAAAGAACTAACCACAATGTTGTGATAATGAGTTATACCCTTACAATATGACTCCTTTGCAATTTTCACCTATCCCTGGAGTTTGGAATCACAACGGTCAACCACGGCTAACGGACACCCAAACACTCCTAGGTAGAGATGTTTATCTTGTGACGTCACTTTGCTGTTCCTCTGTACTGTTTTATTTCTATTGGAGAGGCAAAATGAAGCTCTCCTAGCTAACTAACCTTTAACCAGCTTGGTAGCTGAGGCAATAAGGTCAGCGAGTGTATTCAACAGAGGTGTACCATCATTTCATTCATCATTTTCTTCCCCTGATTTCCAATGTCCTCATTTAACTTTCTAAAGGGAAGGTTTGTTATAGGATCCGACGGCGGCGACTGAAGAACAGTGAATGGCCCATCAGAGCTCATTAACTATTGGTTCTGTTCTTCCGCTTTGGACTTAAAGGTCAGCACTTGCTAATGGTTCACCAAAATTAAACCCTACTAACTTTTCCATTGCTTAATATCAGCTTCTTGAAAAGATCCACAGATTGCAGCAATTCATTTGAAATGTTTCAATCTATCGTTCCTCTAGACCTTTACTTCGCGGTCCATTAAATGTTCGTAAATAGAGGAAAGAACCTTTAGTATCCTGCTCTATCGTTCCTCTAGACCTTTACTTCGCTGTCCATTAAATGTTCGTAAATAGGGGAAAGAACCTTTAGTATCCTGCACTATCGTTCCTCTAGACCTTTACTTCGCTGTCCATTAAATGTTCGTAAATAGGGGAAAGAACCTTTAGTATCCTGCTCATTTGTTCAGTTAAGTACATTGTGAGTCACGTTTTCTTTTATAAAATGTGTGACACTTGACTGAACCTGTTCATATATGACCACGTAGCGGCATGTATATGCCAATGAGTAAGGGTCCAAGGATGGAGCCCTGGGGGACACCAGGACCCATCGAGGAGGAGGCTATTGAGAAATTCCTATTTAAGATTTGAACTTTTTAGCATATTAAAGCCTGCGGGAACTTACTGATGAAATGATGTAACTTTATGCAACAATAAATCCAAATTTTTGTTGTTGTGCTGTTTGGAAACACGCTTGAACAAATGATTTGTTATTTTATGGTAAATTTAGAGCGTCAAAAATATTTAATTAGTGAATATCGCAAAGAAATAAAATATACAACTTTTTTTCCTTTCTTGTAGGGGACATTAAAGGGTTATTTTATGGCTTATAACTTCCGATCTTGAGCCACACCATCATTTTCCAATATTTTTCTTTCAGTTTTCCATAGAGTGCACAGAGGGACAGCGACTAATCCAAGAGGGGTGATTTCTTATACAGCAGATTTACTAAAATGTAAACTAGAAGGTTGCAGCCGACAACCTCGGTATGGCAGAACTGTGTGTATCGAGGTTAATCCTCGATATCTGCTCAACACTTTTCAACAGATTACAGTCACAGATTAGAGCGTGACTTATTTCGGTGGTGCTTTTGCCTCCTGCTCAGACATTGGAGCCACATGGAACTAAAAGGGACTCGGAGAGCTTATCCCGTACATTTTAAACTGCTCCGGTTGTCTTGACTCTTTTCATGATACGAAGAATTGTTTATTTTTACGCTCCACCTTCCTTCCCGTTACCTCGTTGGAGTCTCTTCTTAAAACGTGCTGTTGCAGACTTCCACTCAAGTGATTTCATCCTTTTCAATGATTTTATATCTTATTGTTGTTTTTTGTATTTCTTTCTTTCATTCCTTTGAGTTCTTCACATCATCATTAAATCTTCTTACTTCTTTATATTATCTTGCTCTTGTGCATTTATGCACAATGGATGCATTTTGGAAACAGTTTTTTCAATCACCAGCATGAAACCATGGGTCCGACCTTCATTATTTACCCATGATGCACAAGGAAACCACAGCAAACATTTTCACAATTTATCCAATGATAATTATCCCCTGAGGTTTACTTCCTGTTGCCAGCAGGCGGCGCTGTCACTGTCACTGAATATTGTCTAATAGACGTCTTCACGATGGGACGCTTATCCAACATGTAACGTTTGGGACAGACTGGACATTTGAAAACGACGTTGTGATCAGACGTATGTTATGGCGAGGCATCAAGATACACGATGCTGCCGTAGCCACGCCTTTCAACTAATGGAAACAGCTTTGATTACTTTGCATCCTCAATGTTTTGAGATTACTTTTCACTAAAGTTGATTGACATGAAAACATGAGGACACTTTGTGAAAAATACAACACTAATAAGTTGCAAGTACAATTAATCAAAACTTCATAATGGCCGGCTTCCTGTTTAGTTTAGGTCATGGCTCCAAGAGCTTTTTATCTAGATCATGGTAAGATCAAAACAAGTACCAAGTTACATATTTATAAATGAAAATAAGTCCAATTGGAGGGTTTTTAGAAATTTGTAGGGGGCGCTGTGAAACAATTTCTGCCATATCCTCTGTAGGCGGGACCCAAAATATACAATATTTTTCACTACTCCTCAAAGTTTCATGAGTTTTTGAAGAAAATAAAGTCGACCCAAAATGCAATTAATGTGAGGGAAATAAAGGAAAATAAAATGAACATTACGAAAAAAATAATAAGGGTTGCACTGTTGGTCTTCAGGCCCTTAATATATATTAATGTGTATATTATTCCCAGTTTGACTCTCACATTTTTTCCGGTTGAAACGCGGATGATATTTTTGTTAAATAAATGATGGTAGTCGCTCTTCTGCGATGTCTGAGCCCGATTCCTCCTGTTACGTGTTGAGGAATTGCTCGCCGTCAAAAGCCGGCAGAAGAGATAACACTGGTGGGGTGAGTGGATGAAGATAAATTTGCTTTATAATGGCAAAAAACTGCATGTTTTTTCGCTGTATTTGCTAACGTTGATTTAGCCCATGATGCATTGAAGCTGGCACATAACCAATAAACAGAGCGGCCGTATCTGTGGAGATGATATCACGGATATTTTCATGCAGTCCCGGAGAGAAAAAAAAGCTCTGATGATTTATGGGTGATAGAGATATTAATCTTTACTCAATTTAAAACCGAGTATTGGAGAATTCATATTAATGTATCCACTGATACCGGCACCTTTGTTGATTTATTTTTTTGATTTTCTTTATGTTTACTCTGACAGCTATGAATTAATGGCGTCATTTAGGCCTATACCTATATTTTTTTCCCCGCTGCTGCTTTTTTTTTTTTTCCTTTTTGTTCTCTTCTGTCACTTTTAATGAGTGCGGTCAGATAATGCAGAGAACCATTTGTCCTGCTTAAATTATTCTTGTATCTGCCGCTGATAACGGAGACACATAAACGCTTTCTTAATTGCGTTGCTTCTGGAAAGTGATAGACCCACGCTGCAATTACAGTCAAAAGAAAAAAATCCATCCGATTTGACTCACAGTGTCTGTTTTCTCCACCGGATAGAATGGTTCACTGTTGGGAATGAACGGTTCCTTTTTGCTCCGGAGCAAAGATCATGGACGGATGACTGCGAAGTATCACAGATAAACATTTTTGCTGTGTCCTTGAAGGACCTGAGTCAAGTACCAGTGGATGATCAGAAAACAGCTCACATGCGCCCGGAGGGCTTAGCTGGCTGGAGGCGAGCGAACGCGTCACTCTGTGGTATAAAAACCTCTTTGGATGTGGTTTAAAAACCTCTTTGGAAGTGTTTTTTTGTTAACGGCTTGCTTAAGCAGCACTCTGCACCATCTAACTGTCATCAGTTGTAATTTATACGGATTGAACCTTTTTCAGAGTGAGGCCCCGGTCCAACTTTGTGTCCCTTGTTGACGGAGCGTCTGCAGCATCCGACTTGTTCATGCTGAGATGGATTTCCTTCTCTGGCTCAGGCACTTTAAGCATATTTAGATCCACAGGAGTCGGGGATGTTGTGGAATCCTAGTTTTCCTGTTCTCCCTGCGTCTGTGGGTTCTTGCTGGGTTCTCCGGCGAGAACCCATGTTTCAAAAACATGCGGTAGAGGTGAATACCTGACTCGAGATTGCCTCTAGGAATGAAAGTTCGTCCAGATGGGATAGGTGTCAACCCCTGCAACCCTGAACACGGTTAATGGTTATGGATAATTAAAGATAATTTTTTGGGTTTCAATGTATCCTCTCCAAATATTATACCTACTTTGACCTGAGTGCGAGGAAGAACTGGATTGATTTGGGGAATGTTCGGGTATATGTTACCAACTTTTTCATGAAATACTTTCTGGCAGAATTTCTAAACAGTTGCCCTGATCTAATCCACATTTCTTTGCATATGAATCAATTACAGGTGATCTATCTAACATTTATCATATTTAATTCTAATGGGTTTTTTTTGGACACTAAGGGGAATAATCTGAAAAAAAAAAAAATTATTTCCGCTAAAAATTTCTAACCATCGGTCAGATTTAGTCCAAATTTGGTGCGTATGAATCATCTCGAGAAGATCTGTCTCCTATATATCAGATTTTTACTCTGATAGTTAATATTATTCTCACTAGGGAGACCTTTTTATCTTACAAAAAAACAGTTTCCGTCTAAATTTGATGCGTATTGTTTTTTTTTTGTGTGATGTCTTGTGGCTTTTGCAGGATGCTCCTGATTTCAAATCGATGTTTGCATTGCGTTTCACCCTGCCGGCCAACGTAGTACTGTGATTCAGGCAAATAATTTCTTTAAACCAGTGAAACTCATGTTCACGTTCATCCCTGACCGGTTGGACCGGTCCGTAAGGACCAGCTTTGATCCATTGCATCACTGTTACTCTTTGATTCGTTCTGTGGCCGCTTCAGTGACTTCCTCTACACTCAAGCAGAGAATTCATTTCTCGTTACTTTTTTATCATCCTCCACACTTGTGCAGGTTACACGTTTGTCGGAGGTGATACTCTGCGCTCAGTTTTGCATAAAAATGAATAACTTACCGCGGACTAAAATTAGTCTGAGGTTTGAATGCATGCGGGAGATTGGAGGCGCACTCTAACGCTGTAAGAATGGTGAAGTGTGGAGGAAAACATTCTCGTGAATTAGATTGCCTATCAAGCTGTTCTTTGAATTATGCTTTGTGCCGTTGATGACAGACGATGCGGCTCAGCGCAGACCTGTCACCGCCCTCACAAGGTAATACTGACGCTCCCCGCTGCTTCAAAGTTTCTCCAGTTTCAAACATGATAAATGTTTGAGATTTGCACGAGGAGGGTTCTGTATCCAAAAGGCCTTTTGATTGAATCAGATTTAAATACAGTCGGCTGTGCAGCAAAGTCTTATTTAGCCTTATTGTGCTTTCGGTTGTGGTCGGATAGAAGTTAAGATATGAAAGAAATAATAGAATGTAACACGAAAATCAACAGCAGATATCAAAGGAATCCTACATTTAGAAGTAGAGCATTTTTGTTGAGTGTGAGCTTTAGCAGGATTTATAAGATTAACAACTCATCAGGAGTTAACATCTAGTGTCTTCACATGACTGTCTCCTCCCCACCTCCTCCCCTCTTTCTCTCACCCTCTCTCTCGCCCTCTGTCTCTCTATCTCTCATCCTCTCTCACCACGTCTGTCTGGCCTGCCATCTCTCTTTATCGCTCTCTCCCCCTCTATTGCACTATCCCGCTCTCTCGCCCTCTCACATTCTCTCTCTCTCGCCCTCTGTCTCTATAACTCAAATTCCTCTTTGTTTGTCTCGCCTGCCATCTGTCTCTCTCTCCACCCTTTCTGTCTCTCCTGCCATCTTTCTCCCTCTCTTTTGACATCTGTCTCTCTCCCTCTTTCCCAACCATTGTCTTGCTCTTTGTCTCTCTCGCCCTCTCTTGCACACAGTCTCTCTCTCTCACCCTCTCTCTTTCTCTCGCCCTCTGTCTCTCTATCTCTGGCCCACTGTCTGTCTCTCCTACCATCTGTCTCTCTCCCTTTATCCTTTCTCTGTCTCTCCTGCCATCTCTGTCTCTCGCCACCTGTCTCTCACTCCCGCTCGCCCTCTGTCTGTCTCCCCCTGCCGTCCGTCAATCTCTGTCCGACTGCCTGCCTCTCTCTCTCACTCTGTCTCTCGCGTTTACTGTCTTTCTATCTCTCACTCTCTGTCTCGCTCTCCCGCCCTCTGTCTCGCCCTCTGTTCGTCCCTATAACCCTCTGTTTGTTCTCTCACTCTCTGTCTCCTCCTCCGTCTCTCTCAACCCACTCATGGCAGTACGTCGTCCACCCTGAGTTAGGATCTGTTCGAGGTTTCTGCCTGTTAAAAGCTAGTTTTTAACCGTCACTAAGCCTGTAGGTGCTTGTTCATAGAGAAAGATGAGTCTAATTGTAGAATTAAGAGTTCAGCCTGGACCGTTTTTTGGCGCTATATTATTCTAATATCTGTAACAAAGTTTGAGACTTATGGGAACTGCAGCAGTAACTGGGAAGAAAATCTGTCTCTGTCTTTGAAATATTAGGCATTTTTTATATTTATCGTATTTTGATACTCTATCGCAAGGATTTCATTTTGTGCACTTTTCAAAATAAGTTGAATAAGAACTTGGTAATAACAAACTATTTAATATCTGAATTAATAGTATGACTTAGAATGACTATTCATTTATAAAATGGATTTCATTTTGTGCACTTTTCAAAATAAGTTGAATAAGAACTTGGTAATAACGAACTATTTAATATCTGAATTAATAGTATGACTTAGAATGACTATTCATTTATAAAATGGATGGTTAAACCCCGATATACATTCAGAACCCTGAACGCCTCCTCACACACACTCGCTACCACTACCACATCAGCCCTGTCCTCCAGAACCTCCACTGTCTCATTGTCCAACAACTCATCTAGTTTAAACTCCTTCTCCTCACCCACAAAACCCTCCATAACCAGTCGTACTTCTACCACACGGGCCGCCTCCTCCCTGATGCAAATCTCCTCTTTGTACCACTCAGGACCGGGTACCGGACCTTCCAAACCCAAAAACATCTATGACCCCCCAACTTTTAAATCACTACTCATCACTACTCACAACACTACCAAATTTTTAATATGTTGTTTTCTTTTATTTCTGTCTTTTGAAAAGGCGCTCTACAAATACAAATATATTATTATTATAAAAACCTTTGCACTCTTGAAATTAATTGAAACATGGATGTCGTTGGCATTATATGTTTTCTATATGTTAAAATAACTAAATAGATGCATCTTTGAAAATTTAACCAAAATTTATATTCAGTAATCTAATGATTAATAATTATAATTTATTCAAAGTTACAGCATAACTGTGTTATAAAATCGTCAAAACTGTGCTTAGTACACGCAACACAATTAGTTCAGTTAATAACACATCGTTTATACCTGACTTTTTAGACGGTTGCAGTTTGACAACAGTAAAGGTTTTGCATTTTTGGGTTCCGTCCATAATATATAACTTTGATTATTACACTCATAATAACGGTGTGTGGTCTAGTTCTTAATTAAGTGGTTTTGGTGACATTTGCTTGCAAATATCAGACTCCGAGTCATTTTCCGATTCAATCAACCCGGTTTCATGGGACCAATTGACATAATGAAGTAAAGTCGATGTGATTTCTTGTTTCTTAGTCGGTCCCTCAAAGCATATAATGATTTAGTCAATCTGTTAAACGTTTGAATTACTTAATTATACCAGTTTCAAATCCCTCGGTAAATATATAATACGTAATATAATCTCCTGCTTAACTGTTTAGTTGACCTCATTTAGAGTCATTATATCTAACAGAGAAATGTGACTGAGCCTTTTTATTACATGACCCAGTTGCAGCATGTACTGAAGAAACAGTACAGGACCAGGGATGGTGCCCAGAGGGACACCACAGGTCAAAGTGACGCCTAACCATGGCTGTTTAGAAAGTCCTATGTGATAAGTAGATAAGATAGGATTCTTTTTTGGCATATTATGACGTGGCATTTAATGATTTACTAATCTGAATTATTTAACTTGATAAAAAACAAAATAAAGTTCTTTGAGAACAAATTCGTTTTCTGAAAACACGCATGAGAAAAAACGCTGAATTAATCTAATTAGAATTAACTGTTTTTCATGAAATAAAATGATCTCATCATGAAATAATTTCATAAATCAACCGTTTTTACAAGTTTAGAAACATGCTTGACTGTAATTTGCTGTTTTACGGTAAATTTAGTTTAGTACTTTAAGAATTTTCATTAAAAACGCCCATAAAAAGATTAAATATGCAAAGAAATTATTTTTCCATTGTTTTGTTTTTTTTACTTGATAGGGACATTAAAGGGGTTAATCCGGGAAAATGCCAATATATAAATTTCTCACCCCCATTCTATAAATATATAGCAAAGCAGATTTTTATGTATTTTAATTTTGCCTGAAGAAGAGACAAAAATAATAAGAACACAACACAAAATCATGAGAATATTAATAATAAGCTACGGTGTGAGATTCATGCAGCAATCTCTGTTCGTGCAGAACCATATTTTCATCCGGTGGATCTGCAGCATACAGGATACTGGTTGGTTCTCAACCCGCTTAAGAGATTTATTAACAGCTGTCCCGTTCTGCCTTCGGTCTTCCTACACCTGTCACAGCTCAGGCTCTTTAATTTGGTAACCCCCTCGTCATGAAAGGTTGGAAAACAGGGAAACTCAATAAGGAAGTGTCATCACCTCGCCTTGACTCTCACACCTTCTTATCAGGATTCAGCCTGCGTGAGCTCCTTTCTGACAACTGTTGGAAACCATCATCTCTATCTCCCGGCCTCATCGGTAACCCACATCACTTAATCATGACTTATTTTCTCCCCTTGTGATAATAGCTGGGACATTTACCACTAATTGCGTTCTTAACAATACATTTCAAGTGAGGGATCATTCACAGAGAGTTGTTTTCTAGCAGCTTTCATCATGTATCGAGTTCATAAATAACCTTGCGGTAATAAAGACTTTACAGTTTGTGATCGCTTTTATCAATATTTACCTACAGAAGCATGACATCGTTTTTTTTAAGCATGCATATGTGGGCATCTGTGAGTACAGAAGGGAATTGTGACCTTACTTTGTTAACGGTCTTCATTTTCTTGCAGTTTCCTTAAGCGTTATCTGTATTTTTACTAAATTATTTTCTAAATGAGATCATTAAATGTTTTCACAGTACTGGAGTGATCTTGTTTTCTGTGACTGATTGCCACATTCATCCTCAGCAGAGAATGCTTTACCAGATGTAATTGGAAACAGTTTTTCTTCTGGGTCAAATTCAGTCTTACCGACTGCGCATTAATATTTTAGATTGGCAGAGAATAATTTAAGACTTATGCAAGTTGTATAAAAGAGACAATAACAAAAATGTTGATTGATATGAATATGATGGGAAAATGGGAAGCAAAAGTTGGAGATTTTATGAAATCAACATCACTGCTGCCGGGTACGCTGCTACAGATCCTTCGTGTTTCAGGATAACTCAAAAACTGTTTCATCGATCATATTAAAACTTTTATACCCACATTGACCGAATTGAGAGGAAGAGCTGGATTGATTTTGGAAAAGGTTGGGTGCATATCACCGACATTAGAGTGAGCTTTATCCTTAAAAGTTTTCAGGGCCATAATTTCTCAAATGTTGGTTTCAATTAAACCAGTTTTGATGCAAGTGAATCAATTTCAAGAGATCTGTCTTTTAAGTATCATACAGTATTTGACTCTAGTAGTTCAAATTTTACCCACTAGGTGAAGCTTTTTACAAAAAACAGTGTTTCTGACATAAATTCCTAACCGTTTCCCGGTTTTAGTCCAGATTTGGTGAACACGAATCGATCAAGAGGTCTGTCTTGTAAGTATCATTCAGCATTTTACACAAATAGTTCATATTTTACTCACTAGGGGGAGTATTTTGAGGCAAAACACTGTTTTTGAGACATATCTACACATTTAATTTTAGGAATTCAAAAAATGTAGGAGATAAGGGTTTTTGGAGGATATAATAATAATAATAATAATACATTTAATTTATAATGCACTTACCCTTACTGTCAGCGTAGGCCTATACTAAATACTCAAAGCAAATGTAACTTAAGTGCTACATCTCACCGAAATGTTGAATGCAATAAACTGAACTTAATCTTTCTGCACGTATTTAACACAATTAATGTAATCCTAAACCATTTTTCTATTCCATTTAACCAAATTGTGTTACATCCATCAAAATGTAACTATTTAGTTTTTTTCATAACGTGAAAAATTATTTTAATGCAAACAACACCCATGTTTCATTTCTTAGATTGCAGTGGGTAGCACCGTTTCCTCACAGAAAGAGGGTTCTGGGTTCTCATCCATCTCTGGATGGGTTTGGGGATTTCCTGTGAGGAATTTGCCTTTTATCCATGTGTCTGGGTGGGTTCTGTCCCGGTTCTCCAGCTTCATCTCAGAATCCGAAAACATGCAACAAACAAGTGGATTGATTCCTGTAAATGGTCCGTAGGTGAGAAGCTGAACATTGTTTTTTTGCCTCTGTGATGAAGCGGCTTCTTATCCAAGAAATACCCAGCATGTTGCCTAACGTCGGCTGGGATTGGCTCTAAACCCCTGGTGACCCAGAACAACATATTTGGTGACAAAAAAAACAGATGGATGAATAAAATAAGTGACTTATATCAGATCCTAGTCAATCAGCCAGCCCTGACTTTAAAGATTAAAAATCCTTATCAAATAAAATATTTCCTTTTCCCCCCGCATTAATAATCTGCCCAGAGCGCTCCTCATGTCCTGCTCAATAAAGAGCCACGACTACCTGAAAACACCTGATTACACTCAGCGTGGACACATAATCCTTAACGTCACTCTGCAAATAAATATATAAATAAGCAAATAAAGGCGCATTGACGAAAGTTAATGAAGGCATTTTTCCAGGTAATTGTCGACCATAAATCAGCCTCTGTATCCTATTAGCACCTAAATAGCTGCTGAAGACACGACTCGCTTCAAATCTTTCTTCGCCGCGCCTGCTCCTGTGACAGGCGGTTCAAATTGATATGTTTTGTCTGCTTGTGGTTCTGCCCTTCTACACACTTAAAGCGGCACCAACCTGTTTCTGTCGCTGACTAATTGGCTGTTTTACAAACAGGCCCGTGGTTGAGTTTATGCTGAGCCCTGTTGTCTCTCCTTGTTGTCTTCCAGAGAGCAGTGTCCTGCAGAGTCCGGTCTTTAGCAAGCAGCCTGGCAGCATCGTGTATCCTGTGGAGACTCTGGAGAGGAACAGAGAGGTGGTGTTCAGCTGTGAAGCCCAGGGAAGTCCACCTCCGCTTTACAGGTGAGTCTGGAGCCGCAATGGACCTTCATCATCAATGCCGCCGTGTTGTACATCCCTCACAACGTCAACATCCTGGTCACTGACGAAGGTCTCCATTGCCATTGTGGACTGAGAAACGGAAAAACCCATTCAGGCACCACATGGTATCAGCCACCAGACTACATGTCAGAAATGCTTCTAGTTCTGGTTTATGAACCCAAGAAGGTTGCCACAGATATTCTGGTTCTTCTCTATTAGCTGTTCTTCATATATTTTGGTTCTTCTCTATTAGCTGTTCTTCAGATCTTCTGGTTCTTCTCTTTTGGCTGTTCCTCTGGTTCTTCTTTTTTAGATGCTCTTCTTATATTTTGGTACTTCTATTTAACCTGTTTTTCATATCCGCTGGATTTTCTCTTTTAGATGTTCTAAAGATCTTTTGGTTCATATCTTTCAGTTGTTCCTCAGATCCATTGGTTCTATATATATTTTAATATATATATATATATATATATATATATATATATATATATATTAAAAAAAAGTAGGCAGATTTGTTACATTATGTGAAGATGAACGTGTATAAGTATTAATTTTTTGTATGTTGACTTTGTAAAATTAAAAAAGAAGAGAAAGCAGGAACATACAGGCATTTTGAAACATACACTAGTTTAAGCCTAAAATTAATATTTGCAAGAACAGATCGAGAAATCCCATTCTGACTGCATCAATAGATGTAGACTTGGATTTGGAGATTTTCCAAAAGTTTTCACCAAACTCTGTCAGCAGCTGAAGTGATGAGCTTCACTGGAGTTCCCTTATTGCTCTTTTGATGTGAGACAGTTTAATCCACACACTCTACAACTCCAGAAGCTTTCTTATCTGACATCGCCCGGAGCCGTCCCTCTGACAGTGTTCTACACTTTCTGTGGACTTAAAGTGTTTGAAGCGCACATGTTCAAATGTCCTTTACTTCATTGTAATCTTAAGTGCAAAGACAGAATTCCCCACATCCCGTTACATTGTTCGGAGTATTGTCCTCGTCTACTCAGACTCAGTCTCGCATTCAGCCTGAGCGAAACCGCTCCAGGATCTGCCACTTGATGCAGCAGGAAGAGAGTCCGGGTTCGCTTGTTCATCCTCGCGAATCAAGCATCGAGGGAATCAGGATCATAGGAATGTATTGAATTCTATTTTAAAGTGGATTTTTTTTTCCCTTTAGCCTCACGCTGGAAAGGTGTCACATCCATCTGTCCCCAGTGACAGCGTGTTAAGCTTTGCACCCAGCTCAGACCTCGTCCTTTCTGCTGCTGACTTCAAAGAGCGCCTCTTTCCCCCCTTCGTTTCCTCCTTGCATGGGACATTAGTCTACTGAAAGGCCGTTGTGTTGCGCTGCAGCATCTCTGCAAGTAAAAGTTCAAATCAATCATATTTGCTCACTGAAACCGGCAGGATTAGATTTGGAAGGATTGGTTCGTTTTATACTTGGGATTCTGCCAGTTTAGGGGTTGACCTAATCAGCTGTTTACTGCCAAGGCCGCTGTGCGGTACCGTCAGAGCTCCCCCCGCCGTCTAAAGACGGGTTTGAGTGAGCAGACAAGAGTTTTACATGTTAGTCGTTCATTGAATCCACGTCACACAGAAGTTAACTGACGGCTGGAGCTGCAGTCTTTATAGTAAAGGTCACAAAAAAACAGTCTGGGCTCGGCGCCGTCTGCACAGCAGCAGAATGAAGGGAAGCAGAAGATATTTCCTTTTATTGAGGTGGGAGAAATGGATGGTGTCTGCCATAAATACAATTCCACAAACAAACACAGACCCACAGATACACATTCACACGCACACAAACACACACAGAAACGTGCGCATGCGCGCACACACACACACACACACACACACACACACACACACACACACACACACACACACACAAAGACACATAAACAGACACACAAAGACACATAAACAGACACACAGACACACAGAGACACAACACATACACACATCAACACATACACAGACACACAGACACAAACACACACACAGACAGACACATAAACAGACACACACACGGACACATAAACAGACACACACACAAAGACACCCACACACTCACACACAAAGACATACACACAGGTTTTTGGGCCGTACAGTAATTTCCGAACCGTTCACTGAGCATTAATCGACTCGAGGAGATTTATCTTGTACATGTCACACTGTAAAACTCCTTATTGTAAATTTACAGTAATTTACTGGCAGCAGCTTTTCCAGCAAAGTACTGTATTTTTTTTTAATACAGTTTTTATAATGGCAGTATATTACGTTCAATGAAAGTAGAGCTAATATCTGTACTTTAATATTAAACTATATTACTATAAATAAAAGTACCGTTCATTACTATATTGTTGTAAATCTACAGAAAAATACTGATCACAGTTTTTCAGTTAAAAACGGCATGTTTAGAAGGAGGGGTGCAGTGGTTGGGGTTGAGGGAAAACTACATGTCGCCAAGTCTCTCATGAAAACCTGGTCCTCCAGGTAGTTCAGAACCTCGGATTGGGCCAAAGGTTCACATTCCAATGAGGCAATAAACCTCAGCACACAGCCAAAACGATGCAGTAGTGACTTAGGGATGATTCAAAGAATCTATTAATGTCCATGAGTGGCCGAGCCAGAGCTCTGACACGAACCCAATCAATCTCTGGAGAGACCTGATACTGGATGTCCATCGACGGTCCACATCCAACCTGACAGAGCTTGAACGGTGTTAAATTCAAGGCACCGCTTAGTCTGATATTCAAGCTCTGATATTCTACGACTTTTGACTTTATGAATTTACGCTTGAATGACCCGCTGAGTTGTTTGGATGTTCTGAGTCATTATTTCTCAACGGAAAAAACTTGTTAAAAACTTCACTGAACATGTTTATAATATGACCCGGTGGCAGCATGTATACACTAAAGAGTAAGGGGCCAAGGATAGAGCCCTGGTGGACACCAAAGGTCGTAGGGGCCATGGAGGAGAAGGCATATGCCATGGCTAATAATCTAGTTAAAACTAACAATTTTCCTTAAATACAAAATTTCGCCATTAAAAAGTTAAATTTTTTTCCCCCACTGTTTAAAGACACACTTGACTACACTATTTGTCATTTTATGGTAAAAATAAGAGTTTTCTAAGATATTCAATTAATAAACGTCAAAAAGAAATAAAAAAAGCAAAGAGATTATTTATCCTAATTTTTTTTATTTCTTCAGGTTTACAGTGTACGAGTTATTGGTTGAAATCTCACTTCCTCTACCGGTATCATCTTGGGACGGGTTCCCTCCTACCTCAATAAAATATCTTCAATCATCCGAGGGCTTTTAACAAGAACACAGTCACGAGGCTGGATGCACATTTCCATCTTGGCTCTCTGACATTGTCAGTCTCTTTGCATAAATCACCCAGCTTTACGTTGTCTTTAATCTCTATTCTTTGTTTTCATTTAGATTAACAGACCACCTCAAAAAAACTCCCTCTTTCACTTCCTTTCTTTTTCTCCTGTTTTATTTGCTGAACACACAAATAACTCACAATAAATAAATATTAGAAGAATATTAGCATACAATACAACATATAATTGATGTGTTTTTGTTGTGCAGTGATAAAAAAATAGACCCACAAAATAATAAAACCAATGCATTGATAATAAAAATACAAGCCCTTATAGATAATTAGATGCACCAAACATTCAAATGAAATTGAAAAAAAAACCTTCACCGTCGCCCCGACAGCGACTGAAAAGCCCTCAATCTCCTGCGTTATACAAGCAATCCCCCTGATTGAACTCCTCAAATTAAATTTGAAGTCACCCTATTTTTTGTAAAAACATAAAACAAAGTGCTCATCATGTGAATAAAATATGTAATACTTTAGTATTAGAGTAAAATGTAGAAGCCCATATAGATTTCAGGCCTGAATTGATTTCTGGATTAAGCTCCACCCCCTCCACACTGAAGCCCTTTGACAAGGATTACAGATGCAGATAATTAAGTTGGTTGAAAGGTTTCAGATACATTATGAGGTGATATTAACCGTTACCACTCTTAACACCGCCATATTTAGACAAATTCAGCATTCGGTTATAATAAGCTAGCTGGTTCCTCCCTATTTTCAGTCTATCGGCTAAGTTAAGCTAACTATAGCATGCTGTAACCTTATATTTGTGGACCTTTTAGCAAACACCAGTGAATGCATAAGAGCTTAAATGCTTTGAAAAATCAGAGCATAGAACTGAATTAAAGCATCTGCAGTCCATCTAAAAAGTTTTTTTTCAGTAAATACATTAAAGGTTTAAAATAACATTATATTAATTTTATATCTTAGACACTCTAAATTTACCATATCAGGACAAATCGTTTGGTCAAGCGTGTTTTTAAACAGTTTAATAAATCAGACTTCATTTCATGATGAAATTTTGTATTTCATGGAAAATAGTCCATTTTAAATGAATTACTTCAAGCTTTTGGTGAAGCACCATTTGAGAAAAAACTATTTGACCATTCCTAATTTTTGAAATTGGACTTTCTCAGTCCCCTCCTTGTTGGCTCCTTTGACCTGTGCTATCCACAGGGCTCTATCCTTGGCCCCTTATTCTTTAGCATAAACATGCTGAAACTGGGTCCTGTTATAACCAGGCTCAGTCAAGTGGCTCGCATTTTTCAATAAGAAAATAGGTGTCTCAAAAAACCAAAGAGTTGAGCAGGACATTAAAGGGTAGAAATATCTTTAGATAGATTAATGACATTGATCAATTCCAGCAGTTCATGTTCCTTCCTTAAACAACAGATGGACCAAAATATTCTGCCAGTATCTGAAGGGGTTAAGTCTCCGTGGCTTGTGACTTTGACACCGCAGAGGCAGTATGCCTCTCAGCGTAAAGGTGTTTATGTCTACGCCTCAATGACTCTGAAAATAGAACCACCACCATGCTGGGCTGCCAGATAGTTTCAGGACATTGGTTAAACAGGCCTATCAGTGCAAATAGCAAAGCAGCGCTCAGGTAGCTCATCTTTAGTTTCGGCTTCGCCCATGTCGTCCGTGTTACACTCCGCAAAACATTTGTCCTCTCAAAAAGCCATATCTTCTCTCCTCTAAATGGACGGCTTTGAATCAGACAGAAAATAACTGTATCCGTGTGAAGCAGTAGCAGCAGTAGCACAGAATGGGATGATTTTTAATCCATCGAAGCACCAGACTAAAGAAAAAGGAACAGACCGTCAAACATTCACAGCTGCATGAGCCAGATGGTGTGGTATTATGCCACTGTGTACATGGCCTGTTGTTACATGATTACATAAAGCATGTGCCCGACAAATGCAACTGCTGCCATGGCCTGTTTGCAAGCATAAATCACTCTAAATAGAATTATTAAACAATCTAGTTCATATATGTTTGATGGAGGACGATGTCTGATGACTCTATCATGGTTTTCTATTTCACTATCACTCTGCTTTTCTATCACCGTTAACGATCCTGTCTCAATTTTCAGTGCCGTGGTAAAAGCACTGAATGGACCCGCCCCTGGTTTCTTCCATTTTTGTGCGTGTCAAATCTTTTTTCTTTAAATTAACATATCGCAAAAGCTACTTGAGTAAACACAAAATGCAAGATGCACGGGATGATTTCATTTAATAGAGGCGATTCTTTATCCATTTCCTGAATCTAGATATGAAAAATTTTACCTAATTGGAAACTAAATCCAATAAACTTCCAAACTATGTCATTTCTGGTTCCAGCTGGACTTGCCATAATCGAAAGAGGTTCCAGAAGAGATCAGGAGGAAGTGGACTGAAATACATTAATACGGGAAGGGTTACGAAACTATTTCTAAACATGAGAGACATTACACTTTGAAAAAAATAGAAAACCCCTTGAGAATTGACTGACCTTCTAAAGTAGGTGTATCGTGAAGACTCATTCAAGAAATCACAGAAGACCCAAAGAAAACATTCAAAGAACGGTGGGCATCTGTCAGCTAAGTAAATGTCGGAGTTCATGTCTCCACTATTGAAATGACACCGGGTAAAATAAAATGCTATCCATGGGAGAGTGGTGAGGACAAAGCCCCTGCTGAAAAGAAGAACATTGAGGCCCGTCTGAATTTGACACAACAGACATTGATGACCTTCAGTTTTGGGACAATACCTGGACTGATGTGTTGAAAGTTGAAATGTTTGGAGGACAGGGTCTTCTTACATTTGGTGAGAAAAAAATAGAAGAAGCAGCATTTCAGATAAAGAATGAAGATGAGAGTGGAATGTTTTGAGGATTATTTGCTGCTTCAGGCCCAGAAGGACTTTTCAATTGATGGAAAAATTAACTCTATCCTGTACAAGAAAATTCTGAAGAATTATGTCAGATCGTCGTTCTATGAGTTGAAGCTCAAGCCCGACTGGATCATACAACAAGACAATGAGTCCAAGCAGGACACATTTGGAGAAGCTATTTCAAGTCTGGACCTGACCCTCATCAGGATGCTGTGACAAAATCTGGGAAGTGCAGCTCAGTTCATGCTCACAAAGCCGACCCAGTGGAGTGGGCCTAAAATTCCACCATAGTGATGTCAGAGACGGCTCTTCAGTCATCGGAAACATTCCGAATGTCACGACTAGTGTTGAAGTTAGGGGGGGGTGAATACATTTGTCCGTATTGCAAAACCTTTTTGACTTATTAAATAAAGATAGCATGCAAAAGGTTACAATGACAAAAGGTTAGCTCTGGTACAATTGAGTTTGAGATACACAGAAACAATAGAGGAAACAAGGGGGGGTAATATTTTTTCACAGAACTGTATCTGTACTTCAGATGTGCTCGGGTTTAGGAGAAACCACAGCATTTGGCACTTCCTGGCTTCACTGATGTTATCTAATTGGCTGAGGGTAACACGAGCTGTCACGAGGGCATGCAGTTGGGCCCAAATGAGCATTGGTAGCGTTGGATGGGCAGTGGCGTGACATTTTGACATGTCATAGCAGGAAAGTCACAGGTTTATTAATGACTGCTGCATTCCGTGAGGAAAGATCCTGCGGCTTGTGTTTGCTGCCTCTCTGTCACTGTTACTGGGACATATAATGGGACCATAGTTACTGTTAGTAAGTCCAACTCTCTGTCTGTCTGTGGTGACGAGCTGCCAATTATCTTTAACTACCACAGTGTTTAACTTTTTAATATCCTCACCGGGGAAAAGCAAAAAAACATTGTACATTTTACTTTGCATACTTTATTTCTTTTGCATGCTACTTTTTTTTTTTTTTTTTTAGCTATATCAAGTTACATAATTCATTTTAGTAAGTTGCCATGGTTCAGCATGGAAAAATAGGAATTTTCTCAATAGCGATGGTTAATGCCTCCTCATTGGAAGCACCTTTGACCCACGGTACCCCCCAGGGATCCATCCTTGGCCCCTTTCTGTTTGGCATATATCTGGGTCAAAATGTTCTTGACCACATAGCTGAGAAGGACATTAAAGAGTCAATGAGTGTACACAAATACACTATATTGTAAAGTATTTTCCAGGCTTGCATAATGAAAGGGGTATGCCGGTATTTATTGGTATAACATTTGAGGAAATGCATATTATATTACTTTTCACTAACAGCAGAACTTTTGAAAAAAATGTTAACACACTGTAACTTTTGGAGTTAGCCCAGAAGTCCCATCTTTGTGCCTCCCAAAGTAAAAATTGTGGATGTTTTAGTGGAATATGATGTTTTTGGGAAAATATTGGTTAAAAAAAAGATGACTAAGGATTTTTGAAAGATTTTTTTTTAATCAAACTCTCCACATCTCACATTCTAAAGAACGAAGATCAAGTCATGATTTTAGATTTTCAGACTTACATCGACACTTTTGAAAATGAGGAATATCTGATCAATGAGTTGACAATCATTGTGTTATGCTAAACAGGGAAAAGTAATACTAGCACCTGTGAATAATGACACAAAGACGCGAGTTATCACAGCTCCCACACCTGCAACACGATGTAACTAAACACATGTCAGATCCTTTACGTGTTTCAATATTTCTAGTGTGATATCATTGATTAGATTTCACAACTTGTTACTGATTTACTTGTAATTTACTAGGCCTACGCCGTCGTCTCTGATAGTGAGGGTATATCCCTGAATAGCCCCAACTCCCCTGCGTGGCAAAAGCAACCCCACTGATAGAACTCCTCAAGTGTGAAGTTGTGTCCGAAAAACAGTATTTTTTGTAAAGAAAGCTCCCCCTAGCGAGTAAAAAGTAGAAAAAAAGTTTCAGCTAAGGATATTTTGCTTTAAGTGTCTTTCATTAAACTCAAGCATAAAAACAAACATTGTTGTATTATTCTTTTTTTTTCTCTTAACAATCAAATGTAATAAAAAAGAAATATTGTAACTTGTGAATGCAAGATTTGTCTTCATTTTGGACTTTTAGCTGTTCCATTTCTGGGGGTCGCCAAAACGGATCAACTGTCTTCATGTAGTTGTAGTGAAGACCAGTGACGTTATTCTCTAATCTGAGCCCCGACCAATCTGGTGTCGAATCAGTTACATATTCTGAATATTGAGTCGACAAAGTTTTTAATCCCCGATACCCTTCGGTACCCAATTGACATTTTTGATGCATATGGAATATATTGCAATACAAAAATCCACTGGAATACCCAACCTTACCGTTTTCAGGCATTCTTCCTCCAGTTCCTTAATGCACCCAAACATTTCCCAAGCTCAATTAGCTCTCAGTCAAATTTTTGTTTAGAAAGACAAAGGTTTGAAAGCATTGAATCCACAACTGCTATATTTGGGTTTTCCAACTGTAAACATGATTAAACCGTATCCGGATGGATCTTGACTGTGAAAAGACTGTTTCAATATTGTCGGATCCCTTCTCAATGACAGAGGAAGTCAGTGCCTGATGCTTGAGGTTCGGATCGTTTGTTTCCTTCCTCCCCGTACGCACGGCTTCTTCTTTCAAGTCGCCGTCAGTGAGTCGGCTGTAAAATATTTGTGAAAATTTTGTTGATGTTTGTTCCACTTCAACTGCAAATTAATCACGGCTGTAGTCCTGTGAGATCTCCACCCCTACACCCCGGGCCTTCTCTATTGTGTGTAGTAATCAGTCTCTGGGGAGAGTGCTCTTACTTTTAACTCAACCGGAGAATGGCCATGAAAGACCATTGTGCTGCACATCTTGTCTATTAAAAGAAAGAGAAAAAAAAGGCTGTAGAGATGCTTTTTTGAGTGCTGCAATGCCTGGCCAACAAATATTCTGCTGTGTGTGAGACTCTTCAATGCGAGTAGGCGGGTAAGCAACCCGGTTCCGACATTGTTTTTCATGTTATCAGCTCATACTTGAGTATTATATGATTCCGGCTCCTGTAGGCCATTACACTGAGTATAGTTGATTTCTTCAAAAACAATGAGCAATTCCTTTATTGCATAGGGTGTATTATACTATAAAATATGTAAAATAGCAGGAATACACAACAATGGCAATGCAAGAGCACTTTTTGTTTTCTGCCACAACAACGAAAAAAAAGGCTATTATGCCTCAAAAGCACCAAATTGGCACAACATGCAGAGTTAAGATAGCAGTGCACAAAAACAGCTCTGCTCAACTTCTATCTGCGGTACAAAAGGGCTTTAGTAAAGTCCCTTTTTTTTTTCTTTTTGACTCATCAAAGCTGCTTTCTTTTCCAAATTGAACAACACGCCGTTTCACCAGCTGGACCGGATATCATTCACAGAAAATTGTAAAATCAAAGCAGAAGGAAACAGAGGATTTCTTCTCAAAAGAGTAATCAACCTCCAAATCACTCATCACATCCGCCTTACCCATTTTCTCATATGGTATAAAATTCTCTTTTAATGTTTTTTTTTTTCTCGCTTTGATGGTTATACATCATTGATAACAAATAGCAGCGCCTGAGTGGTCGTTTTTTTTCCCCCTGGCTTTTCTGAAATGAATAATTTTCCTCCCACTCATCTTTGTTTCTAATAAGATGCATCTGTGTGTAGAGATTGGAGGATCTGTTGTCATTTTAGATGGACTTCACCCCTCGTTGATCACCCTTAACGCCGATGACTAGTGGAGAATACACAAGTGTGAAGGCGAGGCCATAGGAATTTGTTTTAATTGTGGCTGCTTCATGATTAAGCAGCGTTTTTATGTGGTTTGACTCGGGTCTGGCAAGATGGATGGTCTGCAATGCTATCTGTTCTCAGGAAGTCAAGTCCTTGGCACCACAATGGCTCACTGCTGTTTAGATTAACACAAAGCTGGGGGGCACGATTTCTGGGCTCTCTCTGCCTTTCATTTCTTCCCTGTTGAAATACAATCAAATGTAGAGGTGGCATTCGTTTTCCTCTTGTCTCCACACTCTGCACCGTAAACGCTCACTCATTGACAAATGCCTTTTCTGCATTCGTTATTTGCAGGTGGAAACTGAACGGCACGGAAATCAGTCCCAAATCTGGATCTCACTACAGCCTTTCTGGAGGCAACCTCAGAATCAGCCATCTGAACAAAGACCAAGATGCTGGAACATATCAGTGCCTCGCATCCAACTCTTTTGGGACCATCGTCAGCCGAGAGGCCAGTCTAACCTTTGCATGTAAGTCTATTTATTTTCTCTCCCACTCCAGGCATAACTTTTTGTGGCTTGTGAGCTCCGGCAGAATAAAGACATGCAGACATTTCAGGAGAACACAAAGTGGCTCTGCTTGATAACACTGAATATGAAGACATGTCTCTGGGGAACAATTAACTCCTAGAGTGTGCTATCTAGAGTTTAGTCAGGAGTCATCACAGCAGATAAAATGGAATCGAAAAAAAAAATCTGAGTGAAGTCAAACTCAAAGCAAAGCTTTTTGGGTTATTAATGATAGAACTGCTGTTTGCTATTAAAATAAGCAGATTACGCTGATAATGATGTTTCTTTAAATGTTTCGGATGATGAAAATAATTCCAATAATTTTCAACTCACGGTTCAGCAATTTGGCTGGAACTTTGGTTCAATTTCATTATTCTCTTAAGCCGGGCGTGCACTGTTCGATTTGAGCCCGAATCACATTTGCAATTAAACTTCAGAACTGCCGGGCGGTCTGACAGTCTTTGTTGTTTACCGCGCAGTCTACCCAGGGTTCACGAATGCAGATAGGAAGGCAGCCCCCCTACAAGGGTCAATTGATTCAAATGTTCAGATTTTTTTAAAGTGCCTTTCTCATTGTGGGATAGTGGAAACTACATCATTTTGGTCGGTTGTATATTTCCGACAGTAGACGTGATCTTTATCTCAAAAAGTATTCCAGCCATAATTTCTCAACCCCTGATCCAATTTAGTTCAACTTGGTTCATAAGAACTAACTTTAGGAGTTTTTGGACTGTGGGAGGAAGCCGGAGTAGCTGGAGTTTCATGACACAACTACATTCTGCCTATGCATCCTTTCTAGGTCACCACATTCCAAAATAAAATAGTTTGAATGGAGCTCTCCATGGTGCTGAATCTTTAGATCCCCTCAAATTCACATCTGGTTGGGGGATATCTTACGTGTCTAGCTGCTCTACGAGCAATGGCTGGCACAACACCCCGCATGGTTCTGCAGAAGGAGGCTTTAACAGCCCAGAGGTACCTGCAATAGGTGTTTGGAAGGCGGCAGGTGCAAGAACCTGGATTGTTGCCAGCAATTTCACGATTGCATCCAAATGTAAAGTGCGTTATAAATTAAATGTTTTATTATTATTTATTATTATTATCTTTCGCCGGCAGGCTCAAGCTAATCCTTGATGTCATCGAGAATATTAAGAATCAGGTGAGCCGGGGACCTGTATCTTCAAAATGATTTTGTTAAATCAAAAAGTGATAATCTTTTTCCAATTTTCTGCGAGCTGCGCCGAGCGCTGTAAATAGATCAATTTTTTCAGGAAGCATGATTTGCATAGAAAGGGTCTTATTTTGTGCCATACTGCAAGCATAATACCTTACGTGGAAATAGCACAGGAACACAGAGACGTAATCTGCATTGATACATCGTTTTGCCACTGCTCTGTGAATAAGAAGAATCCAATTGCACTGGTTTTAGGACGGCAAAAGCCGCACAATTCGCTCGAGTGTGTGCTATTTTCACCCATTGTAAAAAGATAAAATGGAACCCCAAAGAGAAAAAAAAACAACACACGCTTTCCATGATGCAAAGTCAGCACTTTCATCTCGGCAGAGTAATGATTTTAATCACTTTTTTTTTTCTACTGATTTCTGACCATCAAAATGATTGTTGAAACATCTTGATGAGTCCGAAAGTCTCCGGACCTCGCATTCCAGAAGCAGCAGCCAGTCAATAATGGCCTACTGTATGTGTCAGTTATCGGACAGAGTTAATGACGACATTAACCGCAACCGAGCAGTCACATGCTCTGATTAGATTTTTGAGGTTTAGCGTAAGGTGACAAGGCCACCGATATGTCTTGGGCTATTTGTTCGGTCCCCTGGTCCAGTGAGAAGTCAATCTGCACTAGGATTCTGCCTGGTGGATTTCCACGATGATGGGATGACAGTTCCATCAATTGTTGGGCGCTGACCTTACCAGCCATCAGTTGTTGTCACAAAGTCAGGATGAACATGTATGGCTGGACGCCATCTATCTTCTTTATTACTTGTGGTATGGCTTAATTAACTCCGCAGCATGATTGATGGGTGAAAGTTCAAGTGAATAATTTAAAGGTCAACTAGTGTTGCCAGAAAGCGTCATGTAATTCTTTACAGAAATGTGAGGCAACTAAAGCGAATAGAAATGTTCAGGAGGGCAGACATATTCTGCTCTAGCAAATCAGAGGCCAGTAAAATACCGATCCTGCCTACGTCAGTTCCGAGTTTTGCTGCAGGCGGGTCTCATTTCCTGCCATTAAAGATCATGACATTGGCGGTAATTACTTTTACCCATAATTTGATTTTGATTTTGACCCAAGACAATGTTGAACCTACTATGACCTCTAATATCCTCGTTTTTTATTAGCGGAATAATAATTTTGGAGTTTAAAAATGCACATCATATGCAACGGAAAGATCAAAAGCCAAAATATGCAACGGAAAGATCGAAAGCCAAAATATGCAATGGAAAGATCAAAAGCCAAAATATTTAAAGATTGTTTCATAGTCTAACAGTCTTGATGTTCTTAAGTCCTGGAAATCATTTATTTTTTAAACTAGGTGTTAAATGAGAAGGATTCAAGAAGTAGTCCGTCCCCCATAGGGCATAACCATGAAATGCCCACAATCCCCCTGATTGAACTCCACACATAAAAGTGGAAGTTATGTCTGAAAAATCATGGAAAAGCTCCCCCCAGTGTAGAACATTATATGCATACAAGGTGGAACTCGTTGAGTCCATTCATACGCACTTGGAGAAATTATGGCCTGTAAAGGTTTGAAGTGAAGGTCGCCCTAGTGTTTGAAATGTCCAACTGACCTTTCCCAAAATCAATCCAGTTCTTTCGCGCACTAAAGCCTATGTGGATATTAAATTTGAAAATGATCCATGAAAACTTTTTTGCAGTTATCGCATTAACATGATCAATCTGGCGACGGCGATTCCATAATACCTCTGACTTTTCCTTGGACATAATGAGCAGTCAAGATGGCGTTTACAATTAGAGAATGACTAGTTTCTGCATTGTGGTTAATTTTAAGGTTATCCAATACAAACCACATCTATATAAACTGTCTATGCCATAACATTATAATCAGGTGCCTAACATTGTGGTGATCTTCGCTTTACTTCCAAAATAGCTGTGATCCGTTGAAGAATATTCTCCACGACACCTCTCAAGGTGTGTGGTGGTATTTGGGCCCCACATGTTAGCAACAGATGCTATAAATCTTCTCAGTTTTCAAGTTGGTCCTTCGTGGATTAACGATTTCCCCATCGTTTATTCCATTGTCAGTAGAGGACTTGTCCTGTGGTCACAGTGGACAAGACCAAACAAATTGCTGCGTTATCAAATTTAAGATAAGATGAACTTTATTGTCTCAGAGGAAATTCGTCTTGCACACAATCGGGTCCGCTGGTGGAGCAACGCCGAGCATAAATAAGCTGCAGCTAAACACCTATGCAAACACAGAGTGCTATCACCCACTGCACCAAGCCTTTTTTACTACAGATAATAAGATGTGTCAGTCAGCACACTATAAAACAACTGCTGCAGGCCCCCGACATTAAACTCTTCCCTTACATAACAGATAATCCCAGTAAGAATAGTTCCACATGTGAACAATTAAAGGATGGAGCAGAGATAGAGGGTCTGGTTATCGCTACCTTCCCTTTTATGGCTATTGATTGAGCCTTCAGTGTGGAACTTTGCGGGAGCTTCAGCCTGAAGGACAGGGTTGGTACTCAGGTTGGAGGATATCAGTCATAATGTTTTGGTCCTGTGTGATGATTGTTTCCTCAAAGACAGCCTGGCGCCTGAGATGCTCTCTGAATGACTGACTCTCTCTCTCTGTCTCTGTCTGACTCTCTGTCTCTGGGTTTTAGTTTACATTTGCTACTATCACTCAACTATGCTGAGACCTGAGATTTAAAGTTAAAACATATCGAAATGATCCTTTTAAGACATTTATTGCAAACAAATACGAAATTATGAAGAGCGGAGCTGTAAATCTGGGCAAACAGGTACACTTGCATTAAACTTGATTGATTAATTTTACAAAATAGTCTGACTTTTATTTAGTGTTGTCCGATAACATTATAATTGTATTCATATTATTGGCATTTTATTTAGATTTACTTTATTTAATTGTCTCTTGTGATGCAGATTTCATTTTATTGTTTATCCCTTTTAGTTTTTTCCCATTAATTGTACTTTGTTAAAGTCTTACTATCTACATACAAGAATTTTATTTTTGCAAAATCGATGATCTCAAGGTTATCTTATTATTATAACTATGAGTATTCTTATTTTTATTATCTTAGATTAGAATTTTATCGTCTGACTTTCACACTTTTCTCTGCATCTGGTATCAAAATTCATCTTGGTATTTTTTCATTTTATTTCAGCTTCTTCATTTTACTTTCTATCTACTGGCTGTCAATCACCTGTAAAAGACATTTAATTAACGTTAAATGAATAAAATTTGATTGACTGATGAATTATCTCAGATATTGGCTTTGGATTTTTACATTTTAAGAAGGCTAAATTAAAATAGTATGAAATTTAAATGTTTTGACATGTACAAAAATATACAAAAGTAATTAATGAACATGTAGAATTAATTAATCACAATCTGCTGGGTTTTGCTTTTGCTTTTTTAACATGAGTGTTTTGAAATGTTGAGAACTTTTTATGTTTTTATAGTTGTAGCAGTTTCTCACACAAAATATATTCAGCCCAAAAAGTATTTTGGCAATTACCTCTAAGCTAAGGCCCCCCCACTGATGAATCCCTGATAGTTTGTCAGTTGGAGCAGGAGTTCATGACTCAAGGCCGGCTCTTATTGTGAACGATTTCTACTATTTGGTTCCTGTTTGGTTAAAGAGGTAGCAGCTTCTTGTCCCTGAGGAGTAATCTGACTCAGGCTGCATTCAATCTGGATGTTTGGTTCTTTTGGTCCAAGCCAAAGTAGAAATACATTTGTGGTCCTTCTTTTCAAATTGGTGTCTTTAACATCCATCCAAAACATTCAACACAAAATGCCTCTTGATGAGGTCACAGTCCATTTGCACTTCTTTTATGAAGCCTTTATGACATATATTGTGCATCAAAATGTTCCATTTTCCAAGCAGCGATGGGTGCTGGTCTAATTGTGCTTGCTGGACTAAATGGTAATGATGCACGTACCTCCTCATTGCTCCATGTTTCCCCTTTCCTCGTTTAGTTTTATATTTAGAACGCAGCTTCCTTTTTCTGTAGTGATTCATGTGACTGTGCCGCTGCAGAAGTCGTTTGGAGGTGGACCAAGATGCAAATGTTCAGGCAGTGTCGGAAGGGCATGAATTTGTTTCTGAGAACACAGCATATAACCACGGCATAGCAGTTAACCGTACACACCCACACACCCCTATCCCCACACCTAAAAAAAAACAAAAATGGTAGCGATACGTGATGGAACAGCTGCTGAAGCTGTTCGAGTCTCCAATCAGGAAGTCTCTAACTCGCCTTTGGAGGTTTTCCAGTCATGTCCAACGGGAAGGAGAACCAAAACTTGCTTCTTATATAACCCGATTAAATATCTCATATGTCCTGGGATGAGCTGGAGAGTGTTGCTGGGGAGAGGGACATCTGGAATCCCCTTCTTAGCCTGATGCTACCACAGACCAACCCTGGCTAATTTGAAGAATATGGAATGGAATGGAGTATCGAGACAAAATACACACACAACTTTGAAACTCATGTTAGCTTATAAATATTTAAAATACACCATGGGGACGAGATAATGAGACACACTCTTCTGCGGGGCGGAATCTGCATTTTATCCAAAGACACTGGAGTTTAAATAATAGTCAAGCAGCGTCAATGGGTTGGTTGTAAATGTGTTTCTTCAAACAACAGGTTAACTCAACTACACATACCGGATAAAAATAAAAGTGAAGTATTAATTATTAAACAAGCTTGTTGATCAGCTATCTCAAGCAAAGAACAGGAATTCTTCCTCTTCTTCTTACGCTGTTCCCTCCTTCCCTTTCCTTCACCGGGTGCTTCAAAGGAGCTGCCCGCTGCTTCCTCAGGGATGGGTGGAATGCAGAGAACTTGAATTTCCCTCAGAATAAATAATATTTTTTTTTTTATCCCTTTAGATCATCTGTTTCCATCTTACCTTGTCCTCTTCTTCATCCTCTGTCACCCGAACCACCACATGCCGAAACCTCCTCTTTGAGCTTCCCCTTATTCTCCTGCCTGGCTGCTCTATCTTTAGCAGCTTTCCTATTTATTTGGCGTTGGTTTAACACCGGATGCCCGTCCTCCGTCCCCGGCCCCTTACTCCTCATGCTGCTGCTGGGTCCATGTTTCAATAAAAAAATTGTTTGGTGTTGAATACATTATTGGTGTCACAGAGGTTACCATGGATTCCAGTGTTTCCCCCAGGTTGAGTTGAGATTGAGTTGTGGTGGTGGGTGGAGCAGCACAGCGTGTGTGTCGGATGGGTTCACTAATAAACTAGTCAAACAAACGTTTATCACTAACTCCACTTACAGCAAATTAAAACCCATCTCATATTGTAGGTCAACATCTAAAACCATTTACAAATTAAAATAAGTGTCTATTTTCAAAAGACTAATCACTCTTAATGTTCTTTTTTCCACGTGAATAAATTAAAACAAATAAATTACTATTCACTTATCAAAAAACAAAATAGATATATTGCACTTAATCCATATGCCCCCCATTTACCCAGAGCCTCATATTATTATGTATAATAATTATTATTTTGAAATGTGAAATAGATTAACAGTCATTTATTTTGTCCCCAGAATATGTAATTTTTCTCCAGAGTCTTCCTGGGCTTCGTAGTTTGTCTCTCTTTATCATTAAAAATATTCAGAGCAGCGTCTCATTAAGAAACACTCTCAAGTTTAACTGACAAATATATGTAAAGTGAAATAGTTTCTCTGTATATACTGTATATTCATTGTTTGATTACGGTCTCGTCTTCAATGCTAATGACATTAGCATGTAAGTAGCAATTCCAGTTATCTGTTAGCATTAAGCTAATGGACCAAACACTAATTATTTTCCACATTTTTGTGAGGCAGTAAACATTCAGACTGCACCTGGAAGCAACTCTCTGACGCTAAGGTTCAGGTAGAGCAGAATAAAAAGATTAAATGAATATGCAGACTCCGGCTCTGACCATCGGTCCGAAAATCTGTGTGCATCTAGCTGGGCGGGGCTTAATTTACCTGGGCGGGCCGCCCAAGTAGAGCCTATGTCTGGGGAAACACTGTATGATAATCTAAGTCTTCAGCTTAATCGAGCTATTTCAACTAGAATTTAATGAAAAAATATTTTTCTTTTTGATGCCTTCCACATTATATTTGATGTCTTGCTATAAGAAGCTGTTTAATAAAACCATTAGCTGCCCTGGTGTTTGGTGAGAAATGTACAATCTCCCTGCATCCTCATGTTCATTCTTCAAGAATAAGCACCCACCACTAAATGATATTCCTCTGTCTTCTACCACTTGCGAGTCTATATGCTCGACGACGCCTCCAAGGTTATTCTTCGGAATTGGCGCGACTCCAAATCCTTCGGCATTCCTTTTGGTGTCACAAACTTTTGATGGATGATGCTACTCCTCGGCGGGGATGTTGCTGTCCAGCCCCTGAGGCAAGGATAACTGATGGGCAGTGGGTGCTCCCACTCAATACCGGCTGCCCTTGATTAGTATGTCTATTGATTCTATATCAGTGATTATATGAAAGATGTAGAGCCATAATTCATACTGATGAATAGGCTTTATATTCAATATCTGAATCACGGAAAAGGGCTTAAACATGGGTGGTGCTAGGAGGGGCTGTGCTTTGAATGCAGTGACAAGTTTATTCAGCGTTTGAAGTTTTCCACAATGCCGTTTATTGTTTCTCAGAAATGTTTCCTCAGAAAAACTTGAATAAGGGAGGTCGTCTGGAAACATTCCCCCGCGCCGTGTAGGAGGTCATGAACGCTTACAGTGTCTCATCAATGTCAGACAAGCTTATATATTGTTCAGCATTTAAGGGTGATAATTTGTGATGTCATCAAAGTAGGCTTAGAAGCCTTGAGGGAGGAGAAACATGAATACTTCATTTAAATGCAAATAATTTTCTCTCCCCCTCTGCTGCTGTGGTACTGTGGAGTGAGTATATTGACTTAGTTAATGAGGTGTAAACAGCTAATGGGTGTATCCTGGCTTTAGCTATTTATCTGTGGCACGCAATCAAGATACGGCCCTAAGAAGCTGTAATATGCTTGCATAACAGACATCAGTACCTGTTCGCCGTCCTGACGTGCAAACAGACAGGATCTGTATTTGATGACATCCCGGGATTGTTTTGTTTTTTTCTTGAAAAGGGTCCAGCAGCATGTGTAATGTTTACACGTGAAAAATCGTTTGTAGAAGATTGACAGCTTCTTCTTTTTATCTGCCTCTCACTGAACATTTTTCAGGCTTTATGGATTTCATAGTTAACAAGACTTTTAATCGGAAGTACGGCAATTTGTTGAATCAGTTAAGCAAACATGGAGTATTTTTTTTCCTCAAAAAGCAACAAATGCTGCAAATTGAAACAGAATCACATCCGTGACGTGATGCTCCAGTATATGAAGATGACTTTAATATCTCAAAAGAGAATCTTTCGACACGTGCAGCAACAGGATTGGTGAAGGTTTCGATTTGGAGATAGATTACGGTTTGGTTTCTAAAAAAAAAAAACACCTTTGGAAAGATTAAGTGACCAAACCACCCAGATGTCTGGCCGTACCTGTCAGGATTATATCGTCTGCCTCACCATCATTTGAGTTAAACGGCTAATTATTCTGTCAAATCTCCACCATGCCTCTGCTACAAACTCACGATTGATGAAACAAAATTGTCATTCTTGCTTCACCATTTCAGTCCGTGTTTTTTTTTTTTTTGGTATTTATGATATTGAAACACAAGACTTTTAAAAATAAAATAAAATGTAATAAAGCTACACTTTTCATTTCCATGACCAAAGAGGGAGGGATAAATCTTTATCTTTTTTTTTCAAAAAAGGAAATGATCAAAAAACAGAAATGGATCTTTTTCTGTTTTGCTTTGTTTTCTGAGACCTGATGTCGTTATTTACCTGCAAACAAAAGAGTGTGTTGATCATGAATGAGTGGCTCATAAGTGAATCAATTCTCACTCTATTTTCAACCGTGGTGGTTTATTTCAATCAGATACGACTGAAAATGAAGAAAAGATGATTTTTTAAATTATTATAACCGATGACGTGTTGTAATTAGTCTATTAGAAAGTCTTTGGTGCCCAGACTCTTTGGGGAGATTGTGATGGAAAGGTCTATGCCCTGAGCAGCGACATATAATATCACCTCTTTGGAGTCTGGATACTGGTTGTGGTGGCTGATGACCCTGCTGAGGCTGATGGATGGAGTGCTAGGCAGAGTTTTGGAGGTGGATGGTGCATGAACCAGCAACATGAAAGCACTAGTTGAATGGAGAGAGAGTCTTATATAAAGCCAGCAGCTGATGGTGATGGGCCCGAACATGGAGGTGTGACACGGTGATTGATCGATGAGGCTTCCTGAATGAGTGCAGCTGAAATCAACCGATGCCTCAGACTGTGAAGCAGGTAACTGAGACTGAGCATGTGGGAAAGGTGAGGATAATAGAGAAGTATGATCAGTGAGTGCGCCACAAGTGTGTGTGGGGTAGTCTTTCTGATTGAATTTACCACAGATCTTAATTTCAAAGTGAATAAAGTTAGGGGGGGGATTATCATTTGTTCTTACCGGTTTTGTCTGTTTTTTTCTGTTCTGGGCAGATTACTGTTTTAAGCTATACAATAATCGAGAGGCTGATATCTTGGAGGTGGCCATTGGTCAAAACTGCTGCCAGTAATGGAAGGTAAAGACTGCTGAAGCAACTCAGACGTTGGATGGTTGATTCACATCATGAATATGGAATGATGGGACTTTGATCAGCTTTCAGTCCTAGTCTGACAGTCTTGACAATTTGCCATCAAAGATCATCAGATATAAAGTTTATTCCTTGAATGATGTATTTGCTGCAGCAGCTGCAGTGCTAATGAAGAAGTACCCCTGTTTAAAGTAAAGAGAATCTCTCACTGGATTCTGTGGGCTGAGGATTAGCTTGAAATATAACAGGACTAAGTGCGACACTAAGCCGTGAAACACTGGATGTTCGAAGCTGAATGTCACAGAAAAACACTCATCTCCTAAATCCAGAGAAGAAACTAAAAGTCAAGTTGAACGACTATCTGTACAAGACAAGCAAGAGAGAAGCCAGAGGAAGAGAGGTTGGCAGTATTGTCTGAGGTGACGAAGATCCTGTAATCGGGTGCTTCTGGAGAAAACAAAAAGAATGTTGGCCAAGCTTATTGAAGACAGGCCTTCCATTAAGTTAATTATATCCCCGAAAAGATGGAATTGTCATCGGCGCCGCCATAAATCCTTCGTGTTAACACGATGACTCAAAGACTTGTTTGTGGATCATTTTCAAATGTTATACTTTCATAGATCTAAGTTTGAGGAAGAACTGGATTGATTTTGGAAAAGGTTGGTTATATATTTATAACACTAGAGGGAGCTTCATCTCCAAAATTGGGTGCAAAAGAATCAACGTGAGGAGAACTTTATTGTGAATTTTATATTATACTCTAGTACTTCATATTTTATTTACTAGGGGGAGCTTTTTTTTTTTTTTTTTTTTTTACTTAGAACACTTTTTTCAGACAGAACGTTCATTGAGGAGTTCAATAAGGGGGATGCTTGTACAACGCATACAACTGCTCTAATGGATCATATTTTACTCACTAGGGGGAGCATTGTCTACAGAGAACAGAGTTTGTCGGACTTAACTTCACATTTATCCCATCTGAGGAGTTCATCAAGAAGACTGCTTGTAAAACTCAGGGGATTGGAGGGTTTTCAGGGATATCCCCTTACTGTTGGGGACGAAAACAAATGGCTAATTCAGTGCAACCATCTTCTTCCATCCATCCATCAATATATCCATCCAACCATCCAGCTATTCTATGATTGCAGTTGCCCAATTCATTCATGGCCAGGTATTGTTATCTTAATAATGTTATAAAATTATACCTAGCCCAGCTCCCTCAATCATTTTCTGTTGTCGCAGTTTGGTGGAAATTGTTGACATAAATAGACTAAGTCATTCAACAAATATTTTTTGTAGTGTTGCTCAATATGGCTGTTTTGCTCACTTCAGATTGAACGGACCATCGACATTTCCTCTAAAACTGCTGGACAAGATTGAATAAATCTCACCTGTAGCTGTTAGGGTCCCTCACATCCTCCTGGGATGGAGGTTATGGTCCGTCCACATCACTCAAACGGATTCTCACAAGCAATCTGTGTCCTTGGACACGAACGTTCTACTTTCCTAACTGAATTTATTAAAAGCAAAAAGCTAAAAAAGAAAACAACACGAATGGCTCTCAGGTGCCATTTTATTATGTCCACCAAACGAAATGGAATGCAGTCCGATGAAGCGGGGCTGCCATAAATCCTATCCTCATGAAGGTTGTAATTTTAAGTTTGCATTGAAACGCTTTAGAGGGATGTTGATTCAACTTTAGGATCGTTTGGAGGCAACATAGTGGATCACTGTTGGGGAACTATATTGTCTTATAGAGCATTTTTATTGTTTTTGTTCTTTTCGGTAAGGGGAAGCAAAATCTGCAGCCTACTATAATTATATAATTAAGTTAGCTCCTCTCTTGCTAGTGTGTGAATCCAGTATCCTTGTAATCCTTGTATAGTTCCAACAGTAGGGGGAGCTTTTTCTCCAAAACTGTCAGGGCATAATTTCTAAACCGCTGGTCCGATTTAGTCCAAATGTCCTGCATATGAATCGAAGAGATCAAACTTGTATACAATTTTATTCCCCCTAATAGTTCTTACTTTTCTCACTAGGGTGAGCTTTTTCCCCAAAACAAAGTTTTTTGGACAAAACCTTCTTACCGTTGGTGTGGTTTAGTCCAAATTGGTTCCATATGAATTGACTCAAGGAAATCTATCTTGTAAAAATCATGTTATACTCTATTAGTTCATATTTTAATCACTAGAGGGAGTTTTTTTGAAAGTGAAAAACACGGTTTTTCTCACTTTTCTTTTTTTTAATCAACTGACTATAGTGAGGACATTACTTTGATCGTCTTGTATGAACACAATAGCTTGGTGCATTAGTTTGAGGAGGATGGATATTTGTTTATTTGTCATTTGGCTGAACTAAATTTAGCGAGATGTTACATATTTAATAATTAACTGTATTGTATGATTGTGTCTTCCTTCATTGAAGTAAAAGAATAACCTCTCTAAAAACCGTTTCACTATAGAATCTAATCTCGGTCCATTCTCTATATTCTCGAACAAAGCAGGGCTGTGGTTCACACACACACACACACACACACGTTGTCTACCATCCACTCCAGTGGCGTGATGTCATAACTCTCACGGTCACGGTTGGACAGGGTTGTTGAAGTATGATAAGTCGCGCTGACATTTGGAAAGCTTATATGTCTGGGATGTGATCATCAGCCTAATCTGGATCATTGTTTGTAATGCCAGCCCAGCGTTGCAATAATTTATGCTAATGATTCTAGATGGGATGTCACGTTTACTTCTTCGGAGGCTATTAATCATTGTTAGCCGCTTCCCTTTTGATTTTGATTGCAGTGAGGCGCGCCGCGGAAAACACACTCGCTGCTGTTCCTTCCGTGACAAAAATTATTGGAGACTTCTTTCTTCTTGAGCGGAAGGTGAACATGAGCACAGCTATGTGCGCTCTGAAAAGCATGATTTTGTTCAAGCCCCCGTCACCCAATCCGCAGCGGGTGGTCTGCATCTGAAGCAATTGTTGGCGTCCTATCGTGAGCCTTTCGGCGCTGACCTCAGTCCTTTTTAGCAACAAGGCTACTTTTGCACTTTTTTATTTCTGCCTTTGAGAGTGGTTGGATGGAAAGAATGGGGGGGTATTTTTTCCTGCTATTGCTGCATGCTTTCAGCGCCAGCGAGACGCCGTCTGTGGAAAGGGACCGGTGACTATAGTTAAGTAGAAACGGCCACTTCACAAATCACACCCGCTTTGATCTTGGCCAAAATAATCCCAAAAAAGTACTTCTTTTAGAATGATTTCAGTACCTCAGAAGTGTCTATCTCGCCGCTGCTTTGTTCTATAGGCTAGTATTTTTTGGGGGGGAGGTTTGGGTGCTTTTATCTAGCCTTCTATCGGGCCCCTTCAGATGAAAGTAAGTGGGGCTACAAACAAAAAGCTTCTATCGCCATTTTGTTTGTGGCCAGACTGTTTTGATACCAAGCCAAAACAACTAAATTGCATTTTCCATCAAATCAGGCTTAGAAAATCTCCGTGTACGTAGCTTTTACTATACATCCAAAGAATTTAATCATCGCTGACATAAAGATGAAATAATTCATGTAAGTAAAAGTAGAAGGTGAGAAAAAACAGTGCAGAAATATCAGCGACAATCTCTCAGCAGCAATCTCTGAGGCGCGACAGCAACCAGAGATGAAGCCAACTGACAACCAGCAAGTCAATTAGCCTACCCGCAACGTTAATCATGTTTGATTGACAGTTAACAGATAACTATGTTTACTTAAAAGTAGCAATCTGTGAGAATTTTTTTTAAAATAAAATAAAATAAAATCCACAATTTTAGCACAGGAGTGATTTTGGATTCCACACCTATCATCTATCTCCGAGTAAGCATTAAATATATTTCACCTGCCTTTCCTTTTTAATCTCTCTCATCAGTTGGGGTCCGCCTCGTCAATGCCGCGGCCGTTTGATCACAGCCCAGATAATATGATTTACAGGGACAGTGATTTCAGAGTTGCAACAGATTTGTCATCCACTCTGTGGTCGGAACTCAGACACTCAATTATTCTGCTGTGGGGTGTCGAGTACCTGAATCAAGTAGGTGGGCTTTCATGTCAGGAACACTGAGTTAATATCACACAGGAAACACAGACACGGTATTAAAGGACATTAGATAGATAGATAGATAGATAGCCTTTATTAGTCCCACAATGGGGAAATTGCAATATTACAGCAGCAGAGCATGTTACAGAGTAACATTACAGCAGGATGGTTTCAAAAATGTAGGAGGTCCTCAGAATAACTGGCAGGTTTTATTAACCCTGCCATTAATTGACCTAAATGTTCTCCTTAGAGCTTTAGTAATGCTTTTATGTTTTTCTCTACAGAGGATATTTCAGTATAGTTTCTCGTCTCAGGTCCAACGTCTGAATAATAAATATTCATTGCGCTTAGAAATGATGCGCATGCTTTATTTGTCGGATGAAGCATATGAGCTTGAGTTGTAGTGAAGGATTCCTATTCTTATTGTTTTTCTGTCGCTGTTAACCAAAATAACATACAACAAAAACATGCTGCACATGTGTTAATAATAATAACAAAGATAATAATAAGAATAATTATAGTAATTATAATAGAAATAATTATAATATTTTGAATAATAACAAAGATTATAATTATGATAATGACAGTAATTGTGATTATTATAATAACAATAAAGCTAATAAAAATAGTAATAAGAAGAAGAATGAAAATAAAAATAGCTTGAATGTATATATTGGCTTTCATGAGACCCGTGGGAAAAATAAAAAGGCACAAAAAAGAAAAATAATAATAACAATAAGAGGAAGATGGGTAGGAAGAAAAGCAGCAAAAAAAACAAGAGTTGGGAATAATGAATGATGAAGAGCATTGGATGGGAGGGTTGGCATAGCTGGCTGAGGAAAGGCGATGGAAGAGGTCCGTAGGATTGGGGCCGAGGTAACGAGGGATTTGTAGGTGAGATGGAGGATTTTGTAGTCAATGCGGGACATGGTTGGGAGCCATGTCTGTGAATATATCAACCATGGTTATTGTCTCTTTTCATTAATCTATCTATCTATCTATCTATCTATCTATCTATCCATCAATCTATCCATCTAACTATCTCAGCAAGTATCGTCAAAAAACAGATCCATTTTGTGTATGTGTTTTCCAAATGCATTATCTTGTTTTGGTTTAAAAAGCCCACATGCCCAAAACATCCAAAACCTCCTCCAGTTGCTGCAGCAGATATTCCCTGTTGTTGAACTGGCATTGAACTGGGATTTTCCTCGCAGCCTTACATCTCCTGTGGGCGGGATTTCGGTTCAAATATCACAGAAGTCTTAATAATCTGTGAGTGTTTGTTTCCATCAGGTGTACCCATTTATAGGATTAGGGGCTGTTTTGTCCTGATAATAAATATAATAACTAGATAAAAGCAATCAGAGAACGCAAACCTCAACCAAGGTACAACAGTACCCTAGTTTTAGGGAAAACTGCACACAGATTTCTCCTCCGTCTGAATAATGCTAGCCTCTAAATCCACCAAGGACTCCGACCACCTCTTTGAGAATCTGAATCAACTTAAGGATGTACCAAAGCCTACCCCTGAGTGAAAGTTCATTCAAATCTGTCAAAGTAGTTCTTCTGTTATCCAGCTCACAAACAAACAAACGTACAGGAGTGAAAACATAACCTCCTTCGAGGAGGTAATAATAATGTAATAGATAATATCATTTGAGCAGTACAAAAGACACCGATACATGACGTTGGTATGATGATATGATGTGTCAAAACGCAGCAGTTAAACTAAATAAATAAAACGTATTTCATGTATATTGATGAGTTGAGAAACGCTACTCCACACCCGGTTGGACTTCTTTTTTTTTTTTTTGCACATGTATTGACTGTAGCTGAGCACCACAGCTATGGAGAAACCCAGAGGAATTGCATCTGCTCAGCACTTCCAGCAACTTTGGCTCTTTGTCTCCATAACGCTCCTGTTGCTGTGGCCGGGAACATCAGCTGGAGTTCAGCGGCGCTCAAACGATGGGACAGGACCTAAAAATATTCTTCAGTTTTGACACAGGCAGAATAAACCGACCCGGGAGCCCTCACACTTTCATGAATCAGGTTTTTAGACAGGAAACTGAAGCACAAAAAGAGAAAGGAGAGATTTTGACGGATATGAAACAAAAGCAGGGAACGGCTTTAAAGGGAGAAAGTGAGAAAGTGAAAAGTTAACGCCGCTCTCAAAGTCACCGTCGCTGCAAACGAACGGCTTTTATGTCGAAACTTTCATAGAAATGATGTCATTTTGGACACAAATCATCATCAAGACTAATTTGCAAATGGAGCTGTGAGAACTTAAAGTGACTTTGAGAACTTGAGGTCTACCTTTCCTGTGAGTAAGAGTTTCTTCTCTCGCTCTGATTCAGCACATCTCTGAGACTCTGCAGTCCTTCATCGTCTGCAAACCTGCAGTCTTGCTCCACACAACCACACAGACATAAACACAGCTTGATGAAGCCCTCTGCAGCACAGACACTCAGGTTCACTTCAGGTTGGTTGGCAACTGGAGCAGAAACACCAGAGGTTAATATCAGGTCCTTTGGGTTCAGACTCGACCAGAACCTGAACCAGGATTTGCTCCTCATTCTCAGCACTCATATCTGTTTATTTTTTCACAATTAGATTTTAGTGCGGTAACCCACAGTGCCTTTGGCCCGACTCAGATGTTTTTCTCAGCAGCTGAGCCAAAAACACAAACAAACTAACAACTAAAATCCAAAGAAAACTCTGAATGATTTTTTTTTTTCTCCCTTCTCTTTCCCCAATTTCCTGTGTGTCTCCTGTCCATGAATGCCTCTGGACTATTAAAATGAAAAATGAGTTTTTTCATTATTATGTTGAGCGAATTAGACAGTTACTAGATTAATGTAAAAGGAAAAGGTTTCCTAATTAAATACCCGAAAAACCTGGTTATTTTTTAATTGTCCTCGCCGCTTCAGCATCCCCCGCTGTCACCGCACACCCTCCATGTTAATAAAAAAACTCAAAAACTATTTCAAGGATCCTTGTCAAATCTTATACCTTCATGGACGTTTGTGTGAGGAAGAACTGGATTGAATTTGGTAAAGGTCAGTTGTGTATTTCTGACCTTAGAGGGAGCTATTCTTCTGAAGGATTTGCAACCCTTGGTACCATTCAATTCATTACGATTTGATAATATACTGTGGCGAGCTTTAGATTTTTGGAGCAAGAACAGGCAGAGATATGAACTATGAACCAGGAAATGCCTTTTATTGGCAAACCCAAGTGGAAATTGCAGTTGAATGCGACGCAGAAAAACCAAGTGGGACGTTACTATCGTGAACAGAGATCTCAAGTATGGCGCAGAACACATCTGTGGCGTAGCATGCTTGGAAAACTGCGTCCACATTTCCCCCCTAACACGCTACGATACAACACACTATATTTTGATTTAGTCGGAATTTGGTGCACATGAATCAACTTGAGATCCATCGTATACAGTATATATCGTATTTCACACTAATGCTTTAAATTGAATCACTAGGAGGAGCTATTTATCAAAATAATGAACGTTTTTGGGACATATATTCCTAAACCTTGGTCCAATTTAATTCCTAACTGTTCGTTTGAGTTTGTGAAAGTTTGGTGCATATGAATCGACTCGAGGATGTCCATTTTATATATCTCGTTTTACTTTAAAAGTTCATATTTTACTCAGTAGAGGGAGCTATTTTTACGAAAAAACTACACATAACTTGTAACTACCTGTACAACGCAGGGGATTGGGAGCTTTTCAGGGATAAACCCCTTACTGTAAGGGATCAATTCACCATAACTGTATGAGGTAGCACCTATGAGGAGTTGATGACATATGCTTAAAGAAATGACTTTACTGATCTTTTTTTTCACATTCATTCAACGTAGTTGCACGCTACCAATTAACATAAATATCTTAAGTGTGATATTTTACCTCTTCTTCCAGAAACGTCACCTCTCGACAAAAGGAACATGTTATGATATTAATGAAACCTTTCTTAATTCACACTTTGTCAAAGCTGCTTTCCATAAAGAAAATTCAGGTAATATGATGAATGAATGAATATAAAAGTGGTATATTCATATATATATATATGAATGTAATAACATAGTAAGAACATCTAGTTTGAATATCAGTGTGCTACATCTGCTATTGGTCTTTAGAGGAATGTATTAAACTGCCATGTTAATAATGTTAAAGGTCGGATGATTCTAAGATAGCTATTAGTAAAACTCCGCTCGTGGCTTAAGAAAAGATTTATGTTCAAAGAAATAATTATGGGCTGCTCCTTAATTGACTTGTCCTGCAGCCAGTGTGACCTATATTAGCTGACCTTATAGTCTTATTCATAAATCAGTGAGCCCCATAATTTTACATTCAGATCACTCGGAGCCGAACTAATCAGTAATCTCATCTGAACGTGGATTGGTTTCACTTCTGCAGCGAGCAGATCTACAAGGAGAGCACTGGTGTCCGCACCGCCGCTTCCTCCGACTCCAGAATACGCCGTACGTAATAGAGCAGGGTTACTTAAGGTTAATTAATCCAATTTGGAGAATGTGTATGAATAATTTGAGTCCCTGTATAGCACACGATCTAAATGTAATAACTGGTTACAGGAGATGATTAAATAAGTAGAACAATCCAATGTAAAAAATAAATAATGTTTGAATGCTGATTGGTAGATATGGAAGAAAAATATAATAATTGTTTCTGATTTTGTTTAATACTGGTGGGGGCAATGTTGCTATTTCTTGTGGAGAACAATATGGATTGTCCATTTCTTTTTTGTGACGACAGGAGTTAAAGTCACAAGAATTGTGTCTACATGAATCCCAAATTTGATTTAATACTGCTAGCATTTCACAAACAGATTTTTCAATCATTTAATCAATCTATGAAACTTTATTTATATAGCATTTTCATACAAGTGAATGGAACACAAACTGTTTTGACACAACAAAAACAATTTCCACCATAGCTCAACGTCCACCAATCCCATTCACACATAAAAGTTCACAAAAATAGACCAAAAGAAATAGATTACACCAGTATAAAGACAGGACATACAATAAATAATTTCAAAAATGGATCAAATCTCAAAGGGTTAAAGGCAAAAGCAGATAAAAGCTTCAACAAAAGAAAAAAAATGAAAAAAATGATATAACATAATGCTTATGATAACTATAAGCAAAAATGGAAGCAATGTTAGTTAAAAGTCATAGGTTCTGCCGAAAAGTAAAGTTTTAAGTCCTTTTTAGAAGCACAAACCACTCGGAGGTTCATCATGTCGTGTCTAATTCTCTCAGCTTTCACACCCGGTAGTCAAAACCAAACTTATTCTTGCACTCGACATGTTTGATCCGCTTGTTGTTGATTTCACATTACAGTTATGCAATCGTAATAAATAACTTATTTCTGTCATCGTCATTTCATGAGCCGTGTCTTATTGTAATAGATGAGTGATTGGCTCATTGATTTTATCTGTAGTTTCTGTTTCGTTCAAGAATGAACAAACTGATTCTTTTTCTTCTTCTCTCACATAATAAAAATCTTTCTGGTTGAACGCTCACATATTTTTTACTCAGGGATTAAAAATAATGAATGGGACACTTATTTTCGTTGGTTTATGTTAAAGCAACGTTGTCCAAATGCATGAAGTCTGACATTTCTTAAATTAGATTTATCTTAAATATGAGGCTTAACTGTTTTTCAGAGTGTGCTTCTGATTTTACATCCTATTCCTGAGGTTATATCGATCGGTGATGTCCGCCTCACGTCTTTATGTGACACTTAGAGGTTCTCGCATCATTTTGATAAAAACGGTCATAAGTAAGGTGTAACACGATTTGCCTAAATCTAAAGAGAGGAGGGGATTTGAACCATCCGGGAGTCATAGCTGACCACAATTATTTTAAGGTTAATTATCTTTATTTCTCTATCTTTATCTCTATCGTTTTCTCCATCTTTAGCTCTATCTCTATCTCTATTTTTTAATCTTAATCTCTATATATTTATCTTTTTCTCTGTCTTTATCTTTATCCCTATCTTTATCTTTGTCGTTATCTCTATCTGTATATCTATCTTTTTTTCTATCTTTATCACTATCTCTATCTTTGGCTTAAGCTCTACCTATATATCTATCTTTGTCTCTTTATCTCTATCTTTATGTCTATATTTTTCTCTATATTTATCTCTATTTTTTATCTTAATCTTTATCTGTATCTTTATATATAGCTTTGACTCTATCGTTATCTGTATATTTATCTGTATATTTATAGCTGTCTCAATCTTTGTCTCTCTCTCTGTGTCTCTCTCTCTGTGTCTCTCTCTGTGTCTCTCTCTCTGTGTCTCTCTCTCTGTGTCTCTCTCTCTGTGTCTCCGTCTGTGTCTCCGTCTGTGTCTCCGTCTGTGTCTCCGTCTGTGTCTCCGTCTGTGTCTCCCTCTGTGTCTCCCTCTGTGTCTCCCTCTGTGTCTCCCTCTGTGTCTCCCTCTGTGTCTCCCTCTGTGTCTCCCTCTGTGTCTCCCTCTGTGTCTCCCTCTGTGTCTCCCTCTGTGTCTCCCTCTGTGTCTCCCTCTGTGTCTCCCTCTGTGTCTCTCTCTGTGTCTCTCTCTGTGTCTCTCTCTGTGTCTCTATCTGTGTCTCTATCTGTGTCTCTATCTGTATCTATCTGTGTCTGTATCTCCATCGTTGTCCCTATAGTTAACTCTGTCCCTATCTTTATATCTGTATCCCTATCTTTATATCTATCTTTATCACTATCTTTGTCTCTATCTTTATATTTATCTCGACGTTACTCTCTTTATCTGTGTCTATATCTTTCTCTCTATCTTTAACTGTATACCTATCTTTCTCTCTATCTGTATACGTATTTTTCTCTCTTTATCACTCTTTGTCTCTATTTTGATCTATATCTCTATCGTTATCTCTATTTGTATCTCAATCTCTGTCTTTATCTCTATCTGTATCTGTGTCCCCATATTTGTCTTTGTCTCTATCTTTATCTCTATATATGTCTTCATCATTATATTTATCTTTATCTTTATATATGTCTTCATCACTATAATTATCTTTATATATGTCTTCATCACTATATTTATCTTTATCTCTATCTGTATATATATATTAATCTTTATCCATCTCATCTATGGATTCACTCAGCTCTCTTGTACATCTTGAATTCTCATTTATTCTGGTATCTTGTATTGTGTGTCTGTTTTTCGATGAGCTGCTTCAGATCAATTGCCTCCTGTGGGATTTGTAAAGTTCTCTGAACTTGAACTTGATCTTGAACCTGGGAACTCCGGAGTAGTTTAAAAGTGAGTTCTTTGATTCGGTCAAAGCGCGGTGCCACCGGCATAAGAATGAATTAAACATTCTGTCCAAGTCCACGGATCCGCGAGTGTATATTCCAGGAAACTGACGAGGTGTCATGATCTCATTTCTGGACCGGCTTCATTACAGCGGAGGATCCTCGGGACGTGACACGTTTTCTGTTTGCATCAATCCCAAATGAAAATGAGTTGGTTTAAACGGCGCTCTTGTTGTTAAAGCCACATCAGGAATAGCTTCATATTGTTCAGCGGCGGCGTCTGTGATGAATGAAAAGTAACCTGATTACCAGCGGAGCTATTAAATTTCCTCATGTGTGACCGGCAGCGCTTTTGCAGATTGTTGTTTGCCTCATATTAGTGGGTGTGTGTCGCTATTGATTTCAAATCTTCCTTTTTTTTGTTGTTGTTCCATTATGCATTTAACTCATGCAAGACCTCCATTATATAAACCAGAGCAGGTTTACTAGAGCGGGGTTACTAGAGCGGGGTACAGTCCTAGTCCAGACTCTCTCACTTAGAGGTAAGACAGTTTGCCTGTCAGCACTCCTAACCAAGTCCGACTTCACTGAGTCTAACTTCACTGAGTCCAACTTTACTGAGTCTGACTTAAACTTTAAATCAGGAAAAGAAATTCAAGCACACAAGTGGTGCTCCTGATAACCACAGTTCAATCCACCTAAAGTTCAAATCTGAGCTCAAGTAGAAAAAATGGAACTCTGAGTTTTCCTGCTTGTTGGAGACTGGGAGCATCAATAAAACTAAATTTGACAAAGTGCAGCGGAAGCAGGATCAGTGAATATATCATAATACACAGGGAGAATGTGACCTATTTGTCCCTTGAGTCTAAACCGAGTGGGTGAGAAACGGCACCAGATGAAAGCGTTCCATGCAAAGTAACGTCAACAAAAAAGAACAGAACCATCAGTGACATATTGCCGTCATATTTTACACGCCGCTTAGTTTCCTGGAGCTCCGAAAGAAAGCCCTTTTAATTGCGCCGTCTCCGTCTGCGCACTTCTTTTGCAAGTATTTAACGTGTCTGACTGGAGATTAACGCCTTCTGACGTTCACTTTTCATGTTCTTTATTTAGGACAGGAGCAGGAATGTTGACAGAATAGGATATCAGCTATGGTAATCCACTTTCTTCTGCTTCTCCATGCTCAGCCGCAGCAAGAAGTCAAGTTAGTAACATACAATAATCCAGAAATATGCATTAAAGTGAGAGGGATATATAAAAGAGGAGAAGGAGAGAGGAATAGAGGGACGCTCAGTGCATCATGGGAGATCCCCTCTAAACCTATAGCAGCAAAGCTAAGAGCTAGCTTATGCCAGCCTTAATTATAAGCTTTATCATAAAGGTAAGTTTTAAGCCTACTCTTAAATGTAGAGAGGATTTCTGACCTCGAACCCAGACTGGGAGATGTTTCCACAGGAAAGGAGACTGATAGCTGAAGGATCTGACTCCTATTCTACTTCTAAAGATGCTAGGGACTACAAGTAACCCTGCATGCTGGGAGCTCAGTGTTCTGGTTGGACAAATGGAAGTATGAACTCGGTACCTGACCGGTAAGGGATTCGTACGTGAGCAGAAGTATTTTGAATTTCATTCTAAATTTTACCGGGAGCCAATGCAGGAAAGCTAATTTGCAAGGAAGCTAATAATTACGGTTGGTTATGATGGTTTACTCCGTGACTTGCAATGTAACCGAATGAGCAAAATACTGAAACATGAAAAACTATATGCAAATACCTCTTATAAGTGTATGAAATGGTTAAAAACATTAAAGATTATACATATGTTGCTCTGTTACGAATGAATATTACAGCCGATATCTTGTTTGTATACATTTTGATTAATGTCGGTACACAGAGGAAAAGAGAAAGAAAAACTTCAAGAAAGACAGATTATAAACATCATCATATATTGCACAAGTATGTATACTATCTAATGGACTGCACATATACATCAAGTGTATAGCCCATTATTGCACAGTTATGGTGGGGGTGATGATACAAGCTGCACAGAGGCGCTCCTGGACCGCTCCTCTGATGGATGTTTGAGTCTTTAACGCTCACTCAGTGTGTATAGAAAGGGGTGAGAGGCATTTTTCAAAATAGCACTCTGTTCAGTGGTCATCCTCCCGTCAGCCAGTCGCCCTACAGCGAGTGAGTATATATACTATATACTTGTAATCTTTCTGAGGCATGTTGTTTTATTTCCACAATGTCAGAGGTTTAAGTCCTGGAGGAGACATACTTGAACTTGTTTTTAGTCATGATCGCTCTACCTGGGAGTGTTTCTCTCTAAGAACCTCATCCCTCAGAACTCCATAGGCTGTCTTCTTCCACCTTAAGTCGCTCCTATCTGATACTTGACGCACTTTAGCGGTGATTCCTGGATATGGAAGTACGAACAGGGTGATTTGGCGAGAGGCAGAGCCAATGGCTGTTTATTACCCAAAGAATTTTTCACTCTCGGAAATATTCCTTCACCTTGCATGAATGCATGGAGGATAATGTCGGCATGTATTGTGCTGCTGAGGGTGGGTGGGTGGTGCACCAGTTCAGTAGTCGCTGCTTCACACTGTGTGGGTTTGAACTCTGCCCTTCTGAGTTAGCAGTCTGGGTTAAACTTCAGTCTCTTCCCGCAGACTGAAGAAATATAGGCCAGAGACTGTCTGCTGCTGTGTGAGTGTGGTGGAGTGTTTATCTGTGCGAGCTCTATAATATACTGTCAGCTTGTTGTGTTTCCCCGCCTGCTGTTCGCTGCTTTAGGCTCCATAGATTTCGACCTTGAGTAGAAGTAAGAAGAAGAGAAGAAAAAAAAAAACAGTGCCTTGGGGAAAACATTGTTGTTCTTTTTTTTGCTAATCACTTTCATGTATTCAAGGATCAGATGCTCCAGACGTATTTCATGTCTGTCCTTTTCTTATTTCCAGACTTGGAAAACTTCAAGACCCACAGAAGAAGCTCTGTTTCTGTCCGCGAAGGTCAAGGAGTTGTTCTGCTGTGCGGCCCACCACCACATTCTGGAGGTAAAGAAATGCATTCTTAATATGAGTCAGCATTCGTCAATGATACATCTGTAATGAAGGTTTGAGAGGCTTTCAAATGAGTTCTTGCAGTCTTTGTAGGGCTGGAGCTCCTTTGGAACCTAGTCATTAAGAACTTCCATCTGCCACTATGGGGAACTGAAAGATTGACCAAGGCGTGATCAATCTTGATTAGAGCTTCATTTTTTCTGCCTCATTTCACTGTCATCATTACTTGTTTCCATGCCAAAGGTAAAATCCTCATTACTTGGATGAATTAGCGTATAGTTTAACTAAGAATTAGGCCTATGCTGTCATTCCCTACAGGGAGGGTATATCCACGAGCTCATCAACTAATATGTGAAGTTAGGTCCGAAAACAAAGTTTTTCATAAGAAAGCTCCCCCTTTTGAGTATAAAAATAAATATTGGAGTAAAATATAATAAATTCAAGCTACATCTCTTCAAGTTGATTCAAATGCACCAAATTTGGAGAAAATCGGACCAACGGCAAAGACGTTATGTCAGGAAGACAGTGTTTTCCCTAAAAACGCTCCCCCTTGTGAGTAAAATATGAACTATGAGAATAAAATATCATTTATTGAAGATAGATCTCATCAGGCCGATTCGTATGAACCAGATTTGGACAAAATCGAACCAACGCTTAGGAAATTATGTCTGAAAGACAAAGTTTTCCACCTTCTAAGCAAAATATGAACACTCTAAAATATGATATATAGGATGAGGATCTACTCGAGTCAACCATATGCATTAAATTGGTACTAAATCGGACCAATAGTCGAGAGATTATGGCCCGAGAACTTTGAGACAAACTCCTCGTAGCGGTGGAAGTATGCAAGGAACTTTTCCCAAAATAAGTCAATTTCTCCACTTGTCTGTGAGTCTAAATCTGCGAAAATGATAATTAACAAAGATCAGCGGCGATGCCATTGATGATTCTATAAGATACGCAACTTTTCAGGGGGCTAATTATAAGCGATAAATAAGCTAAATGAGACGGTCACTAATCTCATATTGGTATAAAATACTAAAATAGACCCTATTGCTATCCAGTCCATGTACATAGTTTGAGATCGCAGTAAAACGGATGCTTTTAACTAGTGTTCACACCGTAAGCTCATTTTAACATAAATGTAATTTTGGCTCACATTCAGAGGGTTTGGTCCATCTACCACTCCACAAATGCCACTGGACCGAATTATAGGAAATTTCAGATAAACTTAAAAGGTGCCACATAAGTGTTTACTTCTATTTGCTTTCCCCTTAAATTGTTAGTGCATTTGAAAATTGCTGGTTTTCATGTCAGTCATGTATGATAGAGGTTAGGATGAGTTCTTCTATCTGTCCTTGAACACATTCTTTTAAAATAGTTTGCTCTTTATAATGTCAACAAAGCATTTAAAATTTTTATTTTTTATTTACTAATGTCCTAAGGAAGAATATACCAAGCTGGTACAGGAAATTAGGTAATCTCAGAAAGACGCTGGAGTTGATTCCATTTGTGACTGGAAATTGTTGTGGACGAATAAAAAAAAAAAAACTGGTGATAACATTACGTCCACCTCCAAAGTTGGACTCAAATTTTTCGATTTTGTGTATTTTAGTTATTGTTAAAACTGTATTTTTCCTCCTTTTGCTCAGAGCAGCAAACATTACACATCACACACACGCTCACACACATAACCAGGGGCCTGAACAATGATGGGGGAGACGGACTATGCTCTGAAAACTCGTCCCGGTTTATTGATGTGAGGTAAAAGTGTTTGTTACCAGCGGATCAACCTCCTTTCAGGATTTTAGTTGCTTTCTCTGATTTTATTGTGATCTGTGTTGTGCTTGTACTTTCCATTGGAAAACCAACTTAATGAATAGTATAAGATGAAGGTGACAAATTAAGATAAGAAAGTCGTCCTATGCAAAAGATCAGTACGTCCTATCACCCCAAAAAAAAAACCACCTTCCCAGCCAAAGAAAATCCCCATCCGACTTTGTGTTGTCCCTCAGGGTTCCATCCTCGGCCCCTTACTCTTCAGCACATACATGCTGCCACTGGTACATATGATAAAAAGGTCCAGAGTCATCTGGGACGGAGGGCAACTAGTAGAACTGAGAAATGCCGCATAGATATTTTGGTTTTTGACAGTTATGAGATTTTAACATCCTACCAAAACCCCACATCTGCTGGAGGCTGATATCGTGCCAACGTTGGGTTTTTGAAGTTAACACGATTCTAATTTGCAATTAAAATCCAACATCTGTTAAAGTCCAATGTCTTTCTTACCGTTACCCTTACTTCCTGTGCCAGCAGAGAATCTTTGTACCACATATTGCACTTTAATTTGATATCTCATAAGTGACTCAAAAACTGGGTTTTGATCCAAACCACGAGTTTATGATTCGTTCCGACCGTAACTTTTCATATTCTGTAATGTGAAATATTACAAATTTAAACACCGGAATCTTCGTATTGAAAAATTTTCCGAAGAACTAAATCAAAACTCTTTCAATGGAAAACTGAGTTTTGACAGGGAGTTGCTCAGAAACCTTTCCTCTGGTCTTCATGCTGAGGATCTAGCATTCTTTAGACTTTGGCATCTTAATCAGAGAGACCTGATAATGTTAAAATATCTGATCCAACTCTCCGCAAAGTGTGTTATTCCCAAAGTAATTCAAAATACTCTTTTTGAAAATGTGGGTTTGAGCGAAAAAAGCTGCACATACATTTTTCTCAGCTGCTTAACACATCACAGATAATTGAGGGAAATGAGTTGCATGCAGCTCATGGCTGGTATTAAACACATTTTGTCTCAAAAAAAAAAATCCATTTTTTTTAAATAATTGAGGCAGATTTATACCTCCACAGCCTCGTTCCGTCTCTCACTGGACCTGCTAAATGCAGCAGCTGCTTGGATGGCAATCACCCAACTGACAACCAATTAACAAACATCCTTGGTTTGTGCTGGTCTACTGCGGTGAAAATGTGAGGAAATCTCAAGATTGATTGTAATTATTTGGACCTTAAATCCCTTTGGGGGGGGAGGGGGTGTTGCTGTGTGAAATTTTTGGATTTATTTTCCAAAAAAGTTCTTTGGTTGAGCCAGAATTTGTTTGTTTTGTGAGCGGTTGCTTTGCCGACTCTTTCCATATCTTCCAATATGTCGGAGTAACGCAATCAAGGGTTTGTCTCTGAAAACCACTGGGAAATAATTTCAACATGTCAGGAATCTTTCTGCACATGGAAAAGCCCCCTCAAGACACTTGTCTCCTCACTAATATAAAGAGCCAATATAAGCTGTCAATTAGAACTCCATTCCAGTGATTTGTATCTCTCAGCTGAAATAGAAGCTAGTCTCACCGTGGCATCCAGCTGGATTCAATAACTTGTCATCCTGCAGATGCACTAAACATTCTTTTCTTGTCTCTTTGGTTTCTAAATAACAACAACCTGCACACATTCACTGACATGTAGAGGGTAGAAATGTTGCTTTAATCCATAAGAACCCCGACCAGTTTGTCCTTTAATATAGGGAGATTATTACCTCCGCCAATAAAGGAGGTTACATTTTCTACCCCATGGGATACTAAGTTGAGATGAGGAGGTGGAGCGTGCTTCATCTAGTAGCATGCAAGAACCAGATGGATTGAGAGAGAGTCGTATTTAAAGACAGCAGCTGATGATGATTGGGTGATGATGAGATTCAGCTTGCAGGTGTGACATTGATAAAATGGATGAGGCTACCTGAAATGGTGCAGCTGATAACAATTAATGCAAGCAAAAATTGACACCAAGCAAGTGTGAAAGGTGAGGACAACGGAGTGGAATGAGCAGGAATCGCGGCCGTTCTGTGAAGTTATTCTTTCTGAATGAACCTTCGCCAGATCTTCATTTATAAATAAACACTTTGAAAGTCTTCTTTTTTTCCCTCCCCCTTTAATTAGTAACACAGATTTCTCTATTTTTGTTTGATATTCAACATTTAGGAAAATTGCTGATGACGTTCTACAACACTGAAATACACCAATATCAATAAAACTAACCAAACTGATATTTATTTTATTGTCTGAAATTTGTTATCAAAACTCTTTTAGTTTAATTTTTGAGATGTTATTAAAACATCAGTATCGTTAAGTTGATTAAAAATGAACATTTATCGAGAGACAAACTGAAAATTTAGCTAGACTTAACAATAAAGGATGAAGCTGTACTTTAACGAAGAATTCAAATATTTTTTTCTTAGGTATTCAAGTCTAATTTTCTGATCTTTGAATGAGAATCTGCCATAAAATCTCCAAAACGACCACAAAGCCTCCGACATAATGTACATCAGTTCCCGACAACTCAGTTCAGCAACTTCTATCCTCCTCTCACAGGTCATAGAGGGAAGTAGAAAATACCAAATCAGATTTCAGCAAGCTAACCCACAAATCTGGCCTCAGGCTGCTGGCATTAATTCACACACACACACACACACACACACACATTCACCCAAGCTGCCGGTTAGAGCATCAGAGTATTCAAACTGGCAACAATGAAAAGCAATCAATCTGCAGGGGAAAGTGTTTCCTCTCTACTGCGTGTTCTGGTGGACGGACCGATATGTTCCCTCCCCTACTTCTGAACCGGAACTCGCTTCTGCTGCTCGTATCGGGATGCTAATCTGGCGACTTGGATTTGTTTCTTTCGGCTCATGAAGAAACTATTGTTTGGGAGCCAAACAGATTTCTTTGGACCCCCGCTGACCGGAAGGTTCTGCCATTCGTCAGCAAAATCAAATATAATATTTGACTTCATTTAAATTTATTTCCCTGAGAAGGAAAATGAGTAAAGCCTGGCATATATTGAATAATATTATAAACTAAACTCAATTATACCTGGTGACGGATGGCTCTGTGTGGCTCGTACTTTGTTTGCCCGCTACCAACCATGACTAGATTAAACGAGTTCGTCATCAGTCACAAGTCTACCAGATCATTAAATGTTGGCAGGTGATTGTTTTAACTTGTTTGAACAAAAATCTTTTTTTTAAATGACTTCTGCATGATAGTTTCATTAGCGCTTGATATTTTTTTCACACTTTGATAATATAAAGAAGGTAATTGTTTGGTGCATTTATTAATTTACTATCTTTGGCACTCTGGACTTATAATCAAATGAAAAATAATTTGGTCAGGCATGTTTTTAAACAGTAAAGAAAAATCTTGATTTTAAAAAACTATTTGACCATCATAAACTTTTTTGTTCGTACCAAGTTACATAATTCGGTTTAGTAAGTCCTCACGTGCTTTAATGATTTAATGCCACGAGAACCCTACCTATCTTACAGGACATTTCATTATCCAGGGTTAATGGCTCCTCCTCAGTGGCCCCTTTGACCAGTGGTGTCGTCCAGGGCTCCATCCTTGGCTCCTTACTCTTTAGCATACACATGCTGCCTTGGTCATATTATAAACAGGTTCAGTCAAGTGGCTCGCATTTTTCACAAAGAAATAGTGACTCAAAATGTGCTCAACCAAGACATTAAACCGTTAAAGAACCGAGTCAGGAAGAAACTATATGTGTATTAATCTGGAGTTGAAAATAATCCCTGATAAATGGGGCTAAAACTACAGTATCCAGCTGTTTTAGGTAATTACTGTTATAAAGACTCATTGTTTCCATTGTTTTGCTCTTTCATAGGATTTGTTCAAAGAGAGATATTCTTTAACTGGGGTCATATTATTGCATATATTTTTAGATTTTTCCCACCGTCTGGCCCGTGGTTTTCACTTTCATTACACCGTTGGTCTGAATTTTTAGATTTAGTTACTTTATTGATTTTAGTTAATCACTTTATTTATTTAGGTGTTGGTTTTATTCCAACAGATGTGACAATATGTCCGTCAGAAAGACAGATGCTTTGATGCTCAGACCATTGGTGAGATTTTGATGGAAGGGTCTCTGCTTGGGTTGCACCAAGATGGATCCTCCCTTGGAGTCTTGAAACTGATGGTTGTGGTGGCTAATGATTCTGTTTAGACAAATGAATGATGCAGTTGGTGACTGCTCGATGGAGTGGGTGGGCATTGGGGCTGCTGAGGGCACGCTTAAGAGCAGCATTAAAGAAGTAGAGGCACGGGGAGAATCGTATTTAAGACAGGCAGAAAGATCAAGATACGCCTCTGAGAACGATGTCATCTGTTCTGAGAAATGTCCGTCTCTCAATCGGCAGACCCAGACCATGATAGCAGGAACTTGAAAATGAGTCTACATGGAAGGCGCGACTGGTAGCATGTGAAATAAACCATGACCTTATTCTACATAGTAGTAGTTTTTCCCGACTTTCACCTCCAACACCTCAAATTTTGCAGAGGCACTGATCCAATCGTCTAGCCCTCTTGTCAAAGTCGATCGAATCCCTAAACCTGTCGATTTTTCTCGCTTACAACTCATCATCTTCAGGACTACCCACTCACTTGCGGCCTAATAGATCTCCCCCACTGACAGAAGCCAGTGTTGAGAGATAATCAGTGTCACTCATCTGTCCGTGGTTTCAATGTTATGGCTGATCGATGTATATGACTTGAAGTAAATAGTTAAAACTCGCAAAATTGCTGTTTCAGAATGGTCCTTTAAAAATGAAGAGCATGTCTTAAAGTGCATTTTGGATGTCAGTAAGTTGAATTTCTATGGATTTACGTGGAGAAGAAAATTTGTCATCAGTCTGCAGGCTCCTCGGAGGAAAGTTTCCTTCATTCTTCAGGAGGGGCAAGAATTCAGGAAGCGGTTCAGTAATCAATCTTAGTTCTGCTTTCATTTTATTGCAAATGTGTTTGGCTTGTCAGAAAGTAGGCAATGGTGTATGTTTCCATCTAAATTCAAGTACAACAGGGAGATGAGAGAAAGGATTAGAGGAAAAATCAAAATCAGCCTGCCTCAAAGGGAACGATGATGATAATGGAATGTAATTTCATATTCATGAAATGTATTTTTCTTCATTCTGAGGGCTATCTGACCACGAAGGAGGCATTCCTGCGCTTGCAATTTTCAATTGATCAAAATAAATTTCAAGGTTCGCGTGGTTGGATTTGTTTATCTCCGTGACACCTAGATGAATTTGGTGACAGCCATTATAAGCTGCTATTCATGAGCCGATTTCCCTGCTTGTGAATAGAAAGAAAGTTTCGTCAGGTATAATAAAGCATTGCGGCACGGCTCTAAACATCTCAACACAACTACGAATGACAAAAGAAAACATGAAAAATACATGAGGATACATATTCAGTGCAGGAAGTGGTTGTAAGCAGACACAATCTGTCACAGGTACATTCAACTGCAGTCAGGTCTTATGACATACTCTTGACACATGTATCTCAATATGTCACCAGCAGCCAATAAGAAGAAAACGACTATCAGACCATCGCCTTACCCTCGCGATGACCTCATTGCATTTTAATCAAAGTCTGTATGTGGGTGGCACATTCACTCAAGAACCTCAGCATATCTCCATACCATATGTTTGCAATACTCCTTATAGTGGAGCCCCCAGGCTCTGGTGGGCTTCCACCTGCCGGAGGGGGGCGGGGGTGTGCTCAAAAAGGCATGTTAGGCATGACAGAAATATGGGCTGACCCCTGCAGAGAGATGTTCAGACAGAAGAAACAGCATAGGGAAGGAGTGTGGGCGGCGAGGGTCTCAAGGGAGTGTGTTAATGTGGTGGTAGTAGGAGTGGTAACGTCATTGGTGATGGACCTCGTATGTAAGACTGAGATGAGCAACTACTACCGCTGTTGTTATAAACCTTTTAATGTCCTGCTCAACTGTGTGGTTGAGCTCATTTTGAGTCTGTATTTGTTATTGAGAAATGTGTATAACTGGACTGACCCTGTTTATAATATGACCCAGTAGCAGCATGTATGTGCTAAACAGTAAGGGGTGGGGCCCCCAGCGGTGGGGCCCTGGGGGACACCGCAGTTCAAAGGGACCAGGGAGGAGGAGGCTATAAAGACATTTTTATTAGATAAGTAAGATGTTTTTTGTTTGGTATATTAAAGAATGTGAGGACTTAGTAAACATTACTATGAGTTATGTCAGTCAAGCACCAGATTTGTCTTTGTCGGAGACACATCAGGACACATTGACCTTTACAATAGTAAGGATATATGTTCATACTTGTCCCAAACCACCATTGATCGGATCACAATGTGTCTATGTGGTCGTTTACACCGTCCATTTGAGGTCCGATTGTTCAAAATCATTTTAAAACAAAGTTCAAACAGGGTCTATGTTACTTTTTGAACAATGTGCCATTTCAATTAACCTTTTTTTAATATGAACAAGATACAGCATGTTTTTTGCTGAAAAGTCGGGGTCCAAGGATGAAACCCTGAAGGACACCACATATCAAAGGGGCCACAGCGGAGGAGGCATTAATCATAGCTAATGAAAAATTCCTGTTCCATTATTAGCCTTTTTGTTGTATTTAAAGCACCTGTGGACTTACTTTACAGAATTATGTAACTTGATACAACCAAAAACACTCCAAGACGAGTCTAATTGTTTTTGTTTGTTTTAAAAAAAAAAAAGCTTTTCCAAAACGTTCCACTAATCTCATTACAATTTACTTTTTCTATAAAATACAAAATATCCTCATTAAATATGTTTAAAAGTCACTGTTTAAAAACAAACTTGACCGAAATTTTTTCTCATTTTATAGCAGAACTAGGTTGTCTAAGAATGCAAAGCAATAATTTTTCCATTTCTTGTTGAGGACATTAAAGGGACAATAAATATTTAAAAAAGCATACAGTAGGATACTAAGATATTCTTAAAGGTCACATCAAGTACAGCAGAAATAACGTTGCCTTGTAAATGTTGATCGTGTTCGTGATTGTTTTTTTTTCATGACTGTTTCAGGGTAGGATTGACCAAACAATTTTTCATTTCATGGAGAATTTTAAGTGTCTTAGGTATGAAATTAATAAATGTTCGAAAGAAATAAAATATGTTTGATAATACGTAATCTATGATATAAATGGTTGGATTTTTATCTTCAATTTCTCCAACGCTTACTTGAAAAACATCTCTCTGTTTTCAGTCAAGGACCGTTAAATGACATGAGATGCCATCATCTCTTCTTTTTAAGAGGATATTGTGAGATTTGCCCCTCCCATTTCTGTTGGTTGCTGTAGAGTTAAATCTTTAAATGTCAGAGGGTTGATAAATAGATTTGTTCAACGTTATAAAAGTGGGTTGAAATCTAATAAAGCTGGAGGGATTAGTTTATAATCGGCATCATTTTCACATCCATTAAACTATTTGACAATCCATCCCTTTATTTGGATTCACTCCAAATTGGAACAGAATCTTTGCTATACAATAAGTTTCATCAAAATTCATCTGGTAGTTAGTTTGTACTGGATACAAACGGATGGACAAATTGTTAGGGTTGTACCCTAACCCTACATTTATCTGAATCCCCTACAGAATTTCTCCTCTATAATTTATGCAGAGGAAGACAGGGTAGTTTATTAAGCAGTAATAAACTAGTACTTAATTAAGTAGTCTTTGTGTAATCCTGCAAACGGGAAGACAAAGACACCAAAAACAAAGAGGAAGAAAACAGATGCCAGTGAAAATATAACCCCTTTGGGGAAGGTAAAAAGGCAGCAGTAGCAAGCATACTTTGATTTAATGACTTAATAAGAGAGAACGGAAAGTCAGTTGTTGACTCCCTACATCAACACCCAGGGACTAACATTGGCGGAGAGGCGCACTCCAGCACCAACAAACAAGAGAGGCCGACCAACACTGCAGCTTTCAAACAAAACATAATCTATAGGGAGGAAAACAGTTTGGTAACTCCTCACCCGTTCAGCCTCGTGGATAGGGATGATTCCTAAAAGAAGGGGTAGTAATTAAGTTGCTTATAAAATTATTGAATAAGTATGTTATGACCCAGCTCTAAAGTGGAGAGGGGAACAACATAAAAGTAGTTATTGGTTAAATTAACTGGATGAAGCAAATGACTCTTGGGAATTAAACACATCCAGCTATAAACATCATGGTGGGACCTCCGGTTTCCTGCCGGCTGGAGTGCCTGGACCGATCATAGGTTTCACGAGTCTGATCCTCGTGTTTCCTTTCATGGTGGCTTTCATTGAAAAGTACCCAATCCCTCAGCAGAGGGATATGTCATTTATGCGCACAGCACAGCAGCTTAATCGTATTGATTTATTCTAGCACTCAAAAGTCAAGTATATTTCGGAGTCGTCATGTGGACCTTAGAGCGAGGAAATAGGATTGATTTTTGGAAAAGGTCAGTTATATATTTCTGACACTAAAGGGAACTTTATCATCCCAAATTTTTTTGGACCATAATTCTCAACGATTAGTCCGATTTAGTGTAAATTTGGTGCATATCGATCATCTTGAGGAGATTTATTATCTATAGCTCATATTTTACTCACTAGGAGGAGCTTTTTGACAAAAAAGCTTGTTTTTTCCAATATAACTTCCTAACTGTTAGCCGATTTTAATCCAAACATGGTGTGTACTTGTTGACTTGAGGAGTTCTATCTTGTACTGTATTTTACTGACTTGGGAGAACTTTCTTTTTTAACAAAAAAAAACATTTTTTTCAAAGATAAATTCTCATTTCATTTGAGGAGTCCAATCAGGGAGATTGCTTGTACAACACAGGGGATTGGAGGGTTTTCTGGGATATACCCTTGCTGTCAGGGACAACAGTGTAGCCTAATTTAAATCCCCCGACACATGAATAATCTAATGTCATTTAACATTCTGTATTCTTCAAGACATCCCAAAGGTCCCACCCAGTCCAAGATCAAACCTTGCTATGTTCTGAGTAGAGTAGCCATCGTCCTGGTCGCGTCCTGAGGCTCCAGCAGAGAGATGCTGCTTGAAAGAATAGTATAATTATTTGCTTGTAGCAGATGGATGAAAAGTGGCATATAGATCTGGTTCATGTGAGAGTTGAACTGAATCTGTGCACCAGTCTATGTAAGCAATTTAAAGCTAACGCACCCATGGGCGCACAGATGGGCACAGAATGGCATGTGGGAGTTTGATTCTAGTACTATGTGTTGAGACTGTTCCAGGCGTAAGACCGAGCCCATTGAGTTTCATGATGTGGAGAAAACACAAAATCCGAGGGAAAAAAAATCTTTTGTCCAGGATTGTCTTCTTTATTTTGCTGATAAGACAATAACATCTTTTTGAGATCACTTCAATCTCCACTGGTGCTCCTGAGATAGTGAGATAACACTTTCACTTTTTATCTAACGCTCCTTTCATATTACGAAACGATACATAATGTTCAACTTTGAAACTCAAGCTCGTATCTGTGATTGACCCGTGTCTTATAGCACAAATTTAAACACATCCGTCCTCCGGCTGGAAAGAGAAACACAAAAACACTCCGAAAATTTGCATTTTTTGGTCAATGAGTAAGAGAGAGACTGGGTCAAGGGAGAGGAAAGGAACCGCTAGCACGCCGCCGATACTGACGAAGTGTACTATCAACTTCGTCCGAGCGTGAAAGGAGCAACGCCCTCATCCAGAACCCCAAAGTGGGCTGCTGGCATCAGCGAGGGACTGGAAGCTGAGGTTCCCACCTCCGCCATACTCATCCTGACATGGTCCTGATGTCCGGGGAGTTAAAGCAAGACTGCTTTGATGAGGGTCATGAGCGGAAAAGGGCGACGTTTACGCAGACCTGGTAGCAGACTCTCCAGACCGGGCTAGAACGCCCGCTACGAGACTGTTGAAGTCGGCTGTGGGGCTTCGCAGGCCAGTCTCTTTGCCGGGTCCTTGGAAGGAGGAAATGGTGTGGGTTCTTTTGGGTAGAGAAGAAGCAGTTCTTTACGACTTTAAAAGTCAAATACTCACTTTTGCGATCACTTTGAGAAGAGGATGAAATCACAGTTTCTCCACACTCTGGGAGGACAGACGTGTTTACTCCGCGGGTATTTACTGATGATATGGACTCATGTTGAATATTTTTTTTCCCCCCATTTTCTCCATCTGGGATTAACTTCCTCTTAATCTGATTAGCAGATGACACATTTCCCGATCTCCATGGGTAATCTACTTTCAAAATCCCACATCGAATCGTATTTCCTCTCTCTCTCTCTCTTGCTCTGTCTGTCTGGTGACTCCAGCTCGGCGAAATAATATGACATGTCACTCTCTCTCGCCGTGCACGGCTCACAGAGCCTTTTCTTCAAACACGTACGGTTCTGACATCACGCCGATCCGTTACCCGACAGCGAGGAGAGACTTCAGTGACAAACAGCCGCAGACACGACAGCAGCATGAAATGGGATATGCCGCATTTTCAGACGGTGACACTCAGAGTTGATTGAAGCTTCTAATCATGTAGGAAAAAGGTCACAGATGATCTGAAGACACGTGTGAATGACGTGCTTCTTAAATCCGCCTCTAAGCTCCTTAAAGTTTACAGCAAACACACAGAAGAGGCTGTTATTGTTGCATCTGAAGTGTGTGTGTGTGTGGGTGTGTGTGTGCGTGTAGTAGGATGATGTAAAGCATACTCCAGGTTCACAAGTGTACATGTTCACCTGATTGCACGTTGGTGCTCACAGCATGTGAAGGACTAAATTCAGACATCCCTGTTTCCCCGTCTTCATGTTTGTGTGCACGCGTCTCCTTCCTGTCTGCTGGGCTCCAGTCACTAGTCAGGTCCTCGGGCTCCCCGGTGCCGCTGCACAAACACAAATCCCCAGGTGCCCTTGGGGATTTCATCCCGGGAGAAATACGCCGTCACCTGCTAAGCAAGGGGAAAATAACAATAGTTGAAAACATGACAGCTCCGTCCGCAGAACCTTGTTTGCTCAGCAGAGCACTGGACCAGAGTCTTAAGTTGGATCCATCAGAACCTCCTGGTCGGCTCACATTATATAGCTTTTTGCATCCACTGGTGCAGATTTCAGATCAAATAATGATTGTTCTATTAGACTTAGACCAAAAAGCCTCATTTTAAATGTAAATGCCTCCATGTCCTTTTTATATCAGCTGTTTGTTTCCCGAAACAAACACACACTTCAGATGCACATCTGGTTTTCTAAAATGGACTGAATTTTATTATCAACTTATTTCTGAGTCTGGCACGGCTCTTCTTAACCCACTTATTTTTTTTTCTTTCTTGGTGATGAGCCTTGTTTTATATTTGCAGGGTTATTCAGTCCTTGTTTTGAGTTTATTCTATTTGTGTCTCGTTACAGAAGCTGCCCTGTTTTATTCACTTTTACTGTAATTTCTAATTCAATAATATTGTTTTATTGTTTTACAATGTCTGTTTTGATAATTGCTCTTGTAATAATAATTTTAATGATAATGATAATGCATATTATAATAATTTATTGGATTATTATTATTAATATTATCATTATTTTACTTGTTGTGCTTCTTGCTGTCACTATCATGGTGGCAAGGTCACGTAGGGGTCAGCACCCTGCCATCCCATCATGGATGATTAAATATGTTTCTTCTAGTAGTATGCGATTAAATTATTCTAAATTAATCGACTTGGGTTGGGTCAACACAGTTTATTATGGTTGATTCAACTTAGTTAATTGGAATAGGTCTGACTTCATTTTTTATCGTTTTTCCTATTTCTTTTCATCGAGTAGGTCCAGCTTCATATCAATGGGTGGCACTAATTCTTCTGCAGTACAAACCTCTCTTCTAATTACCGTATTATCCTAAATGTACTTACAAAATCAATCTAAATGAAGTTTGTCTAACCCCAAAAAATTAAGTTGGCCCAACACAATTGTTTGCTGGTTATAATAAGCCATTTAATCATGTTGAATAATCATGTTGCTAATAAATGGAGGCAATTCTTCAGCCTTATTAAGTTAGTTTAGTTATGATTAGATGAGATTTTTCATCCCAAAGGAAAAATCACAAGTGTACAGCAGCATAAATGAACAAAAAGTACACAAAAAATACACAATGGACAAATACAGAAACCATTACTTTAATTTAGAGTTAAAAGCCCAAAGATCAGTGGATAGGGGTGATGCACGTTGGTTTCAAAAAAGCTTAAAGAAGAAGACAAGAAGTGCGTACACTGTTGGTCATGACATCAATCTGACGCACCCGAGAGACAAACATGATGTCATCACTGTGGGCGTCTCTTACAGGTTCAGAGAAAATACATCCTAACCCTCAAGCGTGCAAAAACTACTTATTACCAACTTCTTTTTCAAATACAGAAATGTGAAAACGGTTATACGGAAACAGATAATTAATAGTCAGAGTTATCAGCTGAGGAAAAAAAATAGCCTAGAAATAGAATGTGGCAGACTTTCATCAAAAGAAGAGATTCAGACCCAAATGTCATTCATTAGGCAAAAATTTACCAAATTTGTGACCAAAGGGTCACAGTTGACTTGCATTGTGGGTAATGCAGTCAGCAGGACGGAGAAGGGAGACTCACTGTACAATGTGGAATTAAAAGGATGAAATATCCGCTGAACTCTGAGCCTGTCTTTTAAACTGTCCAACAAGATTACAGCCAGAACTGTGGATCAGTTTGTTACACGGCCAATGATGCAAGAGGTTTTTATTGTTTTGTTTTTTTATTTTCCTATCTCTGTTTTCGGTGTGACCTGCAGCAGAGCTTTGGCTGTATCCGTCTCAAGAGAGCAGGACCGGTGAGGGTTCATGGCGTCCCACAGCACAGACTATAACCTGTTGAAAGAATGATGCAACCCAGAGCCTGAGCTAAAGTTGTATTTTAGAGTATGTTGCAATCTCCTTCCTCTTCTTCTGGGAAATCAGAGTCATAACAATTGGATTTCTCTGAGGCACATGTCTCTGTTGTGCTCTATTTTTAAGTGAGCTGCAGTAGGTAGTGGATTTTGAAGGTTGAGGTGTCGGACATACAGTAGATTGTGACGAACTTAAACCGGTTTACTTCAGACACGTTGATCCATAACTGCTGCTAGGTTATCAAATATGTTTGTTTCCTACCGTATGTTTTATATGTTTATTATCTCTTAAATATCCTCACCGAGGAAAATATATGGAAACATTATTTCCTTGCATATTTGATTTTTCTTGAGGCATTTATTAATTTGATATCTTATACATATATATTTGATATGAGACACTATAGATCTTCCATAAAATGACAAAGTTGTTTGATCAAGTTTGTTTTTAAACAGTAAAAAAAAAAGGAACTCTGACTTTTTAAACATATTTCATGAGGAAAATTTTATATTTCATGGAAAATATCAATTTTAATTAGATAAGCGTGTCTTTTTGTTAAGATAAGATAAGATAACATGTTTCTAGAAAAGAATTTCACCCTAATTTGACTTTTTGGTTGTTTCATAACTCTAATAAGTAAGTCCTGCTTTAATGTTCCGAAAAAACAAATCATACTTATTGAAGAGGACTTTCTCATGGCGAATGCCTCCTCCTTAATGGCCCCTTTTGACTTGTGGTGTCCCCCAGGGCTCTATTCTTGGACCTTATTCTTTAGCATATACATACTGCTTCTGGGTTTTCAAGAAGAAAACGAGACCCTGTTTAGACTTGGTTTTAAAATGCCTTTTGGACAATCGGATCAAAAGTGGAGAGTGAGACCCATCGCTACATACAAGTGTAAATAACCCCCAAGATGCATTGCGAACCAAACCACCTCCTGGCCGTCCTGGTCTGGGACGCATTTGACCACATATCTTTTGTAGTCTAAACGTTATTGTGTCATGATGCGACAAGGTCGTAACAGGAAAATATGTCACAAGTGCTGGACGTTTTCGTTGGTTTAGCAACGCATGGGTGAAAGCATTGCTAGCCACAGATATTTTTGTCATGTCCTGAGCTCTTGGGCAAGTTTTAAATGACTTTGTCCTGACAGTTTCAACAGTTCTTATAATCCCTACATGTTTCTTAGCTCCTGAATCATCTTCAGGTTCTTACGTAAGCCGTGCTAGCTAGCTAAACGAAACACATTTTAATTTTTAGAGCTTAAAAAAAATCTTTAATCTTTTAAATTAATGCGGTAATTCACCGGTTTTGATACATGAATTCCGTAGTTCTGATGGTAAAAACACTTATTTAGAATAATCATTTTACATTTTGCCTTAATTCACATTACTTATTTGAATTAAATGTTTGTAGTAATAATTATGTTTCACTGAAAATGGGATTATATATTCTTTTAAATGAATTTTTTAATTATCGCAAAAACTAATATATTTGGATTATTAAATTTAGAGGTGGACTAAAATCTTATTAGGATTCATTTGGTGATGTTTGGCTTTGACTTAGAGTAAAAATATTGAAATTCTGTTACATGAATGAGATATGGTAATTCTGACAGAATAAACCTTTTTTTTTAGAATTAAAATTTTACATTGGGCCTTAATTCGCATTACTTATTTAAATTTTATGTTGGTGCTGATAATTATGTATAACAGAAAATAGAATTATGTTTTTTTTAATTAAATTAATTTTGTAATTCATGCAAAAACTTACATTTTTGGAATATTAATTTTGGAAATTGTCTAAAATATTATTTAGATTTATTTATTGATCTTTATCTGTGACTTACATTGAAATGATGTGAATTGAATGCAATTCATATTCAAATCAAATCTAATTCTATTTAAGCTGTATAATAACCTATAAATGATGACCTCAGGCATCCAGATTTTTATTAAAAAGAAAAAAAAATTCCAAACAGAAAAAATTGAGACAATCCTTCATTAAAAATGTGGCACGTTTTTGCAGCAACTCAATTTAATTGACATGAGTCTAAAAATAGTCTTCCGGCTTCAGCGTGCAGCGAGAGTTTAGATTATGACAGCCGCAGCTACTGTTTCCTGCGGTCCTGTTTTCCTCTAATGTGAGCGCCGTCATCAGAGACACTCCTGCTCTCACTGTCGGCATCGCTGCCGGTCCACGTCTGAGCACAGAGCAGAGAGGAGGCTGCCTCCACACGCCCACTGCATCTGACAGGCCATCGTCAGGGTAAAGCACACATGCGGGATAATTACCATCTGCACAACCCAAGGAAAGGAGAGACCCTGAAATATTTGTTCCTCCCAAAAAAGTGCAGTCAGGCTCACCTGCTCCACCAAGGAGACGCTGCTGCCACTTCCTGTCTTTCCCAAATACATGTGTTTATTAATTGGCTGCCGGTGTGACTCCTTTGCTCCCCACTCTCACTTTGTTGTGGACTTAACGCTGTTGACCTCTATTTTCTACTCCTTTAAGATGCACTGAAGAATAAAATCACTTTGTGCATCCTTAACCCTTTAAGGTCCTCACCAAAAGAAAAATCTGGAAAGATTATTTTTGGGGGATATTTTCTTTCCCTGAAGGCATTTATTAATTTGACATCTTATATATAAATATATATATATTTAATATAAGACACTATAGCTTTGCCGTAAAATGAAAAAATTCTTTGAACAAATTTGTTTATAAACAGTGAAAAAAAATCTAACTTATAAACATATTTCATGGAAAATATTCATTTTTAATAAGATAAGCGCAACTATTTGGTGTTTCTACAAAGGTATTTGACCCGTTATTAGACATTATCAAGTTACAGAATTCTATTTAATAAGTCCTCACATGCTTTAATATGCTAAAAAAAAACTTAAACTAATTGAGGAGGACTTTGTCCTGACTTTGTGGCCCCTTTGACCCGTGGTGTCCCTCAGGGCCACCACGGCCCTGAGGGCCCCTTACTCTTTAGCATATCCATTCTTTCCAAATCAGAAATAGTGATTCAAAAATTTGCTCGGCCAAATTGTTGAGCAGGGCATTAAAGTTTTGAGTGTTTTATCTGTGTATTTGTGTATTTGTGTGTGGTGTCGTTCGCTGTTTTTGCACATGCTCTGCTTTGAGAAGGCAGACCATGTGCGTCCTGTCTGGTCCTGTAAAAGCAGCAGCCGAGGATCATCGGAGCAGAGAGCGGCGTGCTATATTCAGTAACACGCTGTGAGATGACGGTAGTTTACGTGACGAGGGTTTTTCTCCCAGATTCTTTGTCTGCTTATTGATTTCTGTGCGAGGAGTCAGACTTTCAAAGATGCTCCAGGACATGGGTGAATGTGTAGACTCTAATAGGACCAAATTGCGAGTTTGTTTTCCCCTCAGTTCTCTTTGAGGCTTTTTTCTGAAGGTGTCTGGCTGCAGGAGTACTTTGCTCCATGGCTGTGGAAGCATTTCAGAGCGGGTAGTTTATGTTCCACCAGAAAACCCATCCTGCTCCTGATGCCTGTAATCAGAAAGCTGTGAAGTCAAGGAAGGGCCAATGTGCACCGCTCGGATTCAAAGTTAAGACTTTTGCAGCAGGCACCCATCTCATTTCTGTGTAATTGGGTTATATAAAAGGTAATATTATATCTCAAATGTGTGTTCCCGCAGGCAGCAGGAATATCAAACGGTGGGGCAGCTGATGCTTTAATACAAAGACATCCTGATGTAGGAGCAAGACTCCCCAAACCCTTTTGGATTGACAGATGATTGCTGTTTTTCTGGGTGTGTTTTTTTTTCTTCTGTCCATGTCATGAATATTGTCTGAATGAATATGTATTGCTTTAAGCATTAGGGACAGAACCCCTCGAGGGATTATGTCACTGGCTGGCTTAGTTGTGGAGATGCAGCAGGAGGGAGAGAAGCCGACCAGAGCCTGTGCTGTGGAGAAATTAATCTTATTATAAGGCAGGGGGGGCGGGGGGGAAACCACGGCTCTTTTTTCAACTGCTGCCTAACAGGAACCGTCAGTCTAAGCAGCTGCAGCTACTGCATTTGCTAAAGTTGCCATTATTTGGACTACACTGTAAATTTTGTACTCAAACTCAAAGAAAAGCAAAAGCCTTTTATATTTTCTAAAATTACGAAATATTAACATATATGTAAACAAAAACTTAAATGTACTGACTTGATTCGAATATCCTCTAGTTTTTGTATTATTTTATACATTGTAAATAGGTAAATCTCTAGAATAACTCAAAAAATATTTCATAGATCATTTTTAAATTTTATTACCCCATAGATTTTAGTAAGAGGAAGAACAGGATTGAATTTGGGGAAGGCTTCTTCTATATTTTTGGCAGTAGTGGATAGCTTCAGTCCGAATTTGGTGCACATATATATCATATATTTTCCACACTAGGGGAGTTTTTTTTTTTTTTTTACAAAAAACACATTTTTTTGGACACAACAATTCACAATTAATCTGAGGAGTTGAATTACGGGTGTTTCGCGCAGGGGATTGGGGTTTTTTCCGGTATATACACTTGCTATCTAGTTTTCTTAATCTAGTTCTCTTTATCTCTCTATGTTGAAAGTTTAATGTTTTCTGCATTTCATCAGAATGTTATCACACGAGCTTTAATCTTTTTTTTCCGTTTTTAATCTGATCATCGTATTGTAATGGACTAATGGTGACTTTTGAATCAATGTTTTTATTTATTTGAAATACCAATACTGTGTTAAATTTGAGATAACAGTATACACAAAATGTGTGTGTGCGTCCAAGCTGACGGACCTGATAGAGTAGTTTCCTCTCCAGTCTGTCATAAAAGATGATCGACCTTCGTTTGGATTGCTGCCCACCACCTTTGTCTTCACGCTCCATCTTTACATTATCACAAATCAGTCTGGGCGTGATCTTAACCGCTTATGGAGACACGACCATGTGTTTGACTTGCACGTCTTGCTCCCTCCTTGAATATTCAGCAGAGTCTGTCCTTTGAAGCTGTTCCTAAATCTTCTTTTTTGATTGAAGCGGCATTTTTCATAACTTATGCAAAGTGATCTTTAACCACAAAGAACACCTCAGGGACGTCTGAAATCCTTTTTCTATTGGAACGTGTTTTGGATATAAGACTTTTCTAGACAAACCAGAGGCCGGTGTAGGTTGTTGCTCTCCTGCAGTTCAGAACATTTGACCTATACCAAGGGAAAATTAACACCTTATTACATTTTATTTCTGGTCCAGTTCCTGTTCATGCAGACATTTTTGTAAACCAATCAAACTGTTAACATGTAAATATGCAAAGTGATATGTAGCTCATTGATTTGGCATTTGTCTGACCGCCAATGTTGGGCACAAACACACACATTTACAACCGTCAAACAAAGAGAGAGAGCATGTTTGCATTTCCTGCAATATATCGCTTTCACGTTTCTTTGCTCCACCTTTTCGAGCGAAGTTTGTAATAACACTGTAATAACACCGTAATACCACTGTACAGTTACAGTTGACATCCCAACGGATTCAGCAGTAAGTCTTTCTGAATTTCTGATCAGAGCTAATTTTTCAGCACTTGCTAAACAAGATTAGCTACAACAAACATCAACGTTTGGAAAACCCTGTCTTCATCAAAGGCTGAAGGGAAGCATTACTTTCTCATCTTTTATTTTAGTATTTTTTTTATGGTGGCTCCACTGCTGATAGGATCCGGTCAAGTGGCAGCAATGACGACTGACATAGAAACAGGAGAAACAGGAAGTATCTTCTCCAAAATGATTCAGGGTCTATTTGATGAGCATAACCAGCGTCTAAGCTATTTATCACTAATTAAACCTCTCTGACAGCCATATGTGTTACCGTGGTTACCAAATGATATGCAGACATCGAGTAGCACTTTCGGAAATTTCCTGATCAGCAGATGGAATAATTAGTAATTAGCTCTTGACATCATAGTGAATCTCCTGAAATCAGCAGAGACATGTGAGTGAAGCAAAGGTAATAGTTTATTACAGCTGTTGATATGTAATAATTAGACCGTCAAAGTCCTCCGCTGTAACTGTGATTGATTGGCATGTGTCCTGACCCAGCAGCAAAATAAATCCCCTCATTGAGTCTTGTCACTGGTGGTGGCGGCGGTTAATGACTCTGCTGAGACTGATAAGGCTGAGGAGGCTGATGAAGTCATGACCCTATGAGGACCAGCCAGTGATCGGGAGGTGGATGGTGTGCCCAACGGCAGCATGAAAAAACTACACTATAAAAAAGTTCTATATAAAATGTGGTAAAATAGTGGCAGCTGTGATTAACGGAATTTTAGCATAAAAAATAGAGTGACCGAGTAAAGGACATTAAGGTTATTTACCGCAAAATAACAGCTAAACAGCAAATTTTTTAACAAGGAAATTAAAATAAAATCGTAGAAAATTACAGAAAAATACCTTTAAGTCAACAGTATTTCACAAAAATATACACCATACCTTTAACATATTGTACCTGTATAAAGGAAAGGACGCTCTAGCTCTAGTCTGGTCTGATTCATTTATTTTTTCTTTAAATTTAATATACATGTCAGCAATATCCTTACTGTAAACACAGTCAAAGTCAAATTTGTTTTTTCAACATATCCTGACTGGAAAATATAAATTTGTCTACTAGCTTGAATTATATAGTCTATACCCTTTGACAGTTTTATCGTACTTATAGACTATAATTTTTACAGAAACACGTGGTTAGAAAATACGCACAAGTTTATTATCAATGTATTATATTACCCTTTATCAAGTCTTATATTAAGCATGTATGTATTATTGTGAATTTATATGAATTTATTGTTGTTTCATCTCATGTCCTGTAAAAAGTTTTACAGTAATTTTTTTTTTTTCAATGTTGTTTCTCCGTCACGTGCCGTTACTTGACAACGAATTACATAGGATTTGTTTTTACAGTGTAGAGCTGGAGAGAGTCTTCATATTTCGAGGCAGCAGCTAGATTACAGGCTACCAGATGTGTGTCCAGCTGATATGAAGAGCCCCAGATAATGACAGCAGGAAATGAAGACTGTGGTGCTTGGGAGGTGAGGATGATAGGATGGTGAGAGAAATAACCTCTGGCCTAAGCCGGCTAAGGAAAAGCCTGGAGTGCAGCCTCATTCATCCATCTGCAATCAGAAGACTGCGGTTGCTTGATTTGCTTCCGCACCAGTAATAAAATGGTGCAGGTGTGGTGGGGAACGGTCTCCTAATGATAAAAATTCTATCAGATCTGCTGGTCATCTGACCTCGTCAGGGGTCATAGAGTGAGGTTAGAATGCCAGAAAGGAACAAGCTAGCTCTGACTTTTGTTGTCGCTTCCTTGCTAATGGACCTCGCCGCCACCTGCTGCTTTGCCTGCCTCTTGGTGTTCGTTATAATCGTGTGCCATTTTCCAAACGTAGAGTGCTGTGGAGGCAAACTGCTATATAGTTTTGTTACATCTGGCCTGCCTTTTGATTTAGCGGAACTGAGGGTCGGTCTGGGGGAGGATGGTCGCACCGGGTGATGTTCCCTTCACTGTTTACTGAGGTTGTAAACACTGGGACACATAAGGTTGACCTGATTAGTGTGATTGTTGAAGTTGCTGTGTTTCTACACGTTGGTAGAAACACCAGACACACGTCTGCATCGCCTGCCAGCCCATCTATTAGCCGCAACCCACACAAAAAAAAATATATATATATATATGTATATATATGTATGTATTTTACTTTAAAATGGCTTTGCCATACAGGAATACCTTTTCTAACCATTATCATTTCTATTACAGTCGCCGAAAAATGTGCTTTTTAGCACATTGCCTCAGTCTTATTTCAACATAAAAGCTTCACTGAACAAAAATAAGACAGCATGTCTGCCCTCAGTAGAATACACGTCGGTGTCTTGTTTGTGAACTCAACGTCATTGGTGGTACTCTTTCCTCGGCTGTCCGTTTCTCCTGGAGGCGTAATTCCTCAGGTAGAGTTGTTGGTCCCCTATCAAACACAGTCCCCGATCGCTCCGTCACTCTGCCACACACCGTCTGATGTGTTTGAGTCTATGGAGAGAAGAGCTTTATATTGGACAGGTGTATCACTGCTGTCCTTTAAAGAATATCTTTTTACTTTAGCAACATAATTGGAATATATGTTATTCAGGCTTTTGACTAAATCAACGTAAAATACATAAAATGAGCTTCTACGCTGCTGTCTTCAAAATGCAAGAAATAAAATATCACATTCATTAACTTAGTTATGTCTTTTAAGCAAATGTCACCGAAACGTTAATTTATTATGTTTTCTTTCTTCTCTATTGCAAATAAATGCCCTTGTTTTAAGTTCCCAAATGCCGCTAAGTGCTTCTTTCAGAACTGAAATTGTTTCGACAGCCGTGGTTTATTTTCTGAACACAGCGAAGCCCACTTTGTCGTAAACATCACTTTTTATTCAATCCTTCACGTATCAGGAGATTTAAACCACCAGGCCTACGCTGTCGTCCCTGACAGCCAGGGTTTATTCCCCGAAAGGCCAACGATCCCCTTTGTTGTACAAGCAAATCCCCCTGATTGACCTTTAAAAAGTAAATGTGAAGTATTTTCCAAAAATTTAGCTTTTTTCGCAAGTAAAATATCAGGTACTAGGGTTGAACATGATAAATACAAGATAGACCACCTCAAGCCGATTCATGTGTAACAAGTCTGGACTAAATCGGACCAAAAGTTGGAAGTTATGTCCAAAAAACAGTGTTTTTCATTGAGAAAGCTAAAACATTAAGTACTAGGGTAAAATATACCACATAAAAGATAAATCTCCTAGAGTTCATATGCGCCAAATGTGGACTAAATCAGAATAATGGTTAGGAAGTTATGTCCAAAAAAACAATACATATAAGCTAAATCTACTTGTGTTGATTCATATGCACCATATTTGGATTCAATCGCACCAACAATTAGGAAGTTATATCCAGAGAAAAATGCTTTTTCGTAGCAAAGTTCCGCCCAGTGAGTAAAATATGAAATATACCAGAGAGATCTCCTTGAGTTGATTCATATGCTTCAAATGTCGACTAAATTGGATCAACAGTTAATAAAGCCTGAAAATATGTGGGAGTAAAAAATGCCCCTTGGATCAGAAATATACAACGATCTTTTTTCAAAATCAATCCCCTTCTTCCTCGCACTAAGTTCTATGTGGGTGTAAAATTTGAAATTATGTAATATTCAATATTCAATATTTCATGAATGTAAATTAAAAGTCCCTTGTTTTAATCTCCTTCATGCAATTATTTACTTCTTTCAACCTATAAAGAAGTCGAAGAAGAAAAAAAATATTTTCAATTTCCAAGATTGCAGCAACGATTGTGACGCTTCCTCTCTGTATTTTTATATTTTGCTCTTGCTGACAGTCCTACAGTCTAGCCCATAATATCAATACCCAGGATGATGTTGTAAAGGCTGTTTGGCCAGCTGTGTAAGATTTCATTCTACTTTTGCTCTCAGCGGCATTCTGCAGCTCGAACAGGCGTGTTTTCATATGGGTTTTAAACATAGAACAAGAGCAGGTGCAGCCGGGGTCCAAATGCATCGGAGAGGAAACAAACACAAACAACATGCCTTATCCTGCCTTGAAGTGTCTTTTGTCCCCACGGGCGTCCGCTGTGCCATCGCTGTGTTCTCCTCCGCAAGCACAGCAGCCAAACACTGCGCTCCAAATGGAGACGATCAACCGCCTTTGTTGCCTTCCATACAAACACAGTACCGTCTCCCTTCAGCGCCAGGAGGACCGGATCACGCTGTGATAAACGACTCGGCGGCAGAGGCGAAGGGGAAGGCTTCCTCCAAGACTGTTTTGTTTAATTGCAGCTCTGCTAACAAGCGGTAGGGTTTGATTAAGCTCAGCGGGGGGGAAACGGCCGCGGCTGTCAGTCATAACTCGCCCAAACATTTCCGCACAACCCTGGGTTGAAGTGTTGACATCAACAAAAAATCAACTCACGCCAGGGTCTGATGGAGGGCACCCGCTGATTGTGCTGCGTCCACTTCTCTCAGGCATGAATTATGGGAAATATCACTCGAGAAGAGTTTCACAAATGCGGAACGCTGCCTGATTTCTTAAAATCATTGCATTGAAATCTTTGTATTTATAATATTTTTATTGTTAGATCCAAATGTATGGAATGAAATTCCAGGCATAAGTGTAGAAACAAAAAGAAAAGGCAACACAAGGTGTTTTACAAATACAAAACAAAACTTTTTACAAATGCGCCATGACTCAAAACAAAAAAGCCTGATTGACGAACTGATATTTTATGATCTGCAAGCACAAAATGTGCTTTCCAAACAACAACCAAACATATTAGAAGCACAACATGCTGCAGTATGTCCTAAGTGAATAACAAATATATAAATCTATCCTACTAGTAAAAAAAAAGAGATAAAATCATATGACTTTTGGCACAATCTTTCTCCATGTTACAGTGTTTGTACTTTCTCACATTTTTATCTTACATACACACCCAAAATGTCTACTGATGCACAAGCCCACGTTGTCAGATTCCACAGGAGAGCACAAACCAAAGCACAAACTCCTGCAAAAGGTTCATGCCTGTTGTTTTGGAGACAGGTGATCGGTTTATTCCAGTCAGTAGAGACACGTGAGGTAAAGATGCTTGTATATAAAAACAGATTGGGGCTTGGACTCTTCAGGGAGTCCAAGGATATCAGCCATGAGAAAAAAGGAAGATAAATTCCTCCATGAGGTCCAAAGACTGGTGGCGGTGGCTGGTGACTCTGCTGAGGTTGGAAGTGGGCCGTGTTAGGGAGATTAACATGCATATGATGAAGCGGCTAACAGCAGCAAGACAGAACCCGATGAATCGAGAGCAGATGAAAAGAAAAAATTATGAAACTTTCGAAACTGAGCAGTTGGCACTTTTTTCAGAATTAGACTGTAGTGGGATTTAGACTTCTGCTCGACCTAACCTAAGGCCCTGAATGTGTAAAGGGATAGTCTTCATGCCGGAACTCTCACAAGAGCTTCATTGTGCCAGTCTGAGCAGTCATGGATGTAAACTTCAGTTGCGGCATGTTAACTCAAATCAGTTTTCAACAAAGACATTTGATTTTGTAAAGTAGAATCACTCAAGTTATTAGGGTCCAATAAGCAGTTCTGTATAAACCGGAGATAAAGAATCTGGGATCAGACGTGCTCCATCCTCTTTATGATTAAATCACGGGAAAGTTTGGGATATTATGGAACCATCATCACGACTGCCACCGCAGATGCTTTTTGTTTACACGATAACTCCAAAACTGTATCATGGATCATTTTCAGATTTCAGACCAACGTAGAACTCAGTGCAAGGAAGAACAGGATAGATATTTGGAAAGGTTGGTTGTATATTTCCTTAATATACAAACAATTTCTGACCTTAATTTTTTAAACTGTTCAACATTTAGTCCAAATTTGGTGCAAATGAATCGGCTCTTCTTTACATCATATTTAACAATTTTGCAAGGGGGAACCTTTTATTAAAAAAACAATGTTTTTTTGGATATACCGTCCAAATTTAGTCCGTATGAATCAACTCGAAGAGCTCTGACTTGAACACGTCATACTTCACTCTAAAGTTCATATTTAGCCTTATTTTTTTTATTACAAAAAAAAATTTTTGGACATAACTTCACATTTAATGTCAATCAGTGTGAACTTGTACAATGCAGGGGATTGGGGACTTTTGGGGATATACCCTAGCTGTCAGCGTTGACAGCATAGGCCTATCTTGTCATTGTCATGTCACGTATATACATATACATATACATATACACATATATATATATATATATATATATGTGTATATGTATATGTATATGTATATATATATATATGTATATGTATATGTATATGTATATATATATATATATGTATATGTATATGTATATATATATATGTATATATATATATATATATATATATATATATATGTATATATGTATATATATGTATGTATATATATATATATATATATATATATATATATATATATATATATATATATATATATATATATAATATATATTTTATATATATATATATATATATATGTATATATATATTTTATATATATATATATATATATATATATATATTTTATATATATATATGTATATATATATTTTATATATATATATGTATACATATATACATATATATATATATATATATATATATATATATATGCAGAACATTATCATGTACATTTGCAACATACATTGGTTATAAAATAGTTTCTATTTAAATTAAATTCATAGCGGCAAAGATTTTCTTTTTTTGTGTAAATCGAAGAAAAAATGTAAGTTTGCTTCTTTCAAAGCTTTTGCCAAAGACGTTGATACAATACTAATGGAGGCTTTCACCAAAAGATGAATCGCTATTATTTAGAAGATCGGACTGATTTGGCAAAAAAAGCACCAGAAAGAAATTGGGTTATAAATCAAATATTGACGATTGAGTTGAAAACTGCCTGCTTTATATCATCTTAGGAGCAAGTAGTTGATTTATTGCTTCATAGCTTTTCTGTAAAGCTGCCAACTCACCACTTACATTACAAATTATAATTATTACTCCAGTTTGACGCTGAATCCTCTGCTAAATGGCACGTAGCCGCTAACGCACGATGAACATGTTATTGTGAATATATGTATGTCTAATTCCCTGCATGCATGGAGAAAAAAAAAGCGGTGCATCCTGCTGGGTCGTTGCAAAGATCTTATCACGCCCTCATGAAAATAAATGGAAGCCATATTAGGAGAAATAAATTTACTATTATTCCTCATTTGCTTGAATTATGTGAAGTGCAGCGAAAAAATGGTCATTTTAAGTTTGTCCGGATAATTACGATTGTTTGTGTCCTCTCACAGAATTCATTTTATACCTGAGGGGGATTATTCATTTTCTCAGCTTCTTCTTGTTTTCCCCTCTTCTGCATTTCTTAAAAAAAAAAATAAGGAGAACATTTAGTCTTCATTGTAAGTGAGAGCTCCTGTTTTTTCTTATTTACCCCACAGATCTCATATTCTCCTGGATCTTTAACGAGTATCCCACCTTTGTGAAGCAGGACACGCGTCGCTTCATCTCACAGGAGACGGGGAACCTTTATATCGCCAAAGTGGAGTCCTCAGACGTCGGCAACTACACCTGTTTGGTGACCAACACCGTCACCAAGACCCGAGTCCAAGGCCCGCCCACTCCACTGGTGCTCCGCAGCGATGGTGAGACCCTGTAATACTTTTAAGCTCACAGGTCCGTAAATTGTTGCTCGTTATTTATTTGTTTTTTATTTTTACTTTTGCATGTATGTATGTATGTATATATAAATATATATATTCGTACATATTAATATTTATACATTTTTTTAATTAAGGCACATTTTATGTAACTACAGAAGATAAGTATACAATATTTCTATTATTAGTTAATATTATATATAATTTTATATATTATACTTAAAGTTTATCTTTTTATATACATGCTGTATATATTTTGTATGATATATATGGTATATCTATATAATTTATATATTGTATTTATATTATTGTATGTATTCTCTCTAAAGTTAAGATTAAACCGGAAGCATTTATAAAATAGATAATAATAATTAATTATTTTCATTATTAATAATTATTAACTAATGAAGACCAGAGAAGGGGTGGGATTAAATAATTTTGAACTTCTTTTCGGACATGTGATGCAAATTGTCAGATTTTCTATCTATTTTTTGCTTTTTTAAATGTACTTTTGTTATTTATTTATTAATTTTCAGGTATTCACTGGGATATATAACTTTTGCATATTTAAACGTTACAGTATTACACATTCGAATGAAGGGACGTCATTCACTCATTCACGCATTCCATTATTTCACTCATAAAAGTAAAGAAACGCAGTTTTACAGTGCACAAAGGCGGCTGAGTGTTACGGTTCGATGATCAAACGGTTGGTGATGTAGAACAGACGGCACTATCGACGGCTGCCGGTGGTGAAAGACACAAAGCAAAACGCGCCAGAAAAGTGGGCAAGGCCTTGTAAGATGAACAAATGACATTCAAAGGTTAATTATCTCTTTCTTTACTAATTTCCGCATGTCCTTTAGCATGTGGATCTGGCGCTGTAGGCTGGCCTTATCAAGGCTCTCCAGCATAAAGGTCATTGTCAACACATAATCTAATTGTACCAGAGGATGCTCCTCAACACACTACAGGAAATATAAAGACAAGTGTTATTTTCTGTAGAAATGTCCCCTTTGGCATTGGCATTTATGTGGGTGTTCTTTTATCTTCAAATTATAAATGACTGATCAAAATCCCTCCGAAGAGTGAACGTCGCTTCTGCTCCTACAGATTTATACGTTTTGTTTCCGGAAAGTGTTCAAGTGTGACACTTAAGTTAAACCTCTATATTAGCACTTTATAAAACGCTTATTACCGATAAGTTGTTTTTTCTTTCTAAAAGTAGAGGTCCTCCCTGTAGATATATGAATATATTTAATTAAACCATGTTTAATTGACACCCATAGCAAAAAATAAACATTATTAGGCCATTAAAATCATTGCATTGGATCTGGGTAGATGGATGGAGGACTAACTTCTTTTCTTAAAGTTCTGTGAACATTTCAAAATAAAGCTGTTTGGAATATTTTCTTCTATTACATATAACTCACGTAACTAATTATGTAATTACTAAATTCCTGCCAAGTAATAAATTATAAAAGTTTGAGGGGAATCCAAATAAATTAAGAAGGATGAATTGATTTTTTAAATTGATTGATTTTATTTATTTATTCTGCTTTATCTTGGAGAGGAAGGACTTTTTCAGCCTTTTAAATGAATTCCAAAATAATTACACGACATAATTTAACTAAAAGTGTTTGGTTAACTTAACAATTGTGGTTTGGATCAGGGATTGATTGATCTATTTTGTCTATAAAGAACCCTAAAAAGCAAGTTTTAAAAGCACAAAAAATTTTTTTCACAAGATAATATTTGTTGATGTATTTGCCAATATAGGCTTACCGTTTTAAGCTAACTGTAATTACAACTCTACTACATTGCAATACAATGCATTCCTTAATGGCATTGATATTTTACAACAGATGTCATATTTATTGAGTTCCACACTGCTACTTCCATTTTGCTTATAAATTCAAATTTGAGGTATGTAAAATAATGCAAATGAAATTTACCCCCTAAATAGCATGAATTCCATTCTGCATATCTATAACTACCTTCACACCTGCTTACATTTATTTTCTGATGATGCTAATTTTGAGACGACATGTGTTTTAAATAATATGAAATGTAATATAACCATATTTAATGTAGTGTAGTAGTGGAGATATATATATATATATATATATATATATATATATATATATATATATATATATATATATATATATATATATATATATATATATATATATATATATATATATATATATATATATATATATATATATATATATATATATATATATATATATATATATATATATACAGCAGAACTCCACTATTTCACTACATGCTGATTTCACTTTAGAATTCAAACAACCTCTTAAAATCAAGCTACAGCTGATTGTCGTAATGTGGACCGGTAATTGGGTTTTTAGTATGTTTGTAGCGTTTAGAGGTTATTCCGTGGACAGAAACAGAATCCTCTTGCTTTTTGTTTATTGGAATACCGAATAGCTCGTTTGTTTTTTTCCGGCTTCCATCCTCTCTTTCGCATTAAACCTTTATTTCACCGAGATAGTGGATCTAGCAGTAAAATTCCTGGCAACCACAGTGCCGGGTTGTGAAAGCGCCGGCATGCACATTTAACATGTGTCTCCTACAAAAGGTTATGGTATGAGACAATTACCCGTCCACTTCGGCCTGTCTGCTTAAAATGGGTGATAGTGCTGTGGTTATGTTCCACTATAAGACAGTTGTGATAAGGATCTGAATTAGCTTTCACAGTCACTCAGGGAGCCATCCTGATAACGCATGCCTCGCCGAATCAACCAGATGAAATTGGCCTGTTTCCTCCATTTCCAGAGCTATTTGTGCAACACAGCTCGGAATTACGGCAATGTTGAAAGCCCATTGTTGCAGCGGTGGATGAGAGAGGCTTAAAATACCATGTTGTGCAACCGGAATTGCCGCAGCCAGGAGAAGTGAAAGCACCCCCAATTCACAAATCCACAAATTTGCCTTAGTGTTATTTAAGGGGAAAGGAAAGAAGCCAGGTGTGCTTTGCAAAAAAATGTCAGACGCCCCATTCTTGATTCGAGATTAAGACTGGGCTGATAGGAGAGAATCGTCATTCCCATCTGCTCCTTTATCCAGACTTTTTTTTCTTTTTTTTTAGCATGCACAGCAGCAATGTTATAATCCACATGAGCTGCTTCGGCGACAGTGAATGGGATGTTCTGTGGACACAGCAGCCATACCCAGGGGGATTTTATGGGCCCATATTTTTGGTTCATAGCTGTTAGCACTACAACAAGATGAAACCCATCTGGATATAAAAGCGCAAACCCTCTCTGAAATCTCAAAGTTTTCTTTTTTCTTTTTCCCATTTAACATCAGTGTGCTGCACGTCCAGTTTGCTTTAGATTGGGGCTTTTTTTCGTGCAGTTTTTTTTCTTTCTTATTCTCTTCAGAAGCGAAGAGCATTCTGTGACAGCGTGTTCCCGCTGCTCAGATCGCACAAGGTTGGAATACAGAAAAACATTTGGCTCATAATATAAAAAGGCCTTCACTGGAAAGAAAAAATGAAAAGCGTCACTATAAGCAGAGACCATCACTTGTGCTTTATATTCAATTGTTTTTCATCTTATTTACTTAATTTATTCTCTATTATTATGCTATATATACTACGTAGCTGACCGTGATGACCTCCGACAGGACCAGCACAACATTGACTGACAGGTTGAATGGTGCAGAAAATGACTCCCCAATCAGTCCTATCCACAGTCTAGGAATAAAACAGGTATCTTCATGAATAAACCTGTTGATACGACAGATGAAACCCATCATGGACTCAGCATGTAGGACCTTTTTCCATCAGAGGACGCAGCAGCACATTTACATCCTCCTTAGACTCCGATTGTTTGGAGTGGTATGCAGGACTGCAGTACTGGTTACAGCATAGTTACTCAATCCCCTGCATTGTACCATTTAGCACTTTGAGATATGATCCAAATGTAAAGTGCGTTATAAATTAAATGTATTATTATTATTATTATTATTAGCCCCTGATTGAAGTCCTCAAGTTATATGTGAAGTCATATCCGTTAAGAGTTTTTCATAATGCATTAAACCCGACTATTTGTGAGGAAGCTATGCCCAGAAATAAAATGGAAAAGTCATTTTCATGTTTTTCATTGAAAAGCAATGAAAATAACTGAGTAAAATATGAAATACACAAGATAGACCTAATCGAGTCCATTTATATTCACCAGATTTGTACTAAATCCAAACAAAGGTTGAGAAATGATGGCCCTCGGTTTTGGAGATAAAGCTCTCCCTAGTGTTGGTGGTAGATTTTTTAGTCTTCAACATTGGTATTGTAAAATTAAAAAACATTAGCGATCACGATTACAGCTGTGCTAATTATACCCCCCCGAAAAGTCGGCGTCCGCAGTAGATCCATTGTGTTAACGGGATAACTCAAAAAAACTGTTTCATGGGTCATTTCCAACCTTTATACTCACATTTATGTTCTACTGCTATTACTTATAATCATATATCCAATACTTATTACCACTACTACTACTACTACTACTGTACATGTATATTGCAGTACATACAATAGCAGTACCACTGCTATTGTATGTACATCAACACATACCGTCATCATTGTTGATTTGCTCTGTACACCAACATCAATTGCAGTTCTGTCCGTCCTGGAGGAGGGGCCCCCTACTCTGTTTCTCTTCCTTTGGTTTCTTCCCTTTCTTCTCTGTTGAAAGGGTTTTTTGGGGAGTAGATCCTGACCCTGACCGAGGGTCTAATGACAGAGGATGTTGCATCATGTACAGATTGTAAAGCCCATCGAGGCAAATTATGATTTGTGGTATTGGGCTATACCAATAACATTGTCTTGACTTGACTAGAACTTGGTGCGAGGAAGAACTGGATTGACTTTGGCAAAGGTCGGTTGTATACATCTGACACTGGGGGAGGATCTTCATCTATAAAAGTAGTTTTCGGGCCATAATTTGTCCAATGTATTCCTATTTTGGCACATTTGAATCCACTTGTGGAGATCCACCTTTTATGTATCACATTTTTACCATTATAGTTTATATTTTACTCTGTAGAAGGATATTTTTAACATAACATTTCTGTGGACACAACTTTGCATTTAATTTGAGGAATAATCAAGGGGATGCTTGTACAATGCAGGGGATTGGGGCCTTTCCGGCAATATACTTTTGCTGTCAGGGACGACAGCGTAAACCTAGTCTGTTCCATGTCTTGTCTGAAAGGCTGACAGCACTACACGTTTGACATCGATCGTTCATTCACGTCAAACGATGTGACATCAATGTGGACGCAGGTCAATCATGGCTACGGAATCAATCTATGTTTCGCCAACAACAAACTGTTATTATTCTGTCTTGGTATTCATTTGATTTAAAATTTAAAAGGCAGTGGCACACTGCAAAAACTCAGCTTTCAAATCATGAAAAATTATAAATGAATTTTAGCACTATATCAGTTAAAATAAGCAAAATGATCTGCCAACAGAAGAGGAAAATTTGACTGTTTTCAAAACAAGTTGAATTATTTATCCTCAAAGAACCAATATTTATCTTGAAACAAGCGTGAAAAGACTAAAAACATGTCTCGATACAAAGACAAATATTTAAGAATTATTTTCTCAATTTGTAGGAAAATGTGTAAAATTAGCAAATGCTCGTTCATTTATTTTGATATAAGACTTTATTTTAGGCTATATATCTTAAAAGAAGTAAGGCTACTTACTTACTTACTATTTACCTGGTATGGGGAGCTTTTTTATGAAAATAAGTTAAATAAGTTGTTTTCCCTGACATAACTCCCTAACCGTTGGTCCTATTTAGTCCAAATTCGGTGCACATGAATCAACTCGAGCAAATCTATCCTGTACATATCATATTCTACTTGAAAAGTTCATATTTTAGTCACTAGGGGCTGCAACTGTTTTCTGGACATACCTCAAAAAAATGTCATGGATCATTTCCAAATTTCATACCCACATCGACCGAGAAAGAACTAGTTTCATTTTGGGATAGGTAGGTTTGATATTTCTCATATTAGAGAGCTTCATCATTCAGGTTTTAAGGCCATATTTCTCAACCATCGATCAGATGTAGTCCAAGTTAGTCCAAAAACACGCACACAAAGCTTGAAATGTGTGTGCATACTTTTCGTATGCACACACATTTCATCAGCAGTATCCAGTATGGCTGCTCATGAAGGTTCCATGCGGTTTGTCTATGAAGTTTGTCCAAAGAGTGATTGTCTGTATAATCTGTATTTAAATCTCTTCAATGGAATTGCTCAAGGAATCAAAATGAATTTTAGTGCATAACAACAATGAAATTGCATCATATCGTATAAAATTATGTTCTTTTGTACCAAATTTTGCCTGAATAGCTTAGCTTGCTGGAGTTTTTTTTGTTCTCTTTGTTCTTTTTCATTGCACAATCTCTTTATCTTTCAGGTGTAATGGGGGAATATGAGCCAAAGATCGAAGTTCAGTTTCCAGAGATTGTCCATGTTGCCAAAGGATCCACTGTAAAGCTGGAATGCTTCGCTCTGGGAAAGTAAGCCCACTCTTATTATAACGGTTGTCACCGCCGCCGCATATCCTTTTTTGTGAGAGCGGTAACTCAAAATGTATGTCACAAATCATTTTCAAGGGGGAGCTTTATCCCCAAAAATTCTTGGGCCATAATTTTCGACTTCTGATCCGTTTCAGGCCATATTCTGTTTCCCGCTATCTTGTAAATATTGTGTCTTACTCTAATGGTTATGTCTAACTCTAACTCTAATTCCCATAGGATTTAGTCGCTAAGGGGAGCTTCTTTTTTTTTTACGAAAATACCTTTTTTCGAACTCAACTTTCGAGAAGTTCAATCAGGGGTATTGCTTGTACAACGCAGGGGATTGGCACCATTTTGGACATATATCCTTGCTCCCGGTGCCAACTAGGTCTAGGTCAGTATGTTTCCCAGCACAGAACGAATATAAATATGACCAGAAGAGTGGTTGGATGTTTTTTTTTTCCATGTGTTTCACCACATTGCTGCAATCGTCATGTGTTTCAAACTAGATTGGCCACAAGTCACAAATGAGAGTGCTGTGGTGTAATAAAGTTACACTATCAGACTCTGGAACACAATTTACTGAAGCCCAAAGTACTGCAGAGGGCATGAAATTGGTCAATTTATGGTGTAAAAGAGCTGAATTAGATTCTGAAGAGACCCAGGTCCTGGTGGTTGCACTCCTCGGCCTGCTTTTGCATTAAATGCTAAAGATCAATCTACATTCATTCAGGTTCATTTGTGCAATTTGTCCTCAATTTTGCAAAAAGAGGGACTGAGATGTGAGTGAATTCAGGTCCAGACAAGGAAAAGTTAAGTATTTTTAAGTCTGGTATTCTTCAGGAGATAGTCTCAACACTACTGATGATCACCATTTTAATTTGGCTTTCAAGCCATGACCCTTCTTTTCTTCTCGATGTCACGCCCTTGAATAAACTTCTCAAAGATCAGGATCTGCAGTTTAGCAATAAGCCGGTCACAGAAAGCTGAGATTAATTGTTGTTTCTCCTCTCACAGCCCGGCGCCATCCATAAACTGGAGGAGAGTGGATGGCGTGCCCTTCCCCAGGAAAGTGGACATGAGGAAAGCTAGCGGCGTCTTGGAAATCCCATATTTCCAGCAAGAGGACACCGGCATGTACGAGTGCGTTGCCGAGAACTCCAGGGGAATGAACACGGTGAAGGGAAAGCTCTCGTTCTATGGTAGGTGATGCGGGCGTACATGAATATTTGACTGAGGTGCGCCAGATCTGTCAGACCCGCTCAGACTGAGAGGCAGCGAAAGCAGACACCAGCGGTCTTATGAAGCAGACAGCGGCGATCAGCAGAGACTCAGGCTGAATGTACGAGAAGGGCGGCTCGTTTTAACAGCGCATCAAAATGATTAAAGGCTGTCAGCCATGATGCCTCTAATATTTTGATCCAGATTAAAGGAATGATGCCGATGAAGCCGAGCCCTTGGATGTGACCTTGTTGGTGATTCCTGTATTGGGTCCCACCAGATGGCATCACGATTGACGTCAAACTTGAGTGGGGATCAGAGCCGTTAAATTTACTATACATAGAGCAGTGGCACATATGTCAGGGACGTAATCTGCACAGCAGCATCTGGACAGGAGGGGACGGGGTTAGAGGATTCACTCATTGTCTCACAGTCACACCTTCTGAGTTCAGATACGAGGAGTCTGGATAACTTTAGCCACCACAATTTAACACCAGAAAAAAATACCTGACATATTTTCTTAAAGATGACGTCCAGCATATGACAAGAAAGGACCCATAACATTTTGAAGTGAATTTGTACGAAGGGGCGGAGTTTCATCTATCTCAAGAACGTAATAAGAAAATTTAGTTTCAAAAAAAAAAAAAAAAGCTTCCATAAAGCTTAAAGTGTAATTTTATACCCTCATAGACCATTTTGCGAGGAACACCTGGATTGATTTGGGGAAAGGTTAGTTATATATTTCGGACACAAGGGGTCGCTTTATCTTCAAAAGTTTTCGGGACATCATTTCTCAACCTGTTTCCGATTTAGTCCAAATTCGGGGTATATAAATCAGGGAGAATTGTCTTAGGTATGTCATAATTTATAATAGTAGTTCATATGTTTCACTCTAGAGGGAGCTTTTTTAGGAAAAACATTGCTTTTTTGGACTTTACTTCTCATCTGCATGTCCGATTTAGCCTGAATTTGTTACATATGAATCAACTGCAGGAGATTTATCATGTCTTTATCACACTTTACTCAAGAGGGGTTGCTTTTTTCCTGAAAAACACTATTCCAAACATAAATTCACATTTCACTTGAGGTCATCAATCAGTGGGATTGTACCAACATGAGGATTAAGGGCATTTCGAAGGACATACCTTTGGTTTCTGGGATAAGAGCGTAGGACTAGTTATATGATTAATAAATTACAATTATTTTACTGCAATGTCATGGGGATTGGTTGAATATACATTAATTATTGCTTTCACGGGTTGCTTCCGACAATATTAACATGTAACTGAGTGAAAGGGTGCTATGTGCAACAATCTGTGAGTAGGACGTCATTGTCGATGAGTCATATTGTGAGGGTCAGACTCTCGTGAGGACTAATGCTCGTAGGTATAATGACATAATGGAGACACTGAGCTGCATTGGCAGATGTTTCTGCTCTCTGAGTGCTCTCTATGTCTTTGTTTATGGTCTTATGGCCACCTCAGAACCAAAACTACTTATTATTATTATTTTTATTATCATCTTTTGTATTCACCCATACTGCGTAGGTAATCGTAGTGACAAAACGTCTCTTGCTTCACAAATTTAAAGTCTGGTAACTGAAATAATAATTTAAGTATTCATGAGTGAATTGGTGAAGTAAATCCATTCCATTTGTATTTTTATTAAATTTCAGCTGCCTCTTCTTGTTCTCTGAAAACACTGGATGAATTTCCCTTCCTCCTCCACCTCTCTCTGTTTTCTCCCCTTCAAGTCATGCTGAGTCACCAAATAATTCATTTGGGGCATTAAACAATTTACCATTATTTACAACAACCTGGAAGCTCTGCAGCTTTTTTCACTATAACCGCCCAGGAGCACGCTGTGAACCAGCCAGCTTTAATTTGTCCTTTTGAGCTGTGGCTTCTCTCATTTCTGATCTGCTGTGTCAATCTCGCACTCTCTTTCTGTCCCCCCCCCCCCCCCCCCCCCCTCCCCCCCGCTGTCTGCAGGCAGGTAATGAAAATCAGTGATCTTATTTTGAACTCCCTTTGAATTAGGCCTTTGAGACATTTGTCAGCAGTGTATGCCAATGGGGGAATCGATAAGGCTATCTGTTGCACTTTCAAGTAAGCCAGTGTGAAAAAAGGGCAGAAATTAAGGTTTTTTGATGGGGGCACTATGGTGATTGTTAAAAACATACTCAGTCAGTGCATCCAGGGGAAAAAAAGAAAAAAATAACGCTGTCTGGGTTTGTTTGTTTTTCAATTGTATAGTAGGAATAGTGTTTTTAACTGAGGTAGAAATTCTTTAACCGTGTCGTATTTGGAGATTTTAGATGCATAATTTTGCTTCCAGGCTTGAGGTAGAATTAAATTGATTAGTTTCCCTTAGTTTAGAAGAGTCTTTACTCATAATTCCGTAGAAGCGATGGACTTGTTTTGTTAAATTTCCCTCCCTGAATGAGAAGCTGGGAAAAGAAATGGACGTCCGTTCTTTCATCGATCTTGATATTACTCAGGGGAGGTGAGCATAAAGCAAAGCTCTTAGAGGTTAGTTTGTTCTTCTTTGTATTCACGTTTGTGTTGCTGCGGACTTACCGCTGCATTCTCTGAGAGTGATTGCCCTGATAAGGTAAATTCCCATCTCTCTTTGGCTGTGGACGCGTGGCGTCTGCTCTGATTGTATGCTCGTTTAGCCTGCTGTGGGCAGAGATGGGCTGCCTGCTTTCATTTGCTATGTGTTGACGGCGAGTCGATACAGTCACTGCAGGTGAAGGATAGAGTGAGGGACCCTGACAGCGACGAAAACAACACTGCGGTCCTAAAAGGTGCAATGGGTTGGGCGGCGCCGACCAGGCTCTGAAGGAGGATTGCGGTTGCATGAATAGATGTGATGGTAAATGACGAGTCTCTCATAGACTTTCAACCATTTAAGCAGATACGGCGGCGCCGTATATATATATATATAAAAGATGAATGAATACACCAATCAGCCCTGATATTAAAAGCACTCCCATCATATTGTCTAAGTTCCCCTATTGCTGCTAAAACATCCCGTCAATGTTTTGACACCTTTCTATCAGAATGGGCATGAACTGTTCTATTTGTACTACAGTAGTTCTTCTTTGAGATCAGACAACACCGAGCCTTTGTTCCCCAGGCACATCAATGAACCTCGGGTGGCCATCTCCTCGTCAGCTGTTTCACCAGTTGTCCCTCATTAGACCACTTTTGTAGGAACTAATCACTACTGATGAGGAACACCAAACAAGACCTGTTGTCCAGTCATCACAATTTGGCCCTAGTCCAAGTCGGTTTGATCCTTTTTTTCCTTGTCCCAATACATCAGCACTGAGAATACAATGTTGACTTGCTGCCCAGTATATCCCACCCACTAACAGCTGCCATTGTAACAAGATAATCAATATTATTCTGACTTCTCTTGTCAGTGGTTATAATCGTATGGCTGATCAGTGTATGATAATTCATCTGTCAGAGTGTCTTTGAGGTTTAGACTATAGGATCAAAGGCTGTCTGCTCTGTGCGGCAGCAAGAGAGCTAGCTTCCACCATGGGGTCCAGAATATGGTGGTGATGGTGGTGGTAGCGGTTGATGTCTCCGCTGAGACGGAATGATGGATTTGAAGATTGGGAGTTTTTGCTCCCAAATCCACCAGTCCATGAATGGCAGTTAACGTATATGGCTCAGGTTAACGGGGAGGGCTCAGGTAACAGAAGCAGCTGCAGCTGTTAACAGGATATGAAGACTTTTAAAGGTGTTGGTGGCAGGGTGATGGGAGAAATAAGCGATGCTCTGGTTGTGCAAAAGATAGTTTTCCTGACTTAACTATTTTAAGAGTTTCATCGTCACACAATTATATGAACTGAAATTTGTATTACTAGTTCGCATTCTGTGAGGGGTTGTTTTTTGAATGCAAAGCTAGCATATATGGTGCATCATGCCGCTTTCAGAATCGATATCTGGTTTCTGTAGCAGGATAAACATCAGCATAGGGTCGAATGGGAATTTCCAATTTTTTAACTTTTTGCTCTGAAGCCAACAACGCTGCATCCACTCAGGTTAAATATTAATGACCTCGGCATACCTCATGCTGCTGCCTCCACTGCCAAAGGGATCATATAGGCCAATAGTCTGATTTATGAGCCAGAAATACATGCGTTTCTCTGTTACTGAATTGGATTATGGTGTTGAATCTATGCTGGACACCGACATAAATACACGAGACGGCACAAATACCCCCCTCGGGTCTCTAAATCTACCTCTTTTTATCAGTCCTCCCTTTGTGTTTCTGAACACCCACGCAAGAACTCACACTGTTCAGCCGCTCACACATCGACGACATGCTGAAGCTGTATTTCATAGAGATATTGCTGGGATACATTTGCAGTTATTGGATTTCTGTTTTAGCTTTCCTGCTTTACTCCCAGGCAAATATTGTATGTCTGGAGGTAATTACAACCTGGTCCTGAAAAGCCTCCACAAAGGTCATTTCCTGCCAGTGACTTTAGGACAGGTCTGTGCGATGGACGGCGGCTGTCAGCCATTACTCTCATCCCGCCACTGGCCTTGTGTGATGTAGGGTGATGCTAGCTTGAACTACACATCACCCAGAATATACACAGCATTAGTCAGATACGTCTACAGTACTAGTCCTGAGCACCTTAGTCGTTAACTAGCCTTGAGTTACATGCATGAGACGGCTAGAATCAATTCTTCCTCTGTTTAATTATACCATCATTTAATTAGATTGTATCGAATGGAGGATTTTTACTGCGACAGTAGTGTCACCTTTTATGTATATGGATCAGGTTTTCATTACTTTTCTCCTGCCAGGAAGCAGGAAGGAGTCGTAAAAGGAAAACTTCAGCAGTAACTCAACCTAAGCTAACGGCAATAAATGCAAGATTCAACTTCCTGTCAGAAAAATTCAAGACAGAGAAGGCAAGCTGCTCTCACAGTATGTCGTCCTTGCTAGCTGTCCGTCAACCATGACATCACCGCAGCTGCCGTCTTCATTGCAGTCAACATGGCGTGTCGGGTTGCTGCCTTTCCTCCAAATACAGCATATAAAAGAGAAAATAAATCAAAAGGCATTTCACCCAAATTAATTAGGTAATGCTAAATTATTCTTTTTCTCTTGTACAATCCTCTGACTCATCTTTTCTCATTGTATTTTGTCTGATTTTGAATCCCGTAGATTTTCCTCTATCGTTTCAAAAACCGCTAAATCGTCCTCCATGACTTGATATCAGAAGTAGCTGCAAAATACTGAAAACAAAGCTGCTTTCTTATCAACATGTTCTGTGCATGATGGAGTTTGTAGTTTGAGAAGGATGTCTAGGGGTTCTTATGAGATGCTTAAACCAAAAATTGTCTTTAGTTACTGAGGTAGTCATAAGTTCACAAGTCAGAAGTCCATAATATATTGTAGAGGCCCAACACTTTACAATTGTCTTTGCCAAATCCAATCACTGATGTTTATAAAGTCTGACCGGCCGATACCAATTTTGGCTAATTTTTATTTTACTTTGTCTTGAAAGTTTTAAAACCATAATTGACCTCATACTCACATACTTACTTAAATCTAAAGGGGCTTGTAGCTGACTCGTAGTTTTGTTAAACTTGTTATATTCCTCGGGGTGATTAATAGAAAAATATATGGATACACACACAGCAGGTTTAGACATTCTAATACAGAAATACTGCATATGAAAAAATGTCAATTTACAGCCATATTTAGATAGTTAGAAATATTACGCATCACTTACCCCAGAGTATACATGGTATTTATTTTTAAACATTAAGAAATATTGACTCTTTTTGCACTCTGTACTAAACAAACCATCCACCATCTTTAAGCGCTTATCTCTTGAAGGTGTTGTGGTTTGGAGTCAATCCCGTCTGATACTGGATAATCTTTTTAAACTTACTAAATGTGCTCTCTATAATAACAGTATTAGAAATACATATCCTGTGTATTTTTGTATTAAAGTATTAATCCTATGCTCAGGTTCGCATGATATGTCTATCATACAACGGTTATGCTCCGATGTAAATAACCGTTATACTGATGAATAAGAGTTTCCTGCATCGTTTTTCATTGTTAGTCATCTTTTTATGTGAATACTGCAAGTAAAATAACGGTAACCCTTCCTTTTACAGTCTCCTAAATACTAGCTATTTACCTGGTAAATATATGGTTATAATAATGCATTATTGGGTTATTTTTAATAGTACATTTTATGTAAATACAGAGAAACTACAACTGAAATCCTTTTAATTTACCTGTAAACATATGGTAAGTTATTATATACTTTTGAGTTATAACCGCTGGTAATAAATATGTAAATGAAACAAAACTACAGATCAAATACTAGGTATTTACACAGTAAAAAATGGTGATAATAATTTATTATTGGCTAGTTATGATGATGTAGTAAGACCATGGTAGTTACATAGTAATTACATGGTAATAAAATGGAAATAAACGAGGATGCTTACTGGGAACACCGGCTTGTTTTGCTTGGTTATATTTGAGAACCTGGTACAAGTTTGCGTTTATTGCGAGAGAATGGGAAAAATATGTAATGGATCCAATTTAATGGATATTTATTAGGTAAATATCTAGTATCTCTGATGCAGTTTATTTGTATGTATCTTTGTATTACTGCTGTTAATGAAACAATATATGATATATGATAATATACCAGGTAAATAACTCGTATTATACTTGTAGTATATCTCCATTTATTTACTAATCAACAGCTATAATGACCCAATAATATATTATAGTTTACCATGTAAATACCTTGTAAATCACCTGTAGTTCATCTTTATTTATCTACTAATCAACAATGTTACTGACCACATAATATGTTATGATTTACCAGGTAAATACCTAATATTTTCATTGTTGATTCTCTAAATTATTGCATGTATGACCAGTGGTAATTACTTAATGATACATTATTATTACCATATATTTACTGGGTTAATATGTAGTCATAAAGGGGACAGTAAAAGAAAGGCTTACCAAAATAACTTTTTTGTTTAATTTAAAAGACATGAAGTATTGTCATACTTCTGTAGTTCCTGCAGCCTTCCTCTGAAGACACACACGATGGCAGAAATGAGTGCAACCTCCTGTTACGGCTTGTAATTGCTCTGAGCCCACGGTGATAATTGAAGGCGACTTAGATAAACATATAAACAGTCTCACCCTCTCCCCTTCCCTTCGTCTGGCTTCTACGAGATAGACACTCAAAGTGAGGAAGTCACTTTGCAGTCATTTAAGTGACTAAATCAAAATGAAAGTGGGAAATCTAAATTGGTTCGGTACATTTCTAATCTCTGTGGAAATTATGGCCTCTCCTAATTTCCTTACAGCCACGTTAAATTAACAGCTTCGGTTCACTCTGCACATTCTCTATGTTTCCAGCTCCTCCTCATCTCATTGAGAAACCTGAAGATGTCCAGCAGCTCATAGATGACTCGTTGACGTGGGAGTGTAAAGCCACAGGGAAGCCGAAGCCTTCTTACCGATGGATGAAGAATGGAGAGAACCTGGAGTCTGCAGAGGTGAGACGGAAAAAAAGATTTCATCCCAAAGTTACTCATTGCAGAAGCTTTGGCACAGCTGTTTTTTTCATTCTCCTGCCTGAACAATAAGTGCCTGAACGACCTCGAACCAAATTTTCAAGGTTCTATTGCTTTGTTTTGTTCAGGCTTTGCTAATTAGCGCGCGGTACTGTCTTCTTCAGTACGACGCAGCGCCTCCTGATGTCACTCACTTCTGCAGAAACATTTATTTGAAAGAATTTAGACCGCCTCCTATGCTAGGAAACATGCCAAAGTGGAAAGCACATGACGTAAAAGCTGCTCTAATCTCCTTTTAAATCGCTCTTCACCAAGTGCGGTTATTAATCCTGGGCCAACAAAGACAAAAAAAAAAAGGAAGATTTCACAGTATAAACACTCTATATCCAGTTGCACTTGAGCTTTCCGCCCACTCTGAAGTCCCATTAGGAAAACAATGATGAGAGATGAGCCTATTTGGCTCCAGTCAGCCTACCTGTATATATCTAACTGAAATCTGTTGTTGGCATTTGCAAAAAATATGATTCCATTCATCATATTGGATTATTGCGTGTGACCCTTTGGCCATGTTGTTTAGGAGAGATTGATTGGATACTCCAGCACAGCTTGCACCTGATAAATACACTGACATTATGTTAATTTGCTTCATTATGCAAAAAAAAGGCAGTAAACACACCAGAGGATATCGATCAGTGGTTGAATGTTACACGTGTCGCAATTGTGAAGCCAGTCTGTTGTTGCCTTACTTGAGGCAACACTTGAACGGCTTAGCTTCTTCCTCACACGCGCGCAGACTTGGCTTCATATCAGGGAAGAGTAATCAACAATCCGTGTTGCCGCTGGCCAGCATTTTTATCAAAACCCTTTACAAGGTAACAACACTGTTTGTTTATTAAGAATAAGGCAATCCGTCTGCTTTTACGTGTGAAGGAGGGGGAAAAAAAATATGTATACATATTCAAATTCTCCTAGTTTGTAGTTTCTTTCAAATAATGCCTGATGGCGGCAAGTGACGGGCAATTTCTGGTACGTACTACTTCATCAGATTTTCATATCGCTGAATCTGAATCGCTGAGTCCAGGATGTTGTAGAAACATCGTGCGAACGCGGTTACTCAAACACTATTTCATGGATTATTTTTATACCCCCATAGATCTTAGGATGAGGAACAACTGGGGTGATTTTGGGAAAGGTCAGTTGCACATTTCAACACAAGGGGGGGGGGGGGGGCTTTATGTCCAATGCTTTTCAACCATTAGTTGAATTTAGTCCAAATGTATCACATATGAATCGACTCGAGGAGCTCTAAAATGTTTATGTGAGATTTAATAATAATATAATTACATAATCATACAATGATTTGCAAATGTATTATTATTATTATTATTTATATTTTACTCACTGGGGGGAGCCTTATTTAACAAAAAACACTGTCTCCCGGACACAACTTCCTAATTTTTGGATCGATTTAGTCCAAATTTGGTGCAAGAATCGTGAATCGTAAATCAATTATATGTCATTTGGAATCGACACCATGACATATAACTTGTACTTATCTAATATCTGACTTCCCAACTTCCCAATATCATTTATCTGACTTCCCAACTTTTGGTCCAGGTTTAGTCCAGATTTGGTGCATAAGAATCAACTCAAAAAAATTTACACACTACACACTACAGGGAGATCTTTTCCAAAAAACACTGTTTTACGAACTTAATTTCACATTTAATTTCAGTTTAACCGGGGCAACTGATAATACAAATCAGGAGATAGGCTTTTTATTTTGGGATTTAACACGGCTATTTTTGGGCGACGGCATTGAATTATTTATTTTCTTCTCTTACTCATTTTATCCTCAACTAAATTTATTCATGTGTAAACACACAAGTTTATGAAACTACTCGCACTATCTGGATGCAAAGCACTGAAATTTAGGCATGATTCAAGGTTCCCCTCAGTGCACCGGACGTTGTATTTCCCCCCACAGACATAATAAATGGACGTATTCCCTATGCATGGGTGAATGGATTAATCAGCAAAGGTGGTACATTGTTTGAAATGCCGCCATTAACCACAGCGGCTTAATGAGTGGAAGAGGGAAAGGTCAATGATGTAAGGAGCAGTGGGGAGAGGATGCGTCATTTGTTGTTATTTATTACAGTGAATCAATTGAGACCTTTCTGATGGTGTAGTTCGCTGCAACTTATTTCCGCTGACAGTTTTCTCACTTTGAGCAACAGAAGCCGAGTGATCGATCTGTAAACGTAGGGAAAAATAAGTTGTGTCATGTCTGTCAGGAAAGTTAACCTTGCAGCAGTGGATTCTACAAAAGGATCAGTTTTCCTGTCGCTGAGAGGACGGCCATTCAATCAGTCAATGTCAGTTATTTAAAATATTTAGGGGGCCCAACTATTCCTAGTGTTCCACCTTAATAATAGTTCCTCTTAAACTGGTCTAGGGCTCTTTGTCAGACAATCAGTTAACGTGTCACTTGAGTTTCAGAAGCAGCTAGTGAGACTCCTGGTATCCCGCTAAATGAAGCTTTGTTGGAATGTTTCTTTTCTAGTGGCTGTTTTCATCTCAGGGATTTCACTCTGCTGCTTTATCGACAATGGCTGCAGGATTAAGTGGCTGCGCAATTAAAAGGAAAATCCATTGTGAGCCAAGACTTACAGGAGTGTGGAACCTGAGTACAGAAGGTCTACAGTAGTGGATTTGTACTGAGGTTAGTCCTCATAGTGCTCCTGTGTCAAAGCCTATACATTTCACGAACGGGTGATCTAATGCAGCCGCTACCTCCTGAGTAGGAAGGGAAGGTCGTTTTTGTTTTTCTCACCTTCGCCGCTCATTCACAACAAGTGCAATAAACAAATTGCAAAAGAGCTTAGAGCTTTTGTTCTTGCTTTTTGGAAAGCCACTCTCGAGCTGAGTTCATATCTACTCTCAGTTCCGTCTCACTCGAGCATTTGCAGTCGATTAATCCAATATCTGCGGATAGAATGAGCACATTTCTTTGTCCTGCTATATTAAAGCATGCGAGGACAAAGGTGGAGCTAATCTAATTAAAATCATATAATGATGTAGTTTTCCATGAAGTCAGTTCATAAGTCTGATTTGAATTAATAAATGCCCCAAAAAGAATAAAACATTTGAAGGAACGATCTTTCCGTAGAATTTTTTTCCTTGGGAAGGAAATTAAAGCGTTAATGTAAATGTAAATACTCAGATAGGCTTTAATGGCAATTTGAGAGAGCCAAATCTCCCGAGAGCAATCAAACCTCCTGAGCTCACTTTTCCACAACATAAAAGTAATTTCCTTGCGCACATATACACATTCCTGCTCCTTTATATCAACTACATCAACCTGGTGTTGTTGGCAAATGACATTGCCAATCATTTTCCCTCAGCATAAGGCGTGCAGATGGTACCCGCAGGTCCCTGCATGAAAAACTGCTGATTTTAGAGGAACGTCATGCTTAATTAATAGCAGCCGTGATTGGGAGTGCTTTCCACACTCAGACGGATATACGCCACCGTTTTGCCTCCTTCACCAGCAGGGATGTTCGCCCCTGCACATCCTGAGCTGCACGGCATTATGGAAATTTCAGGCAGAGACCCTCTCAAACGCAGGATTAGTTTGTGATCTTTCAGCGAGGATAGCCTCTACTCTTTTCATATGACGGTACCTAAATCAATCCGAGTTCAGGGTGCTCAGACACCCCGATGGAAAGGGTGCTAATGACATTATGGGTGAGCCCGAGGAGACGCAGTAGAAGAGGGTCACGGCGAGATAGAACATGACACAGCTGCACAGAAACGTATGAAAAAGATTTACCGCCGTAGCGAAGGAACGGAGTGACAACCCGTGTTCCAGGCGATAAATCTATATCCAGGATTAAATGTCCGACTGATGCATTGATCCAGTTTTGGAGTTTTTAGTTCATCATGCTCAGCCTTCCTTGACTTGATCTTAATTTGATGGCTGGGCGATGTGCGGGATCTGTCCAGCAGTAATGTGAAAACGATGGTTCGAGCCGATACGGAGGAAGTGTTGCTTGACAGTGTAAACAGCGTTTGGTATGGATGTGGCATAACGATCAGAAAAGCCATTTTCACAATGCATTATAGCTCAGATGTTCTGATATCCCTTCCCCTCTCATCCCCTCCACCTGCTGAAGGGGAAACAGACCCTGTGGTGCCGTCAGAGATATAAATAGGGCATGGTTTTTATATCCCTCTCATAAACATGCAGATTGATTAGGGTCATTTTCTGCTAGCCTGCCTCCATCCACCCAAGCCTTTCCCTCCATTAGTGATGAAAACCTAGATTTATTGCCACGTCTGTCACTTCCAGACTATAATTCACTGCCCCACTGGCTGGCTGCTTTATGTAGATGAGCACTGAGGATAAGGCATATTAAAGGCATGCATCTCTCTGTCCATAGGAGCACATACAGGTCTCCAACGGGGCGCTGTCATTCAGCCGTCTGACCCTGTCCGACACAGGAATGTACCAGTGTGTGGCTGGGAACAAGCACGGCGAAGTCTACTCCAACGCCGAGCTCAGAGTTATAGGTAAGACACAAATCTTCACATGCATCCAAACAGAACACGAGCCAGCAAGCCGGTGTGTGCGCGAGCATTCATTTGGCCATATTGGTTCCCAAGTTTGCCCCGTCCCCTTCCCCTACTCAATAACACCTCATGACCTCCGGCCTCTCTCTTATTGGCCGCTAATTGAAAAGCATTAATTATAAGATGAATGCGTCTGTCTGACAGTGATGTGTACCGGAGCCGCTCTGTTCTCCAGCCTCGCCCATCCGCCCCGTCAAAACTGTCACTCTCTCGGCTGGCAGCGGCTCTCGTTCAACATTCACTCACCGCTGTGTCGCTTCCTGATCATGTTCCTGATAGGAATCAGCCTCAACAAAGGCTGAGTGTGTCTGGTCAAACTCAAGGTGGAGTTTGAAGAGCAGAGCGGCACTGAATCAGACAGAATCTGAAAGAAAACACAGATTTTTAAAGAGGCTTCTCGCCGAGGAAGCGTTATTCTTTTCGGACCGAACAAGACGGAGAATGATAATTAAGCCACATTGATCTCTTCGGCTCCCCCACATTAATTGTGGTGGAGCCGTTGCTGTTTATCTTTATGATTAGAAGGGATTCTGTTTGTAAAGAGCACCTCTGAATCAGCCGTGGTAATAATGCAAACTATTAGCAGACTCATTCTACCAAATGATCAGGGATAAATGTATTATCAGATAAAAAGTCAGAGGTCATTTGGAAGGAGAAGAGATGGGAGGCTTTATAAATACTGGTTTTCAATATGCTGCTCGTGTCTCAGCTGTTGCTCCAGATTTCTCTCACAACCAACTGAGGAGTCAGACGCTGGTGAAGGTGGGAGGAGACGCGCTCATCGAGTGCAAGCCCAAGATGTCTCCGTGGGGTGTGGTCTCTTGGCTGAAGGGCAGCGAACCACTCCGAGAAAGTGGCAGGTAAGATTTTTTTATCACATTTGATGACGGTTATATGGCGCGTTCTCAATAATTCAAGCCTGGTATGGATCCCAGGAGCAGAGGTGCTCAAAGTGGGTTCCTTAGACCCCTGGGTGTCCGTGAGCCATAGCCACAGGTTCCGTGAAATAATTTAGCATAAAAATTGTGCCCTATCATTAAAAATGCAAACGCACTCAGCACTGAGAACAGAGGGTCATTGAACACAACACAGTGATGTAATTGCTCTACGTGATTCCGTGAGTGTTTTGCATCAATTTGTCATTTCCCCTTTCCAGTGCTCCTATGTGGCGGTGCACACTAATTCCCCCCTATTATCAATAATAATCTTCATTTCACAACCCAATTAACTGCAGGACAATTAAGTTTACTCACGTTTGGCTAAAGCCCTTATAGTTGACTTGTTCTTTAGAAACGTGTTCATTAATCTCAACTATTTGCAGGTGTTTTCTGGTCTTCCTTAGCTTAGCGTTTAGCCCTTCTCTGGGCTAAACGCTTCCAAAGTGTTCCAAAGTGTGTGAAAATACCAATCGTGTAACATCTCATTTATGTCAATTCCTTCCTTCATCAAGAGAACGACCAAGTTACGAAACATACATGCAGATTCTTAATGAGGTATCTGTGAGAACATTTAACACCTTATTACCCCATAACAACCCAGAACCAATAATGAGGGAAATAAAATAGACCAAACTGACCACATTGATTACATTCCTGAAATCATTTTTGAAAAGCTGCCCTTTTTCAAAGATCTGGAATGTTAAATAAATATTATATCTGGATTTTATGACTGTTTTTCCTCATTTCATGATAAATAGCTTTGATCGATATTTTTGCTTACAAATACATATTTACCCTTTTTTATTTCCAGTTCCACAAGATATATGAAAATGATAACTTTACTGAGGCTCTATAAAGTGCAAATGTCATGACATTTGTTAATATAATTGTTTAATATGTGGTCAGAACAGGGAAAGATATCAACACATTAGAATTGTTAAATGGATTGAAACATCCTTTAAGACCTTGAAGAAAAAGAAACAAGCTGATGATGAGCAAAATGTCAAAAATCCTTGTCACCTGTAACCTCAACACATTTAATTAACTTTTATGGTTTTGGCTTCAGCAAGTGCACCAAGTGACTTTATGTTTCATTTTACAAAGTGGTTTTGGAGATTAATGTTAAGTGCTCTTATTTTGTAGAGCTGAAGTTGAGTGAGTCAGTTTGTAGTGAGGGTTCTGCTTTAATGAGAAAATAAAGTACAAGCGGGACATACGTCTCCCTCCCAATGTGGCAGCTTGGTCTGTGACCCTCTGCTTCCAAAAAACTTCAAAAGCGGCCCTTCTTTTGGATGCCCCTCTAGTGTACTAGTATAAGTAGCGAGAAAATTCCGTGTGGACATGGAGTTGAGGTAGATGCCTGGGTCAAAAAGAGGACTTTCACCGTGGAGACATGTGCTCCAGCTGTCATATTTTGGAGAGAGAACATGGACGAAATCATCCATGTTTTTGGATGATTGGTTCTTTGAATTTCATTCACCAAAACAGTATGCAAACACCGTATCACTCCTTTTACTCCTTCAATGCAGGCTGAGGCCAGCTCTCTCAATATTGTGCTGCAAGACTCATTGTGTAAGTTGATGGGTTTGTCTTCATTGTGTTCCTCATGTCCTACTCTGCTGTATTTCCCAGTCCATCTCTGACTTTCAGTCTCCACACAGGTTAGGTCCAGCAAACTACTATAAGGGAAAGAGAAATCATTTGATACAGAATAACTACCGGTACGTTAATTAGGCCTATAAAGTTATCCCTAGCAGAAAGGGTCTAACCTTGATAAGTCCGCAATCCGCTACATATACAAGCAGTCTCTCTGATAGAACTCCTCAAACTAAATGTGAAGTTATGTCCAAATAAAAGCTCCACCTTGATTTCCCAAAATCACAAACTTTTCGGGGATATAATTAGACTCCCGGTGTCACTCCGACTCTCTCTCTCTCTTGCGACTGATCTACCCCACTGCCACAGCGGCGAGTGTAATAGAGCCTAAAACTCAAAGTTCAAATGGTACCACAGTTTAAGTTATGACTTTGGACCAGCAAAAAGGTGAGACAAATCTAACTTTGCTTTCCATTTATTACTAAAAGTACTTATAGGACACTTATTTCTGCTCATGACGTTCAATGAAAACAGCATTTATGATGCCAGTTGTTTTGTATCTGATCCCATTCATAAAGCCTCGTGTGGCAATGATCATACGGAGACAAACAGTTTCGTCCACTCTCCTCCGCCTTTGACTGGTTCTGTATCTTCACACGGAGGCACATTGGTATGGAGAGGAGGGCTTTTAGGGGAGGGGCCAAGGGATTTTACTTTGAATATCTGCATGCTAATGCATCCCATTGCTCCCGAAGGTTTGCTTCAGAGCAGACACACCTAGCATACATTTGTTCACTAAATTCCCAAGATGCAAGTGTGTTGAGTCTGTTTTTCTCTGCTGGATTTGTTCACATGTAACCCGGTTGAATAAAGTTAACTTTTAATTGAAGTTACGCTTGTTGGGCAAAGATAAAATGAAACTATATTTTTATGGCTTTGTTTTGATTTTCAGTCAAAGTATTTTTCAGTGTCAACTGTTTCAACAATCTTCTTCAAATAAAAATGTTTAAATACCAACTTTTCCTATTTAAAAAAAAGATTTTGAATAAAAAATGTTAGTTTCAGTTCCAAAAGTCACTCCTGTAGCCCTCTAGAACCATAAATTGATGGTTCGGGCTGGAGACCTTTCATTTCACCACTCTATGCTCCCCTTTGAAAAAAAGAGCATTCTGCTCTATGGGCCAAAGAGCAGAATGCCACTTAAACTCTTCTATAATATATCAGAATATTCCATTTGGTTGGCAAACAGTCATTTTTATGACCAACTATTAGGTCACTCAGTGGGACAAAGACTTGCCTAATGCAGTCACTATAGCATATTTTTATTGAAATTTGTCAGCAGAAAGCTTTCCCGAATCATCAGATGTACTAATAACATTTTAAATAATGATAATGCTGATTGTTGACTGATTAAATTGAACAATATTGAGATCCCATATAGTCATTGAATTTAGCAGCCGAGAGGTCTTCCTCTATTTCCCCTACATCCTTCTGCATACAGCCCAAGTAATGCCGCATGGAAAACATCATTTCATGAGGGGATCAAGAGCCTTTTTTTGCAGTGCGATGACCATTCTCCTGAAGCCTTCATCATCATACCACATATCCTTGGGCAAATCAAATGTGACTGAATTCCAGCGTGTCTGTGTGAGCCGGATGGATGCAGCTAACAGAAACAGCCTGAACAATATTCTAAAAGTCTGCTCCACAATTCAAGGAGTGAAACAAAAGACACCTGAATTCCTTTTTGTAAGCAACAAATCATTCGGAAACCAATGTGTTCTCTGGCTTCTTCTGAACTTGTCCTCGCCTCAGGTTTCTCTCTGTTGCCATCCCAGCGTCGGTACTCTCTACCTATCTGCAAGTCAAACTTGTACGCAAGAACGTTTATCCCCTCAGCATTAAGACTTTCATATAAACAAACATAGTTTTTGCACATTATTTATCTTTGTTTTTAACCGATTTTTCTTATTTCACATTATTTCCATTTTTAACTCCTTGTGTATTAATCCATATTGTGTTTTTGTGTGACTGTGATTTGTGCATGAGCTGCTCACAATGAATTTCCCCTGGTGGGATAAATGTAATTGTTTGTTTGTTTGATATAGATCTTGGTCTATTCAAGTTAGGAAAGTTTTTCTAGACATTCACGCATTCATCATACCGCAGTTTGTATTGTGCTTTCAAGAGTACGGACAAGTAAGTGTTGTGTCTTTGCGGCACAGACATAATTCTAAAACTCTGTGATGTAGGTTGATCTGAATTAATCCAATGTTTAAGTTCTTTATCTCAACTTCTGCTAACATTTTAGCTTCCATAGCCTTCTTCTCAGCAATAGGAGAACATAAGAGGAGGATATCATTTGAGATCTGGCAATTTAAATCAGGTTCTGTACAGTTGGCTCATGATGTTACAAGGTGAGGATAAGATGATCAAAGAGTAAGTAGCATTGGATGAAAGTAATAGATAAACAGGAAGTGCTGTGTGATTGGTTCCATTAAGTGTGTCCTGAGGTCACAAAAGGTGTGTACGTATGACCAAAATAAAAAAATGTTTGTGTTTATAGCTTTTAGTCCGTTCAGAGAAAACGTTTTACGGTAAAGTCATCATTCAGTCCAGCAGGTGTCATTTGAGTGTGGAGATTCAGTAGATCTCTCTCTGAGTGTGCAATTTTTCGTAGGTTCGTAGGTTACCCTACTGTTCCAGTCACATGTTTGTAGGGTAACCTACGAACCTACGAAGGTAGGATTTACACTTCAGTCCAGTGAAGTGTAAAGTGGGTGGAGGACCATGCTTGGTTTCTTCTACTGTTTGGCCATGGCATAGTCCATATTCTCTGTGTGAATGGATGTTTTGTGTTCTGAGATGCGTTGTTTGAGTGCTCTCTTGGTTTTTCCCATGTTCGCCTGTCCACAGGGGCATGTGAGAAAGTATTCTATTCTATTGTATCCTTCAGAAAGGATGGTATGGATGTTACAAGGCCTTTCCGTCCACAAATTTGGTTAATGGTTCCGTGATGAATTGGATACCTTAAACAATGGGTGTTAGTTGGGGGGTTGTTTGCATTTTTTTAATGTATTTTAAGGATACTACAAATGATTGGTGTTATGGGGTTTAGTTCTAGAAATGTGTATTTTCCACGAGAGAAAGCATTTTGGTTCTATATTCATTTGAGTCCATTTGTACAAAACTTACTCCCTTGTCCGCAGTTCTGATTGTAAAGTCTGGATTACTAAACAGTTTTTTTAAGGTTTGGTGATTAGTTTTAGTGAGTTTATAGTTTGTGGATCTCTTATGTCTCCCATCGATGTCTTCTTCGATTGAATTCCCAAAAGTGTTTATGTTATGGCTAGAATTAGTTGCGGCAATGAAGGTTGATTGTCCTGAAAACGGAGTTGGTTTCGAGGTCTGGCTGGGATGCGGCATGTTTTGTGGAGGAGAAGAGATGTTTCAGATGTATCCTTCTCATGAATTTGAATGTCTCCACTTTTAGGTTAAATGAATTGATATGGTAGGGTTTGGATAAAGATATCTCTTTTTCTAGAAGAGTGTCATGGGCTGGACTGAGGGTGACTTTGGACAGATTTATGATTGGTGTTGCCCGGATCGCCCGGAGTGGTTGATTCTCCCTGGACCCCCTCCTTCCTTTCCTTCTATGTTTCCTTGGTGTCCCTGTCTGTGTTGAGGCTGGTCCTCAATTGGGGACAAGGGTCTAGCTGAGCTAGTATCTGACGTTGGTAGACCACTACCGTGGGTGCTTGGGTCTGGTGAATACTTCCCGTTGGCGATTGGGGCTGGTGGAATGTTCCGAATGAGAGTACAGGCAGGAGGGTGCAGGAAACAGGTGGGATTGGTCAAGTAGGGAAAACTTGTTATACTTTGCACCAGAACTTTCTGTGGGTGCGGATCATACAACATGTTTTAAGTATAAATATCGCTGGGTCATCGTTATACTATAACAGTAAGCCAAAATTGATATTGAGACTTAAATTTGATTAAATGTGCAGCCCGAATTAAGTTTCTATTCAAAAATCACCTTTAAAAACAAATGCTTTCAAAAACAACAAGGTTAAGACAGAATACTCAGAAGTTCATTTTAAAACAGAAAGCACAGAGCCAACAGGCCTTAAAAATACAAAAGATACGTAAAAACTTTAATAACAATTTACAAATAGACACAATTGGACGGCGCGTTGTATAAACAAAAGATAGAGAATGTGAAAATAACAGTCAATAAACACAAAAAGCAATGAAAAGTAATAAAGGACAACAGCACTTCCCAAAATAAAAAGCAATAAAGGGATAAAAATCAATAAAAGAGAAAAAAAGACTAAAACTTAAAACAATTTAGTGAGAACATGACGGTCCTGCTGTGTTTTACTTCCTGATTTCACGGGTGGGCAGACACCTGCTGAGTAGATTCAATGCCGATCTAATACCTTTCACCTTAGCAGAAACGATAAACCCTCCAGAAATCACGTTATTAAACTTCTGACGGGTCTCTTCAGACCCCCCCCCCGGGTTTGACCCCGGAGATCTGACTTTTGCTACTTTTAGCAACTTAGTGTGTTTGAGTGCGTCTGAATGAAGTGTGAGTTGCATCTCAGCAGCTTCGCTGCGGACAAGGGTCACCTGGTGGGTGTCACCACTCTAGCATGACTGGGCTCTGACAGCGCCGCTGTGTGCTCGGTGTCTTGCCAGGCTTTGCATATATACAAAGCGCTGTTGTTGCTTGTCAAACAAAGTGGTGGGCGATTTGCATAGTGGTTCTGCTGCAGGTGCCCTTCACGCCGCCGTCGCACGTCCCGGCCTCCCCACAACTGGAGCACGCCGCTTTGAATTCATAGTTGAGATTGATTTCTCATATGTCTTCGTCACGTTAGCTGACATCCTCCTGAACTGATAAATGAACAGAGGTGACAAGAGTACACATCTTCTTTACTTAAGTAGAAGTACTGCTTCTTGGGGGGGAAAAATTACTCTGGTAAAAGTATAAAAAGTCATTTTTTTGACTCAAGTTAAAGTAAAAAAGTTCAGGCTCTGAAATTTGCTCAAAAGGTAAAAAAAGTCCATCCGTTGTAGGACGTTTCTTCGGGCTGTGGGAACCTATTTGAGCCTCATAGCATACCAGTATAATATCAAACATAGGCAATCAGGATATTTCATCTTATATGACGTCCATAAAAGTGCAAAAATATATTTACAATAAATGACCATTATTTCGAATACAACCAAAAAAAACAATAAGGTGAGTAAAGATCCACGCTCCGTTTATTTTTCGTATAAATATACGATGGCCGACTTTGCCTTCAGAGAGACATGATGCCTTCACTGCCGTCACTTGCAGACACTTCCAGACTGTTTGCTTTTGTCGTATCCATTTATGTTCAAATCTGACTGTAATGTGCTTCTTTAGGAGATCACGCAAAGGTGAGGAATAAACGTTTTGAAAATGTAAACAGTAAAAAGTAAATATTTGTCTCAAAATGTAAGAAGTAACAGTAAAAAGTACTAAAGTAAGGTACAAATACCAACTAAAACTACTGAAGTCAGCAACAGAGTATTTGACTAAGGTCTGACTGATTGTGAAACAGCAGCTTTTTGATGTTCTCTGTTCTTAGTCATTACTTAATAACATCTATAATAAATAATGAACGATTGTAGATTTGACTCAATCAGTTACTTTTGAATCATTCAAATAAATTCCACTTGTTCCGTATTTACTGCAGTCATTCATTTTAGTTTAAGATAATTATGATAATTGGGACTTAGTCGCCTGATTTCTTTTAATACCCTCTTTATTCCGGTAACTTCAAACATCTGATTGATGTTGGGAAATATTTTTTCAATGTCTTACTCCGATTAAATAAATCATATCGGGCTCGGACCACCTGCGCTGGGGCTCCAGAACCAAGACGCGATTTAAAATTAAAATTCCCGACAATCCCAGATGTGCTACATAAAAGGATGGACTGCAGTGGAGGAAGTGTTTGCAGTGTTTACACACACACACACACACACACACACACACACACACACACACACACACACATTCTATTTTATCCCACCTCTTGTTATGAAAAGTTTTAGTGAGAGCGAGTGATGCAGACGGATGAGCTGGATAAAAACAACATAGCGGTCTCACATGTTCACTGTGTGATATATACTACACTCCCTGCTTGTTAATCTTACATTTTCTGTGTGTATATATATATAGATATATATATATATATATATATCTATATATATATATATATATATGAATGCATGTCTAAGCAGGTCTCTTCAGTTTTGCACCTGTGCAGAAAAAGGTGTAAAATCATGGGACCTAGCTGTGAACCCCTTTTTGCCTAAGATTAATTGCCTTAATTGCGTTAGCACTCCACCGCGGCTTCGGCGGAAAGAGAACTGGTGTCACCAGCTGGGTAATCCATCTTCATAGCAGCAGCCCCCTTTATTTCTGCAGAAGACCAGCGGAGGGGGGCGGGGCCTTATCTACCCCAGACAACCCTGCAGGGACGAGGTTTAGATGACATCAGCTGGAACAAAGCAGCTGAGAGCGCAGAGCCGAGCAGGTCTTGCTGATGAGAGTGTAAGTGGGCCGTGTCAGCCATGAAGAGTAACCTAAAAAACACGCCATTTCAATATGTCACCCGCACAAAAGGCATCAAGCCTGTTAGGCTTCACATCGCAGACGCACTCAATCAAACGTCCGCTCACCAGCTGTCGCAGGATTTGCTGACCTCCTGATGTTGCTCCGTCCTCCATTAAACACAGCCTTTTAAAGACCTTGAGTATTTATCGGCTTTGGCGTTCATTCAAATATTTGTGCTGGACCTTACCCTCCTTTGAAAAAGGTATTTACCCCCAGAGCGAGGAATCAAAGTGCTTTGGGTGTGGCAGGGACAAATCCCCTCCACTTTTGTTATCAGGCGCAGTAATGCAGCAGCATGTTTCCGCACCCCTAAGGCCAGCCACAACATTATGACCATAGGCAGATTAGTTATACTATTTCACAACAATTGCGCAGGTACGTGGGAGGGGCATCGTAAAAAGCACGTGAGCATTTTGTCCTAAAAGTTGATGTGTGGAAGCAGCAAAAATGGGCAACTTTAAGGATGTGAGGTCAGATGCCTGGGTTTAGAGCATCGGCAAAACTGCATGTCTAGATGGGTGTTCCCAGTCTACAGCGGTTAGTACCTACCAATAGTGGTGGGAGGAAGACAACTGTTAAACCAGCGATAAGGTCATGGGCGCCCGAGGCTTGTTTGTGGCCGTGAGAAGTGGAGGCAAATCCTTTTTTCCAAACCCATAGAAGGGCTACTGTATTAGTGCTGGTTCTAATGGACATTAATCACTAACTGTTGTGTATGGGGCCGCGCTCGCTGACCCCTTTCCACTGCTGAAAACCCCCACTAGAACTACACCACAGATTTATGGAAGAAGATGGCTTGGTCAGATGCATCATCTTTTCTTTTAAGTTTTTGTGACTTGGCCTGCGAAGCGATGGAACCATGATGCACTATGGGAAGAAGGGAAGCCAGACTAGGAAGTTTGACGTTTGGCTAATGTTCTGCTGGGTTACGTCAATCATGTCGTGATTGTTAACTCTTAAACGTTAAAGAACTCTTAAACGTTCTTCTCAGCTGTTTCTTGAGCACATTTGGAGAATGTGTGCCACTTGACTGATGTAGTTTATAATATGACCCAATGCTAAAGAGTAAGGGACCAAGGATGGAACCCTGGGCGACACCACGGGACAAAGGGACCACAGAGGAAGAGGCAGTAACTATAGCTATATAACCCATTGGCAGGGGTGTCTCGGAGCACAATAATGTTTCCAAGGTGTTCAAGGCCTCTAGAACCACAGAAAACCTTCAGAGGTCTTATGACATGACCTTCTGGCAGCAAAAGGACAACCCACACAGTATTAGAGTGGTGGATATAATATTATGGCTCATCAGGTTAAGTTGCCTGATTGTATGTGTCCAGCTCGTTGAGTGACATTCAGAAGTCCAGCATGCAGCTAGTATCCATGGCGATGTCTATTAGTAAGCACAATACAAAAGGTCATACATATCAAATAGGTCTAAGATATGGCAATTTGATGCAAATATTTTATGCAAAAATGTTGTTTTTTATTTTGCCGTATGATTATTTTTGTGGGTTATGCATCATAACTCTCAAAAATGCATTTAGACCGGGAAAATATGAGCTCTGCTGGTTGCTAGAATTCCCGGGGAAGCAGAATATGGTCCTTTATGTGTCTTATAATTGCTATGGGGGAGATGGCGCTCTGAGAGGAAAATGCGCTCATCGAACTGCTGCCAAGTCAGAATGCCAATCGGACTCCTGTTGTGTCAAACGAGTGGACAGCGCAGACACAATTAACCTGCAAAAATATGCTTTGTGAATGGATTTATTTCCTTTAAAATCCAAAATAATTCCACTCATTACAACAATTACTGGATAGCAATGGTATTTATTAAAGGATTTCAGATTCATTAGTTGGCATTAACATTCTCTGGGCTCTGGATGGAGACGATTAATTATATTAACAGTTTAGACACTCAAAAACTCAATTTTAGATTCCAGGAATTTCAAATTGAAAACATTTGCCTTCAGTGATTGTGAATCAGTAATACACCGAGACGTCTCTGCTCCTAGAAATAGTCTACTCTGATGGTGTCTACAACTTGAATGTGACAGGAAATGGTTATTTGATCACCCTATAGGGCCTAAAAAGATCCCGATGTTTCCTTTTTGTACTCTAATGGATTATTTGGCACCTTATGTTTTCTACAGAAATGAGCTTTAGTGTATTTTATGTCCTTTAGCAGTCGTTTTTAAGAAGCTGAGAGCATTTTAATGTTACAAACATCCTCTTTCTCTCCGATGATGTACGCCGTAAACCTCTATTAGGTACGGTTTCACACCTACCGGAATCATAAACTGCCTAAAATGGTGCACCAGTGTTATAGCAGCTATAGCAGTTATTGTGCACTTGGGAGTGTAACCATTTGAGTGACATCTTTGAACAAGGAACAAGAAGGTTGTTGCCAAGGTAACATCTGTTCAAAGTTTTATCAGCTCTTTCCTGCCCAAGATTAGTGGTTTTCCACAACTAGAGATGTACAGCCCCATGACATGAAGACGACACAAACATAAAGGAAGGATGAGAGAGCAGAGAGGGGGAGTCTGGATATTTGAACATTTAGAATTCATGTGTCAAGGCTTGTCTTAATAAATCTGCAAAAAACACGGCTGTATATCTGATCTAGTGAGTATTCTTTTTTGTAAATTTAAAGGTGCAGTGAGTGAAATGTAGTGCCGTTCTGGGTTGCGATATATTTGGAACATCAGCTCACCTGGGACTCTACGGTTGCCTTCAGCTGTCAGAAAGATGATGTGTGATGTTTATGCAAATTGTATTATTAATTCTGTGAAACTACAGTTTTACCTTAGCTTACATGTGAGAAAACTTAGATTATTATTTGCGCAGCATTGTGGTTGCATTGTTGTGTCTCCTTCCCACGCTGGAGGGTAGGAGGAGGAGGGCACAAGTTCTCTTGTTTTTTATTTAGCACAATAAAAAACAAGAGAGCGTAAAACTGGCAATCAAAGAAAGTAAGCACGGAGATCTGACTTGTGAAACCGTTGGGAGGTAAGGTCCTTACATTTCATTCAGGGAATTCGACCCTCAACTGCAGAAATTTGATGGCCGCATGTTGCTGGAGGGATCGCTGGGTGGGGAGGAGGTACGCCGTGGCGAGCTCTCAATCCCAGATGCAGCGAGGTCCAGTTGGGGACGAGGGTGTTAAAAAGTTTACAGCCGAAGCCACCAACCTCCTTTTTTACCCGAATTCTTTTTCTTACCCCACTTAAAGCTGCGCAGGTAAAAAAAAAAAGTAGTTTAATCTGAAAGTAAACCCAAAAAAACATAGTTATTAATATTATATTATATTTATTCAAAGACATACCCCTGAATACGGGCTAAATGTTACCCACTGCACCTTTTATGGCAACTTTACATCCATTGAAACAAAAAAGCACATTAATGCCACTGCAATCGTGGTCTTCCAAACCTACTGGGCCGCCGATAAAATAGCATTGATGTTAAGACAAAGACTTAATTTTTTAGGGAAACGTTCCCTCCTCATTGGTTTAGAGCCTCTAAATCAACCCAGTGTTAATCTGTAAGAGCATTCATGGGGCATCAGGATACATAAGCTGTGTCTTTATCACACATTCCTATAAATCACTGCTAATTCAGACAATCAATCCGAACACCCACGGGTTACAGAAAACACTAGAAGTATTTTCTCCTGTGTGTTCTGGAAAGATGCTATGGATATCAGGAGGTGTCGGAAAAACTCAAGTATCCAGAATTGCTACATCATGGTACCGTAGTCCTTCACCTCCAAAAAAAAATAAAGAGATAATAAGATAAGAATAGGCTTAAACTGTCATCCTGCAGTTATCTCCCCAAAAAACCCTTTCACAAATGATCCCCTTGATAGAACTCCTCAAATTATATGTGAAGTAACATCCAAACAAACAAACTAACCCTAGTAAGTGAAATATGAACTTTTAGTGTAATACCTGATGAGATAGATCTCCTTGAGTTGTATCAGATTCACCAAATTTGGACTAAATCGCTAAAGAGAAGAAAAAACGCCCTCTAGTGAGGAAAATATAATATATACGAGTGAGATCTCATCACATCAATTCAAATGCCCCGAATTTGGACAAAATTGATTTGAAAAAATAGTTTCTCATAAAAAAACTAATGACAAAAATATGATCTCTAAAAATAAAATACAATAATAAATAAGAAACAGCTCCTCCAGAAAGTTTGAAGTGTTGACGTTTGAGATAAAACTCCCCCTAGTGTCAGAAATATGCAACTCACCTTTCCCAAAATCAATCCACTTCTTCTTCTCACAAATGTTTAAGCGGGTTTAAAATAAAATGAACCATGTTAAAGTTTTTGAGTTATCGTGCTAACACAAGAGATCTTTTCGGTGATATGCTGTAATTATTCCTAAAGAATTACAGTACATTTGTTTTTGTGTGTTTAACCCGTAATCATGCTCGCCACAGATGAACCAATGCTCACTTACTGTAAATCTTCCTAAATTAAACCTTAATTTGATAAATCCACTGTGAAAAAAAGTGTGCTTCCTGTTGTTCAGATCGTTGTTCTATGTGGACACAAAATTTGAAAATGATCCAAAACTGAGTTATAGCGTAAACACGACCGATCTGCGGCGCTGATTAGTCCATCGTATCCATGAGTTTACGGGGATCTAATTGCAGTTTCCCACCAAACCTTTACAATGCAACCATGGTTCTGATCCACTTGTGCATTTGCTACTTCATGAAGTCATCAGTCCCCCATCCAGCTTCTGTTGTTTGCAGATTATAGTCCTAGAAAAGTTGCGAGAAGCAGCACAAAAAAAGTAAAATGCAAAAAGGTATTTTGAGGCGGTGGATGGAGTCTCGCCGCCTGAGGAGAGAAGCTGCTCTGTATTCTGCTCATACAGCGGCGGGTTCTTCTGTATTGCTTGCAACCCGGCTTAGAGGTCAACAGACTGTGGCAGGAGTGAATGTTGTCTTTTAGTCTCCCTTGGGCTCCGCAGAAACTTCATATCACTGATAAGACATCATAATGCCTGGTAGATGGATATCGATGATTTTGCTGCCGGTTTTAATCACCCGCGGCGGAGCTTTCCTGTCCAGCGCGACGCTCATCCCGTTCCAATGTGTAACGTTTCTAGTTGGGACGCCTCCTACTGCTGAAACCTGCTGTGAGCGCTTCAGGGATATGATGCAGTTTTCCTGAATAATTACAGTCTTAACAAGAGTGGACGTGTCTGTTGGACGACATGACACGGGTCAGGTCGGGTTGAGGCTCATGGATTCTCCATTCATGTATGAAAATAAATACGTCCAACTCAAAGTACAAGAAAAATATATCAAATTTTTTCTCGGAGAATGTCTCATAATCTGACAGTGGTGCCTACTATGAAGACAAAGAGGAATAAGTACTTCAAAACTGTAATAAAACATTTCTAAAGCGGTAAGCAGACACTTGGCTCACTGTCCACCTTTACGACTTAAATATAAACAAGGACAGCTGCGATTCTTCCGTTTATCTCATCGCATGGTAACTGAATGCAACGTTGTTTATCAAAGAAACCTCAACATCGTCACATTAAAGCAGCTCGACACACTAATGAGCCAAAGCCTCCTAAAGTCTGCCTAATTTACTAAAGTCGGAAAATTGGCCCGAATGTAAATCCCTGTCTTCCTCCCGTATCTCCTTTTTCAACCACACGTCCCAAATTGAGCTCTCATGCACCCTTTTAATTTTGCCTTTTATTATTGCCAAGCTAATGATGCACACATTAAAGAGTGAACGTGGCACTTAGCACATCAGTGAGCATGAGAAATCACGGATGCAGGATGTTCTCCGACTCTTTCCGTGCCCGGAGCCATTTCTGAATTATTTGCCGGCTGTGTTTATAGCTTTAAGTGCTGGCTGTTAGTCGGAGCTGTAGGTGCAAACTCGACTCGGTAACTTTTGGAGTGGCTGGCCGTGGTAACGTCAGAAGACGCGGGAGGGCAATAGTATGCGGCTTGGATGCGTATTGGAAGCTAATCTGCTAGAAGGGCTGCACATAGTCAGACTGGCCAGACTCCAGCTTATAGGCATGACCCACCGTTACGCCGTCCCGCTCTAGCATACTATAAATCCCTGCCGTATTGCCAGAGAGAAACAAACATGACTGTCAGCTAAATGAAGAGATGTTTTGCAAAGTGATCTCCATTTATAGGCCCATCTGCTCTGCCAGACGCACTGCAGAAAGAATCGGCGTTTGGAGAACGCCATCACTGCGGAAGAGGCGTAGCGGCAAACTTTGCATTAATTCGCTTATCGTATATCTTCTCATCTTTCCGTGATGCCTTTGTTCTGTTTCAACGAGATTTTAATAAGACCCTCGTCAGATGTCCCAGGGCTTGATTTTCATCAAGACATGGAATTAATCAGGCCTGTATGGAAACAGGTGTGTTAATAAGTGTCCTGATCAAATGATCTGTGCGAACGGCCAGCCCGGCGCTCCTATTTCGGTCTCCCCATTAAAGGCCGCATGCTGTTACTCTTATTAAAAACATTGTTTATCATGTTTAAATGTCGCTTCACATTTATTCTCATCAGATCTCTAATTTCCTCGTTTGCCTCTAATTGAACATCTGCTTGTGAAGTGGCGTTCGTACTCTCGGTGGAGGTTAGCGCGGCGCCATGCCTGAATGCTGAGAGCTTCTGTGCCCAGTTAGACTTATTTCATTTCTCTGCCTTGAGGAAAGTTTACCAATTGAGGCCGCTGCGGGTAACCGGCCGGCACGTTTTCATATTTGTCTTCGCCTACACCTTCCCGCCGTGGCTGTTGCCTTAAAAAAAAAAAAGCCACGCTATGGAGTTGTGGACCCCTCTCTCCTGAGGATGGGAGCAAAGCGAGGATTAGCGCTCGCTGAAAAAGGCAGCTGCAGAAACCATCCGATACTTTTCAGAGGTGTCTGCTAGCAAACACATCCGCATAGCAGATCAAATGTTTTATTTATCCAAACACGTCACGGAGTCAGTGCAGCTCGGAAGGCAGAAATCTTCCTATTGGATGCCTCAATATCTTTTGGACTTTAGAAGGTCGGGTGAATGCAAGCCCGATACGGAAGCACGCCAATAAATGTATTATGATTCTGCATAGTATCGCATTAGAATATGACCATGGCATTTATTATGGTGGACGGGCAGAAAGGGAGCTATAGGAAATAATTTATAATTATATCCACGGGTCCTTGTTGATTTGCCCTGGTTTTAGTTTATTAACCCTTTAAGGGGTTAATAAAGGTGGAAAAAAAACACTATGGAAAAATTATTAGTTTTTTGAGTATTTATGGATTTAAATGTCTTAGGTAAAGATTTAAAAAATTTAGCAAGTATGATAGATGAATTAATTTTAGTCAATTTTGATTAGATTAGCTAAATCTTTTTGTAAAGCTTGCATTTAGAAAAGTATTTGACCCTTATTAGTCTTTTTGGTTGTATCTGAAACTCATAGGTGAAATATCTCTCTCCCCCTCGTTTGCCTCCTTCTGATTCGTTTAAAGCAAGAGTGCCTTGGACCTAGCCGATTGTATACCAAATCCCACCATTGGTTAACAAGTTCTGATATTCAACCTTTTTGTTTTTCTAAATTAAACCCTTCCAATTGAGCACCTTGTCCACAGGTTTAGACTCAATACACACCGAGCACACCAGTATTTTGCTTTATTTTTATTTTAGCCATGGTTAATGCCTCCTACTCGGCGGCCCCTTTGGCCTCTGGTGTCCCTCAGGGCTCCATCCTTGGCCCATTACTGTTTAGCATTTACACGCTAACACGGGTTCATATTATAAACATGTGATACACATTTCGTACACATTTTCAATTAGAAATGTGATCAGCTGAACGGTTGAGTTGGGAATTAGAATTGAGAGACTGCGCTATAAAAAGATGCATCCAATACAAAAAAAAATGTTTCCTAATGACCTGTATTACAAACACATTTATCATTCTAATTTTGGCTGGGCTTCATTCAGACATAAGCATGAAGCCTATTTACAAAAAAGAAAACACTTTCCCGTTAACAGAGCTTGTCCACTGTTAGCCAGACCAGGCGGTATTTCTCCAAGTCTGGGCTGTAATTAAAGTGACAGTCCTATTCCATAAAGTAAAGATTTCAGAGACTGATGTCTTTTTTTGTTTAATTTACCAAGCAGTGGACTAAACGGAATCTGCTGAAATGTAAAACTCAAAGGTTAGCATGCCCAGCTAATTAGTTAATGTTGTGTTTAAATTGAATGTAAAGCAAGTTTTTGCCTAGTAGTGCAAATGTCACGCAAATATCAACATCAGATTATCTAAGATTTTTTTGTGTAAGTATTGTGAACCCGTGAATAATTCCTCTTCCTTAGAAGATATCAACACAGCCACGAGGAAGAGGAACAGAAGCAGCAAAGTTTCTTTATTGCCGCCTTGTATTTGTTGTGGAGTTAACAAATACACTAGAAAACCAAAACTGTTGTAGGGTCTGGGTACATCCCAGAAAAGTTCCCAACCCCATGCGTCGTACAAGCAATTCCCCTTATTGATGTCCTGGTATTAAGTGTGAAGTTACAGTTGTTAAAACAAAAAAAAAGATCCATGAAGTGAGCATAAAATGAACTCTTATGTCATATATACAAGACAGATTGTTTTGAGTTGTTTTTCATAAAAACCTCCCCCTATTGAGTAAAATATGAACTATTAAAATGAAACGCCATATACACAAGATAGATCTCCTCAAGTCGATCATATTCAACAAATTTGGACTAAATCGGACGATGCATTAGAAAATAATGAATGGCCTGAAAATCTTTTGCGATAAAACTGCCCCTAGTGTTAACACACAACCGATATTTACAAAAACGATCTAGTTCTTCCTCGCACCAAGATCTTTGGGGGTATAGAATTTGACAATCCATGAAATGGTTTTTGAGTTCTGTCCGGGAAAGTGTTTAACGTTTAAAGAAAAGCTTCTCTTGGTGACTGAAATATGAACTACTAGAATAAAATATGATATATACAAGATTTAGCTCTTTCAGTTGATTCTTATGCACCAAATATGGACTAAAACGGACGGATGATGTGAAAGTTATGTCCAAGTATGTTTTTTGAGTTAAATTTGAAATAATAAACTCCTTGAGTCGACTCATAAACACCAGATTTAGACCAAATCGGATCAACAGTTTAGAAATTATGGCCTGAATACTTTTGGAAATAGAGATCCCCCTACTGTCAGAAATATAAAACTGATCTTTGCCAAAATTAATCCAGTTCTTCCTCAGGCTAGGGTCTATGTTGGTATCAAATTGGAAAATGATACATGAAATGGTTTTTGGGTTATCGTGCCAACACGAAGGATCTGCGGTAGACGCAGATGTAATTATTACTATGAATTTGCAGCATTAGTTTTAGTGTGATTACATACTACATTAAAAAAACTAATTTTACATAAAGTTTTATTCTAATGGCCCACTAGAACGAATCTGCTTGCAAAATTTTTCAACCTCACATCGTGGTTAATCCATGCCTACACTTTCATACTTAAATCTGTTGAAATAAAATCTGAGTTTTTCATAAATCCACTATGACTGGGCCTTTCTTTAAAAATCATTTTTTTTAAATCCTTCAATTGTGCTTTTCTGTTTTTTTTATATCATTGTTACCCTTGAATCCTCTTTGTTTCCTATTCTGGCCCACTTTTCCCGTAATAACATTTACTACATTATGTTACCAGATTATGCTGATAAAACTGCAAATGAGTCCCAAATATTTTTGCGGGGCTTCAACACACCTGCTGTAATTGGATTATAACATAATACGAGTGAAACAAGTAATCCATCTCAAATCCCATATTTAATCTTTCAGGCAGTTTTCTCCCAGCCTGTATTTGAGGCTGTGTTCTCTTCTAACCAGGCTACAGATTTGCTTTAGAAAAACATTGCTGTGGCCTTGTTTTCGTCCCAGATGGCCTGAATTGGAGAAGGCTGTCTTCCATGGTCAACTCGCTTAAATTAATATAGAAAAAAAAATAGCAGATTTGTCAACAGGCTTTCATACTTTGCCAAAACAAGAATGTGTCTTTAACTAAAGAAAAACACTTTTTACCGTCTTACTGCAAAATATAGTGCTATTATCATATTATTGACTATAATAGACCCTTTAATGTACGACAGCACATCCATTTGGTTTCTACATTCTGAGTATGAGAAGAGAGACAAGATGTGGAGGAAAGACAGACACAGATCAAGAGTTGCGTCTAAAGTGAGATTTTAAACGGAGTATTCTGACATGCGTATGATGTCTCCTTGGCTTCTGGACGGAGGAAGTAGCCCATATTTGTGGACTCTTTCCTGACGGACAGGCTGCACATCCGCCCTCTGAGACCATCATAATGGTTATTGGATCAATTTACCTTCCGCCATACTTCCTACATCTCGCTGCACCACTCACAGACAAGATGATAGCCCTTAAATCATTAAGACTTCCTTCCATGTGGGTATATGGATCATATATTTTCAATCATTTATTTATTAGTCCAACCGCACATTAACTACATTAGCAGTTTTTCAGGAGCAGGGGAAGGAAGGGGGCTGTGAAATATGCCGCCGCGAAGAATCTGCTGCTGACTGCCTAAACTCAAATACATCTCAGACCAGAGATAAAGTGGATTCTGGGATGTTTGCTGAGATTAGGTCAGAACCCTCTTTACCCGTCTGCATCCCATGTACTGCTCGCCGGGATTATTTTTATCTGTAAGACTGTGGCTGATATCATTTTTCAAAGTGAGAATCTGCCAGCGCAGCATGAGTAATCCATCTTGGTTCCTCTGACAATTTCCCATGGAACATGTGTGTGCTCTTTATTCCTGAAGGGAAACCTCAGCACATAACAAGAGATGAATATCTCTGGAAGGGGGAAGAGACCAGTAGAGCAATTTGTGATTAGAGGAATCCTTCTGGTAGTACATACACAAACCTGTCTGCTGCCCGGGCAGATACACTCCCACTCCTCGCAACGCAATTACCGACACAATCACATCGTGTTCCACCTGCGGAAATTACAGGTCGGCTTCATTACTTCACCCTCATATTAAAATGTACACTCTTGCATTTATTTTGAAAGGGTATAGGGCTGGAGAGTACAGAGATGTAGAGAAAAAAAATTAGACAGATTCTGTTTTTGGGATAGCCCAAAAAAGTACCCAATCCCCTAGATTGTGTAAGCCAAACCTGAACTCCACAAGTTAAATGTGAAACACTGTGTTCTTCGTCAAGAAAGCTCCCCTTGGGAGTAAAATATGAGCTTTTTGAGTAAAATATGAAATACAAGTTAAATATCCTTGAGTGGCACCAACGGTTGAGAAATTATGGCCAAAAAACATTTATGGTAAATGGACTGTACTTACATAGCACTTTTCTAGTCTGTTTGAATACTTGAAGTGCTTTTATGATATGAGTCAGCATTCACCCAAACATTCACACAGTGAATATGGAGGCTGCCATGTAAAGTTCCACATGCTCATCAGGAGCAGGAACCGTTCATGCCATCATGAATGGTTCTTGCAGGATGGCATGGTTGCATCATGCAGGATGCCATCCTTGGAACAATCCTTGGTTGTTCCAAGCTGCTCCCAATGGAAAGCTGCTCCGGACAACATTGTTTTTTTTGTATTTAAAAGAAAGAAAAAAATATGAAATGAAATGAAATACTAGAGTCAAATATGAGAATCTCAACACAGATTTCCTTGAAACGAAATGTTGACTAAATAGAACCAATTATAAGGAATTTATGTCCAAAAAGCTGTGTTTTTCATCAGAAGCTCCCTCAAGTGAATAAATATGAACTTTTACAATAAATGAGGATATAAAAAAAGATAGATCTCATTGAATCCAATTCACATGCACCAAACTCTAACTAAATCAAACCAACAGTTTTTAAATTATGGCCTGACAATTTTGGTGCTAAAGCTCCCCCTAGTGTCACAAAAATAATGCAGAACTTTCCCAAAAACAATCCAGTTTAGTAGTTTTCCCTACGTCTATGAAGGTAAAAAAATCTGATATCAATCCATGATAAAGTTTTTGATTTATTTCGTTAAATCAAAGGATCTACGGCAGCAACGATTATTCCATACAATATTCCCTTCCTTTTCAGGGGTATAATTTCTTTTATTTCGTGATTAAGTCTTGTATTTCATGTAAAACAGGCTTATTATTACCCTTATTAGACTTTTCTGGTTGAATCAAGTTACATAATTCTGTTTCGTAGGTCCTCACATGCTTTATATTGCTAAAAAAACAAATCAATACTACTTATCAATAGAACTTCAGTAGCGATGGTTAACGCCTCCTCCTCGGTGGCCCATTTGACATGTGGTGTCCCCCAGGGCTCCATCCTTGGCCCCTTTTTCTTTAATATATACATGCTGCCACTGGATCGTATTATAAACATTTCCCAATAAGAAATAGTGACTCAAAATCTGCTCAGCCAAACAGTTGAGCAGGACATTAAAAGGATAAATAAATGTAGCAACTGATTCCTGGAGTGAAACATATTGAAATTACTTCCAAGACTATATTTAACTGTATCATAAAATCCCCTCTGTATCCATCTGGAAAATGAAGAACAAAATACAGAGGCAATGGAAGAATTTTTGAAGCCCCTGCTCAAATTATGCCAATGCACACTGGAGCAAAAGCATTATTGTGCATTTCATAGAGTCAGAGATTAGTATTTGTGTCACAGCCCAGTGACCCTGTCCCCTGGCCGTGTTCTCATGAAGCAACAATAAGACGATTTAATGCTAGCTGTTGTCCTGGAGAGAAGTGTCAATACCCAATGAACCAAAAAGGGAGTCATTTCAAGTATTGCCTGCAACTTAAATCCACTCCTAGAGTAAGCAAACAGGAAACAGCAAATAAGGATAGATGCTCATTTTCTATCCCTTATTCTGGTTAATTTTCTCCCCTCTTGAGCCAAGAGCTTACAACAACAGAGTTCAGAGAGGAGCTTGTTGTTGAGCTTTGATTGACTTCTCTCAAAAAGTCCAAACAAATTATGGTAATTGTTCAAGGTACGATGTTTTTGTACGGATCGTAGACCGGTAGGGCAAAGTGCAATCAGGCTCTCTTTTAGTGGAATAGTAATTTGATGATATTATTCAAGAAACCGAAACATTTTTTTTTTCGTATAATAAGCCTGAACATTGAATCTCTGACTTATTCAACAAAAGGAGATCATGCTTTTGAAGTTGTGGCTCTTACAACTTCAGACTTTCTTCCAAGAGGCAGACGGTCTGCAGCCTCCATTGAAATCTTTAAAAAAACAACTGAGTTCTCTTCTGGTAAAAATCAGCCTTTATTGCAATTCAAAATGTCTTGTGTTTGTACTTTCGTCCTGAATTTCAAGTTTTTAGCCCTAGCTTTTATGACTCATTTCATTTTTATTTCTCTAGTATTGTTTGTGACTTCTACTTTGTAAACTCAATTTGCCTTGCTTTTATTGGTTGTATGTCTTTATTGATTGTTCTTTTGTCTTTGTGAAGCTCTTTAGGAAGTTATTTTTGGGATAATACTATATTAAACTTGGCAAATGCTGCCGTCCCCAACATCAAGGGTATATCCCAGGAAAGGCCCCAATACACTGCGTTGTACAAGGACTCCCCCCAGGTGAACTCTTTAAACTAAATGGAAAGTTCTGTCTACAGTCGTTTTCATAAAAAAGCTCCCACTAGGGAGTAAAATGTGAACTATTAAGATAAATATATTTCAATATAGATGTCCCAAAGTCGATTCATATGCATCAAATTTGGTCAAAATCAGACCAAGGATTCGTAAGGTATGCAGGTGTTTTTCATAAAAAGCTCCCCCTAGTGTATAAAATATGACCAATTAAAGTAAAACACAATCCAAACAAGATAGTTTTCACGAAACTTTAGAACCAAACTAAAACCGAACTTTAACAAAAACACTCAGGTTCTTCCTCACACTGAGGACTAAGTGGGTCTAAAATTTGAAATTGATCCATGAAATAGTTTTTGAGTTATCGCTCTGACACAAAGGATCTGTGCCGGACGTAGCGGACTTAATAATAATAATAATGACAATACATTTAATTTATAACGCACTTTACATTTGGATCAAATCTCAAATTGCTATTATTATTATTATTATTATTATTATTATTATTATTATTATACAGATAATCAAAATTAAGCGAAAAACAATAAAATCATAGACAAATGTAAGAGAAAATGGCATCACTAACAGATGGATGGTGCCGCAGTCATTCATGAAGTCCTACTTTCCAACCTCCACATCCATTATTTTCTGGATGCTGTTGAAGTAGATACAGGAAAGTATAAAGTGGATCTTCTGTTGGCTTTTAAAGGGTAAATTTGATATTTTTCAACCAAGACCTTAGTTTTTTATTGGAGGCTATATTGAATCCAGACATCATCTATCATATAAACATGCTGCTTTGTAATTCTTTGACAATCCGACAGATCGATATAAATAGATACAAATACTTTATTGATCCTTTACAGGAGATTGCTCTTTCGCAGCCGCTACATTCAAGTGTCAAAGATAAGTGGAAATATAAGCAAAATCAGATCAAGTTCATTGAAATGAAATCAAATCTGAAAAGCTACCAAGCTACAACTGAGGGCAAAGAAAATCAAAGAGTGTCCGGCAGTATCTTTGATATAAGTGCTTCTTTTTACAATATAGAAGCTACAATCGTCATTACAGGGGAGCAGATGGAGGAATAAAACCCGCATTTGCTTGTTCTGGTCTGTTTCTTTCTGTTTCCGAGTAAAGCTCAAGCAAAGAAGAAACAGTGTGAGGCAAAATAAATATACATATACAATATACAAATATGTCATGATATTTTTATTAGCCGCAGTAGCTTCGCTTTACTTCCGGGTCATGCAGTCCGGTGACTTAGAATAAAACTTTAATCAATCCGCGGGAAAACAACAAATAAACGTAATAATGACCCTCACATGCACAGAACCCAAAGATACAATAAACAAGGTTTATAATGCATGCTTAAGAAACCATAGCGCAAACAGACTTAATGTGAGAATGTCGGATACGAAATGGCTGGTTAAGAGTTCTCTTCAGCAAGAATAATACAATCCAAGCCCGTCAGTACTTAAAACCGGACATACTTTGATGCTGTGCACCGACGCCCAATATTATGTTGCACACTTACTTACGTTGTTACCCATTGCGGTGGGTAACAATGTTGCTTCACAGCAAGAAGGTTCCTTTCTTCAAACACTCCCTCCATCTTTCTCCTGCTTCCTCCCACGGTGTAAAAACGTGGGTGATGGGTGACTCTAAATTGTTGTTGTTGAGTGTGGATGGTTGTTTGTCTATGTGTTCCAGCTTTTATGATAAAGTTGTTAATGGCCTACCCTGCTTCGCATCCACTGCTGGCTTTGTAGGCTCCAGCCCCTCACTGAGACCCTGAATAGGATATCAATGAATGAACTAGGCCTACGCCGTCATTCCAGACAGCAAGGGGTCAAACCCTGAAACACCCCCAATCACCTGCAGTTCAGGACTTGACCTACAACTAGACAGTTCTCCTCGAGTCGATTCATATGCACCAAATTTGGACTAAATTGGACCAACAGATAAGACATTGTTTCACTGCCCCCTAACAAGTAAAATATGTACTCCTTTTTTTTTATCTTATAGCTGTTTCCTTTTAGGGTCGTCAGAACGGATCATCTGTTTCAATCTATAGTTGCCAAAGCCACCCTGCTAGCTAACAGTACCAGTGATGGTATTTCTTAACCTGAGCCCAAATATGTTTTATGCAAAATAAGACCTATGCAAAACCCTCCCTGTTTATCTGGGCTCTAGACCGGCGCTAGAAATACCCTAATTTGTAACCTCTTTGTTGCTACGTTGAGCAAAATATGAACAATTAGAGTAAAATAAGAAGTATTTATGTCTATACAAGATGGATCTCCTCCAATCGATTCATATGCACCACATCTGGACTAAACGGATCAAAGGTTAAGAATTTGTAGCCCGAAAACTTCTGTAGATAAAGCTCGCCCTAATGTTAGAAACATACAACCAAACTTTCCCAAAATCAATCCAGTTCTTTCTTGCGATAAGATCAATGTAGGTATAAAGTTTGAAAATGATCCATAAAATAACTTTAGAGTTATTGCGTTAACAACCAAGGAAGTGCAATTGCAGACAGTGACGATTCCATAATTTACCCCTTTGTGGGCATGTAATAAATGTGTCTTTTGGTCACTTACTCACAAAAAACATGAGAAAATAGGGTTTCGACTGAAGACTTACTGTTCTAAAGATTCGTACGTACAGATTAGCAAACAAAAGGGGTTAGAATGAAGCATCTGTTGAGACCTGCTCAGTATGCAACATGTTAAACCAGAAAGCACTGAGATTAATGCTAACACCGTTCCCCCGAGGCAACTTCTTCCATGTGGCGGTGCGAGATGGAGAGTGTCAAATTTAATTTACAGCTCTTGCAACATTTCATTCAAAACTAGAGGTGCAACCGACCCAGATAAATGACAGAATAGGGCAGATGTAGTTTGAGTAATACCAGAGCTAACAGCAGCCTAATTCTCCCCAGTATACTTTGATTGATGTGAGGTATTGATTTGGTTTGGTTTACATTGTCTTGTAATTGCTCGCAGCGTTTCCTTCTGAGTTAATCTCCTATCATAGAGCCGGGCGGCGATCCTCTGATCATTTGCCGCCGCTCATGAGCAACGTGACAAGGTGAGAGTCACTGGGACAAGTCTGAGTAAAGCAAAAGTCAATATCAATTACGCCTATATCAGAGAATTGGCTGAATTAAATGCCCAGGTGTCCCTTTTTCCACCAGCGTGAACCGATCGCTTTGTCGACTGAAAGAACCGCGGAGGCGATCGATGTTAGCCGCTAACTTGGATGTTGACAACTTCACAAGAGAAGAGTACAGGATTGAGTTTGTTGCGATTTGCATAAAAGACACAGCGGAGAAGTTTTGCCGCGGTTGCGTCGCGTCCGCCAGCTCAGACCTGTGCCGCTCAGCCAGGCTTGAGTTCTGCCGCTCAAAAGGCCTTTTCCTTCCAGGAGAGCAGACTGCAGGGGAGAGACAGCCTCTCAGTTTATCTCAGACCCCCGTACACTTCAGGGTGTTTTAAAACAGTCAAGAGCGTAGATCAACATCTGAAGAAAATGTCCCGCCCCTTATCCCGGCTGAGAGGATGTGGTGACCTCGCCCATTTCAAAGCACGCTGACCGCATCGCAGCCTCTCGCCCGCCAGCGCTGTTAGCAACTCCGACGTTTTGATACAATTATGATTAGAAACATCCCCCGCAGGTAGGTCGACGATGGTCAGTGTGGTGCGGAAACTCAGACACACCTCACCTTATCGGCGAGCTCAAAACATCCTATCAAACACAACCCCCTCAGTTCCTTTTCACACTCGCTTATTTTATACAGCGGAGCGGTGTTTGGGAGTGGATAGCCGCCGTAACGGTGAGTTCAGGGCCGCGTGTGCACTCAGGCAGTAATGTCTGTGTAAAGAAAGGCCTGAGCTGAGACTAATTATATGTTGGGAATCTCTGTAAGCTTGTGACGATCTCTCTTCCTGTGGTTGCATGGGTGAGCAATTCCACTGATAGAATCTTAACCCCTATTTGCCTTTTTATTTACACTGTTAATTAAGTAGGGTTCTCCGCCCTGCAGCACGCTCACAATCAGCCGTGGAATCTCAGAGTCGGTATTCATGAACGGTCCTGTTTGAAGCCCTCCAATCAGAATCTAATCTGTGATTAGGCATATTGTTTGTCTACTGAATATTCACGAGTTCGAATCCATTCGTCAGCCCTAGTTGTGTTTTTTGTCATTGGCGCAAGCTAGCGTGATTTTTAGCACATGTAATAAACAGCGACATCACTTTTTTCTCGCGGCAATATTAATTAACTTTTTTCATTTTTAGTTTAGTTTATGTGTAAAAGTATGAAATGTATTGAATAATATTTCAATGTTAAATCTGAATATTAAATGTAAATGTTTAAATCCAAACGTTTTATGTGAAATGTAGGTTAAAAGTGAATATCAATTTAAAATCTGTAAAATGAAATGCTATCTACACCTATGCTGTGAAGTATATTCCCCAAAAAGCCCCCGATCCCCTGCTTTGCACAACCAATTCCCTTGATTGAACCCTTCAAATTAAATTTGGACTTTACATCCGAAAAACATTATTTTCCGTAAAAATGCTCCCCCTAGTGAGTAAAAATATGAACTATTAGAGTCAAATATGATGTACAGAAGGTCGATCTCTAATAAATTCTTACACCGGTTAGCCATAATGTTATAATCACTAGGATGATATTACACACTCATAGCATTAATTGATTTATTGATGGGTGGGATTAAAAAACTTTTGTCGTAGAAGCTGTTTATTAAGAAGCAGGGAAAATGCACAAAGGTAAAGATGTGAGCAACTGTGACACGTGCCAAGGTGTTGTGCTTGTCTAGAACTGCAGGTCGTTTCAGGTGCTCTTGCTCTGCGTTGGTAAGTAACTACCGAAGTGTTCCAAGGAAAGTGGCAACAGGGTCAATCGCCGCTGTCTAATGCCTCAGAGGACCCCCTTGTAGCAACAAATTGCTGAAAAAGTTCATTCTGGCTCTGATAGAATGGTTTCAGAACATGTGACGCATCACAGAGCTATTTAGTTGGCAAAAAGGGAACCTAAACGTGGTTTTTAAATGTCATGTCTGACCATTGTAAACCTGGATGTGAAATAGAAATCTAAACATTAAAACTAAATGTGTATGATGTCATATTTAATCTAATTATTAATATTTGACTTACTGGGGGGAGATTTATTTTTTACAATAAACACTGGTTTCCGCAAATAACTCGGAATATATTTCAGGGATCTTTTTCAACTTTTATATCCCCATAGACATTAGTGCGAGGAAGAACTGGACTTATTGTGGCGGGAGCTTTATCTCGAAAACAATTCTAGCCATCATTTCTAAACCGTTGGTCTATTTTAGTCCAAATTATTGCAAATCAATACAAATAATTAATACAAATCAACTCGATGGCATTTATCTTCTATAAATCATATTTTATTCTAATAGTCCATATTTAACCTTTTAGGGGGAACTAATCTCATCTTCTTAGTTTACAAAAACACTGTTTTTCAGACATATCTTTTGCAGAATCAGGGGCATAATTGCATGGCAATGCAGTGGATCGGGGGCTTTTCGGGGGATAAACACTTGCTGTCGGGTAAAAAAACGCGGGCACTGCGGTCCACAAGCCGAAGAGTCTTTAAGAAAGATACTGAACCCCAAGTTGCTCCCAATGTTGCATGTTCCATTGGTGTGTGATTGATGTCAAGAATGGTTACTGCTCCTGATGAGCATGTGGCGCCTTGCATGGCAGCCTCTATCATCACTGTGTGAATGAGTGAATGATGGCTCACAGTGCAAAGTGCTTTGAGTGGTCGAGCAGACAAGTAAAGCGCTATAAAAGTACTGTCCAGTCACAGTTCACCGTTTTAGAGGAAGTTCCAACAGTGACATTTTATTCTCACTTAGGATAAATATTCAAATTGCTGTAAATGTGATGTTTAAAAAGACAGTTTAAAATGTCGCACCAGTTCTCAAACATTGTTTGGTGCTAAATGTGGCAGAGCACCGCTGTTTAAATCAGCATGTCGTCGGCGCCCCAGAGATTTCAAGTACCCGCTGCTCCCATCAAAAAGTCGCTCCATATTCAAGGTCCAAATTTAGTTCAGACTCTTCATGCTCTCAACATTTTACACAAACATTCAGATGTGTGTGTGTGTGTGTGTGTGTGTGTGTGTGTATGTGTGTGTGTGTTTGGTCTGTTTTTTGGATTGTGACAGTTCCTCTCACAATGAAGATTTTATCGAACAGATGAAAGACAAAATGAATAAAAACATCAAAACCGGGCCTCCGAGTGCCTTTTTGATTGTGAGGAAGCATCTATTAACCGCATCTCAAAGAGAACGCAAGGAAATAACAAAAAACAGGCTTTTACTTTCACGCCGTGCTCTTCCCTGCGATTTCCACTTCACAGTGGCGGCGATAGCTGCTCTGTGACTGATGTTATGTGTCTCTTTCATCTTGTCGTGGAGCAGGAAGATCAACACTGTGCGGCCCCTCTCCTCAGAGGCTTGATCTCACCCAAAAACACACACCTGTGTTTTTGGGGGATAACATGAGTGGATTTGGCCATATCGCCTTGTTGAAAATAATCGCCTCCCTATAGCAGGACGGCTGCTGTCTCCACTAAACCGGCGCAAGGAAGGGATGAAAGGAGTGGCGCTTGTGTTCATCTCACATGTGAATTATTGATACCTGCCCCTCTGCTGGCTTCTCTCGGGACGGAGGTGGGAAACGTCTCCTCACATAATGGGGAACATGGTGCAGACATGCTGTCTGGGTTTCGGCAGAGGAGAGGGAATGCAGAAGCTCTGGCCACTCAGCCAGCTCGTTTTGTGATAGCAGTTAGAGCGTCCCTAGTCTTTATGTAAAGCTTCAAATAAGGACGATGTAGTGAATGGCTAAGAACTCTCCCTGCTCCACAGACAGCCTGCTTAGGATTTAAGTCTCAACCAGAACCGTTGCGTTTGCATTGTCGGAGTCTGCAGAGCCTCTTCATACAAGATGTATGGTGCACAAGTCACATGATACCTGTGGTGCCCCAGGGGATGAGGTGTTTGGGGAGTCCAGTGTACAGAAGCAGGTTTTTAGTTACATTTAGGTATTTTCTGAGGCCTGCACTGATTTATTATATTTGAGTGTTTGTTTGACAGGGACGATATATGTTGGCATTTTCTCAATTCGATAAAATGATATCATAGGGTATGTAGGGCATGTAGCAACAGCTAATTTATGGTCCTTGTCCCTGGTTAGGCTTTGTATGGAACGCCGTTTGTAAACCTAGCACATGCTGATATCAACAGCAAAAACATTTTCCACAAAAGTCAAATCTATAATGTTATATCTGAATCTAAATGTCGAACAGAAATATTTCGAAAATATGCAAAATTGACATCAGTGGAAGTACCAAAATAAAATTTCAATAGGATAACCACCTCTAAACATAGTAGCATCTAATCAGTTCTTTTTGCACCCAGGTGGTTTTAAAATACATAACTTTAACACAACTTTACCAAACGATTAAACAACAAACCATAAATGGTGAAAATGTGACCACCTGCGTTTTGGTTCGTCAGGTAAACCTGATGCTCGCTAACTTAGGTTTCTCAAACATGGCGGACAAAAACGTTTGGTTTGCCGCCATTCTTTGATGTAATTCCTTCTTGCTTTTAATCCAGCGAGCTTTTGGTTTTGGTCGGTCTTAAGCTCCTGGTTTGTAGAGGCCAGCGCTATTCCAGGTTAGCCTCTGGCCCAGAACCAGCTCAGAAAACGCATGGGACTCGTTTACTGTGGATAGAAGTGGTTTTCTTCATCACGCTTTTATTTCGGAACTTCCGCTGACGTCAGTGTAATATGCATAATTCCTAAACATTTAGGTTCCACGTTTAGATTAAGATTTAACATTTAGATATAACATTTATATTTATATTTAACATTTGGAGCTAAATGTGGTAAAATGTTAAAATCAGCATTTGCTTGATTTCATTATGTCAAGGACATGCAGGAAAAAAACGCATTTGAACTCGGATTTACTTATATTTTAAAGTTGAGCCTGGATTAAAACCATACAAACACAGCGGGGAACTGCACAAAGAAAGGCCTCACGCTGGGATTCAAACCCAGACCCTTCTTTCCATGAGCTGACAGTGCTAACCACCACGCCATCATGCTGCCAATCTTCTTATGCAGGACTGTATGTGGAATTGTAATTTGATCTATTATTTTTCATTAATACATCTAATTGAGAGAAATCATTTTAAACACCAGCAGTACAATTAACAAAAAAAAATTAAAAAATACAGTATATGTTGGTTCACTAATGAATTCAAATCATCGAAACAAACCATACCTAATCAAGACATAATCAAGGTCATTGATAATAGATGCACATTTGGTTAAAACTCACTGAAAAGTAGAACTTCCATCCTCAGTTGCCAATTTCCTTTAAAATAAGACGAGTCATCAGATAAACTTAACTAAACAAACAGAGCTCCATCGTGGCCACTGATGAATAGAAGTTGTTATAATTGTGCTTACTCTGCTCGGGGTTATGGTCATCTGTAGGACTGTAGTGCCCTTTATTGGGCCATTTTCCTTAAACTTATCGGCCTGCGGCCTTAATGTCATTAACTGGGTGACACACAGCGATGTGCCCCTCATGTAACTGATGACACTCAGCGGCTACTTTAATTCAGCACTTTCCTCTCAGCCTGAGTCAAACTAAGAAGTCTCCACTCATCAGTCCCATGTGGATTCCCTTACGCTAACTGTCCCAACGCTCGGAAAAGACCACATGTCGTCACAGAAGTGGGGGGTGGGTTTGGGTATTACACTGTTTAACACCATTTCACCAGTGTGTTCTGTTAAATGTGACTGGTGCAAATAAAATACCCTACTCACATCATCAGTGCCCGGTGTAGATATTTTTATAGAAAAAATATCTATAGATAGGTGTAGATATTTTTATAGAAAAAAAATATCTACACCTATAGATCTACACTGTAGATATTTTTTTATAGAAAAAATATCTACAGTGTTTTTGTCCCTTATTATACTTTGTTGGTTTTATCAAGTTACATAATTCTGTTAAGTAATTCCTCACATGTGTGAATATACTTAAGTTAAACCCCATGGGTGATCGGGTGACCTTCTGTTCTGCTGCCCCTCGTCTGTGGAATGCCCTACACAACTATCTGAGGGCTCCACAGACGACTGAGACTATCAAAAAAGGACTTAAAACTTTCCTTTTTGGCAGAACCTAGAAACCTTTAATTAACCTTGCTGCTTCTTGGTCATATTTTTATATTGTTCTTAATATATTTTATTTGTATTAATGCTTTTATCTACTTTTACCTTTTAGCACTTTGAGATTTTATATAAATGTAAAGTGTGTTATAAATGAAATGTATTATTATTAAAAGAATATCCAACATATTAAATTGTACTTTCTCAATAGCCATGGTTAATGCCCCTCCCTCAGACCTGTGGTGTCCCTCAGGGCTCCGTCCTGAGGGACACCACAGGACGGAGCCCGTCCTCGGCCCCTTACTCTTTATCATATATCAAACAGTTGAGGATCTTAAAAGGTTAATAACAGGAATAAAATCATGCTGATTGAATATCAGGTTCTGATAGTTTTGTGCCTCTTAATCTTTGAGTGCTTACAGTATTATTTGATTAATATGGAATATTGAATTTTAACGTTTGAATCAATGCTTTAGTCGAGCATCGACAAAATAAATCTAACTGTCAATTTACGGTCAGTTGATTATAACAATGTGACACTTCATCAGTAGCATGTCATTGTATGGAAATGTCATTGCTGTTGTAACGCGATAACTCAAAAACTTTTTCATGGATCATTTTTAATGACCCACACAGATCTCAGTGAAAGGAAAAACTGAATTTGATTTTGGGAAAGGTGGGTTGTTTATTTCTGATACCATAGGAAAGCTTGATCTGCAATAATTTCTCAACCGTTGGTCGGATTTAGACAAATTTTGGTGCATATCAATCAACTTCAGGACATCTATCTTAAATATATGTATTTTCTTTAATAGTTCATATCTTACTCACTAGGTGGAGCTTCTTCTTTTTTTTTAATTATAAAACACTGTGTTGCGGACACAACTTTATATTTAATTTCAGTTCAGTCAGTTGGTTGGTTGGTTGGTTCTTGAATCATCTTTTTGAAGCTTCACGTTATGCTGGAGGTCAGTAATCATTGGGCTCATAATGGGGATTTCGGCTTGAAGGATTGAATCTTACTTTTAATCTTACTTTTGAGAATGTAAGTAGTGCCTTTCTGTGATTTTCGAAATGTAACATTGTCAACAAAGCATTAAAATGAAAATAAAACACTTTTAAAGCATATAAAAATATGCTAATTTACATCAAGCAAATGAAGAATTGGTTATTTATTTATCCAGACGACACAGAAAAACATATTTGATGAGAAAATCAGTTTTTCTGTTTGTTTATTTGTTTGTTTACTACAAAGTACTTTTCTGATATCCCTTGCACTTCTGTTTCGCCTTCGAAAAATGCCTTTTTTTTCACAATTGCCGCTTTAGTTTCTTCAGCAAAAAACAGCCGCTATGGTATTATCAGCCATGGTATTAGCTGATTAACGCTGTGGATAAACACTAAAAAGTAGTTTAAAAAGAAAGAAAAAAACAGCAGCAAACTCTTAAACCAAAATAATGAGGAGAAACATAATAAAACTTGTGTTTAATTCTCTGCGGGTCTGTGACTTCAACGTCTTTCACATTTCTCACAGACATTTCACCCATCGTTTATATTTAGTAATTAATAGGTGCACCTTTACGCCCGCATGTAAATAAACAAAGTCATCCCTACCTAATAACCCTCACCGCCATCAGAGGAGTAATCTGATTCCTTTGACTCAATGCACATCATTTTACCCCATCACATTAAAGTTGACGTGTTTATATATAAATTTGTATTTTTTATTTATTCACTCTTTGACGATTCCGCCGAGCATTTGGGATCATTAAAATGCGCCGCACACTGATGCGTCCCTACAACCTTGATTTCCTGCAGTAACGTTCTTTTCAAGGGCACAATTTCCATCTTTGCTTGTTATTTAGAGAATGTCAAGTTTGGCTAAGGACTAGTGACCTTTGTGAAGCACTTGTGGCAATTGTATAAAGGGCATGAAGCCACCGTTGTCCCAGATATTTTCAAGTCATGTGTTGCATAAATCAGCAAGGAAGGAAGGAAAATACAATCCAATTACTCACTGTTGTCATTGGCAAGAAATAGAACTTAATTAGAGCGTGTCTCTTATCTCAGCTGTCATGGCAACGTCATAATCACACAGCTACAACTTTTGCATTTTGCTGTTTGACTCGGAGCGTTTGTTGTTCTGCATGTGAGCAACATCGGAATATAAAGTCAATATGAATATATAGTTTCAATCATTGAATTTTCTTCTTTCTTTTTTTTTTCACCACAGGGTATCCATTTTGAACAACGGAAATCTCCGGATATGGAATGCAACCAAATCGGATGCCGGACTCTACACCTGTGTGGCAAGAAATCAGTTTGGCGTGGCGAGCAGCACAGGAAGCGTCACAGTTAAAGGTAATTTTCTGTTCCTTGGTTGCATTTCAGCCCTGTCTCGATTTGGGAATGCATGGATGTTTATAAATACAGCATAAAGAAGTCCAGTCTCACAAGTCGAATCTCCTGAAGCACAGGCGGGGGATTATTTTAGTACTGTAAGCGTGAAATGGATGGATGGTAATCTGTTAGACTGTCTGACCACAGTCTCATATAGGAGGTGTCCAGGGGAAAGTCCAGGAAAGAGCAGGACCTCCTGACTGGACTATTAGGTCTCTTCCTTTTCTCTCTCTTTGCTTCCTCCACCCCAGCAGACAAACGGCGTAGACGATCGCTGATGCTACCACAGCGTCGTAGAAACGTTTTAAAGGAGACTCTGAAGACCTCAGTCTCCTCAGCTTGTGAAGGCGGGCTTTGTCCTTCCGGTACAGTACAGCTGTGTTCTCTGAGCAGTCTGGTTTAATGTTGAGTTGAACACCCGGGTACCTTTTAATGGTCCACCTGTTCAGTACCCAAACCCCGGTGTGTTTTTATGGCGTCCTCCTGTGAAGGTCAACTACCGACTCCTTCGTCTCACAGCCGTTTATTTAGACCTCACACCAGCTACACAGAATGCCCACCGCTGACAACCCGCCCACTCTCTCTACTTTTTTTTTATTTCTTTTTTTACGCTGAACCATATAAGCATGATGTCGCGCTGGTTTGATTTCAGAGAGCGATGGCTTGATTAGTTCCAACCCGTATGCAGCGTGATTACTTACAATGTAAATGCAAAGCTTAGAGCAGATGTGAATTTGTGGCATATATCCAGTGTTGGTGACTCATTTGTGTGAGTTGAATTATTTCAATTTGAGTGTGAAATTTACTTAAAGGTACACTATAAAAAGAAGGATTTGTTCATTTTGTTCATTTATCACAGAGTCGGAAATTTAAGTTGAATATACTTCATTTTGAAAGAGATTTGAAGAATTTCCAAAGAACATTTTTAATGAAATGTATTCAACTATTAGCTTAAATTAAATTAAATATTTTTGAGTCAAACTTATTAATTTAAGTTGTAAATACAACACAACAAAAAAAAAAAAACTTAAAACAATGCAGAAATATAATGATGTGAGATTTGTGCTCCAAAAAAAGATAAATATGTATTTACTGTTTTATGTTTGAGGTTTTTGAAATAAAGGTTTTGAGAGGTGTAAAGATTTTCCAACGTCTGGAATTTTTTTATACTTTAATGGTCCAATCTTGCACTATAAAAGGAAAATTGGTGACGAGCTTACTTGAACTAGTGACCGAATTTTTGAGTCTTACTTATTCCTTTAAGTTGCAAGACTCAGACCAGTTAGTTTTTGAGTTCATCAAACTCTTTCTCGTTTTACAGTGTAGCATGATGGCCGTACGCCTTGTATGTTTGTATGTATCTATGCGTGTATATATATATAAATATGTCATTTAACACATATACACACATATACATATATACCTATATATAAACATACATACATTATATATATGATATACTTAGATACATACATACATACATGTGTATACATACATATATGTGTATATATATGTCATATATTCACATATACACACATGTACATATATACCTATATACTTGTATGTATGTATGCACATGTATGTATCTATGTGTATATATATATGTCATATATACACATATACATACATATACAATTATACCTATATATATATATATATATATATATATATATATATATATATATATATATATATATATATATATATATATATATATATATATATACATACATATATATATATATATATATATATATATATATATATATATATATATATATATACATACATACATACATACATACATACATACATACATACAAGTAGTACAACTAGATGTAGACATAAGGGCATGTGTTGTTCAGTGTGGGTGCAGCATTAGAGGCGGAGAAGGTAACCCGTCCTGTTGTCTCGGTCTTCTACACAAACATCGTCTCTGTGTTGTGTTCCCAATTCTGCCGTCAGTTCAATGGCGGAACAACAATCCCCACCCATTCCATGTTCGTATCCTTTGGTCGGAGCAGCGAGGCAGAGTAACGCCGTGAACAGGCTCTGGAAAGGAGCTTATGTGTGTTTGCAGAGGTGTTGATAACGTTCAGCTCACTGCCTCAGCACCTCCGCTGCTTTCAGGAGATATTCAGTGTGAACATGATGGAGCGCCGTCGGATCATCTGGCGGTCATCTGGGCGAGGCATTCCTGCTCAGGCGCCGTGCTTTTTCACACCCGAAGTTTGTTTCCTCCGGTCTGAATCAGCTGATGAGTTTGTAATCATGAAGCATTTTCAGCTTGGGGAGAAAGGAAGCAAGGGAGGAACGACGACATCAAGTATGTGGTGGGAGAGAGAAATTAATTACAGGAAGTTAGTTTTTCTCTTCTAGGCTATTTCATATTTCTGTGGGAGAAACGCTGCTGTGCGATTTGACAGTCAGGCATTCATTGGCAACTCGGTCGATTATTTATTCTTCTATCACAAATAACTACCGACACTCTTCTACACCCCCTTCACCCTACATGCACTCGCTTCTTCACCCCTTTTCCACGCTCCCCGTTGCTCTGAATAGTTGACTCTATGTATTTAAACTCCCGCACCTTCTCCACCTCTACTCCTTTATCCTCACCGTTCCACCTGCCTCCCTTTGATTCACACTCATGTATTCTGTCTTGCTGCGTCTGAACTTCATTCCCCTTCTCTCCAGCGCAATCCTCCACCTGCTCCCTGCTCTCTCCACCGATCACAATGTCATCATGACATCATAGTCCATGGAGACTCCTGTCTGACTTAACGTCTCAGCCTGTCCATCACCATAACAAGAAGGGGCTCAGAGACAATCTTTGATGCAGTCCCACCTCCACCTTGAACCCGTCCTTCACTCCTACTGCCCTTCATCACCACTTTCATACTGCTCTCATACATACCCTCTACCACTTTAACGTATTTCTCTGTCACTCCAGACCTCCTCATGCAACCCCACAATTCCTCCCTCCCCACTCTATCGTTCGCTTTCTCCAAATCCCCAAAGACACAATATAACTCCCTCTGGCCTTCTCTATACGTCTCCAGTACAGTCTCCAATCAGATACCCAATGTTGGACGTCTTCCTTTCAATAGTAACAGCCTTCACTCAGGCAGCATTAAACAAGAAACAGAACACAAACAAAAAATTGTATAACCAAATTTTTCTGAAATGAAAAAACCTACTTAAATCTACTCTCTCTATTCATTCAGCTTCATCCGCGCTAGTCCCTTGGACGAGAAATGCCAACCAACGCAAATACCATCTGTTATCAAGCAAGGGCAACGTAAAGACAACTGTTCATTTGTGTTTGTTGTAGACGTCGCAGACACATCTGAAAATCAAACTGGGTCGCCGAGCGTGACTTTTCAAACCAGTTACAAGCCCAGTAAGAAAATGGATGAGAAGAAACAGTAAAAACGCTTATTAATAAACGTATTAGTAAGTTGCACAGATGGTTTAGTAAATACAACGCATGTTTTATTTAACTGCCGAGTGCTTTCACGTCCTCCAGCCGCTCAACATGTATCACTGCTGTTGCTTTAAAAACTAAAGAATACACTAAGTTACTTACATTTAATGTGAAATGCACCTGGAGGCTAATCATACACCTGACTGTTTCCTGAGGAGCAGCTGCTCCTGACTGCAGGAACAGATACCCAAGGAACAACAGTCTACTTTTACTGTTTTTACTGTGGCAGAGGAAATAAATTGACTTTATCCAATTTCCTTGGTTTGTTCATAATTCTAAATAATTAGTAAATAAAATAAGAATAAATTGTACTAACACCTAATTACCTAAATTTTTTTATTTTTTCCCCTCTCTCTGATTGAGTTTGACACCCCTGCGCTACGGAATAAGGGCGTTTGAACCCAGAATCTTCTTGCTGTTGCCGGGAGAAAAGACTGTTAACCACTGATGGTTGACGGTTCAATCCGCAGACTGCCCCTGTAGTCTACATGTCACTGGGTCCTTTAGCAATTTGCTCATAGTACTTAAGTTGACTATGATCAACTTAAGTACACATTATTATTATTATTAACTCAAATCTGATAAACATGTCCAGAATTAGAACATTCACGTTCAGGTAAGATTTAGAGTTAACAAGCTTTACTTTCCAACGGTTTATGTTTCTACTTTCTCAATGGGGATATTATGCATTTTATTTGGGATTGTTGCTAAAGCCCAATCCCTGGCCGAATTAATTAACCCATCACATCCGGTGTTAGGTCTCTGCACCAATCCCAATACATCTCGGACTGCCTTTTATCATTTGAACCCTCTCAGCCTTTCATGTAGTCAGGCGTCGGCCTCTTTAACTGCTCCCAGAATGCAACACCAAACATTGGTTTATTCTCAGCAGTTATTGTATTGTGTTTTTTTAGAGGGTATTAGACCTGCACCCACCTCTGAGCCGCCTTTAAATCTGCGTTGTTTCCAATGCTTGAGCTGCTTTATTCTGTTCACTCTGCTGTGTTTGAGTCCACATGCAACAGTGCTTTCACCTATACTAGTTTCCGAGGGATTTGCTGACAGATTCAGTGAACTCTGCACTCACCCTCCTTCCGCAGAGGTTGTTCGGTTCAGTGTGGATTTATAGAATTATTGATCTCCAATATATAAGCCTTAAGGACAAAGGTTCTTTGTCATATTTCAAAAGGTCCAGTAAAGACGCACGTGCAAATGTCAGCATATTATTGGAATTTTCACATTGTATTGTTTAAAAAGACAACTGCAATTATACTGCAAGGGTCTCTGCTTGTAGGAGAATATGGATCAAAATGCCTCAAACTGGGAAAGAGCATGCTCAGAAAAAAATCAATTAGATTATTTATTACACTCCAACACAAAGTGATGAAGACTGATGTCAGTATGAACCCGGAGGGACACGCAGAAACCGTTGATTAGCTTTAGATTTGTTCCGCTGATTGGTTTGGTCTTGGGATTTTTTTTATAGACTTGATTTCTGATGCATGGGTGACAGGAGACTGAAGATACCAATTTACTAAAAAAGATTCCAAGCAAAAAGAAAGGATCTATTAGCAGGAAAGAAAATTTGTAAGAAAACTTTAAAAACCTGGTTATACTACAAATTCGAATTACAAAGACCATATTTAGCACGAGTTAAGCGGAATAATAATAATAATAATAATCTGGCCTGTGGGTAGATTAACTTCAAGCCAGGAACCAGATATATGGGGACTCAGTCACAATCACCCAGAAGAGTCGAAAGACTTTCTGACAAAGTTATATCCCTCAACAGTACGGTGGTGGTGGTGACTGATGACTATGCTAATACAATTGAACGATGGGCTTGATGAATGACTTGGTTGAGATGGGGGAGATTGTGGGTGCTGAAACCTCACCCGGTCTTCGTTTTACATTGTAAACCTAAAAACCAGCACAGCTAAAACAACTCTCATAAAAAGGATGCTAATTTCAGATAGCAATAGTGTCGCTGTGAGCATGTTAGCATCCCTACATTTGCAGGATTATTTTTATATTATTCAAAATGGTCATACTCTAAGGTGGAATGGGAAATAAGCTACTGAACAAAGGTGGGAAAAAACATATAACAGGCTTAAATATTACATTTATGACATAATAAAAGTGTTAGATCTCATCAGAGTTGTACTTCTGACATGTTTATTCTATATTGAATGAAGTGAGATGCTTTAGGGAAAATTCAAGCCCTGCCTCTGTTACTACCTCTGCTTCCGTCTCCGAGGTGTAAAACCTCATACCCTCCATTACGCCTCTATACTCGGTTTAAACAGAACGTAGGGGTGGAATAAACCAGCCCTGCGTTGAAGAGGCTGTGTAAACGAGGCCAGAGGGATGAGAGAGGAGGAGAAGGGGGAAAAACCCAGGAAAATACTAGGAGGTAATGAGTCACAGGTGAGTCGTGCCACACATCTTTGTCTGCGTGTGTTGGCGCAGACTTCTCACTTGGCTTCAAAAATAAATGAAAGGAAATAAGAAAAGAGGTGCCACGATCCTTCCAATTCCCCGGAATACATGATGAGAAGTTCGGTACATCTGCCGGCACTTTCTGAAGTTAAATAATTTTTTTTTCTCCATCCCTAAGGCACAGCTTCTCCTTCTTCTTCGCCGCTTTATTATTTTTTCCTCAAAGGTTGATCTTCCTTTGTTGTCTCTTTCAACAAGTTCACAATCTGTAAACAGACTTTTCGAGTGGCTCCTGTGGAAATATGAATTGTTATTTAGTTAGCATTGTTGGCACTGATAAGTGCTGATGATATAAGAGGGGCTACTTAAGAGAGACCCCCCGTCGTGTGTCTATACAGAAATACCCTTTTACCTCAAAGACGCTTCACAAGATATCATAATGCAAACTCTGTTTAACTTTCAACTAGCTTTCCCCTTCTGTAAATCACTAACAAGGAAGGCTTCCCTTTTCTGCTGAATTATAAAACACAGATTTCATATATTATGAATGCCTGAATCTCTGCAGCAGTCAAGGATGTACTGAGAAGCTTAGAGCACCCCTCTGCCGGTTCATGCCGATGCCTCGCTCCACCGACCATTTGTGGCGACGTCGTTCTAATAAAATAATCAGAAATTGAAGATAAAGTGTAAAAATGTAAGTGTGTTTGTAGTTTTGTTTTTGTATGATGGGGTTAATCCCTGAGAGATTGTCAACACAGGACTCAACAGTGAGGCATAATGAAAAGCCTTGAAACACTCTGCATGCAACACCCTTCCTTTACCCATTTATCACACACCGTGAAAAGAAAATGGCAGCGAACCCCCCACCCAATCAGTAAGTGTGTGTGGGGAGGGCGGGCGCCGCTCTCTCTGTAGCTTCAGGATGATGGCCTATATGTGATTTTCTAATCAACCTGAGAGGAAACACACCGGCGAATGTCTTCTCAGCATAAAGAGACGGTACCCTTATCCACTTATTATTCCTGTGAAAGGGAGTATGGGTTTTTATTTGACACCTTCTTTCACTTGCCGCCTCCCCATCATCATATATTAAAGCCGTTTTCTGAATGTGATGTACAAATGTTTCCCCGTGTGATCTCCTGCCTTTCTGTCACAATCGATATTAGTGGGAAAATGGGACGGGGTAATTTAGGTAAACTATTTTACAGAGGATTGGAAACCTGTTTAGTTGGGGGGGTAATTTGCATCGCAGGAGCAGCCCTTATGGGAGATGACAGTAGTTTATTCAAATTGACTTTGCTGATATGAATGCTGAAAAATACCTGTCAGAAACCATTTGGCCATTTTTCCCGCTGCGAATCAGCCACCTAGTAAACAGCGTCGAAGCCGTCAGAACAGATGAGCCATGTTAATGTCCCCATTATTCCTTCACTTGGGGGTTATTAAAAGATTAATTGCACTTGATTATAGGTGTGCTTGCTGAATTTTGATTATAGGAGAGAGGAGCAATTAGGGTCCCTGTCAATCCAGATGGTCAGTGAACTAAAAACTTCTGATATCATACTGTGTTCACTTCTGTCTTCTTCAGCAAACCTTCAAGTCGTCTTTCCAACACACACACACACACACACAAACACACACACAGACATAATCCCACGCACGCACACTGTCACACACAGACACACACACACAAAAAGACACAATCACACACACACCCACAAACACATACAGACACAATCACCCACACACTCACACATACATGCACACACACAGTTACACACACACACACACACACACACCCACAAACACATACTGACACAATCACCCACACAGACAGAATCACCCACACACTCACACGTACATGCACACACGGTTACACACTCACACACACACACACACACAGCTTCACACACACAAAACAGAGACACAATCACACGCGCACATGCTCAAACAAACACAGAGACAATCACTCAAACACACTCACACACACGTTAACACGTACACAAACACGCACACAGATACATACACACACAAACAAACACTCACATACACACACGCGCAAATACACACACACAAACAACCATTCAAGTACAGACACATACAAATATTGACACACACACACACGCATAAACACAATTACATGTACATACTCACACACAAAAACAAATATTAACATACAGACACATAGAAATATTGACACACACACGCACAAACACAATTACACGTACACAAACACACACACAGACAAACGAACATTCACATACAGACACAGACAAATATTCACAAACTCACACACACGCACAAACACAATTACACGTACACAAACACACACACAGACAAACGAACATTCACATACAGACACAGACAAATATTCACAAACTCACACACACGCACAAACACAATTACACGTACACACTCACACACAAACAAACATACACACACACACAAATACTCTCACACACAAAAAACACACAAACGCACACTCAAACGCACTTGCTTTGGAAGTGTTAGGAAAGCATAAATCGAGGGTTTTTGTTGTAGTTGTCCAATCCTGCCCTTTATGTTTCCAAAAGTCTATAAGTACTTGATGCCTTTTTAGCCACACCACGGGCAAAGTTCCCAGAAGAGGACTCTTAATTACTTTATTGACTTTTCCACTAAAGCAGCCAGTTTTGCTTTTGTGTTTTTTAATTAATTTAGAGATAAATAAGATCTGGTTAATCCTCACATTTCTGTAACGATGCGCCTTGAAAGACTGAACAATTATCAGGATGAATTATCGTATTGGTGATCCCCTCAAGCACAAAATATTTGAGTTTTGGCGGTTTGAATAGAACGTAATGAAATACTGCATAAAATGGTTGACGGACTGGTATCTTTGGTATTTTGAAAGCGTGATAATGCAAATTCTTTAAAACGGGTTCCAGACTAAAATATGGGACGGATTCCAGCTTATCAAGGAAAAACACGATGACACGCCCCCACGTCACTCCTCGGTTCCTCGATCGTCGGTTTTTGGGTCTTAAACCCAAAGAATAGCTGATTATGTCATGTCTACGCAATCCATGGACGTTATTGTGGGGTGTTGATTTTGGATAGCTACACCGTCAATGACCCCCTGGCATGCATACTACAGTTTTCAATCTATTTTGTGGATCCATGAGCATAGGATCATTTATTAAGTTGTGTTATGAATGCTGAGATTTTATTGAAAATCGAAGGACAAACTTTTCCACTGTTTTTCCATCTTTATCCTATTAACGGGCTTTAACTTCCTTACATTTGCCCTTTGAGTGTAGCTGCAGAATGCTAGGGAACTTTAAATTAAGTTTTCAAACCCGTTTTTTTTTTACTACATTTTTCATTCCAATGTAGACTTAAGAATAAACCACTCATGAGAAAATGCACAAAACAACAATACATTATCAATATAGCATTTCATCCAGTCACTAGTCACAACAGTCATAACATACATACCAATTTTCTGGGTCACCTGCATCGGACTCGACTATTACAGATATAGTTGGGAATAGGCCATAATCAATCAATCAATTCTTTCTGGCACTAAGTTTAATGAGGTTCATTTTGAACCTAAAGTCTCAAAAGGATCTATGGAAAAGAAAAAAAGAGTTTTGTCCGAAAAGTTGTATTTTTCAGTAAAAAGATCCGCCCTTAGTGTGTACAATATGACATATGAGAGTAGAACTTGATATAGAAAAGATAAATCTCGTCTAGTCGGTGCCGGTTTGTACCAAAGCTGGACTAAATTGAAGTAATGCTTGAGAACTTTTGTCGAGAAATGTTTTGAGATAAAGCTCCTTCGTTAGTTCTTCCTCGTACTACGATCTATATGGGTACAAAAATTTTGAAAAAGATCCATCGCATTGTTTTTGAGTTATCGCGCAAACACGAAGGAGATATCCATTATATCCCCGACCTCTTTGGGGCTATTATGACATAAGACGGTTCGAGGAAAGTTCTGCCAAATTTTTTCATTTCCGCACAGTTGACCAGCCAGAACAGATAATTGGCATGTCATATTTTGGAAAGTTTGGTTTTCGGAAAGTTGCATGCGTTAACAGATGAAGCTCGGCTCAATGGTCATTTCATTTGTCATTTTATGGCTTTTGGGGGACTAGGACAGACGCTAAATTATTTGATCAATTCACTTACTGCTCTACTGCCCAGAAGAATGGAGGAAATGGACCTCAAAATATCCCAATTTAATGCTAGAACTCACTGTAATAGAATATTCTGTTGAGTGTTGATAAATGTAGGGAAACTGATCGGTTTATTTATTGCTCACTGAACCCAGTGAAGGGAAGAAACATACCAACTTCAAACTGAAATTTGGGTCCCACCAAATCTATTTATCCATGTTGTAGGCCAGCAAGTATCGAATATAAATGTCATGTGTGACTCGTCGGATGACTCGAAACGTCGGATGTGTCCATCGGAAAACGAGCGGCATTCAAAAACAGCGTGTAGGAGGAGTCGCTTCTGTCTGGATGAAAGCATTTGTCTTTGTTTGTTAATTTTAAAAGAGGGGCAACTTTTTGTTTTGTTTTTTTTTTAACTCAAAATGACCCAAAAGATAACGCTGACAACTGAAAAGCTTCTGACATTGAGCGCCATGTGTAACGTTCTGTGCTGTACCGGCGGCGTTTCTTAGCAAACTCCTTCTTCACAAGTATGTGTTTGTCTTGAACCCCGCATACCTCGAGGACGTTAGCTTGATTATCTCTTTCTCAAGGACTTACAGGGCGAGTCTTTGCTCCAGTAAATTTGTTTTTCAGAATGCTCACGTCACGTGCCTGTGACTCTTCATCACCCTCCTTTTTGCATTATTCAAACTCCCATCACTCGTCTCGTGTGAAAAAAAAACATACAGTGAGTGCAGAGCTTCAGAGCATCAAAGCTGGGGAGGGTTTCTCCGTGGGAGGTAGTGGGGTGCTGTGGCGGTAGTATTATTCATGATGGCCGCTTGTTGTGGGAAGACTGGTGAAATCGGCCATGTGAGGCCTGCCAGCGCTCCTCAGAGAGGACCGTGGAGTCATTTGGTAAGCGTTAGGTCTCTCTCTTCGCTGCTCAACCATATGTTATTGTTGCACAGCGTCTCTGAGCGTCCCCGCCGTGAGCCAGTGTCAGTAAGTCATCTGTTTGCTCTCCTCCTTCCGTTCCTTTTACTTTAAAAAAAAAATAAATAAAATGCTCTGCTGTGAATCTTGTTGTTATTTAAGGTCACTCTGTAATTTATTTAATCATGAAGCAATGCTGGGGGGGGGGGGGGGGGTGATCCCAAACAGCTCTCACAAGGCCTTATCTCGCTTCTCTTTTTTTTGCATTCAGCGCCACTTGGCTCGAATGCAGCACTCAATGTCTCTCGCAAGAAAAATTGCACCCATGGGTGTGGGTTCCTGACAAATGATCTCTTGCAGTTGTAAGGGTTGCCTCTCGCCTTGAGTAGAAGCAAAGGCAGATGTAGGATGTAGGCGTTGTTTGAGCTTCCCAATAGGTCTGTTGGGAGGAGGTCAGGGAGGAGCATTGGTTGACATGAAGCAAACGACTGGAGGCATCAAAGATCAGAGCGGCTCTCTTTGTTGTTAGGTAATCAATTATTCAATTATGGCACTTCTTACTTGTTAAAACACAAACAGGATTATCCAAACCCAGATAAAGAGGAAGCAATCCGTCCGCATCTCCTCAAAAACGAAACAGCATTCAAAGAATGAAGGTGGTGGTTTCTTCAATCACCTCATTTTTTTTTTTTTTACATTCGGTTTACATGGGACACTTATCTCTTTCCGAATAAAACCTTTCCGAATTGTAATGTCGGTTGCCTGTTTTCATGACCTGTAATCTTTGCTGACCCAACATTTACATGCATCGAGTCACCTAAACAGAAACGCTTTCAGACATACGCAGATGATCCACACTCCGTTCTTAAGGTGGCGATAATGCTTCAATGAGCTGGGCGCCAACAAGCGCCCAGAAGAAGAATACGGCAAAAGGGGGCATTCGCAGATACAACTCCAACAGATAGTTTTTGATACAGGGTTTACATGCAGCGATTGGCTATCGGAAACACTTTGGTGAAAGGACTTATACTACTTCCTTACAAAGGACTGAAATCTCATTCCGAAACGGACTGTCCTTTCGGAAAGGGGTGTTTACGCGCAAGATTTTCTTTCCGATTAGGCGTCTTTTCCAAATCTATTCGGAATTAGTTTGTCCATGTAAACCAACCTAGTGTTTATTACAACAGATAATATACGCTTATCTGTGTCTTTGCAACTGCCCTGAGCAGCAGCATGGAACCCCCCCCCCCCCCCCCCCCCCGGATAATGGTGGTGGTGGCTGATGACTCGGCTGAGAGTGATTTTTTCTTTTTTCTTTTCACATAAATTAGACTTAATCCAAAGGAATTAAACAAAGGGAAAACTGAGTTGCCCTATTTAATATCTTATTTGTCGTTGGGTAGAACATAAATTTGTTTCCAAATCCGTTCCAAATTTTTCACTTATCAAAAAGGCCACACGTTCCATACTGAGGAGGTCAAGAAATTCCTCTAACAATTGTTCTATTGAAAATCATTTGGGTTTACGTATCTTTCAGTTCAACAGAATAATTCCCTTTGAAGTGGTAAAAGCCAGATTTAATATTTTCTTGTCTTCTTTTGACCTTTTCTGTGCAACCTTCTTCCCTAATAAGCTGCAGTGAGTGAGAGCGATGAATGATGAAGTGGATGGATCTGCGAGGGCTGGGCAGAGAAGGGGAGGAGGGGGGCGTTTGTAACAGCATGAGGGTGGAGCTATATGAATAAGATTCATATTTAAAAGATTTGCTCCAGCAAAACATTTCCCCGTAAAAGTCATCAGCCTGCTGAGATGTGGCCGGCTAATTAGCACAGCTGGAATTAATCGACCCCCCCAACAATGAAGCGTGAAAGAGTGAATGACAGGTATGGGAATAAGTAAGGCTCGAGTGTGGAAGGGGATAGTCCTCCTGACTGAAACTTTATGGATAATTTCTTTTTAAAAAACAGATATAATGTTAACCTGTTTACACTAACATTGTTAATCGCATATAAATACAGTAAATTGCAACTCTTTTTTAATTTAAACTGTAAAAATTATCAGTGGGGAATACTGTAACAAAAAAACCTCTCTAAAGTCATCAGTAAAAGACGGTAAATTTCAAATCAGTATCACTTTCGTGGATAAAGTGAATTATCATAAATGAAGAAATAGTAAAATAACCCTTTTATTTCTCATCTGAATATTAGAAGAATATTCTAATGGTATTCTATGTAGATATATTTTGAAATTGTATTTGAAAATACAAACTTTTGTTAATTCGAAAAGGAATGATTTCAGAACGTCAAAAGTAAGTGATTACTGTAAGAGTATTATTCTGTATGAATAAAATATTTCACTGCTACAAAACATAAAAAAATGTATTGTTCTTATATAAGACTCGGCTTATTTATTTTTTGATATCTAACCCAATTTAGTGTTAAATACACACATACTTATTCTAGCACTGTAAAATAATATAATAAAATATAAAAAAATAATAATAACAATAATACATTTTTATTTATAACGCACTTTACATTTGAATCAAATGTCAAGGCGCTACAAGGTAAAAGCAAATAAAAGCATCAATAAAAAATATAATTTTAATTATATAAAATAGGAGCAAAAAGCAGCAATGTTAATTAAAAGTTATTGGTCCTGCTAAAAAGGAAAGTTTTAGGTCCTTTTTTAAAAGTCTCAGTCGTCTGTGGAGCCCTCAGATGGTCAGGGAGGGCATTCCAGAGACAAAGGGCAGCAGAACAGAAGGCCCGATCACCCATGGCACTGAGCTTAGTCCTGGGTGGAGGAGGCGGTATGAGTGGGTAGAACGGAGGGATCGTGTTGAGGTCAGTGGGGTGAGTAGGTCTTTTAGGTAGGGGGATGCGTTACCATGGATGCTCTAGTGTGTGAGGAGAGAGATCTTATAATCAATTCTAGTGAGGACGGGAAATATAGTTTGGAGGAGACAAACGCTTGAACCAGCTTTTCAGCATCACTCAAGGTGAGTGAGGAACGGAATTTGTAAATATTTCTGAGATGGTGAAAGGAGATCTTGCAGATAACATATCTGATAGTAAAATAATAACTGTGATGAGCTCCGATGGAATCCGGGATTTGTTCTAAAGGAAAGAAAATATTTCATTCCATTAATTATGCCGTATAAAGCTGCGATCCATGTGTAGCAACTAACCCATGCAGGTGTGTAGCAGAACAAAGATCATTAATGACCATCAGATCCCGTCCAACGAGTAAATGTATACATCCGTCTTTCAATTTGGAGACGGACTTATCGTTTCACCTCTCGTGTGATGCTGCAGGAGGTAATTGAGCTCTGAAATAAGAGGATGTGACTCACAGCCAGCTGTGGACAACAATTAGAAGATAAGAATTAGTGTTCCTGTTCAAATATATCCAAAAACATGAATGAAACATTCGTAACGGCCGTATTTCGATGGGAATCTCAGCAGATTGTGTTTTTGTATGTAAAGCAAGAAAATGAAAATAGCCGAAAGATGTTTCAATTGTTAAAAGTTATAACTGTTCTTCATGTACTGAATAAAGCAACCAAAACTAATGAGTGTGTGCTTTCTCCAGTTTCATAAGGGGGCAACCTCGCTCGTTGTAGATGTTTTTGTGTTTTATTCAGATCATTTTGACATGGAAAGTAATTTTTTTTTTTTAAATCAAAGGGTCAGGAATATGAATAATTAATGTGAAAGCTATGACTCAATCACAGCCATCAGCACTCTGATAAACCCTCCAACCATCCCACCTGGAAATTAGTTGAACTACAGGAACATATCACGTAACTAATGGATAATCATGACCTTAACCGGGGAAGGTGGGTGCCTGAACCTACCCCCTTTGAGGCTACTTGAACTACAGTCACCGGTCCCATGTCTGGTGAGATTTCATAACCTCAACCTGAGAAGAAGGGTGACTAAATCCAACCATCCAGGATCTAATATGAAGTATGATCAGAAGAAGAGTCCTCAAGCCTGTGTAAACTATCTGATGGATTGATGAACGAATGTTCATTGATACATCAGGAAGTCATTGGGTGATAAAGAAGTGGGAGTTGCAGGCAGCAAGCGACGGCCAAAGAGTTTCAACTCCCCGGAAGTAATTATCACTCACTCTTTGGGTTCATGCTAATGCAGTATGGTGTAGCTAAGACATAACTGATCATTTAGGTGAAAAAAAGGGATACCAAGTATTGGCATGTTTACCAAATGATTGGTATTCAGGGGTTGGATGGTTTAGTTTTTTAAGTAGATGCCAAAATGGCCTCAGACTCCACAAGGTTGTCCCGCATTGCAATAAAGTGAGTGCAGCACAAGCAGGCTACTAAATTATCATTCCGGTCCACACGGTGAGCACCCTTGCAGATAAGTATGCATTACGCTGGAAGTGTAACCTTGGGCTTTCAACCTGGAACTATGTATTTATGTAGTTGGTTTAATTCACACGCCATAAGGCACTCCTGTTAAACATTGACATCTTACAACTGGCGAATGTGGAGAGACATTTTCCGGACCTTAATTTCAAATCGCAACATGTCAACGGCGCTTGGGCCCACCTGAGAAACACTTCCTGAGGTCCTCCCCCCCAGACTCGCCGCACATTAATTCGCTCTGTCTTGTCACTGGGTGACCCTGCTAAGTGAGTGGGTTACTATCCTTTCAGTGGCGGTAGGTAACAAGGCATTATACAAGATAGAAATCAATCAAATTATACTCAAGAGCCCTGTGTGCGGTTGTGTAACCAACCTTGGTTGTCCATAATCCGTCACAAACGATGACAGAGGAAGGTAATAAGGGAGCATATTCCCACCATCGTTGTCCTAGTGAATTGCTGCAGGCTTTAAATGACCGAGCAACGCACAAGACCAGGTTAGAAAAATAAATTATACAGGGAACAAATGTCTATATAACGTTCCCAGGTTTATAGGTATATAATGGGATTTTAACCGTAGATCCCTCCTGAAACTTTTGTCATTTCCTATTTCCTTCTCACGTCATTCAGTGTAACTGCTTCGCCATGAAAACCACTGCAAAACAATCCTGACACTTGATTGTTTTTTTTGATTTTTTTATATGTTCGTACTCTTTAAACTCTTCTTTCTCATTCCTGCAAACCCCATGTTTGATTTAATGGCCCCGTATAAGGAAGCATGTAGGGTTACCATTTTTAGTACGTAACAGGAAATAGCTTTTACACAACTCCTCAACACCTGCTGGATAGAATGAAAGGAAATTTCACACGTAGATGCCTGCATCTCATAATTGGTTTCTTCAGTGGGCTTATTTTTACTGGACCAGAACTTCTGAACTGGTGACGTTTGTGTCATTTTGGTTTGCATTCAAAGACGTTTTGAGCAGAATTGAAATTAAATATTAAACATACGTTGTGTTTCTTTAGGAGTCCTAATGGTGTGCATCACATAATTGGTTTCTTCGGTTTGCTTGTTTTTACATTTTAGACATATTTAAACGTAGGGAACTTTTGTCTTCCGTCTTGCTTGCACCTAGCATCAGCGGTTCAATCCCAGCCTTAGAAGGCTACCTGTTGTGTGGTCTTCTAGCAAGACCCTGAACATATGTCCACCACACTGTAAAAATACATTTGTTCACTGGTAACACACAATTTAATGACGCATTATTGAGGCTTAAATTTAAGTTGAAAATACGTGTTGGATTAAGTCTTGTTTTTACACTATGTAATATTTGTCTTAAAATGCTACAGGAATCAAAATAATGTCGAATTTGTGCGTCAATAACTAATGAAACATTATTTATTTTATTTTACATTCTCTGAAGCTAAAACCGTGAAAAAAAGGTTTTCAAAAAAGATTTTATTATGCCCAAAGCTGTAATTTCCCCTTTTATCATGCTTTTGGGAGTATTTGAGTCTTACATATTCATTCAAGTCGTAAATAGATATTGTAATTGACTGTTTTCAGTTATGGTAATGTTTTGAGTTCAAACCAAACAGTGCGGGCCCGTCACAGAGGCTCCGCCCACTGCTCCCCAGGAATGTTTCAAATGCAGAGAAATAATCTAACCCTCTGATGCTGTGTATGCTGCATGTGATAAATAAATGTTACATTTTTATCAAGTTAGCGGTTATGCTGAATCAATGTCAGCATAACTTTATTTGTTCTAGTAGCATCTTTGTGTTTTGGACACAGTTTGTGTGGTCAAAGTTTGAACCACTGGGGCTCACACTGTCATTGTGTAAATGATTAAAAACCTACCAGCTGATAGCATTCTGGGTCCGTATCAGAAAAGCACTTGATAAATCACATTGGATGTGTGTGCGTAGGTGTGTGTATATGTGTGTGTGTGTGTGTGTATTAGGGGGTGGAGAGAGGGAGCCAATACAATGAAGGTATCGAATTCACTTTGGATGAAGACTGCACTGCCGGCACTTTCTACATGAATCTATGCCTGTCCAGGGATCATTTGCCATGGTTAATTTAGTCTGTTTGCTCAGAGTGGCAATTCCATCCAAGTAATCACAGCACCACCCAGAGGGCGACAGCCGCTGTGCACCCAGAAGAAAAAGCCTCTCCCTCTCATCCCACCTCTCTCATGTCCTTCCACCCTCCTCCTCCTCCTCCTCCTCCTCCTCCACTGCCTTATTCCCTCGTGATGCCATGGTAATGCAGCGCATGCTTGAGAGGAGAGGAGTAGTGAATTCTGGGAGAAGTGTTCTCTGCTGTTTACCGATGAGCAGGTAGTTTTGGGAATTTCGGGCTAACCGGGGGAACTTCCTGGCTGAAGTATAGCAGAAGCTCTTCAAGATGCAGGAGAGACACACGTCTTAGAGTCCCCACAGAGACCAGACCGGTTATTGTAGCTTTGCTCCCCAGTTTTATGTGAGCTCGGTCCCATATATCCTTCTATTAACTCGGTCTGACATATCCATAAGGATGATGGAAGGGCTGGGCTTTTTTGCAAAGCCACTTCCTGTGCTGAATAACAATGCCCAGGAAAGGGTAACCGAGCCGTGTGTTTGATCAATTGTGCACCGATGTGGATGTGTGTTTCAGAGCCGACCATTATAACCACCCAGCCATCCACGCTGGACGTCACCGTGGGAGAGAGTGTGGTCCTGCCCTGTCAAGTGAGCCATGACCCATCTTTGGAGCTTAAATTCACCTGGTTCTTCAACGAGCAGCTCATCCATTTCGGGAGCCATGGCGGATTTTTCGAGAAAGTTGGAGGCGTAAGTCTTTAATCCTTGAAGGTTTCATAAAACCTGTTAGAGGATCAGGCATCTGATATTTAAGCAGGCCGAAGCAGGATGTTGGAGCTAGAGAGATGAGTTTCCCCCATTTACACACAATGAGTAATGCTTGATGTCATGTAGAAGGCAAGGAGAGACTTTCCTGGACTGTAAAATACAGTCGTTTACAGGAACATTTGCGGGGTTTCTCTCGCAGGAATGCTCTCAGAGCGGCCCTGTGAAAAGAACAGACATAAAGAGCCTATACACAATAGCTGTGGAAATCGAATGCTTCTCGTATAAATGATTTAACATCAGAAAAAATTCAGGAAATAGCCTAAACCTGTAAACCTTTTTGTATTAACTAGACATTTATGGGGTTTCTCTCACACAAATGCTCTCAGAGCCATCATGTGAGAAGTCCAGACACAAAAACTATTTGTACAATAGCTATAGTAAATAGGAGAATAAGTAAAATCATAAAATAATTTTCAGCTTTGTATTACAAACACTGATAAAAAGACTATCTCAATCCGAAGGTCTTATGTAAAGACATTTTTCCGATGGAACTAAAATAACACACCTCCAGTGAGAAACAGTGGCTACTTTTGGCTAATAATAATAATCCTAGAGTTTTTAATCGATCAAATTTTATTTATTAAACACATTTCTTACATAAAAAAGTAACAAAATTGGTTCACACGATAAGAAAATATTCAACCTTTCCCCCCTATACCCGCCGACCGCCTCCATTCACACATGAGACAAAAATAGAGCACAAGAAATGGAGAAAAACAAGAACTATAAAAACAGGATGTACAATAAAACGATATAAAAAAACAATTCACCCACCACTCATCACCATCTACATCTGTAAACCAGATAAAAACAATGCATAATTGTACCATAAAAATACTAAGTGTAGAAAAACAGGAACTGAACGGAGGAAAGGCTGTCAGTCAAAAAACAATAACATTATAGAAAGAAGACAATACAATAGTAAATATATAGAGTAATAGAGTAAAATTCTAATAAAAATAATAATAATTTTAAAAAAACTGACTAAAAGGTAGAAACATGGAACATAATATAATAACTAATTAAAGTAAAAACTGACTAAAATGTAGATGAATATCCAACTAAGACATTAAATAAATAAATAAATAAATAGATGTAGTTATAGATAAAAGCATGACTAAGAAGATATAAGCATTATCTTTGATTTTAAAAGAAGCTTCTTCTTGACCGCGGTAAGAAAATTAAGCTTCACCGCGGGTTTTTGTTCTTACTTTAGGAAGAATTAAAAGGTCACTAACAGAAGACCTGAGGGCTCAACAAGGTTCATAAAAACAGGAAATCAAATCTGAAAAATAGGAAGAACCTTCAGGGATATATTGACCAGAAGAAGGAAGTTCGAATCCGCGTTGAAGCAGATGGTTAGTCGCTGCAAACTTTAAGATTGGCGTAATGTGTAGAGCGCTTTCTGGACTTAGTGGACAGCCAGCAGTCGGAGATGATAAATATTCTTCTTAGAAAAGAAAAGAATATCTTTATTAATCCTCTAAGGGAAATTTAGTCTCCAAACTTTGTAAACAGACTGAAGCAATTGTAAGAAATAAGATGAAATAGGAAAGACCAGAAGAGCGGAGCGTCACAGTCGTCAGTCCTGCAGGTGATGAAAGCGAGCGATAATGTTTCCCTGTTGGCCTGAGAGAGGAAGGGTCTCGCTCCGGTCATGTTCTTCAGACGATCAAATGTTCTTCAGATGATAAAGTGTTCTTCTGATGGTAAAATGCGTTCAAAGTTACGCTTAAATGCGAGGCTGGAATCTAAGATGTTGTGTTGAAGATGACTCCCAGGTGTTTGACATGTGGACAAGGATTTAATGTCAGTCCCTTCAGTTTCATGTCGAGTTTCTCTCCCGGACCTTAAGAACCGATAATTAAGACTTGGCTTTTATCCTGGTTTAGCTGTAGAAAAGTTTCTTCCATTCATACTGTGAGATATGAAATACAATTTAGAAAAAAGCATTTATTGGCCCTTTTTAACCCAGAAGAGCCCAAATCCATTTCTATGGATTATGGTGGATATAAAATAGATCAAATCGACCAATGTTTCTGAAAGTTGTTGTTTTTTATTGCTGCCCCCACATCTTTTATTAATGTTACATTGGGGTTTAAAGTTGTTGTTTTTTTGATAATTGGAAAATAAATAAGGCCTTTTTAGCAGACAAACCTATTTTAATTTGCAATTACACAACATATATCAACATATTCAATTTGATAATCGGATTTTACAAAATGATTACAATTATAAACATATTGTTCTACTGTTTTTTTTATTTCCATTTGTTTTATACCGAAAAATGTCATCAGCGTATCTAGACCCGTCCTGTTCAGATGTTTGGTTAGACACATTTTGAGTCAATATTAATATTGAAAAATGTGACTGAACCGGTTTATAATATGATCCAGTCACAACATGTATATGCTAAAGATTAAGGGGCCAAGGATAGAACCCTGGGGCCAAAGGGGTCACTGAAGAAGAGGCAATAACAATGGCTATTGAAAAAGACCTTCTGGAAAATTCCTATTAAAACATGAAAGGAAATTCTAAACAGAATTATGAAACTTGATTCAACGAAAGAAAATGTTTTTTTATTAAAATCATTCTTGACCAAACAGTTTTTTAAATTGTACGGTAAATTTAGAGTAGTAGACAGTAATGACATACATTATATAAAGAAATCCTTTTTCAATAGTTTTTTTTTCCTAGAAGAGGACATTTAAGGGTAAAAAAAGTATAAAACTATTCCTAACCACATTAAAACCCAGGGCTCGGTCCAGATCATCGCATGTGATTGGATGATTCTACTTCTGGGCTAACAGCAGATCAAACGTTCTCCATGTAAATGAAACGCCACATGTTGATCCCCACACTTTAACTTTGCTCAGAGGAACAGCCGTCGTCCCAGACTGAACGTCACGTCCAGATGACACGATAAATATTTAAAAGGCTAACCTTGTTACGCGGCGTCGAAGAGCATTTCTTGTATTAGTGCTGCTGTGCTTTCCTCTTGTAAAACACAAATACTGTCTTCTCTTTCGCAAGGTCATAATAAATTCAGCCGCAGTGCAGAGGGAATGTTTGTATCAAGTGTATTATTTATGGCCGTAAAATTGCAGCCTTTGGTTTATTTGAGAATGAAATTTGCATATACACTCTGCAACCGGTTTGAGCCGGCTGAACTGAAAGGTCCGCCGCTTACATCTCAGCAAGTGATATTCCCGCTTATTTTAGAAAAAAAATAATCAGGGCTTCTTCAAAACGGCCGGTCTAAAACGAAAAGCAGAAACTTCCGCTCCCATGTATTTATACTTACATAGATATATCTATGTAGTCTAAATCTATGAATACAGATGTTACAGCTATATATGTTATATGCTGTATATGCAGTATATATATATATATATATATATACATATATGTGTCTGTATATATAGATATGATATATACAGCTATAATTATATATAGTACATGGCTGTACATCTATACTCACATAGATAGGCTTCCAGCAATTAGACAGAGTCCTTACTGCCTTTCTATCGCAGACTCTCGCTCTGTTCTGCTGTGATGAAATTATAACGCCGGCGTTGAGAGCCTTTTATTCCATCACACGCTGAGATCGAGTAAAAGGCTCCCTTAAACAAGTTTTTTCAAGTCGCCATCTGCCTTTCTCCCCAGAAAAACAAACTGCTCCTTTGCCACGATTAAAAAAAACCAAGCAGCTTAATGCAAGTAAATTTATGTGTTTGAAAATAAATGAATGAACATTCTCGCTTCCTGTTGTGAAGGCGGGGATCAGGCGTAGGGAGAGGAACTATGGATTTATTATTCAAGATACACACATAGATGAAAGCTCAGAGTTCAGATGGAGAGTCAGTGTTGTCTTTTTACCACGATGCTTATGGAAGTGTGTGTGTGTGTGTGTGTGTGTGTGTGTGTGTGTGTGTGTGTGTGTGTGTGTGTGTGTGTGTGTGTGTGTGTGTGTGTGTGTGTGTGTGTGTGTGTGTGTCTGACTGTCTGTCTGTGTGCGTTTGTTTGTTTGTTTGTTTGTTTGTTTGTTTGTGTGTGTGTGTGTGTGTGTGTGTCTTTGTGGGTGTATATGTCTGTGTGTGTGTGTGTGTCTGTCTCTGTGTGTTTGTCTGTGTTTATGTGTCTCTGTGTGTCGGGGTGTGTGTGTGTGTGTGTGTGTGTGTGGGTGCGCATGTGTATGTCTGTGTGTGTGTGTGTCCCTGCGTTTGTGACTGTCTGTGTCTGTTTTTGTGTTTGTGTGTGTGTGTGACTGTGTGTGTCTGTTTCTCTGTGTGTGTGTGTTTGAATCACAGCAGCATTCTGCAGGAGACATTATGATTCGAAACATCCAGCTGAGGCATGCTGGGAAGTACACGTGCGCCGTGCAAACGAAGGTGGACAGCATCTCCATCGCTGTCGACTTGGTTGTCAGAGGTAAGCAGCAACAACAGTCAACAAATGTCAACAACAGTCAACAAATGTCAACAACAGTCAACAAATGTCAACAAATGTCAACAACAGTCAACAAGAGTCAACAAGAGTCCAGTCTGTCCTTCACTGAAACGACTGCTGGTGGAAACGTTTAAATAATGCATCATTCATGCGGTCGAATCAGGGAGGGAGTTTTGCATGTGATTAATGTTTACTGGGAATGGTTTCGCCTGAGTGATGAAGAAATAAAAGCTTGGAATGAAGAGGCAGGCAGATTGAAATTTCTCTCCTCAAGGTTTAAAGGAAATTTACTGTCTAATTAGACCAAATAGCTCCCAAAGGTTTCACAGGGAACTGCCTCCTCTACAGTAGCCGCAGGTACTAAAACCAGCACCACTCTCTCCGCCATCTTTCCATCTCCGCCTGATTTACATTCCCTCCTCCTCCTCCTCCTCCCCCTTACGTTCTTCCGTCTGTCTCTCTATCTCTCCCTCCCATTCCTGCCTGGCTTTGCCATCTATCAGGTCCCCCTGGGCCCCCCACCAGCACCCATGTCGAAGAAATCACTGATACCACAGCCTCTCTGTCCTGGAGGCCCGGTCCTGATAATCACAGTCCAATTACGGCATATACCATCCAGGCCAGGACGCCGTTTTCCCTCGGGTGGCAGGCTGTCACCACAGGTAAGCTCTCTCCAACCAGCCGTGGCCCGCCTCTAATCATACAGAGGAGGAGCCGCTCTTTTTTTCCTGCCTCGCCGATGAGATTATTGGAGATGTGATTTTTAGCCCAGCACCAAACGCTCGGCATCCAAAGCGTGACCATTGACCGGCGTTTTATCGGACTCCTGGGAGTCCTGAAACACGAATCTAATCCTGATGATGAAGCATATTGCCATGGCAGTAATTTGATAGTGTAGTTAAGCAGAGTGCTTGTGTTATTTCTCTTCACGTCCTCTTAAATGGGGCCTGTACACTGTAAAAAAAGAAAAAAAGTAGAGAGATCTAAATCATTTATGGTACAGTACCGGCAGCTGTGGTGGCCAGAATTTTGATGTTAAGACATTATAATGAATTGCCATGAAAAAATAGATACAATGTCAACCTGTTGAGGTGAATTGCAATAAATCTAGTTTTATTTTCTATAGAAATAAACATTGTTCCTAAAATATATACAATGTTTTCAGAAACAACAGTGGGTTGTTTTTTTAATATATTTAAATATACATACCAGCAAATTTACCATAATTTACCTGTAACTTCATACCGTTTTGAGTTTTTGCAGTGTAAGAACAAAACTGTATGATGAAAAAATTAGAATTACTTCAGCTGGTAACCCTCAATTAAATTAAGTATGTACAACTGAAATGAATACTAATACTAATAAAAAAAATACTTAACTTAATTGACATAATTTCTTTAAGTTCATCACAATTTAACTTTTTACAGTACAGGATTAAACCCCAAAAGCATAAAATAGGTTTTTTTAATCCCTTCAATTCCTTTTTTTGAAAGTTTATTTGAAAGTTTTATCTTTAAAAAACACTAAATGTAGTAAAACAGTAGATTAGAGCACACGTTTGATATTATTATCATCCTGAAGCATTTTAAGACAAAACCTTTATTTCACACTATAAAAAGAGAATTGTTGGATTTTTTGATTTATTATTTTTTTTAAATGACTGCCACTGGTGACACCATTAAAATAGTTATTTTTTTAACTTAAATCTTTCAATTAATAATACTTTATTTAATTATGTGTAACTAATGAACAAATCATTTTTTTTAAACTTCCACTAACTGTAAAAAACTACCATTTACTGTTTCTTTATTTAAGATACTTCGCCGTATCTCCTACAGGGATATACTGTTTCAACTTTTACGGCCTTTAACCATAATTTCTACATACATTTTATACAGTGTAGCATTCATGCAGGACCGCTGTAAATGTACATTTACCCCACAGTGTCCAGCTACATATCAATATCCTGTAAATTAAGGACATTTGTTGTGAGATAGTTTTACTGGCCTCATCGATTTTCCGCGTCGGGGTCATATTTTTGAAACAGAGCTACATCATGACCTTGCAGGTAGAGACGGCTCCTTCATCAATAGAAGAAATAGACTCTGTCATTTCTAGTAAAAGACATTTCTGTGTTTTTTCTATACACACATCAGCCAGAACATTATAACCAACTGTTTAATATTGGGGTAGATCCCCCTTTTGCTGCCAGAGAAGAATTTGCTCATTGCACTCACATTTAGCACTTTGGGTTTTGCATGGGTGCTCCGGCCAATCTTTGGACAGAAAGCTGAGATACTCCTCTCTATCCGAACCAGGGTTTAGTTTTCTGCAGTTTGTACCACAGCGCTTCTTTAATCCGTCCTTAGACCACTTTTGGTTTGTTCTAAACCACTGTAAGACCAAGACCACCCAACAAAATTAGCTGTTCTGAACATGCTTTAACCCAGTCATAATAATAATAATAATAATAATACATTTAATTTATAATGCACTTTATCACAATTTCACCCTTGTTAAAGTTGCTCATATCAATATTCTAACCCATTTTAACTCAACTTTGAGAACAAGATGTTCACTGGGTAATATATCCCATCCACTGACGAGATATAATAATAATAATGTGTTTTTTGTTCTAATCCCTGAGTGGTTATAATGTTCTGGCTGATAATATGTCTCGTGCATTACTGTAAATTTGAGGCTTGTTGTGATTCCACAAACATTCACACTAAAGAAAGACATTGAAATCTGGCAGTTGGTGATGAATAACTTCATATATGATTCTTCATTCTCTGTGTTGTCTTGTTGTGGAGTGTGTACTTTATGTGTCCTTGTGAGGGATTACACGTGTCCCATCCCTGTGGTGGAGTCCTACCAGGCCTGTCAGCCTGGAGGACAGTCTGCTGCTGATGCTAAGCTCACTCACACAGACGCGCGAGCACACACACTAACACCAACACACACACACACACACAAAGAAAACACACACAAAAAGTTTCTTGATAATGAAGAGGGCACTGTGTTTTATGCCAGTTCCTGAGGTGGTGGGGGGCCACCAGCTGACAACTACAGTAATAGACCTGAGCCCATGGGTGGAATATGAGTTTCGGGTCCTGGCGAGCAACACCATAGGGACCGGCGAGCCCAGCAAGTCGTCCAAACAAGCAAGGACAAAGGCGACCTGTATGTACCGTATGAGCTGTAAAAATGTCTTTCAGCAATATGTCTTGTTTGTTTGTTCTCTCTTTCTCTCTCTCTCTCTAAAACAAATGTCATTTACTCGATTTCTTTAAAGGAAAATGGATTGAAATGTGGCTTTAGGCGTGATGGAGAGTTTTGTGGCCAAGTTTTTGCTAAGAAAATTGCCACTAACCCTTATATGTTTTTTTGTTTTTTTTATCTATCTATCTATCTATCTATCTATATGAATCTATATATATAGCTGTCTATAACGATTTATATACATATCTTTATTTATCTATATTTATCTAAGTCTTTATTGATATCTATGTCATTATATATATATGTCTGTATTTATATCTAGCTTTATTTATCTACATCTATGTATGTTTATATCTTTATTTATCTTCATCTATCCATATCTATCCATGGGAGCACATGACCTCCCAGTAAAACCACAATTCCTGATTATTGAACCCCCATCCTGATTTGCTTTTGGTTTCCGGTCGGTTTTCCACCTGGGCATTCAATGCTATACTCCCCTAATTAAGCTGCCCACCAATAACTTTTCTGTGACTCTACGGCAATATTTCAAATATCTGTCATAACTAACTAATAAACTCTCAACAACCAATCGCATTTACTCATACGACCACCAAGAAAGTAAAAATGCCATTAAATGTAAGTGGGATTCAACAGTGTTTCCTAAAGGACTCCAGCCAAGCTGCTGGCATAAACATATGTGCCCAAAGGCACACTGGCACCGCCACACCACTGAATCCGGACCCCACTCACACCAAAACACCAACAACCATCAAAAATAAGCAATCATATATTTTATTTTTATTTAGTTTATTTAGCGTATTCGACAGGGAAGAATATTGTGCCAGATTTAGCTCTTAGCTAATTTTCATCTGTAGTCTCTGGGCAGGAGGCAACAATAAACAAACTTGGCAGCTAGGCAGGCGTCTGTAAAAGTTCACAGACACGCACACACACACACACAGATATTTAAGATACTTAAAAATTGGACTCACCAAAGCCATTCCATTCCATTCCAAAGCCTAGTCCGTCGTCCTTTCTTTTCTTTCTTTTTTTTAAATAGTTCAATAAAACAATCTTAGGTGCTTTTCAGTCCCACTATAAGTTCCTTTTCCATTGGCATGGAGGCCATATTTCTCCAATAAGTTCAATTGATAGGTTAGGAATTTAGCACCTTCCTCATATGTAACAGTGACGCAGGACAAGCCCACCTTAAGAACACGCCCTTATGCCAGGGTACGCTAGGTAGGCTTATCAACTAACACCCCCCTTAACACAACATCTTACTGGACAAAAAAAAAGTTCGCCACCCAACAAAATCATATTGTCTGTTTATTTTTTACAGTCGGGTGCATTCACTGTGAAAGCTGCTTGCTCCGGCGCAGATGCAGACGCAGACGCAGACGCAGACATTTCGCCCAGAGACTGTAGTAGTGAAATCTGATTGGATTAAAAAGAGAAAGCTCACAAAATGACATCAATATGCAGATGGGGAAAAAAAAAATATTAAAATACATCTAGTCTCAATTAAAATGTTTATTAAATTATGACTGTTCTTTCTAATTTTATAAAAGGGTCTGACGGCCCACCGATGGTTTTACAGAAGTAACTGAAACTTATCTCAAATTGAAGAATGACATGTGAACCCATCTCTACAACAACAGCAAGCTTTAACTTCATGCAGTCTAATCCTCTGCTGTCCATTCGTTCTGAACCCGCCGCAGGCCGACTGCGTCTGCAAACATGACACAGCTGCTAGATGTTTGCCGATATCTTACAGCATCTCTTGATGCCTAAAAGTTCTCCCTGTTTGCGGAGTAGTAACATGGAAACTGATTGCATTTGTGAAGCCGATCTGTCTTCTTCCCGCAGCTCCGAAGGTCACGCCGGCTAATGTGAGCGGAGGCGGTGGCAGTCGCTCCGAATTAGTCATCACATGGGAGGTAAGCAAGCTGGCTCCGTAAAAACGTTACCCCCTCACCCATGGAGGAGGGAGCCAGATGTCATTTTTCTTTGTGGATGTGGGCCTCTGTTTCATTAATAACAAGCCAATGGCTTAATGTATGGCGTTTTCATTTTTAAGAACAGAGGGGCAATAACTGCTGCTGTCATCCCGGCGCAGAGAAAAATGCTTTAAGACTTCAATAAGATAATTAAAGTCCAACTTTGTTTCAGAGTTCTTTCTTCCTTCTTCCTTTTTCTTCTTCCTCCATGTCTTTATTTTGCCTCTATCTTTCCTCCTCTTCTCCTGCACATCAATCCAGCTTTAGGAGCTACAGGCTGCTCTAAGCTATCAGCCCCTGCAGGGAAACGTTTGATAGAACCCCAGTTGATGTTTCAATAAGCAGGAGTTCAATTAACCTTTAACTTCTACTTTTTATAAGAAGCTCTTTTGCATCGGCTTTGAAAGTGACAGAGACGTTTTGTCTTGGTTAACTTGTAGCTGCTTTTTTTTTCTGTTTGCTTACAAGTTAAATATGTTAGTGAAAAAAACTTGGTGTAGTGTTTAGATGGCGACTGAAAAACTAATAATATAATATAACAAATAAAATTAAAAAATGCTCCGATTCATTGTACAAGAAAGTTTAAATTCATATGAGTTAACTTAAGACACAATTGGACTTATGGATGGGAAGTTAAAGTCAAAAAACTGTATTTTTTCCAATAAAGCAGACGTTTTGAGTCAGATATGAACAATTATTGTAAAATATGACAAAAAAAATTTAGAAACGGTTCATATGAGATCAATAAGTACTAAACTGGACCGACGGTTAGGAAGGAGGTTTATGCGAAGTCATGCTCGAAAAACAGTATTTTTCGTACAAAAATACTCCCCCTAGTGTGTAAAATACGAACTGTTGAAACAAATTATGATAGTTATCAAATAGATCTCCTAGCTTTGACTCATTTAAAACAAATTTGGACTAAAAAGGACCAAAGATTAGGAACTTATGTCTGAAAAACTGTGTATTTCACCAAAATAAACTCCCCCTGGTGGGTAAACTGTGAACTAGTAGAGTATAACACACATGGTGAATCCCTTCCAGTCGATTCATATGCACCGAATTTGGAATAAATTGCACCAACATATGAGAAATGATAAAAATCTCGCCAGTTCTTCCTCACACTAAGATTTATGTGGGTATAAAATTTTTAAATGAAGTAGTTTTTGTGTCATGGTGTTAACACGGCAGAAAAACAGACGATCCCATGACTCCACTGACTTTCCGGGGATTTAATAACAAAGTTTGTTTATGAGCGAATCACAAAATTAACTTTAAATGAATATATAGAATTTCAGTCTCTGCCTAAAAGTGTTCACTCATTTATTTTTTTGATTGTTTTTTTTTTATTCCGAGTGTCTAAAACCTAGTTGTTCTCCCGTAGCCTGTCCCAGAGGAGCAGCAGAACGGACCGGGCTTCGGCTACGTTGTGGCGTTTCGACCCCACGGCGCAACGGGATGGATGCAGGCCGCCGTTCCGTCCGCCGAAGCATCCAGATACGTCTTTAAAAACGAGAGCATCCAGCCCTTCTCGCCTTTCCACGTGAAAGTCGGGGTTTACAACAACGAGGGAGAGGGTCCATTCGGACCTGTTACTACCATCTACTCTGCCGAGGAAGGTGGGTATAACCTCGGCGCATGATTACATCAGCGGGGGGGGCGGCGTTCTTCCATCAGCCCTCGCAGACATCTTCCACACACTCCTTCCCCCTCTGTTGTTTGGATGAAAGAAATTGCTTTGAAACTGTTTTGATGTTCCCGCTTTGAGGAGGTCAACAAAGCTAAAGAGTCTTTACGCATTCACTCCAGAGCCCGGCCGAGCGCCCACCAGGGTCCGCGCGAAGAGCCTCTCGGCATCCGACATCGAGGTTTGGTGGAAAGCTCTGCCCTGGAACGCCAGCAAGAGAAGAGTTGTGGGTTATGAGGTGAGCCGAGCCGGCGCAGCGTCCATCCGTAAGCTTCCACTGGATGCTAATGTGTTTGTGTGCGCGTTAAAAAAGCTGCTCTTGTTGTCCTCTATTATTGATGAGCGTTTCAGGCTCACGCACCTCGGGCTTGGAGAGATAATAGCTCGCTGCATGCATAATGGTCCAGCCCGGTCCCACGCCGGTGGGTTTAGTTGTGTTTCTTTAGTTGTTCATCTAAGTACTGTAACCGCCCTGATTAGCGCGCTGATGCAACTCTCAGCGGGGAAAGAGCGTTTAGCTTCTAATCCACACAACAAAGCAGATTCAGACGATGCCTCCGCGCTCACTTACTTCCTGTCATTTTAATTCTGCTCATTATTGAAGTAGGAGACGTGAACAAAGGCGCTGTTTTCAACCAAGTGCCAGAATTATAAATTGTTGACCACTCAGAGTCGACAGAGGAGCCGGGCCCGAGCGAACGGTTCTGGTGAAGAAAGACAAATTATATTTGTGCTGTCAAGCGTGCCAGCCATTTCAGCCCTGACAAACAGGGTGACAAAGAAAATCTGTTATCAGTGGAAGTTGAGGGGCAGGGGGATTTTTGAGGCGTCTTTTTCTTGTTTTTCTCGGCTTTCTTTTTCTTTTACGTGTAACATCGAGACCTCACATCTGAGGAGCACATCTAAGGGCGTCGCTCAGAGGTAGACGAGGGGTCACATGTTGCTAAAGCTTATTTTCAGTTCACTTCTCACGTCCAGTCGAGTTCACATTCCTCTCGGCGTTGACAGAAAGCTTTTTGCGTCGTCCGTCATGTTTGCTGCGTTCATGTTCCTTTCGTTTCAGCAGAGGATTAGAAGTGAAAAGGAAAATACCGCCTTCCATCATTTTGTCAAAGCGCCTCCTAGTGGCGACAGAAAATTACATATTTTATACTTTTACAAATCGACTTCTCGCCACACTGTGAAAAAATATATATTTATAATTTACGGTAATAGGCCGGTAGCTGCCAGAATTATGCCGTAAAAAAATCAAGTGACCATATATGAGACATTAAAGGAAAAATATATATATATAACAGATATAATGTAAAGCTTTTTATGGTGACGTACTTATATACAATAACAGTAAATTACATTACATTATTTCAGACTTTTAATCAAAAAATCAACATTATTACACAAATAAGTACTATATTTTTATGTCTTTCAAAATTATGGGATGTTGATGCAAAACGGTTAAACTAGGTTTCATACCAGCAAAATTGTTTTTTTATGCAGAATAATACTTTTACAGTAATACACTTGTTTGTGACATTATGGCATTAATCCTTAAATCTTACCGATAGTTTGTATTTTCATAGTACAATTCTGTATTTTCCATATATTCTGACTAGAAATAAGATGATTAATGATGATACTGTTTTTTTCATTTATAATATTCACCCTATCTACTACAGTGATACTGGCTTGATATTTATCTTTTATTGTAATATTTGACAGTATTTATACAGCATTCGCTACTGACAATTTTTACAGACCAAAAAACTTTTTAAAGTTGTCGTTTACTGTAATTTTAATGTATTAACTATGTAATTGTAAATAGGTTGATATTATTTATGTTTTATACTTGAAAAATTTTAGCAACCATAGCTACTGGTATTTAACCGTACATTTTACAGATTTCTTTTTACAGTGCATACAGTTCAAATCAGGTCAGGATTAGTTGTACTAGCATTCTTCTGAAGGATTTGAATTTTTTTAATAATGGTGTGTGGGCGGGGCAAAGCGGCGAACATTAATGTCTCGCCATAAAACTTGAGTTCATCATAACTCAGCTGTACATAATCTGATCTTTACTTAACCTCTCATGGCTGATAAAGGTCCTGCCCTGAGGAGGTCGAAATGAAAAATGTAAACTTTTTCTATAGCGGCACCAACTGGCAAAAGCATTTATACGCTTTATACTTAAAACCACTTTAAACTACGACTAGCTCATCGATGTCACGGTCTTCAAATTCGGCGTGTTAAGCTACGACTTGAAGATTGTTTTCATGACATCATAGTAATGCTAAATAGTATCACTATAAAGTAATGCTAATTGTTAAATCTTGATTTTAGATCCGATCTTTCTCCGCACGTACAGAAAGCTTTAAAGGGTCCGTCTTGTTTGCTGCATTCACCTTCCTCTCGTTTCAGCTGAGGTACTGGCTCAAAAGTGAAAAGGAAGACACAGCCAACGTGCTACAGACTGTCGGAAATCAAACGTCTACTATTATCCGTGGGGTGAAAGGCAGCACCGCGTACTACATCACAGTGAGGGCATACAACACCGCTGGAACCGGGCCTACTAGCATCGTTGTCAATGTTACCACCAAAAAGCCACGTAAGTGAACTGGACCTATTCTGTGGATATATCCCCCAAAGGACCCCAATCCCCTGTGTTGTACAAGCAATTCCCCTGATTGAACTGTTGAATCTATATGTTAATTTTATAAAGAAACAAACTGTGTTTTTTGTATAAGAGCGCCACCTAGTGAGTAAATGTGTTTATGTGTAATTAGAGTAAAATATTGCACATGCAAGGTAGATGAAATCATATTCCTCAAATTTGGACTGAATTGTCGAACTGTTTGGTAGTAAAATTTGAAAAACAACATTTTTTATGGAAACAGGAAAGTCCCCCTGGTGAGTGTTATATAAACTATTCGAGTAAAATATGATATTTATAAGATATCTATCCTTAGTTCAATTCAGATTCACAAAATCTCCAATAAATCGGGCCAACATTTCATTAGTTATGTCTGAAAAACTGCATTTTTTTAATAAAAATATCTTCCTAGTGAGTAAAATATGCCAGGTACAAAGATAGATTTCGTCAAGTTGATTCTTATTCCTCAAATTCGGACTGAATCGGACCAACGGCCAAGAAGTTATATTCGAGAAAATAGTGTTTTTTGTAAAAAAGTTAGTAAACTATCAACTATTCAAATAAAACGTGATATTTACAAGATGAATATCCTCGAGTAAATTCATGTTTGCCTAATACGGACTAAGTCAGACCCACAGTTCGGTAATGATGCCTTGAATAATAGCCTTTTTTTTTGGTTAAATAATAAATAAATCTCCCCCATATTGGTAATTAAAAACTCCCTCTAGTGGATAGAATATTAACTATATGGTCAAATTTGATATTTATAAGGTAGATGTCCTGTAATTGATCCATATGTGCCAAATTTTGATTAAATTAGACCAAAGGTAGAGAAATTATAGCCAGAAGACTTTCTGAGATAAAGGTCCCTCCTAGTGTCAGAAATGTTCAACCAACCTTTCCCACAATCAGTCCAGGTCTTGGTCTCACTAAGGTCTGTGGGGGTATAAAATCTAAGATATAATTACACCTACTCTGGTCACCGGTCAGCTCTCGTTTGATGTGTTCTTCCTCCTTTCAGCGCCCAGTCAGCCACCGGTTAAAGTGATGTGGAACACATCAAACTCCAAGATTATATTGAACTGGGAGCATGTCAAAGCTCTGGAGAACGAGTCGGAGGTCACGGGCTACAAAGTAAGCACCCATGCGTTTGCTTTTATCAGAAAATTGTGTTTCCCTCGCCCAATCCCGTGCCTGACTCTTGACTTCGCTTGCGCCGTTCGTCACCAGGTGCTCTACAAGAACAATCGGCACAGCCTTCCAAATGTCATGGAGACCAACACCACCTCTGTGGAGCTCACCCTTCCCACCAACGAGGATTATATCATCCAGATAAAGCCATTCGGAGAAGGAGGGGAGGGCAACAGCAGCAGGCAGATCACCATCCCAAGGATACCAGGTGAGTGGAGAAATACTTCCGGCTTCCCCCTCGTGGCTGAGATGAATGATTTGTCCGGAAAGAATGGCCGTCATCATCGCTTAAGGATGAGGGACAGTAGAGGGGGCGGGGTGTGTGTGCTGTGTGAGACATTTGTGTAATTATGGCCACCTATAAAAACCCTTAATGTAGTGGCTGAATGAAAAGTCTCTTCCCGCTTCTTAAGTCATAAAACTCAAGCAATTTTCTTTTTAAAACTGAAACTCCGGTCGATTAGAAATGAAATGCCAGAAAGTCTTTGCAGGTTTTTAAAAAAAAAAAAACTAACACTCCTCTTCCTCTCAAATACCCTTTCAGGCCCCAACGCCGTCGGCTCGGCTTCCAAGGTGTCCACCCTCTCAGCCCTCAGCACAATAGCACTGTCTTTCACAGCGCGGACTTCTTTATGACAAACGGCTCCAGACAGATGTTGGGTCTGATGCGCAGACAGCTCTATGGGCGGAACCCAAACGCGGCCTCACTCCGGTGTAACTAGATCCATTCATTTAGATTTTTTAGCGGCAGAAGGAAAAATGCTGTGGGGAATAATAAAAAGATATATAGTCGGCGCCGAAAGGACCGGGGGAGGAGTCGCCCTCTGCACCCAGGTTGAGTAACGGAGTTTGACCGATGTCGTGACTATGTTGTTACCAAAGCAGCTTTCATAAGAAACAAAAAAAAACAAAGGAAGAAAAAAAAATTGTCTTATATGCATCTTTTTGTATGACATGTTGAGCTTTTTATAGATTTTTTTCTTTCTTAATCAATTTGAGATCGATCTGGGCTCACTGGGGCGAGAACAATTATGTGCATGGCAAACGGCATAATCAAATTTTCCAGTCCGGAGGTTAAGAATGTCTTTCGATGGCGCGTACCTTCCGTCTTCTGAAACGAGATAATAGTCAACAACTTTTGGTTCAGATCGGAGCTGGTTTTTCTTTTCTTTTCTTTTTTTTCTTCTTCATGCGAATGAACTGATAACTGTTACGTGTGACATCTCTGCATTTCTGTTTCAGCAATATCTCAAAACGACTTCACCCACAGGTCGGTAAATTCACACGTGTACAGCGGATGTCGTTCTCCAGAGAGGATTAGCAGCTCGACTCATGAATCTCATACTTCAACCTTATCCACTTCAAATCGATTCGACATTTTCAAATATTTTGCATAAACATAAAAGTTTAGCTCTCCTCCTCCATCAGAAAATGCTGATTGGCTCTAGAAACAGAAAAACACAAACGTATTTTGTGATCATTCCGTCAGTTTAACCTCACGGTTAACATCCAAGTTCAGATTAAGCTTAAGATCTGTTCACTAAAGCCTGGTTCAGATCCCGACCTTTCATTCATGGCGAACGATGTAACGTCGATGAGGAGACGGCTTAATCGTGGCCAAAGAAGCCGCTCTGTGTTCTCGCCAACAACGCTTTAACTAGTCCTTCAGCGTCGTCCCGGACAGGAAGGATCCCCAAAAAGTCTCCAATCCCTGCCCCCTGATTTAACTCCTGAAATTATATGTTTGGGAAAACTGTTTTTTTTGTAGATAAAAGCTCCTTCTAGTAAAATTAGAGTTATTAGAGTAAAATGTGGACAAGACGGATCTTCTGGAGTCGATTAATTTCCACCAAATTATTACTATGCCCCAAAAATTTGTTGGAAATGTACTACCAACCTTTCCCGAAATCAATCCAGTTCTTCCTCAAACTAAAGTCTATTTGGGTATAAAATTTGAAAATGATCCATGACATCGTTATTGAGCCATCTTCTCAACACCCCCAACCCTGTTAGTCTTCGAACTGTCACGCAATTGGTCAACTCCAGAACATGTCGTGAGCGATTTGCTAAACTTTTCTGACTGATGACGTTGAGCGTCCCAGACTTGCTGTCGGTTCATTAAGACCCAATCATTGTTCGTCGCCTCCACTGTGGGGCCCGACTGAAGGAATCGTTGGGTCTGAACCAGGCATGTGACAAGTAGCTGTTTTCACACAGAGGGCAGCACAGCTGCTTCACATCCAGAAGGTTCTGGATTCTAACCCACCTTTGGAGCCTTTCTATGCGAGTCTGCAGACCCAAAACATTCAGCGTAGGTGAAATGGTGGTAAATTGACTTTGATTCTGTCTCTGTGTCGGCGGTTGTGACGAACGGGCGGTCCCTGCTTCTCACCCGTGACGGCTGGTTTAGGCTCCAGCCCCCTTTTACAAGTGGTTGCAGAAGATGAACGGCTGGATGTTCTTTTTCATCCAAACATGCAGGTTCGGTGTTTAAACTAATCCACTACTGGATTATAATTTGAAGAAGGCTGGAGCCACTTATTAGCTTCTGGTGGAGTTTAAAATATAAGACATAAAAGTTGGACTGACAGAATTATTTTAACGTTTAGAAAACGTTTTTTTTACGAAATAAAAAGAAATACTCAATTTGAACCTTCTGGAAGCTATTGTGTCACGGTGCAACGTCTTCGCTGCCAGTCCTCTCTGGGAAGGTAACGTAGAACTCTGATAAAGCCATCCATGTGGTAGTTAACGATTTGGAGGGTACATCCCCTGCAGGGTTCCTGTGCCGTGGCCATCGGACCGCACTGGTGAGCGGCTTCTCTCGTGCTCCTCGTACTTTAATTTTAGCCCTGTGTCTAGACGCTATTCTTTGCCTTCTGTGTGCCTCATCATACGTTGAAATCCTCAGGTCCTTAAAGAGCCTTAACTTATCATATGTATATCAAAAAAAGACAAATAACAAAAAAAAAGCAGAAAGGAACAGGAGTGAACTATGAAGCAGCGGCGGTGATGTTCACATGCTGCTGTGTCGATGTGTGGCCACGACGGGAGGGGCCAGCATCCTCTTTTTTTTTTCTTCTTCTTCTTTTTTTTTTTTGTTGCATTACCGAGGTTAACCTCGAATGGCGTTCTGCTGTCGGCAATATAACGAGGGCCTGGCGCATTTTTTTTTGTTGTTGTTTTTTTAGGTGTGTATCTTAATAAACTCAATGCTGCTGATCTTTTCCATTCCCATAGTCTCCTGATGCCATGTGGGGGCGCTGTGCTGCAGGGGGACAGCGCAGTCTGTATGTAGCTCGTAATCCAGTTAGTAGTTTGTACTTTGAAGAGGAGTGTACTGTAGGCTACTGGGTCTTGCTCAGAATCATACATCGAGAAATGTGTAATATACTGTTTTGTACACTTAAAATAATTTTCATATATATATGTATATATATATATGCATACATATATACATATATGTGTATATATATATATATATGTATGAAGAAAAAAAAACTTTCTTAAGAGATGCTTTACTTGGTTTTTATGTAATGACTCTGTTTTCATAATGTAGCTAAGTGTCGCTGAGCATGACTGTACTTTGTCCTCTCTCCTCTGTCCATCTGCAAAATGACTGAATGGCTTTAAGAACATGCAAGGTCCGTGCATCCCATAGGTTTGTGTAAATGTATGTGTATCATGAAATCGGAACCTTTGGTCAGCCCCGTGTCGAAGCTTCTGTCTCAGCCGGCCCTGCTGAGATCCACAGGCTATACTGTCCATATATGCTCTACAGGAGGCTTTCCTCTGTGGTTGTTTGTTGTTTATACTGTGTCAATAAAGTTTATTGATTTATACAACAACGTCGAGCTCCGTCTGCTTATTTGTCGCCCGTACTGGAGCTGAAATGTAAGAGGATTTTACTCAGACTCTGACATTTGCTCAGAATGTAATGCAAATAGAAAGTTATGTCTGAGTTTACCTACAAAGAAATACTTTGCATATCTATTATATGCAGGAATATGTCTAAAATTTTGTCAAAAAACAAAAACAAAATTCCTGCCCACTGATGAACATGCAAAATAATATTTATGGCAACATTCCGGTGTCAAGCGCTTATCAGGCAAATTTATTTTTCTAAATAATAAGCCATTTTATGCCTTTAATGAAAATAAACCACTCTGGAAAAATTGTATTTGCATATTTTATTTCATTGGAGAATTTGTTAATTAATATCTCAGCCAAAGTAAAAGCAGATAAAAGCATCAATACAAAATAAAATAACTGTATAAAAAACTGACCAAAAAGCAGCAATGCTAATTAAAGTTATAGGTTCTGCTTAAAAGGAAAGTTTTAAGTCCTTTTTTTAAATGTGTCAGTCGTCTGTGGAGCCCTCAGATGGTCAGGGAGGGCATTCCACAGACGAGTCTTGCTGAGAGGGACATTAAAAGGGTTAAAAACCTTCCTTCAATCATATCGTACCTGTGGTGTAGAAAACAAACAGGAAAATCAGCAGGAGACTTCTGTATACGCTAACCTTCACCTGGAGTTATATAAAGACATGCATAAATATATAAAACAACAGTAAAACAACAAAACATATCCACAAATTATTTTGTGGATGAATGAAATTTCTCCATCATCACTGGGTTCAACAGACGAACGTTTGAGAATTCATATTACTGACTAACAGATCTCAGCGTGGTCCGCAGGGTTTCACAAAATACCAACGAGCAAACTTCAATAATTGACATTTCTGCATCCCATCTGTGCCGTGTTGATGAATTAAAGTGGGTTCCCATCAGACTCCTTGAGGAAACATATTTGTTTTATGAATATTTTTCTTTAAAGCATATCAGTATTTTTGGTTTCACAGAGGACGTAGAAAAACGCTCACGAGAACGATGACGATGTTTTTCACAGCAAACTTATTTGAATGACCACCAACACTTTACTACGAGACAAATCAACAAACAAACAAACAAATGCTGCTCTGCTCACCTGAATCCACCTACCATGAGTTCTTCACATCTGGTTCCAATCTGGTTCATCATCACACCTGGTTCCAATCTGGTTCATCATCACACCTGAAGACTGTTGCATCTAACCCCGGCTCTACACTCCATTGTTCGTCAGATTGTCTCTTTATCTTTGTGGTAACAAGGTTTTTTGACTTTCTCACCATATTGTGAGAAACATGTTTCTGGATGTTGCTCACCTTATATTTCTTGCCCTGTTCACCCTTCTGGCTCCTCTGTATAATCAGCTGCCAGTCTGCTCAACTCTACAGTCCTTGATTAAAGCATTTTTTGGTTCTACCGTACCTGGCTTCCGGGTTGGTTGAGTTCTGCCATTTTGGGTCCAGGAAAGAACTGGTTAATTCCATAACAGGAACTGCAGTCCTCTCTCACCTCCATGAAGGTCAGAGTTCAGGAGTGTGAGCCAAGAGTAACTGCTAACCCGGAAGAACCCAGCAAGTCCTGTAACATCTGGACACATCAAACCCAGAGTTCCTCAATAAGAACATTATAGCTACATCAAACATGGAGGCTTCAGTTTGATATTGTCTTCAGGTCCACAACAGCTCATCAAACTTTGCAACGTTGTCACAAAAAAAGAGAAAAATCAGGAACAGAAGCGTGAGACCACCTCCTAATGGTTCAAACTGACTCAATGTCTGGACCGGAACCCCTTTGAGATCCTGCGTTTGGACCTGAAAGATGTGATTCAAGCAGTTTGGCTGCAGTAAATTAGCAAAGAGGAGCGAAATAGAATTCCACCGCAGTGATGTCAGAGACCGTTGTGGACCTGAAGCAGCAAAGCATCCGCTCATAATTTCTCTGCAGCCTCCATGTTTGTCTGCAGCCGTTAAGTTCTCCTGGATAATCAGAATTTTATCATTCTGTTAGAATTCTGAGCTTACTCGCCTTTGTCTTGTTTGAAGCAGGTTAAACAAACTAGGAAGAGGTTAGTATGAGATATAAAATAAGTAGAGGAAACCAGGAGGTGTCCAATACAGCCCGGTATATTTCCCACCTGTGAAGCATGGTACCATCTGTCAGTGTTGGGTCGTCAGCGCCGGCAAGGCCCTCTCTGCTGGCTGGGACCTTATCGGAATTCAGAAAATTATTTTCATGATTTGATAAACATTTTAAAGGAAACCACACGTCTTCTAGTATCAATAAGTATTATTGGGTATTTATAGTTTGTTCCCATCATGTGGAATCAGATTTTTGTCTTTAAATCAAGCAAAAGTTTTTTACTGACTCAAAAAAAATGTGATCTGAATCTGATTCCGTACTCCTCTCCCTGGTTGCTTCCTTCGATAAATTAGAGCTTTTTTTTATCCGATATAAAAGCCAACACAAAGGTAACTAATATCATTACTTCAAGTTCATCAGGAAATCCTTTGCTTAATCATTAAAAATCTCTTCCAGACGCTCCGAGGACATCATGTCATATTCTTTCGTACTACTTATTGCGGTAAAACGGTTCTACTATGATAAATGCTTCAATTAAATTGCATTTTGCATGAGGGAACTGCTTTACTTTATTTATCAGTGAAAGTGTATTAGCTGCAGAGAACCCACTAGGTGGCACTGTGTGCACAAAAATAACTTGAGTCTGTGTCTAAGTTTCAATATGTGCCGAATTTCGCCACAAGATGGCGACATAAACAAATGACATCTCCCTTTTGTGTCACTGAAATAAGAAAACCATCCAGCATCCATCCACCATATTCTACAATACATATAGTACATGTATGATAACTTATCAATGTATTATTAATGTATGAAAACCATGAATAATTCAAAAAAACAGCCAAGTGAAATCCCTCCCTCCCCTGCATCCAGAATCAGAGACGGTGATTGAATCATACCGAGACGTTTATTTATGCATGTATGTTTTTCCATTTAGACTGAATGCAAATACAGCAAATACACACCACCGAGCACGAGGGGGGGGCGGGGGGGATGTAGAGTAAGTGGAGCATTGGAGGTTGAGGCTAAACAGTGGAGTAGTTGGACTCAGGTCCAGAATCTGCTGATTTTCCTATGTAAATGGACCCAGTGAGTGGTTCCGTCCTGTTGAGAACTAATAGCACAGATTCAGGGAGACTTTTTTTGCACAATCAGTCAATGTCACATCTTTTACAAGACAGTAATTCTCCTCCAGAGCAGCTCCTCCTCACTTTGGACGGGGAGGAGAGGCTGTTTCCCGTCTGCCTGCGTTGATTAAATTCACTTTAAGCTGCCGCTCCTGCACTGGGAATCACAAAAATCACCACACCACACGTAAGGCACCCAATTATGGGACATTTCTGCTGCACCCACGTCCTTTAGATCACACTGTCTCGTCTGTTGAACCCGGAAACCCGTCCCTGGCTCCTATCACTTTTAACATCGATCAAGAAATACACAGCAGAGTGGGTATCTGTATAGAAACACAGGCTTTCTCTCCTCCACCCTCCACCCTCACGCCTACGGTCGTCAGTTTATAGCAACAGCCTTCCCAACAGTCCAGTGTCATGTGACCAGAAAAAAAATAGAACAGAGGAAAATAGAGTATACAATTTTTTTTTTTTTTTTTCAAGACACATTTAGAGCAGGTTCCAGGTGGGGGTGGGGCGGAATGGAGGCTGGGGGGGATTGGACAATGCGAGCGACAAAGCCATGGTCACAAGTGTTGGAGAAGCTCCTTGGAATATCACTAAATGTGTGTTTATAGCTTTTGGTTAGGCTTGGATACGCATGAGAGTTCACAGTTTTCTCCCTTTAGAGGACGTAGCGGATAAAGAAGAATGGCTGCTTATTGCAAATCTTACAAGCAGTGTGTGCTTCAACGCTTCGGTCGACAGGACCACTAGGTCGAGGACGGCGGCCACGGGGGGCCAACACGAGGCCGGCGCCATCAGCGGGACTCTTAAACGTTTGATTGTTGATGCATAGTAATATTATTAAAGGTTATATGTTATGTGACAGCCGGTGGGTAGATTAAGCTTCGTCTTCATCAAACTCTGAGTCTCAGCATTGTCAGTAAAGGGGAGGAGGGGCACACTCATATAAATACAATTACAAATTCGCACCATAACTTAAAGAGTTAATCCAACAGAAGAAAAAAAAAAAACTGTACCCATGATCATTTTGTGGTTTCTAACATTCCAGGCATGAGTTTGAGAAAATGCACAAATACAATATTACAATTGTTGTTCATCAAGATAGTTCAAGGTTCAGATCTTCCTCTGGCCTTTGGGCCTCTCTGTGTGGAGTTTGTATGTTTGCATGGCGTCTCTCTTAGTTCCCCTCTTCCCAGTCAAAACCGTGAACCTACAGGTGAACATGTGACTCTGAATTTTCTGTAGGTGTGAATTTGAGTGAGCACTGGGAAAAAAAAATACCCCTTCAAAAATAAGTAGAAATAATGAATGAAAGGTGTCTTAAAGTTGTAATAAGTAAAATAAATCTGGCTCGGTAAGAGTTTTTGAAATAAGATGTCACATGTTGATTTTTATCTGGGGAATCTCCTCCTGAAACTATATTTTACAAACATGTAAAATATATGTTTGTAAAATATATATTTTACAAACATGCTGTGTCTCAAAAATGAGAATTTTCCCCCCAGCAATCATTTTGGACATTTTTCAATAAACCATCCATACACACATGGGAATAAATGATGGATTATTCTGCTTTATTCTACATCTCTGGCTTGGACCTCTTACAAATCTGCTTAATGTCTTACTCAGCAATTTTTCATTAATATAAATATATGTAAGTGTACATTCTATTGGAACTAGGATAGTCAGTCTGCTTGAGTGACAGCAGGGGGTGGGGGAGATTTGTTGTGGGGTGGGAGGGATGTTTAGTCTGTTTATCTGTGTAATCTCTCAAATTCCATTCAATAAAAAAGACTTGAATGAATGAATGGATGGAAAGCCTTCATCATGTACGTACACCATCACGACTGGAATGTTCAAAAAATCCCCAAAACAAACATATAAACTCTGTTTCATGACAAAAGTCAGTAAAATAACATAAGATTTAAAAAAAAACATACCATCACACTTTTTAAACTTATTAGATAAAACATAATTTATATTATAAATTCTCTAAAAATCCTATAATTCTGCCCGGAACATGTAGCCGGTATCTCTATAGGTAGATGTAAATTAAATGTATTATTATTATTATTATGTAAGTTTGATGGCAGAATGTAAACGCTAACAGTAAGCAGGACAACGGGACGGATTTGGACAGTGATGGTTCCAGAAGTCCTCCTTCAGCAGAGTCCGTCCAGATCCTTGATCCCAGGTCCAGTCCAATCCTCACTGGTCCCGTGACTTTTTACAGGTTTTTTCTGAAGGTGCTCATTCCCATCATCCCAGCACTACTTACTGGTTTTAAATGTAGGCATGTCTGAATTTTTTTTTTTTTTTCTTCCATTCCCTCTGCTATTTTGTGACTCAAATCATGCAGATTATAATCATCTGATAATATACGTACCTCAGAAACAAGCCAACACTTGACATAAACTTTATATATGGATAAAAATGTAAAAAGCCTATAAGACAGCAGTTGATTATACTGAAGGTGTCACAGCCAACAGGTGGCAGCAACGAGCGACAAGGTGTCACCCATCCCTTCACACCAACCCCTTTCTGCTCTTGTATCTGATTCATTCCCTATGTGACAGTAGCGCGGGGCACACGGTAGGGGTGTTCAATAACAGGAAGGGACTTTCTGCGGGGGAGGAAGCTGGGCCTGCTGTGATTTTTGGGGGCTTTGTTGAGTCAAAAGACCCTCTCAGGGTCCAAACCAGCCGTAATGTTTTGGGCTAAAGAAAATGCAAGCAAAGCTCCCTCTAACAGAGGTGAATCCAAAACGGAGCAGGTGTGACAGGGTGTCACTTTTTAATCTGGCATCACTCCCTTTGATTAAAAGAAGAGGTGAGTAGGTCAGGTAGAAGACATTTCCTGATCCAGTAGGAGGTGGAGCGCTGGGGCAGGACAGGAGGCTGTTGGGTCGGAGGTGGAGTCACAGTTTGTGTATAAAGTTGCAGGGGAAGAGATCTACTGCTTCACAAAACACGGTCTGTTCTCATATCAGTGTGTACACAGGCGGAGGGTGGGGGGGTGGGGGGGTCCTCATGTCCAGCTGCTGGCCTTCTGGTCCCCTCCTGGCCCATCCGTCTCAGGATCCACCAGGACCGATCAAGACTGCAAAGACAGGAGAACGAGCAGGCCAGTAAAACAAACAACCTTCTGCACAGATCTTCATGAAACCTGATGGGAGGGGCACAAGAACTTTTTAATTTGAAGTGGATCTGATTTTGAGTTTGTTTGTTTCCACCTTTGTTGAAAATCACAACCGTCTAAAATTAGTCCGTTTTAGACAGTTTGTGTCACTTTCTCATAAACCACCTGATGGATAATTACCATGAAACTGGGGCATGTGTCATGGACATGATCAGACTCTGGAGAAGATCTGGAGAAGATCTGGATAAGGGGACCGTTTGGTATCACCATTAGAATGTTGCTTTCAGGCGCAGTGAGGAAACCGTGAAACTCAGGATTCTCCGTGGAGGTTTCTGCTCCTTGACTGTTTAGCATCGCTTAATAATTGTGTTTAGTCTTTGTAGTCCCTTATTATCATTATTATAACATCCATACCAGAAGGTTCGCTGTGTCTCCCAACACAGTGTCAAAATCGTGGAGGAGGTACCAGGAGACAGGCCTGTATACCAGGAAAAGTGGAGGGGGCCGTAGGGGGGGCAACAACCCAGAAGCAGGACCGCTATCTGCTCCTTTGTGCAAGGAGAAACAGGAGGAGCACTGCCAGAGCCCTACAAAATGACCTCCAGCAGGTCACTCGTGTGCAGGTCTCTGCCCAAACTGTCAGAAACAGAATCCATGCGGGCCGACGTCCACAAGTGGGGTCTGTGCATTTGCCAAAGAACACCAGAATTGGCAGATTCACTAGTGGCGCCCAGATCAGAGCAGGTTCACACTGAGGACATGTGACAGACGTGAGAGAGTCTGGAGACGCTCTGGAGAAGGTTCTGCTGCCTGTACCATCCTCCAGCATGACCGGTTTGGCTGTGGGTCAGAGATGTTCTGGGGGGAGATATCCTCTGAGGACCGCAAAGACCCCCACGTGCTAGCCAGGGGTACCCCGACTACTGTTAGGTACTGGGATGAGATCTTCAGACCCATTCATTTAAGTTGCATTGAAGATCATCTTGATCTGAAAAATTCTATTTTTGACGATGACTTATAAAATATTGCAGATTAACACACGACTCCAGCTGCAGGAGGTGGTTTCCAGTTCCAAGGAATGAAATCTTATTATTCAATTTGGCAACAGAGTAAAGTCCTGTGGTGACATCACCGTAATAATACTAATAAATAATAACATTATTTCTATAGGACCTTTAGAAATAAAGATGCATAATGAAGACAGATGCTCTCAAGACAGTCGACACTGACAATAAAAAGCAAAGAGAAAATCAAGGGGAGAATTAAAAGATGATTAAATGTAATGCATTAAAACGCAATTTAAAAAAACAATAAAAGGTAAATAAAAAAAGGACAATAAAAAAAGGACAACAACACATAAAAGCACGTCTGTTGAAGTTAATTAAATCAAGTGTGCTAAAATATAGTGAGTGCAAAGATAGAAGAACTGATGATCTCTGAATGCTGAGACACAATGTGATACTTGATGAAAGGGTTATTTCATGCATGAAAATCTAATTTCACTTTTTTTTGTGGGCGGTTAAGTGACTACTAGTTAGTCTTATTTGGAAATGTTTCACGTCACGTTTGCGTTTTGTACTTGCGGTGATTTTACTCTGACAGGAAACGTTAACCGTCACACGAACCTGCTGTAGATCCTCAGTGGGAGACTCTGATTCCCTGATCACCACTGCCTTCGTCACCAGCATGTCCGGGTGCTGCTGCTTGGCTTCTTGGATCGCCATGGCGAGGGCCTGGGGGGCATCCGACACATGGGTCAAAGACCTTAAACACACCAGGTTCCTGTGCATTACCGGTGTTTCTACAATACCCCTTACCTGATGCTGGTCCACATCTTCATCACCAGTGATTATAATCCTCTTCTCAATCCGGGTCTCTGAGTAGCCTCCTTTTACCGTCTGCACAATGCATTAAAGTGTCCATGTAATAAATGATAAACTCATTCCCTACGAACTGATGAAGCATTATTTCACTCATTATTCATCCTTCAGCATCAAATGAACCCATTATTATGTTATTTTTACAACAAATAATGATCTCATTACACTTCATAACAAACAAATATAAAGTCTGTCTTTATTGTCTAACTCTCGGAGGTAACTAAATGTTAAAAATCTTAATTAACATTTAAAATAAAGATGAAAATATTGATTCTTTCTACATATTATCTAAATCTGCTGATTTTATTATAGTGTGGCATCTGCTCCTGTGATTGGCCGAGGACGGATGAGGCATATTTTAGAGCATTCCATAAGATAGAATGCGACAGAAGTTTTCTCCAAACTTAAGATTTAAAACTATAACCAAAACAACAAATAAGGTGTTACCTTGGTAACTTGAGTTGTGGTAGCTGAGGTGACGTTCTCAGTGGTGATGGTCACCGGGACGACGACAGACTCCCTCTCCTGGGTGCAGACTTTTACCTACAGCACATTCATTAGAGGTGAGTCACACACAACGGCACACACACCAGCACACACATGCTTTAAGTACCTCTACAGCGGGTACTAGACTACTGTGAGTATTTCTCTCAAATGTTTTAAATGAGGAGAACTCACTCAGTAAAGCAGCATGAATGAATATTTCCCCTGCTGCTGCTGATTTGTGAAGGATTACAGCTTCTTATTCATGCATGTCAACTGAATCCGACGCTTAACCCGTAAAAAACCTCTAAGACTACATTTTACGCGTAATCTAAAATCTCAGCCCATCATTCTAGTTTGTATTTTGATTTTCCCTGGGGAAAATATATATATAAGTCTTTCAAGTAGATTTTCTTGAAAATGTGTGTTTAATGTATCTGCTAAGCCCTTTTCAGACGGGATTAGTTTTACCTGTGGAGCTCATGTCTGAGTTCCACCGGATAAGCAAAGTCTGTATTTTATTTGAATTTACTGATAATATCCCTCCCGGATAAGATCCCAGGTACCAACCCCTCCTGCCTCAGAGGAGGCAGAGCGCACAGGAGTCGGTGTCGCCCAAAACACCTTTTTGTGACAACTCTTAAAGGTGAATCGCTCGGGTGTTGATGAAGAACGAAACTAGCTTTGATGCAGGACACACTGATCATGAAGACTTCAAAATAGTATTCAAAATACAGGTCAAGATATTATTTCTTAATATCCAAGACAGCCGCCATAATTTCACTGGGAAAAAGGCAGAAGAAGTGGACTGAGGAAACATAAAAATGAATACCGGCCCCCAATTGCTAAGATGCCGATTCACACAGGACTAAAATTGTCAACTGACGTCTGTGATTGTTGAATAAGGTAGTTCATTTTTAGGGGAAATTTCTATTTTTAAGTTCCCTGCGAATAGAACTCAAGTCATACAAGTACAAGTACTAGAAAACGTATTCTCTGGCCCTGAACCTGTGATCTTCCAATTGTCTACCAACAGAGCTAAAACCAACCGACTGTATAATTAGGTCCATTTGTGATTATATGTGCCTAAAGGATCTGACCCCTTCCACATAAAACATTAAAAATTTGCATAATCCATGCCAGTGATGACATCATTGTAGCCACTGTAGCTCATTCCTGCTTTGGTCGGATCAGTGCACCTCTTTGATTACATTCAGGTTTTTTTAGATCGCAATCTTATCCTTAATTGCTTGTTTCGTATGTAGTTTTATCTCCTTTTCATAAAAGTGAGTCGTTCCCTTGATGTCTAACACTAGAATTCTGGCAGACATTTGACTTTCCACACATGGATCATAATATGTTCCTGTCTAACCTTCAGCACTTCTACATGTATTCAGAAAGTCATGACATAAAGGTCACAGTTACAAAAGGAAACATCTACGGCTTAATGACTTCAGTTTCTTGTTTTGCCACCTCTTGCCGTCACTCTGACGTCTTTCTGACAGGAGAGGATACTTACAGGAGAGCCATTTTGTTTGAGGGCAGCAGGAACCTCCTGCAGGCTGAGGACTCCACAGTTCTGAACGAGAGAGAGGAATAGTCTCACCACAGTTATAAAGACACTTGAATGAGACGTTCTTTTATGGAGAGATGTTCTATTACATCAGAGCAAACAATGAGAACCACTTCAATCTGCTACACATCAGTCGTTAGGAACAATGGAGTTACACGGAACGATATCCTGTTTCTTCAAGTCATTTTATCTATTTTTTTGTTAAAGAATATGGAAAAAGAGCAGCAATTAAGACATACTGAACCTTTTGAATGGTGTACTTTTCTAACAGAGAACACACAAAAGATTTCCTCAGTTTTAATATACAGTAGTTCTACTTGGTTTATTTTTCAGCTTTCCCTGCTTCTTATATTACCGTATGAGCAGATCATCTATTTCTCTGAATGTGCTTTTTTAAAGCACATTCAGAGAGTGAACTCAGTACGTCGTGGTCTTAAGTATGGAATCGGAAGACATCATTAAACATTTTTATCAGTAGATGATGCGACAGGCCATTGAGGGAAAATAATAGGCTCACATAAAAACTTCAAAAAGGAGAATATCACATGTAGTTTATAGAATTCCTGGGTGCTGGCTTAGACTTCATTCACATAATTTCACTACTGGCTAAACATACATAGTTTATAGTATTCTCTCCTTTTAGGTGAGCTAGTGTTTTTTCACTTCCTCACACTACGAGACCATAGGAACTGATCGGGGTTATGAGAATTTGTTTCACCTGTTTATCAGAAGTTAAATGCCATTTAAGTTCTACGGTTCCTGTTGGCTCCCTGACAGAACTCACTGGAGCGTTAGTTAATGTCATTAGTTACACCTGCTGTGAATAATCCTAATTAATCCTCTGTCTAGGGATTCTCAAGCAGAAAACGACAAACACACCTGCTGCTACATTGCAATTTCTTTACTTCTTGTCTTGCAGTTATTTTCAGATAAAACCGCTGAATTATTCCGAATTTTAATTAAGGATAAAACAAAAATAGAACAATTAATATTGTATTCAAGGACACGGAGGGCCTCACTACAATAAAAACTCAATTTATGCTGAAGTGGATCAACAATTAACTCTTTCACATGTGAATGAAAAGGATCCAAGTTCAAATGTGTTTGTCAGATTGAATATACCAATAATGTGAAGGACGCCTTTTCGAACCTTACAAACCACGCATGAAATGTCACTGAATGGTATCCAGCAGTTGTTTGAGGAGATGTGGATGGACATGGAGTCAGGAAACAAATAACATTTTTTAACATAACTCACATTTCATCAAAATAAAAATAAATTCTGTGAATAGAGAAATGTGCATTTCTATATTTATACCATTTATACATTTATACCCTCCTGCAGGATGAATTCTTACAAACATCATTCCTAAATATGTTGTTTAAGGCTTTGCATTGACAGCATATTTCATTATCAAAGTATGAGCAAGTGCTGACATGCTAAAATATTTATGTAACCGAATAAATTCCTTATATTGCATGGAGGATTGTTGGAGGCTTCCCAAATTCAAAGCCTACCCAGAAACGGACGGCTGGCTGCACCTAACTCTTGGTGTTGCTGTTGAGACACGTCACAGAGATGACACAGCACCCTCTGCTGGCTCAGCAACATCAGTGCAGGACATCTTTGTCAATGATGTCATCCTCGCTTTGCTTTTACACTCGCACACACCTGTACTCCTATACCTAAGAGGACACTAGTTTCTATAATACATTCTCAGGTGCCTTGACAACATCCATTAAATGCATGTCTTCAACTCAACCCTAAACCTGACTTAAACCTAATTTCAACCCAACTACATATCATATCAACAACTAAATGCTTTAAACTTTCCTTGAAATGAATTTCAACCTGACCAACAACACCGAGCGTTAATCTTTGAACAACTCTTTGAACTTAAAAGGATTGGCCTAAATGTGCTCACATGGTTCAAAACGTATTCCAGGTCTTCACTATGTGGCAAGCACACACACACATACGCACACACACACACACACACACATGCAAACACCTGTGCCTTCCTCTGACGTTTTAGAAAATTCAACTCAACACTCACAAGGCACTTCAAAGCAACCTCTCTACATCGCTGCCTGGATTCATCCACAGCATAGCTGAATGACTATAGTGATGAGCAATAATTACATTTTAACAAGGCACCTGTGGGACAACCAGCCAGCACACAAACCTTTCCCTCAAGAAATGCACGGGACTGGCACCTGCTTTCATCATCCTCATTAACTCACCGTCAATGCTTTAATCACTCCATAATGGTGCCAATATGTCATCCCTACAACTATGGACATCAAGTCGCTAAAGCTGGAGGAAAATCCTTTCCTCTGCTCATCAAGACCAACTCAAAACTATAACATCAAACACTCGGTAGGAAATCTTTTATTTGTGACTGAAAGGGTTGATCTTATGGAAATACCTTCACTTTAAACTAATAGCTAATGCTCTTTATATCTAAAATATATGAGTCCTTCAGAACGCCAAGCGATTCTTGATGATAATTTTTGATGATTGTCATATTCTTTAACTAATCAGATTTTGAATTTGTCATCGTGGATGTGTTCTTCGACACGCCTGGTCCTTCTAGCATGCCTACTTCTACGTCAGTGTTCCACGCGCATGTGTTTGTTTTGTTCAGTCAAGTATCTACTGCCTGTGTTGAGGTTCACTTTCAGCCTTAAAACTTTTGTTTTAAGGCTTAGTTTGGAGGTGTTGCTGTACCTTTGGGCACATATGTTTACGCCCAGCAGCTTTGCTGGGGTTTGTGTGGGAACCGTGTTGAATCCTGATTGTGCTGCTTAAATGTTATGGTATTTTTGCTATCTTGGTGGTCGGAGAAAATATGACTGGAGTTTAGTTAGTAAAGAGAGTTATTTGAGATGTTGTGTCACGTAAGTAAACAAATGTGTGTAATATATAAAAAAAGAAGAAAATAACAGGTTAAGCATGAACAAGAATTTCAGTGAATATCGACTATAGTTTTAAAAATACACTGTGCAATGGATGACCAGACATCGTGAAAAGTTCCGGAGAGTCGCGACTAATGGGCCGAATCCTGTCTCATGTGTTGGACTTAACCTTGGACTAACAAAGCATCAATCAGCCTAAAGCTGTGAAACATTTCTATGGTGTAACCCTCAGCAGTTCACTGTGTTGTACATAAACTACATGAATTATATTTGTTGATGGTTTTTATTAATGTTTTTGGTAGAAAAGACACTTTGGACCATACTAATAAGAGCGTATAGTGCTAACTTGATAAATTGATAGCATAAAGACTAGAAACAGGGGTAAAAATCTAGCATTAAGATGTATCAGTAGCAGACGCATTACAAGTATTTACTCAAAGCTTATCTCACATGTTAAAGGCCGTAGCTTTGTATCGAACCGACAAGATAGGAGAGTGTTATTGATGACATCATCCGACTCACAGCTCGAGAGAAGGAAACTGTACTGTTTATTTTCCCAAAGGTCAGTAAAAAATATGAAATGTACTTAAGGTAGCTGGTAAACAATACAGCATACTTAAAAAAAGGAGTTACTGCAAATCACAACGTGGCTTAGTGGGGGAAACACAATCTAAGAAACCAAGGCAGCGGATGTGGGAGTTTAAGGTTACGTTCTTATTGTTGCGTTACCTGCGGTGAGACATTCCCGATGTTGGGGTGGACCTCGGATCCATTTGTTTGTGTCTCCCCCTTTGAGTCGGACCTTTTCAGCATATGGGCCATGCTCACAGCACTGGGGTCTTTCTTTGCAACGGGAGGCTGGTGGAAACACAAACACAATGAAGTTCAACAAAAAGCCATTTCATCCGAGCCGGGGCTCTGATGGCCGTGGAAAAAAATGATTTATTGCTTCTGAGCATCACATGTTTATTCAAATAAATCCATTTCAACACTGTTTACTCAAATAAAAGTAGTTTTTACAGGACTGTTTGGCAAAAAATGATGCTGTAGTTAAGAAATGAACAGAAATACAGATCCAACTTAAAATTGGTTTACATAAAAAAAAAACATAAATTATTACATACAACAGAATGAAATACGAATTATAAAATAAATATAATTAAATGGAACAACATCAAAATGATCCAAAAACAAAATGGTTTCAAGTCCAGCCAGGCAGGATGATTCCGGAAGATGATGGTGATGATGATGATGAAGAGTATGGTCTTAGGTCTACCTCATAACGTGCTCCCTCCTCAGGAAGCTTCTCCTCAATGGGTGACTTGTCCCGGGAGCCCATTAGACGAGCTGAGTAGAATCTGGAGGTCTCCTCAAAGTCCTCCCGGCCAACCTCCGGCTGCCGCTCCCTCTCTCCCAGCTCTGATATTCCCCTAGAGAAGTCCTCCACACCGGAGTGGAGGTCCATGATGACCGTGAAGTCAACCTCAGCCTCCAGGCTGGACGTGGAGCTGACCGTCATGCTGGAGCATTTACGTTCGATGCCCAGGTGACTTTCCCTCATGCAGGCCAGGGTGTCCCGCTCCTGCTCCTCCTCCGAGGCAATGCTGGTCTGGGGTCTCCTATCCCCGATCTCCTTCTGGGATGTTTACAGATACAGGATCACCACTCTTAAGTTTATCTAATCACGAACAGACTGATGATGAAGATGGCATGGAGTTGGTGCGTTTGCTGAGATTCGGGGAACCAAATTCGTAGCAATAATACATGCAATGAATCCTGAGCAAACCGCAGAACATCATTTCGGAAACTAGGCCAACACTGTTGTTCCTGGCAGCAAGGGCATATCCACGAAAAAAGCCCAAATTCACCTGAGTACTACAACGTGACTGATTAAACTCCTCAACATAAATGTGAAGTTGTGTCCAAAAAAACAATGTTTCTGTCAAAAAGCTGTGAGTAAAATATAAAGTATTACAGTAGATGTCCTCGAGTCGATTCATATGCTCAAAATTTTCTAGAAATCAAGTCTGGAGGTAAAGCCCCTCCTGGTGTCGTAAGAATAGAACCGACTTTTGCCAAACTCAATTCAGTTCTTCCTCGCACTACGGTCTACGTTGCTATACAATTTGAAAATGATCAATTCAGTATTTTTGGAGTTATGGCTTTAACACAAAGAATCTACGGATGATGTGAAGGCAGCGATGAGGATTCCATAATATCCGGACTATTCCCCAACTTTTCGAGGCGATAAAACAAAATATGACGGGCTTGAACCTAAAACAATATTATAGATTAAAAAATAATTGTATGATATAAAAACTTTTTTTTAAATCCTTCCCATATGAAACACAAAGGATTAAAAAAAGCAGTAAAATCACACTAAGGCTAGCTACCAATGGTTAGCCTCGGCTAAAACTTAATCAGCTAATGTAGTTATCAGTAACTTAAATACACAAAACAAATATACTTAATTTTATTATTCTAGATAACTAAATGAGGACACAGCTAAATTCATTACACATTGAGTTTGAGACCCTTTAACTCCTCCCCCCTGAAACTACCACAGTAGATTACACAACTATACCCCTTCTAAAGGATTCAAGGAGTCAAAGTGTTTGTAAATATAAAAAATAATAAAGTCATGAATATAAAAATAACACTACAAACGACACGATTAATAAAATCAAAATAAGATTAAAATAAAAAGAGATACTTTCACAGAAATGTCATATGACTGTTCAGTTGGTGCTGAGATGCTTTTAATGAGGCAGAAAATAAATAAAAAATGAAGTAGTAAACAAAACAAAAGTAATGAGAAAGTAAAAAGTAGACATTATTTGTAGATGCTACAGTTTCTCAAAGCGAGAAAACTCTCCAAGACATAATGTTGCAGGGTTTAATGACGACGAACTCTTGATTAAAACAATCAGGCTAAGAACCAAAAATAACAAAGATACTTTCTGATGTGAGGCTAAATGCTGTTAGCCAGAAACCTTAAAAACCTTACTGTCACTTTAAGAGCTTCTGAAGTCATACTCTCTGCCCCTGAGGCAATCGGCAAAAAAACCACTGAATCTCATGAGATGGCAAATTTAAAAAATAATTAATTACAAATACAACTGTTAATCATGTCACCGTAAAGAAACTAATTTATCCTCATTCTTCAAGTTCTGTTTCCAAGCACGAGGTTCGATTCAAATTCCGGCCACGGTGATGGATGGGAGGTCCATCAGAAAAAGACAGCCAAGATCATTTATCACTTCTATGTATGAGGAGAAACTGCTGGGGGGGTGGAAGGGGACGATGGGTGGAGCATATGAAGTTGGCTTTAAAGACAAGTTAATAACCTTCAAATCAGCAAAGGGCTCCTCATAAATGGCAGGAGTAGAGACGGGCTCCTGCAGGGGGAGGCAGAGGAAAGAGCACAGAGAGCATCTGAAGGTTAGCACCAGATGAGACGCGGAGTGGACCAACACACAAACAGAGATATCACCGACGGAGGATGGAAAGATTAGCTTGATATACATTTTACTCTAAACCTAAACTGGGATCTTAGTGAGACTCCAAATCTGAAAGTAGCCACACATTTGAAATGATGCAAACCCAGGTTTAGGTGTGAAATTCAGCCAGACCCGATTTAAGCCCGCTGAGTCCGATGGGATCCAGTCGGATCCAAATGGAATCGGGCATAAATTTCAATTATTGCTTTACAGTAGCCGAGCACAGAGCGAGGCAGTGTGGAGGTCAGAAAAGAGGTGAGCTTACTGCAGCATCCGGACTTTATTTGTTAGAAGGAGCGGATGCAGGCAGGAGAATCATGCACTTTGTATAATGAGCCGTTTCTCAGCATAGCAGCAGCCGCTCATTGACCAATTAAGAAAGTGTTGCAGCATTACGCAGGTGGAATTTCAATAAGGCAGCTTTCCAAATATTGTCAAATAATACGCTTGAAAGAAGTCCGTGTGGGGATGACTGTGCGAGCGGGTCCGCTTGTTTGGAGGAGAGCTGGATATTTGCTTGCGCTCCCCGAAGCTCAATCTGATTCTGATATGATTGTCACTCGCCAGCGAGAGCTACACAACACCTCTTCTCATGCCTATTTAATCCAATATACAGCGGGGCTAGACTCAGATGAAAAGGTGGGAAATGATGAAAGCCGTCGTGTCTATTCACTTCAGATTCCTTTCATTCCAGCGCCAAGCGTGCAAGCTCCTAATGATACCACCGCTGAAATGAAAGCTGCAAATCCGACTGTGTCAGGCACTGAGCTGTGGTGTCGGGCTGCTCACTGCCTGCCGAGGCTTCACAGTGGGGGAAAGAGTTGATAGCCCATACTTGGCTTTCTATCCAGGTGGGGTGGAGGAGAGGGATTCATCTAATTTATGATTTATGAAGCATCAAGGGGACAATTTTGTAAATTCTGTTGATGTAAGCGCTGTCGTTACCCAACAATCTCATTTTGGGATATGAAAGCTATCATAAAAGCGATTTACGCTTTCTTTCTCAAGCGAGGGATTTATTTTGTGGTTATAAGTACGTGATAAATCATTTGTTTGCAATACAGAAGGAGATTTGGCGGCTGAGACATGACGGCCATAAATAATGTCGGAGATAAAACTCCCCCTATTGTCAGAAATATAAAACCGACCTTTCCCAAATTCAATCCAGTTCTTCCTCGCACTTAGATCTATGTGGGCAGATCATTTGAAAATGATCCATGAATAGTTTGAGTTATCCTGTTAACAGGATGGATCTGCGGAGGTGCTAATGATGATGTCATAATGAGCTTGACTCTTTTGGCCGTTTTCGGGGAAATATTTAAAAAATTTAATATGGCTTTAACTACAAAAATATGGGCTGGGACATCTCAATGGCTATAAAGATAAATTAAAGAACCAAAAATAATTGTATTATACAGCAAAAACTTTGCCAAATGCAACACAAAAGGATTAAAAAAGGAGAGTGATTCATCTGATTTGTGTTTTTATGAAGGATAAGTAGAACATTTTGTAAATTATGTTGATGTAAGCTCTGTAGTTACTCAATAATTTAATCAATCCTAGACTCCATTTATCTCTCTTTTGGGACATAAAAGTTGTCCGTGAGAAAGTAATAGATGTCAGTCATCCCTTCTTTCTAAAAACGAGGGGTTTAAATTGTGATATTAGTGCGCGATAAATCATTTGTTTGTATTTCCAGTTGGAGAATTGCGCATAGATGTGCAACAATCACCGGAGGGAGGAGGATATGAAAGCCTCTCTGTCCCTGACACCCTCAGACGGAGAACAACGTTAGATGGAAAGAGATTTCAGGCTCCGAGAAGAAGCTGAAAACAGGACAGATTTATATTATTCCAAACGTTCACAGTCAGTGGTGAGCCGTACAGATTTGCCAGACAATGTGGTGCATATGTGTGGAGCGATGGGAGGGGGTAAAGGGGGTTTGCCATATGGAAACATGTCCAAACACTCTGATTGCTTTTTTGACAGGAGACGGAGCAAATGGTACCGCTCCACCTGCTCTTCATGCAGGGATGGACAGAGATGGATGAGTGTTTTAAGTCACTGAAAACCAGGAAAAAAGAAAAGAAACATGGCGTGCATGTCTGTCTGAAGCTCATGCAATGTTTTTTTTTTTTTTTTTTTTATATTCCATGGACTGAAAAGCAGATGCCAAGCAGAGTTACCGAGAGTCTCTTCTTTGCTGCCTCATGGCTCGGCTCCCTGCCAACATTTCGGCTGTTCCGCAATATCAGTCCAGACTCCCGGGCCTTCTGCGTTTTCACCGGAGGAGCTGGGGGACCAATTTTCGGAAGCACTGAGATCTTTGAGCCGAACAACTGGCTCTCTTTAGGTCCTCTCCCAGACTGCGAGCTCTCATCTGGATGTTCTGCTTTAGGAGAGCCCTCCAGATCTTCTGCGAACGCCGGATGGAAGGCGGAGACATCAGTCCAGTTCAGGTCTGACTGTCCCTCCGGAGAGCCGACTGACCAGCGGTACTCTCTCCTCGTCACCCAGGAGGTCTCCTCCTGTCCTGTGCTGTCCCTCTCATCCTTACATGCTACGCTCTTTGATCGCTCCGGCTTCAGGGGAACAATCCTGGTGATTTCCGACTGGAAGCTGCTCCCTGAGAGTCGCGGGAGAGACGTTCTCTGACCTCTCTCGCCCATGACACTTTCCATATCCTCCCCCCCAGAACTACTGATCCTCCTCTCGTGCGTCCTGACCTGCCGCAGTTTTACCTCAGCTAGCTCTTTGTTGTCGATAAGGCCCATCCCTCGCGACTTTCCCGGACACTCCCCTTTTGCTAGAGAATCATCATGTTGTACCTTTCCAGGTCCGTTTACAGAGCCTAAATCAATATCTGCTGACCTAACTTGACTCACTTTTCTCTTAACCTGCTCTGCTTCTACGCAGGAGGCCTCGCTACCTTCTCCTCTTGATTCATCCTCCTGTTTACTGTCTTCAAAGGCTGGCTGATCCTCGCCTGATCCCTGATCGTCTTTCATCACCACCACCGGGGGCGGTTCATAAAGATTTCTGCTTTTAGAGTCTGTTTCCGGACTGTTGTTCAAATCTGAGTCTTCATTTTCCTCCCCTGTAGAATCGCTGTCGTCTCCTTTCCTGTGGATGAGCTCGGCAGTCATTCCCAGGTTTAAGCTCTGGGGTCTCCTCTTTTTCCTCTGTTTGGAGGCTTTGCGTTCCTTTAACTGCTGCAAAGCCGAGGCCCCATCATCGTTGACCTCGGGGTCTGAGGCTTCAGCTGGTTTACTTTGACATTTGTCTGGAAACAAGTCTTCATTCTCAGATAATTGAATCACAAATCGACTTTTTTGAGGCGGTGGAAGCTCGGAGCCAACATCTGCCTCTCTGGGTGATTTTGTTGATAGTAATTCATCAATATGGCTTTTGGTTTCTTTTCCGTCATACCCTGTTACCTCTTTATGTATTATCTTGGTAATGTCTATCTCTTTGTCCGTCACCTTCTTCTCTCTCGAGGAATCTGTTGTGATCGATCCGCCCTTCTCTTCTGCCTTCCAGTCGTGGTCCTGCTGATAAGTTTCTTGTTTTTCAATCAATACCCACTCTTCAGAGCCCTACATGATGGTATAGATTAAACACAGTTAGGCATGCCAAGCACAACTACTGCAAAAAATGACATCAAGAAAAATCAATTGAGTCACAGAAAGCATGAAAAAAAACATACGACTGGTACATAAGATTTGATGAGCGTACGTTTGTATTTTTGGGATTTATTGCTTAATAAATGTTGATATTTTCTTAAATACACAGACATGAAAGTGACAGCAGAGGACAGTGTGGCATGCATTTCACCAGCACACAAATACAATGGAAAAAATATTCTGTATAATTTTCGGTAACATATCAGCAGATGTGATTAAAAACCAACAACGTTTCACAATTATACACTTTTAACATTTGATTTTTGTTGAATAAAGTAAAATCTCCACAAAGTTTTAACGATTTGCTTGTGAGATTATGGTATTTTTCTGTTAATTTTACCAAACGTTTAAGTTTAAGTGTGTTTTCCACATGTTTTGACCAGAAAAAATAAAGTTATTCTCTGTTTCTTGAATTAGAGCAATGACCTGCATCAGCATCAACTACTGTTCTGAATTTAATCGTCTCTGATTGTTTCCCCTGACAATAATTTTTCTGATGGACTGTGGTCTATACATTTAAATTTACAGTAAAAAACAAACAAACCTTGAACCATATAACAAGAATATATCTTATATTCAACAGAAACAAAATGTTAAAAGTATTTCATTTTAAAGTTCTAAAGAATCTGAATTTATTGGACCTTTTTTGTCATTTTCTGTAACGTCCTTGTACCGTAAACAGGTTAACGGTACATCCGTTTCTTTCATGGTATTTGACCATAAAGTCTTCCACAGCTGCCGGCGTTTTACCGTAAATGATACAGATATTAGTTTTTGCAGTGTAGCAATGAGAAGGAAAAGAGAAAGTTGTGCAACCTCGGGTGAAGTCACCACAGTCCTCTGGACAAAACCCTCAACAGACAGGCTGTTAAATGGGTCTTTCCCCACTGCTCGGCCCACCAACTGGTCGATCCCAGTTTAAAGGAAAAGGAAGAACAACGGTTAGAGCTTGGACTCCAAATGAGGAGGCAAATTAGTTTTTTTTCATTAATAGAAGGGAGACACATGGAAAAGCAGAAAGAAACTGTGCTTTCCAAAACTTAAATCATTCTTCGGAAACTTTATAATGACCTTCAATCTAAAAGCATTCCACCCTTTTAACCTGACAGCCACCAAATCTGAAAACATTTACGATGCAAATCAAGATCATGGAGATTCTCCCTGCCTGTGACTGTCAGTCCAACACAGCGATACCCCGCCCCTCTGTCTGCCATGTTCCCTGAAAGGAGACAGCAGACAGGGTTTGACATTCTGTGAGTGTAATCGAATCATCGCAGCGACAAACACAAAGGTTGTTTGGAAAACAGCGGGGGCAAAGATAGAATTGTCCTGTTCGAAGACAATCTCTATCTCTCTATTTTCAAAAAGCCTAATATGAAAAATGTCATGGAATGCTGACACCTTTTATGATATTCTATAAAGTTAGCGGTCACTGTAAAGCAAAAAGTGAAAAGTGACTATTACATCGAGGGCCTCTCATGGCGTAAACCTCAAAAAAATAAACTCTTGAAAGTAATCCCATCAAGGTTCTGTGCTGCTTGACACTCATCTACAAGAACCTCCGAGATAGTGCTTGAATTATCCCGCTGCCTCAGAGATGAGGAAGGATGCATTTCATTATATGCACCTTAAAATAAACTGCTTCCGTGAGCAATCAGGTATTTTGTACATGAGCTGAGCTGCCTGCAGGAAAGAAATTAAATCAGACAACAATGACTACCAGGGCTAAACATGCTCATAAACTTTCGTTTAACGGTGATACCAGTGAAGCATATCTTCAGGCTTGAATAATGCAAAAGGCAATGAATGTAAAAAAAAAAAAAACCCGCGGGAACAAGTGTCTCCGTGTGAGAGTGCGGCGTGTTTCCTCTCACAACAAACAGCAACGAGAGGAATTCAAGATGACGGCAACCGAAGGGGATAAATCAACGCCCTCTAATGGAATGTCAGAAGTCATCAGAGGTCAATAGGTTTTCAGATATTAACCGCAGTCCGCCCCCGACCAGCATGAACCCCTACTCACAGCCTTCTTCTCTGGGGTGCCTGTCGGGGAGGAGGATGACAGACGCGTCTCGCGGTTCATCAGTTTGCTGTTGGGCTCCCTCAGGGTCCTTTTCAGCTCGTTGATGCTGGCCTGATGCTTCAGCAAAAAGTCCTGAGACTTGTCCCGAAACTGATGGAGGATGTGCAAGAAGGACAAGAAAACCGGCAGGAGAGAGAGAGAGAGAGAGGGGAGGGGTGGATTAGCGGCACGTCAACATCACTCTGAGTACAAGTGCTCACATTAAAACATCTGATGTGCATGACTAAATGGGGCGCGGGGTAATACTTGATATACACAGGAGGGGATGAGATGTGAATTGTTGACACTTGTGTTAACTAGCGAATGATGTAGTGTTTTCCTACGCTGAGCTGCAACCGTGGCATTTAAGACGCCACTGGAGCTCACAGAGAACAAAAGCAATTACAGTTAAGACTGAGTCCTTCTTTTATCCAACAGAAATTAACACCCCGATCCAAGGACTCGTTGAAAAAGTAGCTGAATGAAGATATTAATATTAAACATATGTTGACCTCGTCGGATAATTAGAGTCTGTATGAATTTGTTTGCTTTTAAATTTGACAGCCAGTGGTAGAAGGTAACTTTGTACATTTTACTAAAGGGGGTGAATTTCACAACCACTATCATAATTTTGCGGTACTTAATGCAACAGCGTTACACTTCAGAGTCACGATTGAACTTCAGCTTTTCACTCCTTCATTTTTGTAAGTAGGCCTACACTGTTGTCCCCCGATAGCATTGCAGTTATCCCATACAGAGGTTCTACTGGGGGGATCCACAGACCGCCGGACCTATGTCTAAAGACAGAGGCTGCAGTTTAATTTTGTCCTTTTGTTCTGCTCTCCCTGAACGTTAGCATTGACTTTGGCGGTTTGAACAGTTCTTCCAACGAGAGATGAAGGCTCCCAGGTTCAGTCTGAAGGTTTCTTGCCTCGCAACAATGTGGAGAAATAACTAGCACTTGGTCCCTTAGCTTAATGCAAACATATAATTGGAATTGCCATATACATGCTAACAAAATTAGCATTGAGGGTGAAACTATAATGTAGGCAATTAATTTATCAATAAAAGCAAAAGGCAAAAATTTATTTGGTCGCAATAATCTTTTTCAATATCCAGATTGCGGGGGGATAAAACAGAAATATACTCTCTCAGTTTCCACGGTTGATGTCCCACACACTGAGAGCAGTAAAGTCACGCTTAGGTTAAACATCACTGTTGAAGGCAAGTTAAACTGTTTATAATACGGCCCAGTGGCAACATGTATATGCTAAAGAGTAAGGGACCGAGGAGTAAGCCCTGGGGCACACCACAGGTCAAAGGGTGCCACTGACGAGGAGGCATTAACTATGGCTACTGAGGAAGTCCTATTCGATAAGTAGCATTAGTTTAAGTTTAATTAAATAATTTTCTAAAAACATACTTTACCAAAAGGTTGAGCTAATCAAATTAAAATTTACAATTTTCCTTGAAATGCAGAATTTCATGACGAGACATTTTTGATTTGTCTGATTGTTTTTAATTTTTTTTTGTTTAATAATATTCTTGAGCAAATTATATGTCATTAAATGTTAAATTTAGAGTGTCTATGAAAATAAATGAATAAAACGCACCCCAAAGAAATAAAATATGCAAAGAAATATTTTTTACGATTTTTTTCTATTTTTTTTATTTCTCAGCGACAAAATTGAAAGGTTAAGTTCAAATGTACCTACAAATATAAAAAATTTAAAAAAATCTAAACCATTTGAGTGATGCACACATTTAAGGCTCCTACATCCTGTGTGTGAAATCTCGTAACTTAGTTAGATTTTTATTCAGCGTAGCTGATGTCTCTTGTCACCGTGAAGAAGCTCCTTTTATCTAATTTAACCTTCTAATCGGTGACATTAGACGCCACTGAACAATGGACATTTAGGCTAATTTGCTTTGAACAAAAAAGTTGCAGCCGATCTCAATAGTTAAAAAGTCAAAACCAGTAAATGTGAGAACATCTGCATAAAGATTAATCAAATAAAGCCTCCAACTAAAACTTTAAATAGCCTTTGACACTTTAAGACTCTTTAGCTCAATATTCCATCCAGCACTGCTCTAGTTTTTTTTCCCAACATTAATGTTCTTTCATTTGTGCAAATTAACTTTCTTTCTAACTTTTACTCCAAAGCATTTCAACAAAGAAATTCTGAGAAAGGGGGAAAAAAAAGGGTATCTTAGAGAGAAAGATTGTAGCTTTGGAAACTTTCTTCTGGATCTGTCTCTGACCGCTAAATCCCCCAAATGGAATTAACATAATTTTCTTGGCTATTTTGCAAAAAATACCATCACCATCACTCATAACGATTTCTTTTTACGCTCAATATGAAGGTGAGCACTGAGTCTCAACGTCATCTGGATTTGGGCTCCAGCGCCTGCGACGCCGAACATGATAATAATGAATGAATGTTCATTTCAGAGAGAAATGTGAAGATATAATGTCAAAACATGTATTTCTACTAGATGTGTTGAGCTGGGGCACATTAGAATGTTTTAGATGTCTACGGAATTTTTCCCCTCTACACTTCTCACATGGTTTCATCTAATAATCAGTCCAAGTAGGTCAGAATATGGATCCTAAGGAAGCAACCATTAGAGAATAGTACAAAAAATACATATAAATATATGCAAAGGCTCTGAGACTGATCTGGCCCTGGCTGGGAACCACTGCGCTAACTCTCTGTGATAAGGGGGGTCATAACAAGCCCCACCTTTGAGGGTTTCATCAGAGAAATTGGACTTGATTTCATCAGCACTTATGAAATAACAATGACAATTTGAATAATGTAAGCCCATTAAATAGGACAGGGAAAAGTAGCAAATGCACTTATTGTCTTTTCATACATAAATTATGAATTCTTGATTTAGACGGTAGCTCTACTACAGAAAAAAAGAATCTAATTAAACACAACATTAAAATAAAATGCTAATGTTTTTGATGCATGTACTGTGAGTAAAGCTGCTCAGATGCTCTTTTAGTTAAGTCGCAGGCTGCATGAATGCAAATGAAGTCATTGGAGGGAGCAAAGCAGAGGCCATTAGATCAACACTGAGCACCATCTCAAAGTCACAGAAGCCTCTCTCCTGCAAGTACATTTGGCTGAATGTGTTTACTGCACAAAGTCTGGACTTTTTCATGTCCAAGACTATCAAACACGTTATCTTAAACAAAGCCTCTGACTATTTCTTCCACCTCTGGACCTCATCACATATTCCAGTGTAATCGCATGCAATTATACTTCATTGGCACTTATAATGATGCTCATTTCTATCTTTTCATTGACAAGACTAATGTTTCAAATCTCTGTGGCATTCAAAAGAAGTCTAAGAGTGTCATTTGATCCAAGTTGGGGGCTGAAGGCAAATATAATGAGCAGAGAACAACAAAAGACCAGAGTTGCAGAGGAACAGAGGCACAAAACGACAGATAAGTCAAGGGCCGAAGACAGAACCTGTACCTCCTGTTTGTGCCGAGGAGTGGTCTCCTGGTCCAACTGAGAGAGCTGAGTTGGGGCAGGAGAATTGCCGAGCACAAGAGGGGTCAGTGGTGAGGGGTGCAGGGTCAGACAGTGCAGGAATAAGGTTAGATGCAGAGAAACAGTGGTCTGAGGTGCTGTAAGTCAGTCAGAGGACAGACAGACAGGCAGGCAGACAGACAGACAGACTGGAGGGCTAGATTTGGTGACTTTCTATCATGCTGAGACAAATATGGAAACTCCTTCAAAATGCAGCCCAGTAGACAAAGTGTAGCGTAATAGTGGGTGATATGGTGGGTAAATAACCATCAGTATAAACTACGCCTCAGTGTCGCCCCCCGACAGCAAAAGTATATCCCGAAAAGTCCCCAACCCCACAGTTTTTTGTAAAAATGTTCCCCCTAGTGAGTAAAATATGAAATAACAGAGTTAAGTATACAGTGTCGATGTTCGTGAATCAACTGATAAAAACCATATTTTGACTAAATTGGATCGACGGTTAAGAAGTTTGGTGCAAAGAAGATAATTTTTTCGTAAAAAGTTCCTCAGAGAGTAAATTATTAACTATAAGAGTAAATTTTGTTACATACAAGATATATCTCCTTGTGTCGAGTAATACGCACGAAATTTGGATTAAATTGGACCAAACGACGAGAAATCTAGATATAGCTCCCCCGAAGTCATTAATATTCAACAGACCTCTCCCAAAATCAATCCAATTCTTCCTCGCAGTGAGGTCTATGTGGGTGTAACAATTGAAAATGATCCATGAAATACTTTTTGTGTTATCGCCAATATCACATATATTCCAAAATATCTTAGACTTTACGAGGATATGAAAGAAGGCTTTTTATGAAGACGATGACGACGATATGTAGACGATTCATACAGTTTCTTCTACACATAATGTAACTTTTGTGCATCAGCTGAAACTGGCACCAACTCCACTCACCACCCCCCGCCAAATGTTTTCTGGGCTGCATATCTAATCTAGTCTCTTTTTTTCCTATGCGAACAGTGTTTGCTGCTGCAGATTAGAGTAGAGGACCGGCTGAGACAATGAGACACACCTGGACAGAGAAAACGAGGAAAAATGAGGATGAATGGATAAAGACATTTATACATACAGACAGAGACCAAATCACCAGACACCAAATACCTCATTTTTACTGTCAACTGGTGACCCGGCCTCCTCCTTTAATGCCAGCAAGAGTTAAAGAAAACAAAAGCCTATTAGCAACAGAGAGCAAGGTTTGAGCATCTCAGCTTGATGAGCGAGGGTTAGAATCTGCCGGCAGGATTCATGAGCAGCGTAGTAGTGAGGGCATATCAGCTTGAGTGAAGAGGAGTGAAAGGAGAAGAGTTAGTAAATGATTCGTCCACTAAAGCCAGCATGGTGTTATAACCCCCGCTGATTGATACTATACTGGTGTCAGAGGCTCGTACAGCACCACGAAGGTCCACAACATATCGCTGCACCACCGTTCTTCAAGTTGACTATACATTTGGAATGTACACAATTCATTACACGCAATTGAAATTCATCAAAAGAATGTCAGAAAATCTTGACTACCATGATCTCTTTCTTTCTGCTTGGACTAACATTGCCGTCACGTTCACTGTCCTCCTCCATCATCTGGTCCAGATCCTCGTCCTTGTCCTCCTCATCCTGCTCCAAACTGGGCTCCAGCTCCGTCTCCTGCTCGTCCACAGAGGGGCTGTGGAGGCGACGCTGCTCAATGATGCTGCGGTGGGATAGGCCATCGTGGTTATCACACATGGCTGACGCCGGCCGGGAGAATTCTGCTGGTTACAACCGAAAAAGTGGAATTATCACATGAGACAAGTCAGAATTCAAGAAAAAGTTTGACATTTGGGTAAATAACAGTGTCAATATCAGAGCCGCAGTATCGTTAAGGCTTGACAAATAGGCATTTTATCCACTTTACGTATAACAGACTTATAGTTGAAAAAATATATAATGACTAACAACCTAAGCTAATCAGAGACATAACGGTGTCAGTCAAGAAATTAATATGGTAGTAGTTAATAAAATAACAAAATAAATCATCCTTGATCCACAGCATCTTCCTTCCCACTCCTCCACCCACTTTTTAACTAAATTTAATTGAAATATGTTAAAACATTTTGAGTTATCCTGCTTACAAACACACACACACAAAGCTCATGATCAAATAACCTCCTCCACCTCTCATTGGTGGAGGTACAAATGTTCTATGTAGACTCTTTAATGGCTCTCACCTCCATCCAAGCTTCTGGACAGCAGGTACCTCTTGCTGGTGGAGCGCTCAAAGTGTGGAGCCGGCCGGTCTATAAGAGCGCTGGCCTGTCTGGTTTGAGTCTGCGTCCTTCCACTATATCGAAACTTTGATCCCATCACCAAAAAGCCCTTAGGAGGAGGTTCTGGAGACACTAGCCTGTGAGAGAAAGAATCCTGACATAAACATCTTTGACCATTCTACTGAATGCTGGGATTAGCAGTTTAGAATTGATTTCAAACTAACTTTTGAAGCACTCAGGCTGCTAACTCAAAGCTAAAGCGGACTCTTCCTTTAAAACCAATTAATGGTCTGTTTTGTTTCATTGATCACATTTTGAGTCTCTAACTCAAAATGCGATCAATGAAATCACATTTTGGCGCACATAATTGAAAAATGTGCGCCATCTGACTGAACCTGTTTTTACACTACTCAAAAAAATATAGGGAACACATAATCATCACAGTGTAACTCCAAGTCAATCACACCTCCGGGGTATCAACCTGTTCAGTCAGGAAGCAATTATGATTGTGAACCAATCTTACCTGCCGTTGGGCAAATGGGACAGATAACATGTGGAAAGGAGAGGCTATTAGCGAGACAAGCGCTATCATGGAATGGTTTTACAGGTGGGGGCCACAAAACATTTCCCTCTCCTTTTCCTTTCTGGCTGATTTTTGGCTAGTTTTGCATTTTTTCCAGTAACCTCGCCACTAGTGGTAGCTGGAGGCGGAATCTGCAGCCCACAGAAGGTACTGAGGGTGGAATGATGGAACATCATCCACAGTGGGGTTTGTGCTGACAGCCGGGCACCATGCTGCCTGATTGGCATTTGCCAGAGAACACCAGAATTGGCAGGTTTGCCATTGGCGCCCTGTTCTTTTCACAGATGAGAGCAGGTTCACACTGAGCACATGTGACAGACATGAGAGAGTCTGGAGATGCTGTGGAGAACGTTCTGCAGGCTGCAACATCCTCCAGCATGAAAGGTTTGGCGGTGGGTCAGTGATGGTATGTGGAGTAATATCCTTGGAGGGCCGCACAGACCCTCCAGGAGTGGTGATATCTTCAGAACTATTGCCACTGCACCACGTATGCTGGTGCAGTGGGACTTGGGTTCGGTCTGGTGCATGACAATGCCCCACTTCATGTGGTTTGAGTGTGTCAGCAGTACCGAGGCATTGGTGTTAGAGACAGACCCGCCCGTTCCCGAGACCTGAATCCGGTCGAGCAACTCTGGGACATCATGTATCAATGCACCCAACGCCGCCAAATCGCACCACAGACTGTCCAGGAGTTGACTGAAGCTCAGATCCAGGACTGGGGGGAGACCCCCCAGGAGAACATCTGTCGTCTCATCAGGAGCATACCCAGACGTTGTAGTTTTTTTTACTTACTGTATAAAAACAGCTTTACTAAATGATTAGTTATTTACTGGTTCATTTAGAGTGTTTAAGTTATTACATTAATAAAAGCCCCAAAGAAATAAAATATACAGAGGAACAATTTTCCATGTTTTTTTTTTTCTCGGTCAGGGCATGAAAGGATTTTAATGCGGTAAAACATAGAGGTCAGTGCCTTTTGCTTGTATCTGAATAGAAAACTAAAACTTTTCGGTCCTTGTGTGTAGAATTTCATTCTACCACATTTCTGTGAAGGCCCTCTTTACAAAAATGTCTTAAAAAAGCGAAGGCAGTCATGAAAGGAATATGTGCTAAATGTTTCGCTGAAACATCAAATTGTACACCTAGAAGTGTTTTGGTTGCCTTGCAAGACACTCAACAGGAACCCTTCCAACATGAGACCTGGATGATTCTTACCGGAAGAAGGTGTGATGCTCGATGCAGACCTTCCACAGCTTCTTGGCAGCTCTGTGGTTGGGAAGCTTGAAGCCTATTGTACTTTCAAACTGCTCATACTGAAAGGGAGAGAGGGCAGAAAGGTGAAGAAAGAAAGGGGAGGTACATCACCAGGTAATGTCACTACTTCTCTACAGACTAAAGTTCAGGTCAAAGGTAAAATTGATGCAGACTTGAGTGAATGCTGAAACGAATCTGCAAAACGGTTGTGCTAGCACATTTTGAACAACGGTTGGCAGAATGGAACACAATCATTTATGCAATGTTCTGAAAAAAGGTGGAAACTATTGCATGGCTCTAAATTTACACACTGTTGGTGGTGGTTGCAGCTGCAGCAAATCTCTTAAAAGGGTCTATTTATTTGGCTCTACCACAGTCCCACTGTGTGACTCTGTCACTTCATTGGTTTGGCCCAGACCACCCATCACTGTCAGGCTCAGCATGGCTGTTAAGCTGCACAGCACAGTGAAAATGGCCAGAGAATAAACCTTGACCATGCAGAGGAAAGGATTTTTATGTATTTTATGTATTTTACTGCCATCCACTCAGCACAGCTCACCCCGTGTTTATTTGTGTAATGGCTTTTCTCTACAGTAACAACCCTAACACAATATCATCTGCTACTAAACTATAAAAGTGAAGTCATAGCTCCAAGGAGTAGTCTGACATTTCAGGAAAAAGGCTTAAATGGTAGCTTAAGATGATCAATAACAGTGTTATGACTGGTTAATGTAAAAGCCAGGGGAATGAGCTAGCCTGCTATGGTCAAACTTCAAAACGAACTGGGCCTACGTTACCGTCCCCGACAGCAAGGGTATATCTTCGAAAAGAACCCAAATCCCCTGCCTTGTACAAGTAATCCCACTGCTTGAACTCCCCAAGTTAAATGTAAAATTATGTTTCTGAAATACCGTTTTTTGTAGAAAAAAAATAGAAAAAAGGTCAGTCTAGAGAGTAAATTGTGAATTGTTAAAGTAAAACTTCATAAAAAAATATATACATATCTCATTCAGTCGATTCATGTGCACCAAAGTTTGACTAAAGTAAGTCCAACAGTTAGGAAATGATGTTCCTAACTATATATATATATATATATACAATATATAGATATAGATATATATAAATCTATATATATCTCTATATATGCAATGATTGAACTTACAGGTACTTCTTTTTTACACTGAAATGGGCTAAGGCAGCTTTTCTTGTGTTTTTTGCTAAGTTAGGTTAAGTGTCAGCCTGCAACGCTTCATAGAACCCAACTTTTAAGACTCCTAATCCTAAATGGAATAATAAATCAAGATTTGAAAGAATCCTTTGACTCATTGGCTGCATGAAATCGACGTTAAATGGTTGCAGCCTGGGAGTCCTCTGCTAATTATCCTGATTCCTCTCATCAGTTTTGACCTGCCAGAGAGCGACCGTACGTCATCTGTTCTCAGTTAGAACCCGAGAAAGACGTAAGCAAGGAGAACGACGAAAATTCTGCGCATCAGAATAAAGACTGAGCGGAGAGGAGGCGATGGTGTCCGTTGGCCAAATCGATGGTGTCGAGCGGAGAGAGTGTTTGCAGTGAGGAGCTCCACTTTCTCTCAGCAGCTGTTCATGCTGGACCAAACTATTGTTTTATGCTCATTATGGTTATTAAAATGCAGCAACAACATCGGTTTGGCTTGTATTGTAGTAGGAAGCATCTGTGACATGTAACATCTGTGGCTGCATGCCTCAGTCAAGATATTTTATTTACGTCCATCTCGTTAAAGAAATAACTTATTGAAAATGACTTGACTTGACCATAGACCATTATTGATACTTCATTATTATTATTACTATAGTATTATCCATGTGTGATACTTTCACTTTCAATTAGGACAATTTGCCTGATTTTGCTCATTTACCATGACTCCCTTTCTTCTTTATTCCTTTTTTTTTTATTAGCGTCTGGTCTGTTTTTTGCTCTTAAAAAATATAAAATGCTCTAAATAAATAAATAAATAAAATTAAAATGTTTTGCTTTTACTGCACATAACAAATTAAAATAATTTTGCATCTCAGGAGTAATACAGAGGAATAGAATATTTTTGTGTTATGAACTTAAGTTCACAGTTTATTAAACAGGCCTTATGTCATTAATCCGATTACTCTGATGACATCACTATGACATTATCACTATTTACTCCAATAGTTAATATTTTAATTCATTTGGGGAGCTTTTTAACAAAAACTTCTGTTTTTTCAGACATAATTTCCAAATTTTTGGTTCGTTTTAGTCCAATTTTGGTGCATTTGCATCGACTTGAGGAGATCTATCTCGTAAAGGTGACGGCCCCCTGCTTGTGTCACTCCTCAACTCATGCCTGTTCTCCGTCTCACCATGGCTGCAGACCAATTAAGAGGCTTAATCAGAGTCATGTGACACACCTAAGCCCGGTGGGCCCTGTGCGGCTGCTCCCATGAGCTGGAGCAGCCGCCATTTTGGATTTCTGGGGACTAAATGACTTTGTTGTTTAGGTTAGCCTTACGCTTGTAGCATATAATATTTTATTCTCAAAGTTCATAAATAACTAATTTGGGGAAGTTTTTTACATAACTAGTTTTCTGTACATTAATTCACATTTAATTTAAGGAGTCCAGGGGTATTGCTTGTACAACGAAGGGGATTGGGAGTTTTTTTTTAAGGGGTATACCCTTGCTGTGGAGGATGACAGCATGGACTCTCAGAATTGAGAGAGATTAAACTTTTGTCTTGTCTGAATGAGAACAAACCACGTCTAGTTAAAATCTGAAATATGCAAAGTGTATAATGTGCTCCTATTATTAGCCTTAACAATACTGCTTACCTCTCCAGGTCGGATCTTGATGTAGAAGTTGCTCCTCTTGTAGGAGATCTTGAGGATCTTCGGCCAAGCAAAGCGGTTGATCCTCAGTCTGTCGCGGTAAATGAGCAAACCGTTGGCACAAACGCCTAACATTATTTCAATCCCTTCAGAATCCTGCAGGGAGAAAGGCGACAAAAGATAGAAAAGAAAAGGAAATTAGAGAAAAGCAACATCTTGCAAACTAATTTCTTGCATATTAAAAATACATTTATAAAAGAGCCAACCTTAGCGTGATGGAGGTCCACCCCATACATAGACAGTTTCTTCGCGTTCTCCAAAAAGTTAATTTCAGCCTCTGCAGGAGTCATCCCCCTGTAGAGTAGAATAACGGTAATATCTGTAACCAATAACAACGGGCCTTCTTAAATAATTAACTTTTTATCCAACATGGTGGGTTTAGAATTATCATAGTAAGATTCTTGATCATTTCAGACTCTAACTCCACCCATGCATTACATTTGTATATAAAAAGCGATGCCAAATCAGAAAACATCTAGCGGTGAAAGTGTTTTCACAATTATGAGCATCTCTGGGACAGATGGCGCCGTAATGTGACGGCATCCATCAGCCATCTAGATAATGGGGTTTCTCAACACAGAGGGATCTCATTGGCTCATCTTCCCCCGGAGAATTGTGGATAGATAAAAATCAGCTTCAAGCAATAACGTGTCCAGTACTTGTAGTTTCGATGGAGCTCCATCACCCTCTCCTCCAGCTCCCGAGTCTGATTGGGAGCAAAGCGGAAATCGCTGACGTAGTCGGGGCCGTGGTCGTCGTGGTCGTAGTCTCCCAGCTCGGCTTGAACGGTGTAGGAGCCCAGGAGGGCGTGTGTGACGAATGAGCAGGGCAGCCGACCTGACAGCATGTCATCCCTCAGCTGCAGACACAGGTAGTATCTGTAAGGCGAGGAAAAGGGGGAGGTGGAAGAGAGGCGGTTGTTGGCAGACACACAAGCCTGAGTCAAAGCAGGCTCAAACAAGTGTTCAGCATAGTTAATCCACGGCGGTTAGAAACATTCCAGGCCTAATCCGCCAAAAAGGAAGGAGGGTTTTGGGTTTGATTTGACACCTGGGCAAACATGCCACATAAATTGCTACAATAATTTTATGTAAACACACGTTTTGAGTGTAAATTACCTTCAGCATTGGCCTGGGTAAAAATTTCTCCACTGATTAACTCTGAATGAGCATCTAAAGGCACAGCCGGAAGAACTACAACCACGCTGTCGTCCCTGACAGAAAGGTTGTATCCCCAAAAGGCCCCCAATTTCGTGCGTTGTACAAGCAATCCGCTTATTTGAAATCAAATGGGATTTTATGTCCATATTAATTTTTGTAAAAAAAGAAGAAAAAACTATGTTGCCCCTTGTGAGCAAAATATGAAGTAAAAGCGGATGAATACAAGATAGATCTCCTCCAGTCTATTCGTATGTACAGATTTGGGCCACCGGTTATGAAATTATAGTGCGAAAACTTTTGAAGATTTATCTAGTGTCAGAAACACACAACACAACATTCCCGAAATCGATCCAGTTCTTCCTCACAATAAGGTCATATGGAGGTATAACATTTGAAAATAATCCATGAAATTCTTTCTGGGACACAGTGTTTTCCATGAAAAAGCTCCCCCTAGTCAGTAAAATAAGAACTACAAGAAAAAAGTCTAACATTTGCAAAGTATACCTTGAGTTGATTCGCATGCACCAAATTGGGACTAAATCACACCAAGGATTACTAAATTAGGTCTGAAAAACTGTGTTTTCATATAACGCACCCCCTAGTAATTAAAATCTGAACTATTGAAGTAGAACTTAAGACAGATGTCTTCGAGTCGATTAAAATGCACCAAGTTGTGACTAAATCAGAAAAAAGGTTGAGAAATTTCGCTGAAAACCCATGGAGATCAAGCTCCCCCTAGTGTCAGAAATATACAGCCAACCTTTCCCAAAATCAACCCTGCTCTTCCTCGCTCTAAGCTCTAAGTTGGGATAAAACTTGGAAGTGATCCATTAAATCGTTTTTGATTTATCACGTTACCAGGAAGAATCTTACGAAAGGAATTCGGGGGCGACGATGAGATTTCCATAATATCCCAGACTTTTCGGGGACATAATTTCATCTGCTGATTCTGTGAGAGGATGAGTGTTGAAGGTGTTTTCTACCTGGTGATATCCTCAGTGAGCTGTGACGGGTCCGGAGGATAGAACTTCACAGCGAAGGTAAAGTTCCATGGGGCATCTGGAAAAGAACGATGAGATTTGGGACATTGAGGAAAATTGTACAAGACGGGAAAGATAAATCAACACAGACCATAATAAATATGCAAACAAATCAAATTGTACTAATTGTCTTGTAAAACATGAATCATCTGAGCTACTTTGAAAAAGGCACTCACTGCGCATCTGTTTCTTGATCTCCTTGGAGGGGTCCAACCAGTTCTGCAAGACAGCAGGCCGAATTAACACACTGAAGACTGGATTCGTGGGTAATACGCTGCAGTGTCAAATTTTTCTCTAATTGCCCTCAGTGTTCCTAATGAAAGAGTTTCCATATGGTTAAATAACCAAACTGAGATCTCCCCCGCCGAGCCCCTCAAAGCGCCACCACTTCATTCAAAGAGGCAATTTATTTCGAGCATCTGCTTCTTCATTGTGTTGCAAAAAACCCTGCCAGCCTGTTCGCCAATCCGATCTCACCAACACATCCAGCCGTGTAATATGTTACTTTGCCTGTAGGGGCACCATTTTGGCTAATCCAGCACTTGAATGGTCGTGCAGGCCGCGCTGCCTCGTTTGCAACAGAAGCTGTAAATCATTCCGTTTAGAGGCAAAGCTCTACACAGGTGGCAACGGAGAAGGTAATGACGGCTAATTGCTGGATTTAATGATTTGTTATAGTGAAAGGATTGGATGAAAAATGTACTTTTTAGGCTTTTGCTGTCTGGTAGTGTTCCATGAAATCTACCACGCGCTTTTATTACACTTTTGGATCCCTTATTGCATTTTCCTGTTATGCATGAGTTAATTTTCTTTAAAGACGACAACCTTTCCAATTATAGCGAGGTGGCAACGTAAATGTTCCTTCTAAAAATGTTTATCGTCATCATTTATGAATGCATTCGCAGAATTTATACTGTCAAATCTATGGATCTGTCAACATCCACGGGTTGAGAGTTTCTGTCACTGCTGTTATTCACATGTCGGATTAACGTGAAGTCTTTCGAAACATCAGTATCTGTGAGATCTCTTATCTGTAATATACTTGGAAAAGATATTGAAGATTCTCCCTATATCTATTAACAAATTTCTATCTAGGCGAAAGCCTGCTTTTCTAGCGTGCTTCAATTTCCGCCTTGTCCTCCGCCTTTTAGCAAGTTGCAAATTACTTTGTCATGTCAGTCTCGAAAGCTTGAAACGGGGCCAGGATATACTAGGGCTGGGCTAATTATAAAAAAACGATTTGAAACCAACATTTAGAAACTCTAAGCGACGTAATCTTGCCCACGGCGGTTTTGCAACAGGACTTGTTTTGGCTTGAAGACATTTCACCTCTCATCCAAGAAGCTTCTCCAGTTTTGAAGAAGCGATTATTTTAATCGGGGGGGGGACAGCCCATGAAATAATTGTTCATTATTCATAATCGAGGTAAAATGTTCAATTAATCTTGATACTGATTTGAGGTCATATGGTCCAGCCCGAGTATATTAATTCTTGAAATATCTTCAAGTTGTAAGTAGGTAGCCCTGTAGTGCTAGCTAAACAAAACTGCCATTTGACTGAAGTGACTGATCATTCGTGAAACCAATTGCAGTATGAGACGAATACGTTTAAGGCCCCTATAAAGCAAATATAAAACTTTATTGGATACTTTCTATTTTCGAAATGTACTTAGAGTATAACACCAAAATGTACGGCAAGGAAGGGGTAAGACTGTGAAACCCATTTGTCCCGGGCGTAATTAAAAGAAAAACAGAAATGGTATATTATAAGAAACATAAAAGTATGTAAATAAGGGATTAGGATAATAGAGGAAACAGCAATATTGAATAAAAACACACAAAAAATATTTCTATTTCTACAAGAAATAATCAAGTTATTAAAAAAAATAGAAAACAGAAAACAATAGTAGTGAGGTCATGTTTTAATGAGACTTCCGCTGTACAGTAACACAAGCGGGCTTGAGACTCTAATTCAACTGTCCTTTGGGCAGAATGCTCTCGTTAGCATGCTAATACTGAGAGTGCAAACATGCTGATATTTAGCTGGAACAACACCTCAATTCATACATGTTTTTTAAACATTCAAATGGGCATCAAATTATAATCAACTAAGAAAAGCACAAACCTGCGCCAAGGCACGTCATTACCCAAGGTTTAGGAAAATTCATGTAGATTTCTCCATTAATGAGGTATTGCCTGCCTCTAAATCTACGGACAACTCCCCAAAACTCTCGGAATATATCTCAAATACTCCAATCGTCTCCTGTCCATTCCACTTCAGCATCTCTGCTAGGCCCACTGAGCCCCCAGCTCCACCCCAAAAGGAACATCAGAGGAGAAAGGCAGGCATCTATAAAGGATTGAGTCAACATCTAGAGTTAAATTCACAGTTTTCGGCACATATAAGCTGGGATAGGCTCAAGCCCCCGCAAATAAAAAATCAATGAATGAATTTTTATATTTTCTTGTGGATTTTGGGAAAATACTAGGGATTTTCAATACATGTTTCACAAATTAGCTTTAAATGAGGTTGACTGAATTTGGTATGATCTGGTATGATCCTCGTTTAGTTTATTAACATGCTAGCATTGAAGATAATGAACTAAACAGGTATGAGAAACATGAAGAAAGGAGCCCAGGCTATTTTGGGGCGGCTGTGGCTCAGTGGGTAGAGCGGCCGTCTCCCGATCGGAAGGTAGCCGGTTCGAATCCCACCAGGGTCTACTTGTCGTAGGGTCCTTGAGCAAGACCCTGAATCCTTAGCTCCCCGGGCGCTCCACGAGGGGCTGCCCACTGCTCCCTCAGGGATGGGTCAAATGTAGAGAAGTAATTTCACTATGTTGTACTGTGTATGACTCTATGTGACTAATAAAGGATTCTTTATTTGTTTTGGTGTTATTTGGTGGTAAAGTAATTTCCCACCAATAATTGCCACATCACTGAACCTGTCAACAATATGACCCGGTAGCAGCTAATGAGAAAGGGGCCAAGGATGAAACCCTGAGGGACACCGCAGTAATAAATAGAAACAATGGTTTTAATTTATTTTTTAGCATATTAAAGCATGTGAAGACTTACTTAACAAAACTGAGAAACTTTAAACAAACAAAAAAAGTAACATTTCTTCAAAAACATGCAAAAAAAAAACCCTGATGTTTCCATAGCTTTTTGTTCTTGGTGAGGGCATAAAAGGGTTAAAAATGAACCTCAGTGAAGGCAGAGAATCAACAATCATTCCATTAGATACATACCAGAATATATGAGCCATGTGAACTGCTAATGCCAATAAAGAGGTTTTATGCCAAATTACGTCTTTGTTATTGAGCTAATTCACTACCGATGCTACGGTGCTAGAGAAAAAAAAAATCTAAAGATCTGCAAGGTTAGCCTCTAGTTAGCCTAGCACATGCTGCTCGATGTAATCAAAACAAATCCACTCTAAACATAAAATGATTCTTTAAGTTTGGTTAGCGGCTCTACAATGGGCGCAAATTTGCCGTAACCTGCCTCTTTGACAGTTATGCTTGCGTACTAACAGCTGTTTGCTTCATGCAGCATGGATCTGTACTGCCCGCGATGCGGAATGTCGATATCCGCCATCCAGAATACCACACAGCTGCTGCTTATTAATGCCGACACTCTTTAGGGCAGCTGGTCTCATTCCAATCAGAGTGGAATCAGAAGCACGGATACAGTAGCTCAATGCTTACCCGTGGAAAACCTACAGGCATCTCTGGCTGTTTGAGTTGTGCCTTTGTGAGCTCAAAAACTCCTCCAGTGTTTAATCAAGCGACTTAGGAGTTTAATTAGCCTCAGACATTTATCACCCCCCCCCCCCCGAATCCAACTCTCTATCAGCCAAGGCCGAAGAAGACTCAATTACGAGACTCGCTCTACTGTTTAGATTTTCTCTGGTGAAAAAAAAAAAAAAAATCCAATTTTTAATCACTGACTGTTTAAGACTTTGCTCTTGCATTTGCAAGCTAAATTCATAAAGTAATCACACATGAAGCTAAATTAAACACGCGGCGAGCACAAACACCCGCCAAGGCAAAACAGAACCCAAGGTAGGCATTATTCCAATTGGAATTAATTAGGTTTATGTGCTGTCTGTTCTGCTTCAATGTAGATAAAACCACGATCACCTTATTCTACCTTGGTTTCATTCCATCGATTTGATCTTCTTCCTTGGCAGAAGTCTCTCAATGCAGAACAAGAACTCTTTTAATCAAGTGGTGAAATGGTCCAGTAAGCTCACCGGTGCGCCTCAGCTGAACTCAATGTCCTGAACACTAGACAGTCACAGCGTCTAGCCAGTACCATCTTAAACAAGGCTTACGCTGTGGTCCCTAACAGCAAGGATATATCCCCGAAAGTCCTCAATCCCCTCTGTTGTACAAACAATCCACCCGATCATAGTCCAGAAAATAAAGTATTTTTTTTTCTCGAAAAGCTCCACAAAGTGCATAAAATATGAACTATTATAGTGAAATATGATATCTATATATAAATATATATCAGAGAGAGAGAAAGAGAGAGAGAGAGCGCTCCCTGAGTTGATTGATATGCACAAAATTTAGACTAAGAAGTTATGTATAAAAAACAGTGTTTCCACTAGTGAATAAATTATGAACAATTTGAGTAAAAACACGAGTTGATTCATATGGACCAAATTTGGACTAAATCGGATCAATGGTTGTGCGATAATTTGCGAAAAAGCAGTTTTGTTTTTCTTAAACGCTCCCTCCAGTGATTCAATTATGAACTATTGGAGTAAAGCATTATATGTATATGGTAGATCTCCTCCAGTGGATTCATGTCAAACACATTTGGACTAAATTGACCTATTGATTAGGAAGTTATGTATGAAAAACAATTTTTTGTAAAAAGCTACCCCTATTGAGTAAAATACAAACAATCTAAATCCACAAGTCGATTCATAGGCACCAAATTTGGACAATATCGGATCAACGGTTGGGAAATTATTGCCTGATTTGGAGATAGAGCTCCCCATAGTGTCGAAAATATAGGACCAAAGTTTCCCCAAATCAGTCCAGTTCTTCCTCACAATAAGGTTGATGTTGGTATTTAATATATGAGAATGAAATATGAAATAGTCTTTGAGTTATTGCGCTAAAACTAAGTAGTAAGTTTGATTAGATTGTTCCTGTTTTAGGGTTTCATTATGAAGAGTTTAGTTGATATTATTGGTAAGGATTATAATTTGAAACATTCATGATTAGAACTTGAGCTCTTTTTTTGTTTTTTAATGTTTTTATAGTTTGTCTTATTATTGTGTTTTATTTGTTTGGTGCTTGTGAAACTATGACTGGATACCCTGTACTCTTATATTGCGAACCAAATCTACCTACAGGTACAGATAAAGTGACCTGAACCTATAGATGACTTTATTCACGAAACTGTCAAGCACTGTCATCCATTAGTTTATGAGTTATTGACAATAAGCATTTAAACTACGAATAAACACAACAAACACTCGCTGCATACTTCAAATATGAAAGATATGAACAAATGAATTTGTCTATCAAAACCAAACAAAACGGCGTTTCAAGGCAGCACTTTCAACACAAGGTGCTGTCACCAACATAAGCACCTTTTTTTTATTTTATTTTGTATTTTATTCTTAACGCTGCGACACGGGGAACACTTCCAAATTGTAATTATTTGTAGGTAGTACCAAAACCTATCTCTGGGTAAAATTTCATGCAAATCTGTCAGTTTGTTTTTCTACAATCTTTCGCACAAACAAACAAATACAAAAAGGTAAAAATATTACCTCTTTAGTGGAGGTAAAAAAAAAAAATAAAATATATATATATATATATATTTATATATTTTTTTTTCTCCCCTTGTTTTTTGCAAATGAGAGAGAATGGGTTCCTGAAATGACATTTCAATTTTCAGATTCATATTTCATAGCCATGACCGCAGACAGTTGGCTCAAGAAGCATTCATTCTTTAATGGTCCTGTCGTATTGATCCTAGCCAAGGCCTTGTTCCACTCAAAGGAAACTCAGAGACATTTTTGAACTGAAAACCTGTTTACCTCTCTAACACCTCAGTTAAACCTGTGGTTATGGTCTGATATCATGATTGATGCAAAGCCTCAGCTGTCACACACGCATCAAGTCACAACATGTGAGCGGAGAAAGAGTGCACAGGTTGATGACGGCGACGGCGGCTAGGCTGCACGTGTTAGTCCTGTCTTCTTTCCTATCGTCAAAAGGAAACAGGCTCCTCTGTAGCCTGTTGCAATCACATACCTGCCCTTAGGCAGGCTTCCACCCATCAAAAACACCAAACAAAACACGCTTTTAAAATGAAAGGTGCTCTTTTGTGAGCTGACAGCTTGAATCCATAAGTGTCATGTACGTTACTTGATTAGATGAAAATAAGGCTCGTCTTCTAACCCTAACATATCAACAAAGATGAGAGGGAAACACATTCAGCCCATCTGCTGAGCTGAGCACAACTCCAAAGAAGTGTCGGATCATAGTATTTGTCTGAAAGTACATTTACAAATACTCTAACACTAGAGCAAAGAGAAATCTGCCTCTGATACTTAGTTCAGAAATATCAACACTTTTCAAACAGTACTATTTTTATCCCCAACATAACTTAAGAGGGCCTAATAGAGACGGTGGAAGTTTCATAAAAACACAAAAACAAAAAAAACTCAGATAATATTCCAGCATTGGAAGAGGAACATAAATTGTGCAAGTAGGAAATGTAAGATTTTAATTCTTTGAGTGGCACAAATATTCTGTCAGTTGGATATCTCCAAGAATTGGACATTGAATGCAAAAGTAGCAAATGAGGTTATTATGGTTTTATTAGACAAATGTATGTGAGGTAAATACCAACCCAGCCACAAATCAGTGTACTTCTATTGCCGGTCCCAAGCCCGGATAAATGAGGGGGGCTGCGTCAGGTTGGGCATCCAGGGTAAAATCAAATGTCATATTAAATATGCGGAACATGATAGATGGTCCGCTGGGGCGACCCCGAAAGGGAACAGCCGAAAGACAAAGAAGGTGATAAAAAACCCATTAGGGGCCCTCAGAGAGAGCAAACGTCCGCCGAGGCACAATAGTTTCCCAGGTTAAGGAACACTTCATGCAGATTCCTCCATTAACGTTTGAGTTACTGCCAGCCTCTAAATCTACTGACAACTCCAACAAACTCTCTGAGTATACCTCAAATACTCTGTAGCCGGTCGTCTCCTGTGCCTTCCACTTCAGCGACTCTGCTCAGCCCACTGAGCCCCCAGCTATACCCTCAAAGAAACATTAAAAGAAAAAAGGCAGCAATAGTCACAAAGTTATGTCACTACTCCAAATGGCTTTATCATATGATGCGAAACATGTAACGTCACCAAAACTTAATCACCTCTAGGATACGCCAAAACCTACCTCTGGTTAACGAGTCATGTAATTCTGACCTGTGGTTTTTCCGTAATCTGAAGTAATTTGCCTCTTTGGACTTTTCAAGTAGTTGACAGCAGTGCGAATTAGAGGTTTCTTATGTATTTTTTTCCAAACTAGCGGGACTTTGTAGCAGCGATGGTAGTAAGTGAAAGGATGGGGGGAGGGGTGGGTGGGGTCCTAAGTGATGGCAATGACTTTCTTGATTATTGACGGGTTATAAAGTTTTGTCAGGAGAGTTTGGGGAGAGACAATTATTTTGCTGGCCTGTTTTATATTCTGGCCACGTTTTTGTCCGGTGTCTGATGGTGAGACTATTGTAGCAGGACGAGACGATTAAGGTGAGGACAAATTCAATCAAGGACTTATAAACCAGGCTTACAAATGTCCTTGCTGATGTTTAAAGTCCTGAGCTTTCTCGGCCGGTGGCGGTGCTGCTTGGCTTTCTTGTATACAGAGTATGTGAGATAAACAAAAGGACAAGGCTCTGTGTGTCTCTGTCCCAAAGAACCTGAAAGACCAGACCTGGTTCTCTGCTCCCATGAGATAGGTCCCGGGTCCAGTGATGTTTATGTTTGGACGAACAAGACGGACAGACAACGGTAGCGTCATTTACCCCCTTTGGTGGAGGTACTAAAAAGTGGCTGAAGTAAATTAGCCTACACTTATCTTACCGCTACTTATTTCCCTGGCAGCTCTCAGCTTCAATTAGTGAAAGTGTAAATCTGCCGGAGAGAATATTGCTGCCTCTGAGAAATATTAGCGTCTTCCAGACAGTGACTTGGGTATTTTTCATTTATTTTCAAACACCAGACATTTTTCATTTGTCTAGACCCTAACAGAGCTTTCTTAAATTTATTTTCCATTCATTCTTGATTGATAGATAATGCACCTGTGACAGAGTCACGCCCATAAACAAGCCAGAGGAATATATATTGCTGTGTGAGCGAGGCGTTCAGGTACTCAAACATCAGCTGGGGTTATGGCGCCGCACCGTTCACTCACCTTCTGCGTGTCTGCGTCAGCAAAGATCAGACTGAAGTAATCCTTCTCCAACAGGTTGAGATGCTCCAGCACCAGGTCCATCAGGGCCTGTCCTCTGGAGTGTTTCTGCAGACACATACATTGATGTCATTGCAGTGTCTCTGTTTGTGCAGAGGCACGGATTGATTCCTGAAGCATTTGCTAAAAGGTCAGAAACGATGAAGAGGAAACCACATTTCTAAAGACCGTATGTGCCTGAGTCTGATGATGTTATACATCGGTTTTATTGGAGAAAATGTTGACTCATAATCAAAGTCAGACCCCATTTAACAGCTGCGCTAGAAAAGATGGCTTCCCTGTGCTCTGGTTCTGCACACAATAACGAGGCTCAGCCGTTTGGACTTGTGACGCATTCAGGGTGCTTCAAGCTCCGGACGGATAAAGCAGACCGTTAATTGCTGGAGGGGGTTTGGCCTTTGCGCTGTAAGTGGAGGCAGCATCTGCTATCGAGCATCAGGCATCTTAGGGACATAATGTCATGGTTGGGCTATTGTTTATGTTTCACTTTATTTTGAAAAGTCGTGCCCCTGTTTCTTTGTTTTCCATCAATTTTTCATTTGTAGTTCATTCCATTGCTGTTAAGCTCTATTTGTTTCTGGGTACTCCCATTCTGTCCTCCCCTCCTTTTCCTGTCTCTGTGTGTCCATGACGACTAACACCCACACATAAACCCATTCTGGCCTTTTTTATTTGATTTTTTTTTTTTTGATTTTGGCTTTTTGTAAATTTCTGTTCGTTAACCTGAACTCTGATATTACGGGATTGATAACGCCACTGACGTGGGTCGCAGTTCCTTCATGTGAATCTGAAAACTCGAAAACTATTAGAAGTTAGAAGTTTGTGCGAGGGAAAACTGAACGGATTTTAGGGAAGGTCAGTTGTATACTTTTCACACTAGGGTTTATCTCATAATTATACCATTTTTTACATTTATATCATCATTTCTCAACTGTTGGTTTAATTTAGTCCAAATTTGGTGCATATGAATCGACTCGAGGAGATCTATCTTGTTTATGCAATATTTGACTCTCATAGTTCATATTTAACTCACTAGGGGGATCTTTTTCATAAAAAACACTAATTTCAAAAAAAAAACTTGCTGTCACAGCGTAGGACTAGTTCTTAAGTGGAATCTGCCCTTCCTCCAGCACACTTAGCCGCCAAGTGCTGTCCCTTATGGAGAGGAAAGCTAATTAAATTGTAGACCGTAACAAACCCTGTCAAATGAATGCTGATATCAATCACATTAAGGTTGCAGACAATCGTTCATAAACTAACTAAAATTCTTAGATTTAATCATCTCATTAATTTGAATGTCAGGGGGATTACATCCTACGGGGATATTCTCGTAGAAGACAGCAAACGTAGACAATTACTGATGAGATATTTCCGACCAACCTACGGACACGGCCATGGTTGAGGCAATGGTTGTCTCCAAATCTGTCTGTCTAAATCAGGTCGGACTGGGTTAGAGTATGGGTCGGCTTATCTGATGCCTGTCACACTGCAGTGGCAGTCGCCCAATGATAAGCCCTACGAGATAAGAGAAGAGAAGATGGTTCAGTGGTACTTAAGTTGAAGGTTAAAACCTAGATGGCCAGATGGCCGTGGCCTTTCTGAGAATCTGATATCGATAAACAACAAGAGCACTTATCTTATTTTAGGTAATTTAATTCCCTAGCACGGAGTATAGATAGGTTTCTAGATGAATTGTGAGGAGGGATGTGGGCAGAGACAAACTTTCTCTACGATCACTCACTCGACATCGCAGGACAAATGATGTCATTATCCCATATTTTTTATTCAATTTGTCTGACAAAGTAGGGATTGTAATGATGATTGTCTCTCCAGCACGCCACCGTTAATGGCTGCTTGCAAAGGCATTATTCATGAGCTGTGATGAAATGTACACTAATTCTAGGTCTGACAACAGAAACACAAAAAAACAAGCTGCGTCACTGTGCTCTGAACAGTAGTCATTATCTCCACCATCACACATGGAGATAATGACTACAGGTTGTGAGACGCTAAGACCAAAGACATCTATTGTAAATGCACAGTGGGGAGAAAAATGTAGCTCTTATTTCCGTTAACACATCCTTAATATATATAATCATATGTTCAATTATGTGATCATCAATCAGTGCATCGCAAATCGCGTCTCATTTGAGTTACATACCCAAAATAAATGGAATAATAATAAATAATAAAATAAACTCTTATAAAATTATAACTTGAACTATCAGTTTCATTTGTATATCCTTTGTGTTATTGACAGGTAAGACCTAAACAAAAAAATACAATGTTTTATTTGTTGTCTGATTTTTTTTTTTTTCAGATAAAAAATAACATAATATTTTTACACTAACACCTTTAAACAAAATAATCAATGAATCTACTCAGAAAATCTTTTAGAACTACTGCTATCAGATTTGATAGTTTTTGTGGGTCAGGACCAGGAAGACTCTCCATTTGCAGTGCATTTGGATAGACATTGGATCCAATTGGGGCCAAAAAGTGGATTCTGACCCCAGAGAGGGAGTTTGGAAGCAAAATATCACCTTTGTCCATTGAAGGGAACTATATACACCTACTACAACACTTGGCTGGAACATAAACCTTTGGTTTTAATACAATATAGCACTGTGTACAGTACAAAACAAAAGCTAAAACCGGCACTTTTAATGGGGTCTCCTATCACCGCTATGCTGACGACACGATAATCTACTTGTCTTGGTTAATATCAATTATCCTTGTAACTTAATGGAGTTCTTCTTCATTCTGCAGCTAAACTCAAACCAGACTACTTTGATTTATATGGCCCAGATCCGATACCAGAACAATTAGAACCATGTCCTGGTCCAATGGCTACGAACATAAAACCCAAAGCTAGAAACCTAGGCGTCACATTGAACTCCAGTTTTAAGAAGTCCCTCAAGTAAAAGAGTCTACTGACAGCCATATTTTCAAATTGTAACATTGGTTCTCTTATAGGGTCGTAGGTCATTTTTTAAAACTTTTTTGTGTTTGTTTTTTAGAATTTTTCTTATTGGAATCAATATTTGGACTATTGCTTACTTTGTGAGGAATTTTGTCATTCCAGCCTTAAATTCTATAATTGATCAATAATTCAGTGTAAAAAATATGCAATTTGATAATTATGATCAGAACAGGTGAAAGTATGGATCATTCCAGTCAGAAACTGTGTGAAATCTTTCATAATATTTCATGGAAGGTGACAATTTATATCTTTTAGGGTGGTGAACATTAAATATAGGGAAATAAAATGTTGGATTAAAACCAAATTTAATAATTCTTCTAAATCAATGCTTATTATTGACATTTTCCACACTTTGTATATAGGAAACAATATTTTTGTATTTCAAAAATTTAAAAAACAGGGGAATGTTGTAAGCTATGTACTATTTAAAGGGGTTAAAATCTTCAGTTATAGTTATCGTCAGGACTGACCATGTTAGCAAAAAACAAAATTAACTTTAATGTAAGAAGGAAATTATTTCAATATATTATATTTTATGGCAGTTTATAGATGTGGATGTTTATCTCCTTTAAGAGGATGGGAGTAAAGCACAGTGGTTTACTAAAATAATGGTATATTTACCACATTGTCAGTTCCTGCTTGCATTCACACCACAGGAAGTAGGACGAGGTAAGTTAATACCTTACAGCGCGCCGCACGTCTGCAGTAATACTCCCTAACAAACACATGGTGCTTCCTTCCCTGAGGTATAACTTTTGATTTGACAGAGAGATAGAGTGAGCCGTTCCCAGGGAAACAAATACAGTATTATCCCACCACAGTCTTATTTCTTAATAACCTGGGGCAACGACTTGATAGAAAAGTTTCACCTTTGCTTCATAAAAGGTGAAAGTAAAGTGGAGCAACTCTTAGGGAGTGCTTCAAAGTTTCATAACGTTTCAGTTGAAATGCTCTGAACCAACCAAAGTTAATGTAAGGAGGCATGTAATATACCGCATGACTAATTAAACTAGGCCTACGCTCTTGTCCTCAACAGCAAAGCCCCCAATCCTTTTTTTTACAAGCAACCCCCTGATTGAACTCCTCGAAATAAACAGCATTTTTCTTTAAAAAAAGATCCTAGTGAGTAAAATAGGAAATATCAGAGTAAATATGATATATACAAGATAGAGCTTCTCCAATCGATTCATAGGCAACAAGTTTGGACAAAATCAGGACAACGGATTTTGAAATTAGAGCCTGGAAACTTTGGAGATGAGTCTCCCCGAAGTGTCGGAAATACTAACCTAAATAAATAACTGACTTCTTCCTCACATCAAATCTGGACCAAATTGGATCAACAGTTCAGAATTAATGTCCGAAAGACAGCCTTTTTTGTAAAAAAAAAAAAAGCCCCCCTAGTGAGTTAAGTAAGAACATTTCATCCATTCATTCATTCTCCCTAACAACGTATCCTGTAACTGTCGGAGAAAAATATGAAGATTAGAAGAAGATAGATCTCCTAAAATCGATTCATATGCGACAAAAGGGACTAACTAAGGGATCAACAGTTAAGAAGTTATGTCCCATAAACTCTTTTCAATCATGAAAACTCGCCCTAGTGAGTTAAATTGCGTTATTATAGAAAAATATGATATATGCTAGTTAGATCTCCTCGAGTAGATCCAAATGAACCAAATTTGGACTAAATCTGTCCAACTTATGTGAAATTTGTCGAAAACTTTTGGAGATAAAGATCCCCTGAATCAAAAATATATAACTGACCTTTCCCAAAATCAGTCCAGTTCTTCCTCACTCTAAGGCCTAAGGGGGGAACAACATTTGTCGATGAAATAGTTTTTGAGTAATCAAGTTAACGTGAAGGATCTGGTGGTGATAACAATCCCATAATACGCCCCAACTTTCCGGTGATTCAATTAAAACAGCATGAAGAGTCTTAGTGATCCATGACTGACCCGGACTGTATTCGATTTCCGCTATGGATCGATTAAAGATTCATCTGTGTAAAAAATTATCTCGGCCAGAATGGAGACAGATTCAGGGTTGTGTCAAACGACAAACAACCAGCGTGAATCACTCAGTTCAATTAAGTTCAATTAATTTTAATGTAGTCAGTCATATAAGAAGATTTCGCCCAGGAAAGATGAGGCGGAGACTAGAGGAGCGTTTCTCCTCTCAGAGTATCACCAGGCATCCATGACAAGAGGCTTAATTATTCCATGAATGCGGCATCCCTCTCCCCTAAAGTGTGGCCTGCCTTCCTTCAAAGCTATGTTTACCGCTTCCTGCGAGCATGAGGGAGGTCCGCATACGGCAGGCTTGAAGGTCCAAGCCAGCAATTAAAGACAGGACGCAGGAGTGAGCCTGCCAATGACTAGGCGGTCCAAGTATACAATTTAAAGAAAAAACATGTGTTTACAAGAAATTGCTTTGTGCGCTGCGAGGGCCTCCACGTATTCAGGATGAGCATTTAAGACACAAAGGCCTCCATAGCCGTGAGGAGGAGTGTTGTTGTGTTGCAGAGAGTTCCAGCGGTGTTTCACAGCGCTGAGGGAGAGAGGTGGGTGCAAGCGTAGCATTCTTGATATTCTTCTCATACAAGCACAAAGAGCGGCGTGCATAAGCATCCTGAGGGTTGGCTCATGATAACGCCGCTCTCCTATTTTCTCTCTGGCTGCACCTGGCCTGCAACCATGTAATAACCTTAGATTTCCGAACACGCCGGCAGCTGCCTGTGCAGAGGGATCTCATTAACGTTCAGCAGCTCTCAGTCTCTAATGAAGACTCTTTTTTATATTTGCGCAAAGTTGAGAACGGTACTTATAGCTAAAATACTCTTTTTCTTATTTTGATATCCTCGTCTGGGGACTTTAGATAAGGTTTCACTTTTTCTTTTCATTTGACAAAATGAGAGTTGATGGGTTTGCAATGCATTGAGTCGCACAGGAATTACGTGTAGTCATTTAAGACGCTTCATAGGAAGTTGAATAATAAAAAATATTGTGTGGTTTCATGGTATACTGTGATGTAAAATTTGCCTTTGAGGTTATATATTCATACGTCCTGTATGTGCAAGCAAAATGATAAACTTGAACTATCAATCATGAAACCCTCTTCCAACTGAGATTCCTAAATCAGGGAATGGAGAAATCCTTTTAAAACACTATTTACTTTCCTCCATTAGTGCAAATTACAACATTTTAGCTTCTAAAATCACAGATTGTTTGAACAAAAATTTTATGTTGACATCCCCAAAAAATGTCTTGATGATCTTTCATCATGTTCACCTGTGTTCCCCCTCCAGCTGTGTCTCATGGTCTCGTTTACCCAGTGTATTCAAATCTCTGTCCTCCTCTGTGCCTGTTTGTTGTTGATGTTTCGTCGTCACACGTCCCAGCCGGTCCTTTTCCCAGCGTTTCTTAATCTAAGTTATCTTTCTGCATGTATTAAGCTTACAAGATACTGGCCTTGCCAGTTTTCTTGACTGACTTTCTCATCCAAAAATATCCAAAAATCATATACTATTAAAACGGGCCAGAATCAAGATATTTCTAATTAAATCGTCTAAACTCCACCTGTTCTGCCACCGCTGTGCGTCTGTATCGGGGTCCTGAACTTTGCTCCTGCCTCATCTCTGACACAGAAAATTTGCTACTGTGAGATAACAAATAGTAATGCTAGTCTTTTTTATATTTACTGTGTTTCCAAGACAAAATTCCATTGAGGACAATTAAGCCTTATCTTATCATCGTATCTTATCTTACAGAATCGGGGAGAAAAAAAAAAAAAAAAATCATATTGTGCATGAACGTGTGTTGATTCTCTCAGGTGTCGAATGTATTTACAAATAAAATCAGCCGGGAACATGAATGAGGTGAAGCAACAATATATTTAATGTGCCACTAGCTAACTAAAATGGAGAGTGACTAATATCTGTGTCATTGGACCCAGCAATGACAGAGCAGGAACTATAGAATGCCCGACTGTGAGCCAAATCCAATTCTTACCTTGGGCACCAGACGGCTAGAGCGAGTCCGGGAAGCTCGGTTAACGGTGCAGTCAATAGCTGTCCAGAACCGCTCCACTTTATACCAGAGCTTTGACAAGGAACCACGCTGAGATTAAATGTAGCTGTGTGGAAACCTGATATTTTCACATCGAAGACGAAGAGGTAAGGATGAGACTTGGGCTCCAGGTAAAACCTGTTTGCATGTTCGCTGATCAATGAGATGAATATACGGTCACAAGGTTCTGGAACAGCTAGTTGGGTAGAGCTTTAGTCAAAAACATCTGCATGTCATACTAGTCCAACCAAATCTGAGTTTATTTTTATGGTTTCAGCGCAGTGTGTCCAAGGATGGCAGGCGTCATAATTAAAGTTGAGCTTGGCTGAAATGCTTGACAGCTTGGATAGGTTCCATGAATGGATGGATTTCTCTGGAGAATTAGTGTGAGGAAATTTAAAACATATGCCAGGTATGGTCTACAATGCAGCTCAGTACTGTGACGAATGAATGTAAGTTGAAGGAGTGAGTTTTTGGATGTTGACCCATGATGGAAACTTGCTGCTTAGATTATGTCCCTTCATTCTTTAACTAGTAAAAGTTGGGTCCCCATCTTAATTAACTGTAAGTTGCTTAAATAATTTCTGAATCAAAAAGTCAGACTATCCCTTTCAAACATGCTTAGTTTACCTCTTTCTGCTTATCTCAATCATCCAAAATAGAGCAGCAGAAGTAGAACATAGAATTTCATTTCTACGGTGAAACACACTGAAATCCAGAACCAGTACATTTTTTTCCTGCATCATTTTTCAAATGTTTCTAAGTTATATGATAAATGAATGTAAATCTGCATAGTTATTTTTATACTACAACTGAAGTTCATCACATTTAGGTTTCTCATATGCTACCTTTTCTTTTCTACGCAGTCTAATAAGATATGAAACATTCTCAACGTTGATTTTTAACCATTATGTCGTTTTTGTTGTTTGCCTACTGATAGCAAGATTACAAGTCATTTTGACATCCATGACTTATTTTATCATTTAGGTTTAAGAACTTAATGTCACTTTCCACAAATACTTTTTTATAATGAGAGGCATTTGTATTGATATTCACAAAAAATGTAGTTTATATATGGACAGACCTCATGAGAATATGTTTCACATCATTAAGAGCTTTAATGTAACACAGCTTTTCAAGTCAAACTTGATTTCTTATGTGCTCCTAAATTGGATACAAATCCATTTTGTGGACATGGGAAATTAATGAAATATTTAAATCAGATTTATCCGTAATGCATATTTCCAAAAAAGGATGAGTTCTGTCATCTTCAGCAAGAACCGTCAGAATTTATCACAGAGTTAACAACAACAATTCAACATTGTCAGCTGTTCACAATTTACAAACCAGGCCTATGCTGCCATCCCAGACGGTGGAAGGGTATAATCCGCCAAAAGCCCCCAATTCCTGCGTTGTACAAGCATTCCCCCTGGTTGAACCCGTCAAACTATATATGAAGTTTTGTCAGAAAACAGTGTTTTAAATTACAAAGCTATTAGATAAACTATGTAATAACTAGTAACTTAGTAAAATATGATGTATAGGAGATAGATCTTCTTGAGTCGATTCAAATGCACCAAATCTGGATTCAATCAGACCAAACGTGAGAAAGTTATTTTCCAAAAACAGTGTTTTTGTCAAAAATAAAAATAAAAATTTATAGAATAGATTATGATAAATGCCAGATAGATCTGTTCCCTGCATTCTTTCCCTGACAAATAAATAATACATTGAAGTACTTTAAACTGTATCAGACCAGCAGTTATGAAGTTATATCCGAAAAACTATGTTTTTCATTAAAAAGCACCCCCTAGTTAGTATAATAATGACATTTTGGGTTAAATATAATACATTCAAGATAGATCTCCTTCATTCAAATCACATGCACCAATTTATTTTCTAAATCGGATCAAGGGTTGAGAAATTATGGCCCGAAAACACTTGGAGATTAAACTTCCCCTACTGTCGGAAATATACGACCGATCTTTCCCAAAATCAGTCCAGATCTTCCTTGCACAAAGGTCTATGTGGGTAAAAAATTTAAACGATCCACGAGAACGGCTTTGAGTTATCGCATCAACAGGAAGGATCAGCGGCAGTGACGGCGGACGCGGTGATAGTGTCTCCATAACATACAGGACTTTTCGACGATATGATGACCAATCCCTTCAGGGACAATCCTACAAATGTCAGGGAGCTGCATCTATGAGGCCAGACGTGTCATAAAAGCATTAAAGTGTATTTACTCTACATCCTTTATTCTCCCCTCTCTCTTATAACCAGCAATAGGGAAGTTTTTTTTTTCATTACTGGAGAAAAATATCAACAATTACTGGTGTTGAATAAAGACTGTAAGGGTGATTTTATTTTTTCTGTCCATTTATTTGTGCCGCTCTGTGTAGAACAGAAATGTGTAACAACGCTTTGGCGTTGCCCCCCCGGTGGGCTCCCGGCGTGGCACCCTGGCTTTGATTCTCTTTGCCCGTTTTATCTGCTTTCTGCAGCGCTACACGGCAAACACACACATTCCTCTGCCCACAGAGGAAATAACAACAAAGACAATGAAGAACATTGAATTCTCAACGCTTTTGCTTATACAATGTTGAGACTAATTCAAAAAAATGACGTCCCCGTAAATTATTTTTTATATTGAGCGTACCTCGATTTCCCCCTCGAACTCGATGGAGTCCAGCAGGGTGATTTTGAAGGGGGTGGTTTTGAGTCGCTTGGAGCCTTTCTGAGGAGATTTGAGGGTTTTGTTTGGGGACATCTTCTCAGACGTGTCGTCTGCGTCTCGGTGTTCGTCCAGATGCTTGGAGTTCTGTTCCTGAACACACAGAGAGAGAAAAAGAAATCAGTACGCATCATCCCTCACACCTAAGTGGATATCTTAAGTGTTAAATACCTTCAAGAACTGTATTTATATCAGGACGTTGTCTGAAGATTAAGTGTTTTTATTACATTTGGGAAAAAGCGAAAGTCAATGATGTACAGTCAGCAAATTTGGCTGTAATAGAAATTGGATTTTTGTGCTGCATGCAATCTGTTCGTACTGATGTGCTATTTCAGACGCTGCAAAAAAACAATAAAATGCAAATTTGCTGGAAACGGCATTGTGAAGACTAATCACGGCATTACAAGACAAAACAGGAATAAAATGTTATCGCTAATGTTCATTAGTGATGTTTTCCTCTTATGGACATACCATTCAAGTATATCAGAAACTCTTCGGACCTGATGATTCTGCTTCAGAACAGGAAAAAAAAATGTTCAAACTGCTTCCCAGAAAATGTTTTCTTCGGTATCTATAAGACCGGAAGGCCTGTCCCATTAGAGAGACTAGGCAGCCAAATGAAATGCATCTTTCTGTCACATTATGTTAGTCTCGCCGACTTAGCACGCCTAGCAGCTAAGTCGCCTCATTTCTTTGTAATGTCTAACTCAGTTTTAGGATATTTGTTGTTCTTTGACTTTTATTCAGGCGCTGGAGGTTGTTGGGGTTTCTGGCTTGGACATTGTTCAAGAGTAATGAGGGGGAAAGCACTGCTTTATCACTCTTATTAGCCAGGTTTATCCTGCAGGTCCATGAAAACGTGGAGCATCTTGTCACAAACCCGCTTCCTTCAAGCATCCTTGAGGCCGTTACTGACCAAACAACCAACAGACAAAACTTAGTTTAGCTTTTCGTGATAAGATTGAAGAGGAAAAGGTTATACGGAACTTAACCTAAAGTATCATCTCCAGTAGCAAGAGTACATCCCCCAAAAGCCCTCAATCCCCTGCATTGTACAAGAAGTCCCCTTGATTGAACAACAGTTATGATGTTATATCCTAAAAACTGTGTTTTTCAAAAAAAAAACTCCCCCCAGTATGTTAAATACGAGCTCTTAAGTTATAATATGACAATTCGAGATAGATGTCCTTGAGTCAATTCATGTGCACCAAATTTAGACTAAATGGGGTCAATGGTTGAGAAAAGGGCCTGAAAACATGGCTTTTTTAAATCTGTGTGAACATAAAACATTAACTTCTTATGGTTGTGCTCTGTGGTACATTAGAAACCCTAACCAGCTTTTAGCATATTAAAGAAAAAGCTATTAAATCTTATATTTGTACATTAGATTAGCACAATGAAGGCTGGGGCTTTAAAAGCATTCTATTCATGCAAACCCCGCCCTGCTGACCTGTTTGGCCATCTTGGTATCTGAAGTGGAGTCCTGCATGCCTGCGTCTTCTCCCCGCTGCCTGGGAGGACTCCTATCTCCTCTGTCTTCACCTCCGATTCAGGGCCCGTCTCTCTTTCTTCAGCAAAGTAACACCAGCCTGAGAAGAGACAAGAACATGGCAAATATATTCAAATGGAGTCCCAGCTGAGGCAAGTCTTCCTCATCCAAATGCCATTGCGAGAGCATTAATCTGTCAGAATAAACAGAGCCGACATGACAGCAGGTGCTGCAGCTGGGGAGTGAAATATTCCAAATTTACCCAAAAACAAAATCTGCCCATTTCATTCTAAAAAGCTGTAGCTTCTTTATAAAAAAAAATCACAATCCACCTTGCTCCCAGGGACATTTGCTTTAATTATAAAATCCATCCTAGAGTCAGATAATGATAATCTACTTAAGCAAGACGAGCTCCAGCGCCACGATGACGCATACCAAAAAAATATATATTATTGAATTAGACCAGGATCTCTGCTGTGAGCTCTCATGGCCATCGACAGCACATTACCTTAGAAGCAAAGACAAAGACAAATGAGAAACTCACTCACTATGGGGAACTATACTACTACTTTTTTTCAGACACAACTTCCCTTTTAATTTGAGGAGTTCAATCAGGGGCATTGCTTGTATGACGAAGGGGGTTGGGGGATTTTTCGGGGATGAACCCTTCTTTTGAAAAGATTGAAGAGTAGACTTTGTTTTTCAAATGTTATTTTCGATGCCATCTTTCGACTACTTTCTCTTTTTATTATCAGTTTCATATCTCCTGTAGCTCACTAGAGTTTTCTACCTGCAGGTTATAGTGGATGTGGAATCCAAGGTAACAACATTGGAAGCATTGGCCTTGAAAGTAAGGCTTGCAAGCTGGCAGTAAGTCAAACCTGGAAGAAGTTGCACTACAGCAAAAGATAGTTTTGGAGAAACCGAATGTATTTGAGATGGAATTTGAGTTGGAAAGTATCAGTGCTGTGAAATTAAAACAAAATATAGTAGAATCCAGCTCCTGGAGTTAGTGAATACGAAGAGCTCTAGAGGAAGGGTTACTTCTAGCACACCTACATTCAGCCTAGGATGTGATTAAAATGCCTTAATTAATCTGAGCAGGCGTGGGTAAAATGTTAAAATACAAAAAAAACGCCGACCGGTTTTAAAACGCACAATGTGTTTTCCATAATGCCTTCTGAAAGTTGAGTTCATGGGGCAGTCCTTCAGACGGTGTGATTGTTGATTGTTTAATTAAATCACTTGTTATGCTGATGATGCACCACCGTACGTTTTGCTGACTGATTACGACACAGACAAATTAGTACTCATGTTCATGGATTGTCTCTTTGATATCAAATTGCAACAAATTTCCTTCAAATACTGGGGTTCTTTTATTGGCCCACCAGGCCCCCTGGTGATTTAAAAGACTCTTCCTGACCTCTCTTCCAATTTTAAGTATTCTGCCTTGGATTTTTGTGTGAGCTTTCTTTTGACATACAAAACACTTAGGCAGGGTAACCGTATCTTTTTTTTAACAGAGATATATTAGAAAAAGTTAAACATTTTTCTTTCTCAAGCAGACCTTGAAACAGACATCCATGCGTTCATCTCACCTCGTCTGCATTATTCTAACTGTAATTGCGCGTATGGCCACAATTCTATCTCAAGTCTACAACTTCTTCAAAACTCAGCCCCAATACTTTTATCTGATCATCTAACTCTCCTTCTTACAACCCTACACTGTATACCTGTTGTGTACGAAATGTATTTAAAACTCTTGCTTATTAGAAAAAGTCTGGGATATTGTGGATATTGTGATATTGTATCATCATCGCCTCCGCCGCTGCTCCTTATTTGCGATAAGTCAAAACTATTTCATGTCTCATTTTCAAATTGTATACCACATAGATCTTAGTTTGAGGAAGAACTGGATATGAACCTGTTGTCAGTGACCACAGCATAGGTCGAGTGACTTTAAAGCACATAATCTGTTATAATAAATCATCAGAATCAGAAATACTTGATTGATATTGATTCACTACAGATTTTCCTTGGAAAAAAAAAATCTAAATGTCATCCTCGTTATTAAATCATTCTACTTTTCTTCATTCTCAGACTTCTATGATTGAAATACAAACGCACAGTTAATTCCGGGTAGACGCAGAACTCACTGGTGGAATTATATATTTCATCTTGGATTGCTTTGGGATCCCCCCCAAAGCCCTCCGGGATGAGCCAGAGGGCTTTGCGGTAAAAAGAGAGAGAGCGATGCAGAGACTCTCCTTTGGTTGCGAGAGCACATCTGCAGTGTGAGATGTTTGAGACGTACGCTTGGAGAATGATATTCAGATAAATCAGGGAACAGAATCACATCTCTGTCCTCTCCGGACGTCAATCTACAGTTTTCTATCACAGATGTGAAAGAGATACTCTGAAACACACTGACAGATCTGCTTCAGGCTCAGAAGGAGGAGGAGTCCGGAACAAACCCAGGCAGGTTAGGTTCACAGAGAACATTACCGCTCGGATTATAAGAGTATTACTTGATCTCCTTTCTGGAGTTTCCACTAAACCTGCTGTCTGGAATAGTCCTCAAGAAGTGACAAAAACCACTGATGTTTTATGATAATGATTTTTTTTTTGTTATGGTTATGACTATAACTATTTCAGCAATATTCCATGCTGTTTGTAGTTGTTGCTCTATTCATGGACTGATACGGGGATTAAGCATCATGATTATTTGAAGAAGATCCATTGTTGCTCGATACCAGTCAATGTTTTCTCTCTTTTACTGATATTAGTTGTAACTTTCTACTGTACAAACGGTTTATATTCTATCCAGTGTACAGCAGGTGGTGGATCTTTTGTATGGAGTTTGAATGTTCACTCAATGTTCTAGTGGGTTTCTTCTGGGCTTTTCCTCCCACAGCCTGAAAAACATGTAATAAGGGTGACTTCATGACCCTAAGGCTACGTTCACACTGCAGGAAAAAAAACAACCACAAACCACATAGAAGCTTTTCCAGTTCGGATTTGGGCCACTTGCATAAGTGGTTCTAAATCAGACAATGGATGGATTTTTCTTTTGCAATGTGACCCCGGTCTGAACTTTAGTGGCTTCCAGCTTCCTTCACTTCATCTACATTTTCGGACTAATGTGTCACACAAAAAATTAGACCCGAGAAACGAATCCTTAATGAGCTTTAGGACTGGCAGTGTGAACGTAGACTCAATTGCTTAAAAGGGCGGAGGTTGTGTGGAAGGTTTTTGCATTTGTCTGCAATGTGAAGAACGGACAACATGATAAAGGTGTAGCCCTCCTGCCCAACGTCATCTGGAGAAGGCTCCAGACCCCATTGACAAAAAGCACAGGATGAGGGGTTTCAGGAAATGTATGGATGGACATGGGCCTTAAAGCATCTATCCATGGAAAAACTAAAATTTGGAAAATTATGTTATAGAAATATCAAAAAAGCAGAAACACTTATTTGGGGTAAATTTTTGTTACGTTTGATGACACTACGATCTAAAATTAAAGAGACATACTCCAGACGAGATGGCCGTCTCTTCTTTAAAATAATTTCTCCGCAGAAATGATTAAATCTAATAGTACAGCGATTCGTCGCAGAAAATGATGGATTCTAATGACGTCCTTCTTTTATTATTGAATGTCTTAAATCTTTAAAAAAAGACATTCCAATAAAAAGTGTATTTATTCAGATTGGACGATAATTGGAAGGGAACTTCTTTGCCTCTTTTTCTGCAGAGCTTAGAAAATCGCTGTAGTAGAAGTATTTTGTTCAAAGTAGAGTTTTTCGCAATAAACCATTCGTTGCGGATAAGTTCCCGGTTCGCCGGTGTGATTTTGATGTCCGGGATCATAGAAGATGTGTACTTTAATGTGACACAGGAAATAAAATCCAATTATGGGCATTACACTGTCATCTCTTCAGGACAAATTGGCTTCTCTACTTGTCAGATTGTGGAAACTCGGTAGGAAGCGCTGAATTGAAAATGAAGCCTTTGTCTGTGAAACCTCACACACACACTGTGAATGATAGAAACACTGGGTTAGAGAACTTCCTACAGTTGAAAATCCACTGTGAGGATGATTCTGTCAAATTTTGGCTGTTATTCAAGCGACAAAGAAAAAGCAACGGCCCATCAACCCCCAAAAACAGAACACACCCCTTACATCCAGGGTGGATTATTTCACCCTCCGTCCACGCTCCACCCTATGATTGCTTATGACCCTGGAACATGTTCGCCCATGACCTTTTATGAAAGGAAGACGAGGCTCATGATGTGTACCCATAACCTCCAGAGCATTTAGGAATGACGGCTACGCTTTAATGTGTCGTGTCGGCCATAAAATACTCAAGGACCTTACGTGTAATCAAGTCTCTGTGTGACTGGACATGAGCAGCAGCTCACATCAAAAATAATGCACCTAGGGGTTTATGGGAGATCAGTGCTGCGAGTGAAGGTGCATCTCGACCGGTTAAGACTGGTTCAGAGCCTGGTTTTTACTGTTTCTGGTTGAAGGACCGTCCTCTGCTGTGCTGTCAGGACTCTTCCATTAATTCCTGTTACACCGATCTGACATAAATGAACTCCCCTCCACCGGGACAAAAATGAAGCATGGACCGGTTGGTCTAATCGAGGTCTAATTTTAATCTTGCTCTTAAGTCCAGCTAGGCATTGATCTGTAAGAGGGTAATTTATAGTTCCCACACGCCGAATGGTGGAAGTAACTCCACCAGGTTTTCCTGTTCTGATGACTGAATGCCGCCTATCACATTTGAGTCCAAGTCCCATTCAGTCAAGCTGAAAACGATGAGCCTCTCCCCTGTCTGCATGACAGCTGGCGCATTTCTTATTCTGTACCGAGTCAAACAGGAGTCCCCCCTTCACTTAACACCCATCTGTGACAGCTGAGTCCTACTATTTTTACTTCTCACTGTCTGTCAGAGTGAACTTAGAACCAATATTCTAAGGTAGTTTTTACACGATAGACCGGGGATTCGGGGGATGAAGACAAAAAAAAGCCAACATAATTCAGATCGTTTTCATGCTGAAGTTTGTCAAACGAAGCAAACCTTCTGAACCACGTTACACAGCCGTTAAGACTTCTCGTCTGTGACGGTAATGAACCAATAAACACCAAACAAACACCAAAGAAGAAAACCGCTCATCTATTGGACAGAACAGGGAAACGGAAATCTGTCCCCCCGTCGCTGGCTTCTCCAGCTGAGTGGGACACATAAAGAATGGAGCAGCATAATAATTATGAAGCTTTTGCTTTGCTGTTCATATGAAATATGTGCCTCACAAGAAGGCGAGGCATCAAGATCTCGAGTATTTTGTTCTTTACATGAGGCGAACGCGACGGTACCTGGAGGAGAGCCCTGATGAGAGAGATAGATGATGACATGTTGTCCTGGCGACAAAGATGCCGAGCGAGGTACTGACATGGATTTGAACATACAACTCAAATGCTGTGCTCCACTTGCTACCACTTTCACTTTTCAGCATTGAACCCATTCCTCAGGGAGTGGTGGAGAGTCCCTTTGAAGCACCTGGTCAGCTTGGGTTTTAGAGTCTTGCTCAAGGAACCTACGACATGTAGACCTGGTGGGACTTCAACTGGCTACCTTCCGCTCTTATGACTGGGAGACAACCGCTCTACCCACTGAGCAATAGCCGCCCCATATTGGAAGTCAAATGAGCGTTCACACCACCCCAAACGTACAAGACTACCCGAGGACACGAACCACAGTGGACAAAACAGCTCCGGGGTTGAAGCGACCTAACTATGTCAAAATCAATAGTAAGTGCAGCTTTAGAGTGCTTATTGGTAAAATTCGTGTCAGACGGTATTGAATAGGGCCTTTGAGGATACTTGAAAACACATGAACACAACAGAGTAGAAAAATCACATAATTGACAGTTAGCTTGTGGCATATTGGGTTCCTTATCAAAACATCATCTCGTAAAATCAAAAATAATTGGCAAATGAATACAAATTGGTATCAAAGAGTAAGGCAGTGGAGCAATGAGAACGCATTAATGCAATTAGAACAGACAATAACACTCAATCCCCTCCGTGGAGCCGTCAACCTACATCTCTACGACGGAGAATAAAGCATCTTGCTTTGCAGGAATACTCTTCGTGTTTCCTTTGTTGTACACTGCCCCTCAGTTCACTGACAATGTCTGCCTTTGATATCCGCCATCAATAATAATCACAGAGAAAAGAACATTTTTTCTCTCAGGAGTGTTACGAAACTCCACTCCTCCCTAACAAGTGTTGCCTTTTCCCTTGTTTCTCATGCCTCTCTCTTTTCATTCTCATCATCAGAGGTGAGCTTTAATCTAAGCAAGGCAAGTGGAGAGCGAGAGCGAGAGAGCGAGTACGCATGTCTGTGGAAGTGTACTGGCACAGCTCCAGGACACAGTTGCCATGGTAACAGCGTAGAGCACTCTCTCTTTCGCATCCGATCGTCCCTCTCCTCTCAGGAGTGACAGAGAAACAGAGATGAGCTGAGCGACAGATGACGAGAGGCCAAATAAGGAAGCAGCCTTAGAGAAGGACAGATCAAGGATGTACTGTAAAGATAAGAAATGATGAGAGAGTGGAGCTGCTGAGGCATCGCCACTCGATGGAAATGTCAAACAGCCTTCCCCTTGGCCAGGGAAGGGCTGGATAGGGAGTTTGAAGCAGGGATGCAGGTCACCAACCCCCCAACCCCTCCACCCCCCATACCGTCTGAAAACATAACCTGCTCCTCCCTCGAGCCCTAACAGTGCACAGTCATCACAATCTGGCCTTTGCACAACTCCAACAGCATTGTAAAACCCTTGGATCAGCCTTGTAGTCTTAATCACATCCATCCATTAGCATGCACTGAGCGCACAGGGAAAACTCAATCACAAAGAGCATTACACTGGCCAGAGCCAGACAGAACCCAGCAGAAACTGTAATTCATCCCCACGCCCACTTGTGAATTATTTGCATATGGGCTCAACATTTGTGGTCATTACTGGAGACAGTCTTGGCAGCTATCATCACAAGAGCACTTCATGAGGGTTCCTCTGCCTGGGCCGTAATATAATGATGGTGATGTGTAGGAAGGATAGACACTTCAGCAATAACCATAAAAGACCTCGAAAGCTAGTTTCATTTAAATATATTAAATGTGTACGCCGTGTTTGCCTGCCACAAACAGCCTATCATACCTCTTGATAACAGAGCGTGCTACGAATACAAATGAGGAACTTTATGGTACACATGTGGAAATTTGCCTTTGGTTTCAGTCATCAAAGCATGCACATACATACAAATTAATCTAGACTGACCTCAGCCAAGGACCAAAAACATACCTCTGAACCTACTTTGTTTCTTCCTCTCTAATTCCCTTCATGTGTTCAGCACCTGGTTTCATTCTTTGCTCCAAACTCCCAGACTTTGAGCTTTGTATTATCTTTGATACACATTGTTGTGTCATTTCCTGTTCCCCTCCAGTATAAAACATCAAAGGAACACCGCACAAACGCATGTCTACCGACAACTCCAACAAAATCTCTGAGTATCTTTCAAATACTCTGTAGCCGCTCGTCTCCTGCACCTTTCCCTTCAGCATCTTTGTTCAGCCCACTGAGCCCCAGGACCACCCCCAAGGGGAAATCAAACAGGAGCCCCCACTTCACTTCACACCCGTCTGCATAATATGACAGAACAGATCGATCTGAGTGATTCTACCTGTCTCTATCAACAAATGGCCTGAAAACCGCTCCAGTCCGACTTTTTTGTTTCCGACTGTCTGTCAGAGCACATTAACATCCTTGAAACATATTCAAGGTTTACTGTTTGACAAAGGTTAATATAAGTTTATCAGTATTTAATATTCTAAGGTTGTTTTTTTACATTATTGTTTTGGGTACTCTGGTCGATTTGGGGATGAAATTGCAACATTGTTGGTTTGGGTCGCTTTCACAATGCACTTTGCAATAGGAAATAAAACTTCTTAACAACATCAACGACTGCATGACCCCGGCCCATAAGGAACATCAAAGGGATCAATGGAACTCTTGAAACTGAGGCCCAAGCTTCCGTCAAAATAAAAATCATACGAATCAAAGGAAGAAAGGCATCAATAATGGACTGAGCGCACAGCTCCACCCCCAAAGGGACATGAAAGGAGTCAAAGGAACAAATGCATCAATAATGGATAGTTTCAAAAGAGCATCTCCCCACAGTATGATGTCACTACTCCAAATGGCTTATCGTTTTATTTTCTCTGACATACTGCAGACCACATGACCTCCCAAAAATATAATCATCTGTAGGATATGCCAAAAGCTACCTCTGTGAAAGGTTTCTTACAGATCAGTCAATTAGCTTTTCCGAAATCTTGGTTACAGGCAGACGGACGGATAAATTCTGGTGAGTCCTTTTCGACCCTGTCCTGAAATAATGTATTGGTTTGACAGCATTTGGAACAAAAGAATTCTTGTAGATATTTCTGTTTGTCTATAGTCTTTATTGCTTCCCTGAGTGTAAAAGTTCAAATTTAGCATGTATGTTATTTGGGCGCATCAAGGTGGAGTTGTCAGTGTGTTGCGTGAAAAAATGGTGCGGAAGGAGCGGAAATTATCAATAAAACGGGAATATTTGTGCCCAAAGACACAGATGCCCCAACTAATGGAAAAGCCAATGTGAATGTGAGCAGACATGAAAATCACCAGTTCGGAAAGTTAAAAGAAAGAAAATTGAAGAAAAGCAATTAAGAGTTGTACACCTTTAGGTCCCCATAAAATCAAGTGTGAAATGTTGAATTCTGTCCAGCGGTATTTGAGGCGATTTGGACAGACAATAAACCCTGACTGTGAGCCAAAATACATGAAATCATCTAAGTTCAAATATGCCTAAAATATAAAAAATGAGCATATTGAAGTGACCAATTATGAGGTTAACACCTTTGGGGGCTTTACAAAGGAAGTCTGGAAATTGATTGAATTCCGTCCAGCAAGTTTTGATCAGATGTGGAAAGACTATTCCCTGTGAGGAACAGACGGACGGGACGGACTAGAGTAAAACTATCTGGACCCTTTGATGGAGTATAAAAAGGACGGGTTCACATGAGGATAAAAATATTGCAAGTATGGCAGTATTTTGATTCGGGAAAGCCTTTTTACTTCAAAACTGGAACATTTTCATCATGATTTTCATTTAGGCAATTAATGGAGATCTGTGGAGAGTTCAGCCAGAAAGACTACCCTCTTGTACACTCAGGCCACAGTCTCTGCTCATTCCACTCCATTATCCTCACCTTTCACACATGCTCAGTCTAAATGACCTGCTTCATGGTCTTGGGCAACAACTGATATCTGCTGCACTCATTCATGTAGCCTCATCGATTAATCACTGTATCACACCTGCATTCTTAGCCGATCACCATTCATCAGTCTCAGCAGATTCATCCGCCCCCACCACCAGAAATCAGACTCCAAAGGGGGGATATTCCATAATGCTGCTCAGAGTAATGACCCTTCTATCAGAGTCTATTAAAACGTCTTTAAGCACCAGTGACTAATTATCACACCCCATCTGTTATAATGAATCATCTTTTCTTCATTCTCTGTCTTCCCTGATTGAACTATTGTTATCGAGGGAATTCATAATCATCCGCTGACAGGCTCTAGGGTCAATTTGAAATAAATCAAGACAAACAGACAAAACAAACACTTTCTGCTACTTATATTGATAATATAATCATTATTTTTATCACAATAACTAAAATATTAAAAGAATTCAATTGATTAAATTCTAAAAAAAATTATTTTAACACTAAAATTCCACGTTATTTGTTGCTTGCCCTCGTCAAGTTTGTATTTATCCTTTCAGCTGAAGGACAAATGGATGTCAACTGTTCAGCTGGAGCAGAAAATGTCTGGACACTTGGTGTTATTTAAAGTGGAATGCAGCCGGATTGAAATGTCATTGCTGGTGAGTAAAGGTACAATGAATTCACAATATTGATGTTCCAGACAGAAGAGAAGTTGATGATATGCAGGAGATGAATAAAGGTATGAAGATAAAAGTCATTACAGGCAACCACTTCAGGTCTTGAGCTCAGCTGAATTGGAACAGCTATTTCACTTGCTCAGGGTTCCTGGGGTACAAATGATTATTTTCTGCAAAGATAAGATGTTAATTGAGCACGTGCAAGACTTGGTTGGATTTTTTCTGGCTCAAGGAAATCAATAATCCGTCAAACGTATAATCCGATTGCACAGTCCTGCTGACAATAAACTCAACGGTTACATTTAAAAGCTGAACTAGACTCTATTCAATATGAAAAGTCTGTTTGGTATGATTTGTCAATGCCAACGTATTTCCACGCGACCTTTGACTTAAATATTGATACATCCACGAGATTGGAGGGAAGAGTGGACAAATTCGACCTCAACAAAAATAAGTAAGAGGAGGACGTGATGATGTAGGTAGAACATCAACGAAAACAAAAGGAAGGAGTTGCAATCAAATAGATGTGGACAGAAAAAACGTAGACAAAGACTTTGCTCCCTGTTTGTTTCTCCATAATCATGACTGCACGCATTTGTTGCATCTTGCTTGGATTATTGCGACACTGGTCCCGACAACTCGCAGTGGATTTGCTCGATTTCGTCTATGTGTGTAAGCTTTCAGAAAACATGCACAGATACTCGCAAAGTGAAAGAGGGGTATGGAAAAAAGGTTCTGAAGACGTTCGTCTTTCATAATGGGCCCTAGTGAGCATTTAGCAGAAACTTAATATTAAACATTAATATATTCTATGGTTCGGTTTTACATCATGGGTCAGTTCCTAATTCTAAAAAACAAACCTTTATGCATTTTGTTTGTTTATCTGCCTAAACTCATCTCCTACATGTCACAGGCTGAAGGTCTTCAGTATTTATAGCATCTTCCATAATGAAGTGATGGAGTCAAATATGTGGCTCTGTAGGATTAGGATACGCACAGAGATGTTTCATTCATTAAAGTTATAACTACAGAGTTGATTCCAAAAGTGACATTTGATCCAAATTATTCCATTTCAGTCAATGTCCTGGACCTATAGTCTTCTCAGGCTTCAAATTTCTTTCTCCTTTACTCACTGCTTTCTTAGAAAGTCAAATGTGATACTTGAGTTTTCTGTCCAAAGGCCTTCAGTGGGTGTGCTGCTGCACTGAGCGGTGAAATGTCAGCATTTCATGGACTTCTCAACGACTCTGTCTGCTCTTCCTGGAAAGCGGTTATGCTTCCGTCTGACATGTCAGACAGACGCTCATGGCAACGTGTCAGCGCAAGTTCGTGCAGTCATTCGGAGAAACGGATAGAAAACCTCAAGGACAATGCTCTCATTCACCGCCATCACACACACTGACTACTGCGCTTACACTAACGGAAGCATTGCCCGAGGTTTTACAAAGAGGTTCAGTGTGTTTTTCCACACATATCGTATTGTTTTCATAAGACATGAGTGCAGTCCGGATTCCTCTGCTGACAACGATCGCCCGCAGAGCCAAACACGCTGTAACTTAAGAAAACACGTGCAAATAGACAAAACACAAGCAAATTCAGAATGCATCATCAATCTGACCACACACGTGCAGCATTTGGAAAACGTGCTACAAAAGCCACAACACAACTGTTTAGGTTCTGTGCATGTTAGAGTCATTATTAAGTTAATTTGTTGTTTTTTTTAGATTGAATAAAGTTCAAAAGTCACGTGACTCCATGACCGGGAAGTTAAACGGAGCTACCACAGCTAATCAAAATATCATGACATGTTTTTGTATTATATCTATGTTATCAATTAAATGAAGCAATAAAAAAGCGCTTCCAGGGGATGCATCCCTTTTGACTGCCTTCGTGAACACCGTTGTCTTGTGGCTTTTGCAGATCGTTTTTCTTAATGTATTGTGTTGTGGCTTTTGTAGATCGTTTTTCTTAATGTGTTGCGTTGTGGCTTTTGCAGATCGTTTTACTTAATGTGTTGCGTTGTGGCTTTTGCAGATCGTTTTTCTTAATGTGTTGTGGCTTTTGCAGATCGTTTTTCTTAATGTGTTGTGGCTTTTGCAGATCGTTTTTCTTAATGTGTTGTGGCTTTTGCAGATCGTTTTTCTTAATGTGTTGCGTTGTGGCTTTTGCAGATCGTTTTTCTTAATGTGTTGTGTTGTGGCTTTTGCAGATCAATTTACTTAATGTGTTACGTTGTGGCTTTTGCAGATCGTTTTTCTTAATGTGTTGTGTTGTGGCTTTTGCAGATCGTTTTTCTTAATGTGTTGCTTTGTGGCTTTTGCAGATTGTTTTTCTTAATGTGTTGTGTTGTGGCTTTTGCAGATCGTTTTTCTTAATGTGTTGTGGCTTTTGCAGATTGTTTTTCTTAATGTGTTGTGTTGTGGCTTTTGCAGATCGTTTTTCTTAATGTGTTGTGTTGTGGCTTTTGCAGATCAATTTACTTAATGTGTTGCGTTGTGGCTTTTGCAGATCGTTTTTCTTAATGTGTTGTGGCTTTTGCATATCGTTTTTCATAATGTGTTGTGGCTTTTGCAGATCGTTTTTCTTAATGTGTTGTGGCTTTTACAGATCGTTTCCTTAATGTGTTGCCTTGAGGATTCTGCTGCATGCGCTTGTAGTCAATTTAATGGTTGCAGTGCATTTGCCCCTGCCGGCAAAAGTAGTTCTATTCTTAAATGAAGCAGTGAAACGCTGCGTCCGCAGTGAGTATTCGTCGGTATTTGCTGCTCGTTTGTCTTAATGTGTCGTGTAGCAATCCAAACCTTGCTTAGCCAAAGCTTCTTTCGACGTTGAGTGACAGATGCAGCATCGGTGGACTGACTAAGGTTGACTTAACCCACTGTCAGAACGACTGCATGACTCTTCAAGCCTGTCATTCCTGCAGCAGTCTGGAATCCCCCCAGAGGGAAAAAGGAGACATTCCCCCGTTCAGCTGTAATAGAAGCCCACGCTCAACTACCTCTCAGCAGACTACACCTCCGAATGCAAAGCAGCGCAAAGTTTAGCACTCCGCCAAATTAAAGGCGCCTGGTCTCCGATGAATGTCAACACACGCTCAGAAATAAAGAGCAGAATTGGCCGGAGCCAGAGGCGGGTTTGGTTTAAATTGCTGCTGAGAAATGGTTCTGTCACAGTGTACCTAATGGAAGCTGACCTTTCTCTTGCTTAGCTGGAGACCAGCGGTGCGTTCACGAGGCAGGCACGTCTCAGCGCCCAGCTGCCAGACGTCAAGCACCGCAGGGACGACAAACGCAAAGTTCTCCCATCATGCCTTCCTCTCACAGATGATGCTGGGATAAATAAGCTGTGGTGGAGTAGCTGAAGGGAAACATGGCAGTTTGGGTGCAGACTAACAGCGGTGGGTAGCTGGGAAATGAGGACATGTGTGTGTGGGAACTGATGGGCGGTTACGCAGCCATCATCATGAACCTCAGGGACGGGAGACACATGGGGGCCAGAACAAAGCTTGTTGGTTTCTGAGTGCTCTGTCAACGCTGCTCTACATTCTTAGAGGCATAAATGTGACAAGCAGAGCCACGCTGCTTCAAGGCATTACCCTTCAAATCCTAAGATCCACAAGCCTTTTTGAAATAACTTCTGTTGTCCCTTCACAGGCAACAGATGTTGACGTCCCTTCCAAATAATTCCACTCAGAATGTTTTCTTGCATCTTAATACACGGTTTACGTCTAAGTCGTTCTTGTCGAGGATATTTTTTACCTGCTACCGTAATTAACAGTTTGCTCCACTTTTATTCCATCCGGTTCATGGATGCGATATTTTACAGTCTTATTAAGCGTTCATATGTGAGGATGTGTGTCTCCCTTTTTTTATCCAAAAGTGCTGTCACTTCCTCGAAGCCCAGACTGTAATTGGCTCGCCGCGAAACCTCCACTCTCGTTTAGCAGAGGCTGTTTCAATGGCTGCACCACCCACAGCAGATTCTCCACCACTATAATCTATCTGAATTGTTTCCGAAGATCCTCAATTACAGAATGTTTTGTTTTGGCTTCGGTAAAATGCCGATGGCAAGGAGAACTAGAAAAAGCACTCAGAAAGTGTAATTCGCCGCCAAGGCTCAACTTTACCCAAGGTTTAGGAAAGATTCATGCAGATTGCTCCATTAATGACTGAGTTATTACTTCCTGGAGTTCAGACTCTTTTTTCAAATTTATACCTTATTTATATTTATTTAACCTATGTCTATTTATGTATGTTCACATATACACATGTTTATATAATAATAATTATAATAATAATAATAAATTTATAACGCACTTTACATTTGAATCAATCTCAATGTGCTAATATGTTAGCACTTTGAGATCGAGTGCTAACATATCGCACTTTGAGATTGAGTGCTAAGTTGGTTCAGCTCGCGCCCCTCCTAAGAACCTGTTTGTTATTCCATTGGGAAGGGGCCAAGTCAGAGCCACTTCATTAAGTCACTGTATAACGTAATCGGTTCTTGGCTCTAGACCAGCAAACAGTTGGTGCTTGTCTGGCACCGGTTTTCAGAGCCAGGAGCAGGCGCTTGGGCTGTCAAAAAGCAAAGTCTGCTGCAGAATCAGGCTCTTTCTCCGAACTAGCCCTGGAACCAGCTTAGAGGAGATCAGTACGTCTCAAATACTCTGTAGCAACTCGTCTCCTGCGCTATCCACTTCAGTGTCTCTGTTCAGTCCACTGACACCTAGCTTCAGCCCCAAGTGAACAAAAAAGGAATCATAGGAACCGTTGAAACTGAGCCACAAGCTGCACCCCCAAAGAAACTTCGAAGAAATCAAAGGAAGCAAAGCCACATTGTGACGTCATTACTCCAAATGGCTTATTATTCTATTTTAATTCATTTAAAATGCTGCAAAATGTGTAACGCACCAAAATTTCATCAATTCCAAAATACCACGAAATCTACCTGTTGGTGTAATTTTATTTAAATCCATCCTGTAGTTTAGAGCAGCCCTGCTCCAAGAAAAAACTACAAACAAACATGCAAACGCACAGTGGGGCGAAAACATCACCTCCTCAGCGGAGGTAAGAAACAGGAAGATCTGGTTTCAGTCGTGTAGCACTCATCATCTGAACACCAGGGTGGAAGGACTCAAGTGTTTTTGCTGCAGCAGGGTGGCGATACTTTCAAAAGATAAGAATTTTTTGATGAGGTATGCTATTTAAGTATACGCACATTTGTTCATGTCCCTTCCCTCAACGGATTAAAGCGAACCTTCTCTTCAGTTCACCGTTCAAACCTTCAGGATAGAACAAGATACCGCAGAGGCCGAAGACGCGGGGAAACTACAAAACAAGATGCTGGTGATAAAGTTTGAGTGAAGTCAATAAACTCACATCTCTCAGCTCTTTCAAACGCGACAAAGTTCTTGAAGTTTAGCCTCAGCTCACCCCACAACAGACTCAGTGTCATTTTCCCTGTGAAGAAGTGCACAAACACACACCGCCTGCCTTGAAGTAAAACGCTCACTTTGATTCTACTATTAGTCTAATGATAATTTAGTTGTATTTCTGTTCTTGCATATATATTTACTTGAACAGCTTTCATTTTTTTATCGGCAGTTGTGCATTTTACGAGACCCCGGTGTCCCGTATTTCCTTTCACTCCAGTGCTGCTTGACTCCACTATTCTATCTGTTGCCACGCAGAAATAAATCAACAGCACCGAGAGCGGGACCCATTGAATGCAGCACCACTTGTTGACAGCGGCGCTCAACCCTTTCAAAAATGCACCTTGATGGAACAGATAAAAAATTCCACATGTTGACATATTCATGTTAGGTGAATAATGGCCGACTTTTCTAGGGCACAGTAAATTTCCTGAACATGACATAGTTCCAGCGGATAGGAATAATTCCATTGAATGAGCCGACGAAATCTAATTTTATGTTGACCATTTATGGGTGAATTTTCACACAGCTTTCACGTTTACCTGGATAAGTGGATTTTTGGTGACGTCAGTGAGATGCGCTAAGGTTTTTCCACTGTAACGATCCGACTCCAGAGCCGTGACAAACAGGAGAGAAATGGTTTACATTAGGAAGTGTGAATAATAATATTAACACAAAATCACCAAGAACATAAACACACTGGGATGAAGTGTTTCATTTGCTGTTCTCAGGGGCGAAATGATGAATGAAGTGTTGTTGTGAGAAACTAAGCTAACACAGATGAAGTCAAGCTAACGAAATACTTGGTGTCAAGAGGGAGACTAATGAGGCAGACCGGTCTTTGAAGCACTTTGGGACAAGCAAGATGCACCCAATGGTGCTATTAAACTAAGGCTAGCTAACGGCTGTAGCAACATTAGCATCCATTGGGTTTTGTGTTTCTTGCCACCCAACAAAAAACTGTTTTCACTCTATTCCACAAAACTTGGAGAAGAGGCTGAAAAATCTATTTCTAGCTTTTTATCGGCAAAGTGCTGCACTCTATCAACCAGGAAGTTGCAAGGTGTTTTTTTTTTTTTATCAGAGCTTTAAAATATGACAAACTTCACCACCGGTGAAGCTATTACAGCTTTAATGGTGAGCCGGAAGATTTCAACTGCCTTCCGTAACACCGAAACAATCGCATGAAAGATGCTTAAATGCCTTCACAGGATAGAAGGACACTGCTGACCCTGGTGATAATGGTTTTCACAAATTGTTTTCCCCAAAGAACCCAAACCCTTGCGTTTTAAAACCAATCCCCCTGGTTGAACTCCTCAAATTAAATGTGCGTTTATGTCAAAAAACCAGTGGTTGTTGTGGAAAAGCTCCCTATAGAACGACAGCAAGGTTATATCCCTGATTGAACTTTTCAAATTAAATGTGAAGTTATGCCTGAAAAAGTGTTTTTCTTTAAAAACAAAAAAGAGACTCCCCCATGTGAGTAAGATATGAATTATGAGATTAAAATAAGATTTATGCAAGATAGATCTCGTTGAGTAAATTCATCAAATTTGGATAAAATCGGAGCTGGAAACCTTCAGCGCTAAAGTTTCCCCTGGAGTTGGAAGTATAGAGCCCACCTTTCTCAAAATATATCAATTTCTTCCTTGCTCTCAGGTCTATGGGGGTATGAAATTAAAAAATGATCAAAGACATAGTTATTGAGTTATTGTGATAACACGAATGCGGCCGGTTATTGAATCTCCGTGTTTTGGAGGAATATAATTAGCAGTTATTTTGATCCATTGGCCAAAGAAGAATGTTAATTATCATCATCATTCATAAACATTTCTTTGCAATGTGCTTATAATAAGACCCCATCAATCAAGAGGAAAATTAACAGATAACTAAAACAGCAAAGATGAAAATACATTTAAAAGAAATTGCTTGGTTAAGAAGAAATAATAATAATAACGATATAAGCGAAATACCTAAATCAATGTCATTAAAATATATTTGATGAAGGAATCACAGGATAATAATCGGTCTGCTAAAAGCCTGTTTTAAGCTGTTTTTAATTCTGTACGCAGAGGTTTCCTGTTCAACGTACATGGGCAGGGTGTTCAAAAAGTAGCATCTCCTCCTTGTTTGTGTAGCTTTGTGCATAAATGAAACACCAGCCATGATGGACCTACGGTCCTTTTGCAGTTGGTAACCAACTAAAAGGTCAGAGATGTATGAAGGTGCCGTTAAGATCTTTGTGAGTGAATAAAAGGACGATTCAAACCGGTGCAGGTTTGATAATAGCTGCAGGCGTTTTTGTCAGCTTCAAGTTCAGAGGAGATTTGTCGATGGAGCTGGTTAAAAGAATATTGCAGTGGTAATAAAAGTGTGAATACGTCTCTCCACATCCTGTTTCGTTAAGAATCAAATAACCTTCTGAAGCATCTCTGAAGTGGAAGAAAGTTGTCTGGGTCACCTCATTGAAATGGGAATCAAAAGCACTGATGTGAGTTTAAGATGACACAGAGACTTCACACCTGAGATTTGTTCTGATGATCCTAGAGACTCATGATTGTTACTGAGAGAGAGGACTTTCTTCTGGACTTGGTATTTTATTCACTTCAATACACTTCAATTTTAATTCACTTCATTTCAAATCAATGCCTTTATTGTCACGGCTGAACAACGAAATGAGGCGTTTCCTGTGGTCCGTACAGCAAACAGAAACTTCACAGACACAAAGACCTTTTAATCCCGTAAAGTCCCCAATCCCTTGCGTTGTACAAGCCCCCCCCCTGATTGAACTGAATAAATTAAATGTGAAGTTTTGTCTGCAGAATTTACCGCTAAAGATGCTCGCCTGGTGAATAAAATATGAGCTGCAAAAGTAAAAATAGATACATACAAGATAGATCTCTTCTACTTTATTTTTATTCACCCACTTTGGACTAAATTGGACCAACGGTTGAGAAAATATTGACCAAAAACGTTTGGAATTAAAGCTCCTTCTACTGTTGGATATATACAACCAAACTTTCCCAGAATCAATCCAGTTCTTCCTCCCACTTAGGTCTAGTAGGGTGTAAAGTTCCTGACATTTTGGAGGTATATTTCTAGCATAATTCCTTAAGAGTTTAGTTCTTTAATGGCACTTGAGGAATAACGGCTACAGGATCCAAAGGCGGCGACCCTGGTGAGACAAGTATCTGGCGATGTTTGGGCCAGACATAGACATCAGGTTCTGTAAATGTCCTCTATGGATGGTAACTGATGCTATTTTTATCTTTCAGTGTGGGACTATCTGAGAAATATAATTATCAAAACAAGCCAATCAGAAGCAGAGAAGGACAGGTTATGATGTCGCCGTAGTGAGATTCTTAAAAGTCGCTTGGCGAGACACTGAAGTTCCACATATCAAAATGATACAACGGGATTTTTGAAAACCATTTTACAGATAAGCCTCACGATGGAATCACCTGTTCCATCACCCAGTGGCTTCCTTTCCATGAAATTTAAGATGAAAAAACACACATATAAATCACATTTGAGTTTGATTTTTTTGTCTAAGGCCACTAAGAGAAGTTTGTCTCAAAGTGCTTTCCAACTACAGCAGGTCTAGACGGAACTCTTTATCATTATTCTTCAGGGAACCAAAAGACTCCTCAACGCATTTGTTAGGAAAAAACGGTTGTCAAACTCAAGGCCCACGGCAACATTCGACCCGTATAACAATTATATCCGGTCCGCTCGACAATATCTATTTTTTATAATAACTGACCCGCTGGTATACAGCACATAAACCACAGATACTACAAATCCCAGAATGCACTGCGATAGCTGGCAAATCAATCAAGAGCGCGAGCAAATCCCAGTTAGATATAAGCATCTATCCAGTAACTCTAAAAAAACTTAAGGCCATTCCTTAAAAGAGAAGCTACAGAGCAAGGTAGGAGATATAGATGAGAAAGAAATTTAAAAGGATAAATAATAAACATATCCTCAGTCCTGCGTGCCTATTAGTAAATAAAAAACACCTTTTAATAAACCGGCGAGGTGATTTGAGGTCCTGCAGCCGTTCAACATGTGTCAGTGCTGCTGGGTTAAAAACAAGAAATATTTGATATTTGATATTAAATGTAAGTTCCTTACATTTAATATCAAATACTCCGTTAGGCTGTTCATGCACATGTCTGTTTTCTGAGGAGCAGCTGCTCCTGACTGTAGGAACAGATATAAGCAGCAACACTCTACTTTTACAGTTTTATTGTGACAGAAGAAAGAAACCAATAAATCAGCCCCTCCATTTACCAAAGGCCATTTAAAGTTCTGTTTTACTGATATTGCTAATTAAAGACCGATTGACTTTAGATGGGATTTGTAACTTGAAAAACATGGTTTTTCTGGCTGTTGTTGATGTCGGTTATTAAAAACTTTTTATTGGAAACTATTCTGTGAAACTCTGCTGATAAAGAGGGAGACATAAAAATTAGTTATGCTGATCTATTTTGAATTAAATCTGTAATTTGAGTATTCTCTATTCTGCCCCTGATGTGGTCTCCATCTTTAATTTTGGCCCCATTTGCGACTTTACATGATCTTCACGTAAAAGGGACATTAGAAAATGGTCTCAGGTCCGCCTCTATGTTTGATTTTTGGGGAGATTACTGAGTTGGTATAACCTACTGCTCAAGAGTGACACATTCTGTGCTACTCTGTAATATGTAACAGAATAAAAAGTGAGTTGAATTCCCCAGTCTTTTGTGAAATCCAGCTCTTCCAACTTGGGAAGTTGCGAGTTTTGCCTCATGACCCTTCTATGAGCACCGACACAATACCCACTTTGTTTTCGACGCTGTTAGCCCGACTGGCGCTGAGGCTCAGATTAGTGTTTCTTTTTAGAGGAAAACCCATCTGCACACAGGCTTTCTTTAAAATCTACTCTGCATTAAGGGGGAGGCTTGTTTTTGTCACCTTCCAATTACAAGTTCTGTGCTGCAGCAAGACGTGTTTCCAGGGAAAAAAACACACTTTCATCCTTTGTGATGTGAATTCTTTGTGATGTATTCAAGGTCATTTTACGGTTTCCGCTTCTCCTGCCGAACTCAAAAATAGTGTTTGTCTTTAGTTTTGTGTTTGTCGCGCACAGGGAAGTGACAATAGATCCCCTGTGTCAACACGCTTATGCATGATATTATGCTAACTGTCACACCCGGATGCTTTTTCTGCAAGCTCATGACCTTTTAACAGGGTTCATCTGGAAGCGTCTGTGGGAATAAGAACACGCAGATCTTCCACAGGAAGGACACGACTAACTGCTCCCATCAATGAGCTTCCATTTATATACACAGCAGTCACCTCTAAGGTGCTTTTTTCCAATTTCCCTTCACCCTCTGAAGTCACACAGAGCCCATAAATCAAGAGGAGAATGGTAGAGTCGGCGAGGCCCTCACTCCGGGACTCATCTCTGCACGGGTCGCATTGAGTTATAGTCGCCCGCTTTTATTGTGCTTATCTCTAGGGATTAAGATAACACACAGCAGGTATCATTGGAAAATCAGTGCAGTATTTTTTAGTTGTTGTCAGGATTGCACCATTGTTCGATAATTAAATGAAGCACAAACTGGAAAAAGTTTCCTTCAAAAATAAGTGAATACAAGGTAAAAATACATTTTAAACCGCTAAAAGAACAAGTGAAAATTTAAGACGTTAGAAGAGATAAAGGGTATCTTGAATTGAGCTGGTAAATCAAATATTTCAACTATTTTTAATGAATACTAGGAAGTTTTGTGTCTCAGAATCCGCCAATAATACTCGAGATTGTCTTATTTTTTCCCTTTTTTTGCAGGATATCACCATATCCTACCCCCGTACCTTCTCTTTGTTTTGTTTTTATTGTAATATGTGCATTTTTCGCATGTTTTTTCCTCTTTTTTTAATCCTCTCACCTTAACCACCTCATAAATTTCACCTGTGGGGATTTTTAAAGCTCATATTTAGTTAGTATTGAAACACTTCTACATTTAAGACCATTAATACTCTAAAATAAGAGTAGAGAGAGTAATATTTAAGGATTTTAAGATGAAATTTCTCTTTAAGTTAGCAGGAAATACTATATTTGAAGATGGAATAATATGAATAACAAAGGTTATTTGAACTAACAAGATGTTCGATGACAATTAGTCCCTATATCTCAGTGAAATGTTACTTATTAAGTAACTGTGTCCTAAATAAAGTGTAGTAAGATTTTTGACTAGAAATGAGACAAATACTCTAAGATGTTGAGTTTTTGCAGTGTAAGAGAGGACGTGATTCACTGTTGTCCTTTTCTGTGCATATAGCATCTCTATAAATGTTAATGGCTTCACACTTTCTTCAAAAACTCATTAAACGAGACCTGATGGGAACAATTCCGACGACTTAAGAGGGGGTTGCTGGATGCGTGCTATTTTGGCACAAATGGACCTCCTGCTAGCTCCCAGAGGCAGCACTCTCTGCCAGCCGAACACATCCGGCTGCTGCCCATCTAGCTGGAGCCGCTCTCAGCTGCTGCTGGCTAATGGACGGCGTGGAGTGGGATGAGGCAGAGCTACTGTGGGCTTGTGTACCAACATGGCTGGCGTACTGCAGGTGCAGGCCATTACCACACAAAGAGTCTGGAATACGTGAGTCAGTCGCTTGCCTACATTCCTTCCCGACCCCTTCTCCACTGTCACACACGCCTTGGAGCTCTTCCATCATTTGAGGAGAGCGGCGTACGCTCTGAAACATTCTGGCTCCGGGCGGATTCGAAATCTTTATGCCAAGATGCAGAGACTGAAACCGAGGCGAGGTTATCTAGAGCTCTGCCACATGCATGCAAAATACCACAGTGCCATGGCGCCGTCAGGAGAAGGGAGGAGAGGATGTGTGTGGCTTCTCGTAACAAATTACCGGACCGCAACCAAAAGATTAATTCACACGAACACTACAGCAACAGAGCCTGCAGCATCACCAACTGCCCCTGTCATGATGATTGCTTCCCCGCGCCCACGGGAGATGGTGGCACAATGCCACACCATATGGCGTTGTATGTGGCGGGCTGTAGCACCGCAGGAAATCTGAGTGCTGAATGGGAGGATGCAGTCCATTGGACTAATTAATGTCTCCGTGATCCGGCCAGAGACCATTCCCCCCCTCACAGCAACTTTGCCAAATGACGTCGAAAGGCGAAGAGGCATCCAGACGGCGGTTGGTGAACTTGACTTCGGATGAATGTCTCCGAAGAAGCCTGTTTGATACGGTTACATTTTCCATCTTTTTGTCGTCCTCTCACTCTGATGCCCTTTGTGATCTGATAGGCCCGGATTAATGAGCAGTTAACTTGTTATCTGTTTACAGCTCCATTACAGCACACAGATAAAGCCGCACAGATCTCAGCAGGTGCAACCCAACGGCGGTGGCGGCGGCGGCGGCTGCGCTCTGTTATAATGGAAGGCGTCACAGTGGCATGTAATTACCATGTTTGGAGGTTGAGACGAGCCTTTAAAAACAATCAGTGTCAGGTCCTAATGTTAGCTTCAGCTCGCTTTGCGCTCCCGCTGAGGCCGTGTGGTGGGTTGCACTGATCTTTTGTATTCTAACGAACAGGAAGGGAAGCTGGCAGGTGTCGACCTGTTCACCTTGCAGGAGCTCCGACCGTTTGTCAGTTTACAGAAACTCTCTTTATAATCACTTTATATTTTCAATATAAGGAAATCAGTCCGGAATGAAATGAATGCGTCGATTTGATGACGGGTCATACTATGAAAATAGGATTCCTTTTTTTTTTTTAATACAGCGTGGACTACAGAAAGAAATAGGATTTATTGAAGTTCTCAAGGCAATTTTTTAAATCCTCTACGATACAACGGGTAAACACACCAACGCATGTGACGGCGGGAATGGACCAAATATGTTGACTACAGATAATTTATGGAGAGAAAAGAAGAAGAAGCTGGAAGGAAATGAGGGGTGAAAAACAAAAACAACACATGACAACACGGTGACTTAATATTTCATCAAAGCAAACAGGCAGAGGACAGGGATTTCTGGTTTGTGCTCATTATTTAGATGTAACAATGACATCACGACAGACTAAGAGTGAACTCTAAAGACGTAGAAGGAGACCAGACAAGAAGTTCTAGAGGAGACTATATGTGTGAATGCGTTTTGAGAGTAAATTAAGATCACGTCAAATTACTTTTGTGTAAAACAGTGTTAGTACAGAAGCCATATCTTCACTTATGAAGATTCTTAGCCTATAATGATACAAAGCATTCTCGTCTTTCTGTTGTAAAAACCTCCGACAAGGAGGTTATGTCTTCACTGCTGTGCGTATTTCTGTTTGTGAGCAGGTTTACAGAAAAACTACAGGACGGGTTTACATAAAACTACACCTAGAGGTAGGTTTTGGCATATCCTAGAGTAGATAACATTTTGGTGATGTCACGTATTTCGCAAGATTTTAAATAAACAAAATCCGCCGTTTGAGTGACATCACAATGTGGCCATTACTGCCTTTGTTCATTAGATTCCTTTGAAATTTATTTTGGGGGTAGAGCTGGTTGCTCAGTTTCCGGAGTTCCTTTGATTCCTCTGATGTTCCTGTGGGGATGGAGCTGGGGGCCTGAGTGGGCTGAACACAAACGCCGAAGTGGAAAGCGCAGGAGATGAGCGGCTGCAGAGTGTTTGAGAGATACTGAGAGAGTTTGTTGGAATTATCGGTAGATTTAGAGGCTGACAATAACTCATGACTGGACAAATCAGCATGACTATTTCCTAAACCTACAAAAGCTTACTGTCGTGTCTTGGGGAAGGTTTGCGCTCTCAGAGCGATTTTCCAGATATTGTTTTGCTATGTTCGAGACTTTTTGGGCACATAAGCCTTTAGGTAGTGGGTTAATAACCCACTAACCAATAACAGTGTTCAGGATGTGAGGTCACAATGTAATCTAAAAACATAAATAACAACCAGGTTACATTTCTGTTTGGATATGTCTCAGATGTCAAGTGTCAAGAGCAGCGTTAGTTTGTCTGTTCTCGGCAGGATTAAGTAATAAATACCGGTCCAGTGTTTCATTAAACTTGGTGGAAGGATGTAAGGACCCATATCAGGTGGTAGATACACATATTATTTTCTATTTCAATGAGTACAATTCATCCACGAAAGTTATATTTCATGGCAGGTGCGTTCCACTGTACACATAAAAACGCCCCCATCTCCACACGGCCCTGCGGTCATCTGCCAAACTGATGGATTCTGTGTGAATTCTGACAGAGTACATGTCAAAGAGACACACACCTGCAGAATTCATACATGGAGACCTACAGAGAGGAGGAGGGGGTCTGACTTCTATGCATGCATTCTACCGGAGCATTTCAGATATGCACAACCAAATTCTGAATCCATATAATTAATCATAAGAATCATGCATAATGCTTATTACCACTAATATGTTGAAGCGGTAGACTCGCAAATCATAGTGTTTGTATCATAGAGTGTTTTTTTGACCTTGGCGGAGGGACCTGCTCTCTGACTGACCTTCTAAGTCGTTAGTAAACTATCCTAATTACACAATAGCATCGTCTTGAGTGACTAGTGGAGGCTACTTTAAGAGCCGAGTTCTGCAGATAACAATAGTTTGCAAAACTTTATGTCGGTCCTGAATAATTGGTCCAACCGATGAATCAGTTGACCTTTAATGTTTGTTAATTTGCTGCCATCACATGGAAAATGTATTCGGCTGCTTGTCCTTAAAAATCAAACTAGGGTGGGTACAGGGCAGCTAACACTACAGCTAAAAGAAACTGTGGCACAATCTGCCAGTGGGCATGGAGCTTTTCTGCAACAAGGTTATACAGAAGTACAGAGTACAGAGTCAGACGACATGAATAATCGGATGTGAATTATCTAAGCACTCAGAAGGATATTTTCCTTGAACTTATTCCGTGGAGAGCTGCTGGGAGCTGGAGCCTATCCCAGCTGAAAGCTGGGCCTGTGCTGTCGTCCCTGACTGCAAGGTTATATCCCTAAAAAAAAAACATATCCCCTGCGTTGTACAATCAATTTACCTGATCTGTTTCAACGGATTCTAATAGGTGTGATGTTTGGGGAATATCAGTCCTGACAGGCTTCACACATCACAATAATTTTTACCCCAAGTCGAAAATTTTCAACAAAAACGAGACAAATAGAATATATAGAAACAAATTAAATGTTAGAAATAGAAACAAATCAAATGTTGCTTTATTTGCCGTTTTCGCTCTGTTCAGCAAAAAAATGTGTCTCTACTCCTGCTACTTGCAGCTTTGCGTTGATTTTATGTTCAATCGCAATGGACAAACTATTCCTCGGTGTGAGTGGATTATAACAAGACATTTCCACATTAAGGGATTATAATATATTTGACCAGATTTAGTAACGGCGCGATAAGCTCCTTTGTGTAACACTTTCCAAAAGTAAAGCAATACTGTGCTTTACAAAATATGTGTATCAATAAAGCAATAAAACAACGTACAAAAACACCATAAAAGCAAAAAAAAAGCCTTTAGAGATCGGAATTATTAAAGAATAAATAAAAGCCAAATAAAAGAGTAAAAGTTACAGCCCAGTGGACAAAATGAATAATTCATTGATTGAATGAAAGGCCGTGACAAACATTGATGAGATTTAATGAAAAAGAAAAAAGACTTCACAGACGCTTTATTGTTTGCATTAGTCCAAAGCAAGCAGGACACGGATGTGAATATTATCCACATAAGTTTATTAAATGATAGAGATATTACATCAGCCAGCAGAACAGGACACCGGCTGGAAGCCTGGAGCAGAGGAGCTCATTTGAACCCCTGCCGACCCGCCAACTAGGGAGTGGCAGTCAGGGGTCCACAGAGTTAATGGGTCATCGATGACCACATCTTCACCAAGACTACTACATCTATGGGGACGCAGTTCTGTTTTAATTAAACCCAGACCTGGGTATTTGCTGTATTATGTCCACAGCCGGTACCAAACCCTCTCTTTCATGTGTTTCAATCATTTGTTTAATTTTGCATGATAATTAAACTGCGCAGCCCTTCTGAACAGTCCAATTATCCTGCCCCTTCTCCCCCACATAGCCCCTAGTGAGGGTGCAGAGGTTGCTCAGCTGCCCCACACGCCGACATGCCCTCCCGGTTCAAGTCTGCAGACACCTGATTGGCGTGGGACCCGACCCATGAATAGTGGTAGAAGCAGCATCAGAGAGGAAAGACAAAAGGGCTGCCAGTCAGATTCCCGGCCCGGCGGGTGTTTGTGAGAAGCCCGCCTCGTAGTTGATTGACACATCATGAAAGAGCATTTGTCAAAGGACTTACATGTAGTTTCAATAGTCACATAGATGCTGTTTTCTGTATTTTTTGGTTAATAGTAATAATAATAATAATAATAATAATAATAGTAAAATAATAATACACAGTACGAAATGTAAATTTATTTGGGGTGGAACCGGCTACCTTCCGACCTTCCAAATGGGAGGCGGCCATATTTGATTTCATATTCTTATGTTCTTCAGCAAGCATTGGGTGAGTTATATTCCTATTTAGGTTATTTTCTTTGATTCAAACAGCACTCGATTCTGCTTTGCTTATTAAAAAACTTAAATTTCACCAATAACCAGATCTATCGAAATTCAATGAAGAAGCAAGTTTGGCGGTATTTTGAATCGGGAAAGCCTTTTTACTTCAAAACAGCTGGAACATCTTCACCATCATTTTCATTTAGGCAATTAGTGGACATCTATGGAAAGTTCAGCCAGAAAGACTACCCTCTTGCACACTCGGGCCACAGTTAATAATAATAATAATACGGTTAATGCTCATTCCCCTATATCATCCTCACCTTTCACACCTGCTCAGTCTCAGTTACCTGCCTCATGGTCTGGGGCATCATCTGATATCAGCCGCACTCGTTCAGGTCACCTCAACCGTCCAATCACTGAGTCTCACCTGCATGTTCAGACCATCACCATCTGCTGCTGGCTTTAAATTTGACTCTCTCTCCTCTCATCTAGTTCTTTTTCATGCTGCTGGTTCGCTCGCCCTCCAACTCCCCATCAGAGTAGCAGCAGTGTCATCAGCCGCCACCACCATTACTGCAAATCACCCTTTGGAGTCTGAGTACCAAAGACTTTCTGATGGACTAATTAGAACACATCATCTGCTGTAATAAAATTATTCACCTTTTCCTCATTCCCTGTCTTTTCTGGTTGAACCGGTTTTACGTCGCTTCCTTTTCCCCTAACCAGCTGGATCGTAACAAGCTGCTAATCCTACTTTCAGGGTGCAAGCATTATTTCCAAAGCCAGTCCATAATCTATTTAGTCTCTGAGAAATACACCGACTAAAAGAGTAAAAGCCCAAAATCTCATGTTTGAGAAACAGTTGGGAGGCATGAAGGTTGGTATTTCTGCTTGATGAACGACTTAAACAATTAAATGATAACAAAATTGCCTTTCAATTAATTTTCCGTTGCCGAAGGGACAGAGCGTTTATTCCATGGCTGAAAAAACGCTGCATTTGGGATTTTTCTCAGCACATCCTCTGACGTGGAAAACAATGGGTATTGTACAGAAGGCGGGTCAGGAGACGGTTCCAAGCCTCATTACGATGCTGCCTCGCATCCTCGTTTTTTCTTTGGAGCCGAAAAACAGAATTGAGCATCAGATTAACTCTAAAAGGTATTTATTCTCCCGGTGAAATATGCAGTCCTGTCGCAACAGGCTTGTCAACCTTCCTCTCTACTGCAGGATATTATCAAAATATACGTCTTACATATTACGCTGCCACTCTGGTTGTACATTTCAAATTGTTTTCAAACCCGCAGGTTCTCAGCTTGCGCGTGAAAGTGGTATTCATCAGGACTCTGCAAAACGTGTTCATTATCAGAACCATGTGGGTCATGGAGTGCACCAGCGAGGCAGACAAGGCATGACAGAGCTATTATCATGATGATGACGTAGAAGTGCTTTGACTCCTATAGCTCCTATAGTTTGTAAATGTGAGACTTTACAGCCACACTGACCGCAGACCTCCTGGACTGGATGTTCAGGCCTTCGCTCATGAAAACATTAAGGGGTTTATTGTGGATAAAAGATGGACTTTTGAAAGCCAAATGAAATATTTCAGCCTGGCTATATGAAATGCATAAACAGCCAAACTATCAAAGTCAGCATCTCCTAGTCACTTTGATGTGGATGAAAGCTGATAATCACAAGGGTTGGGCTTTTCATTGTGGGGAAAAATAATAAATTATTCAAAGGAGAAACAAGCACACAACAGGACGGGGAAATCTTAAGCGTTGGACGGAGTGAAGACGTGAGCCAATGATGGCGAAGGAACAAAACGCTTGTCTGTGCTTGTGTCCCAGGGGAATTCAATTCATTTAAAAGTTAGCATTTTGGATGGCATTTGAATCTCCTTTTGTTCGCCTTGAAGCCAGACGCAAGCCTGACTCCAACAATTAAATTAAAAAAGAAGAACTGTCACTCCTGCAAAAAATGGCTAAACAGTGGGAGATCTGCGGCGAGAAGTGGTTTTGTTTTCATTAACTCTCATGATCTGCAGCCTGACGAGATGAGATGGAAAAGACTGGATTGCTCAGATCGCTATCCCTCTATGAAGTATTTCAAAGCCTCCTTAAGGCTCTGTCCTGCAACAAATACATTTCACCAACAGCCAAAACAAGTCCATTCTCCGAATTATTTCTTCGTTAGTCAGGGCACATTTCCCTCTACCGCCTGCCAAATCATACATATCAAACATCAATCCGTTGTGCCCCATTTACATGATCGGGAGCAGATGAACAACATTCAGTGTGTGAACCCCAGTCCATGGCCTGACACAGTTATGCAACATGAAGCAACTCCTGAATCTGATCGGAGTTCACACTAGGACAGCCAGCTCTCTCCTCACCGCCTCCACCAACACGCATTCCACAGGGGAGTTACCCAAGTGCATTCTGACAAACACCGGGTGAAATATGCTCACAGCAAAGCCAGGTTCTGAAGTCACGGCAACTGAATTCGGACTTTGCTCACTTGGGGGAAAAAAGCAACACCCACTTCAGTGAGGGCCCACACACACTTGGACTGAAATGAACGTGTTGCTGTAGATTACGCGCACATAGCAGCATAGATTCACACCTCGGCTATTGGATGGTGTTCATATGGAGCTGAGATCGCTGCCATCCTCCCACCCTGTTGCCAGGAGTCACAGCATTGCAGGGAAAATAAACAGGCAGTGTGTCATTCAGCTCTGGTTAACACCTTGAGGATGACTTAAGTAAACACGCACACACACACATGCACACACACACGTACACGTATAATTACCATAATTGTTGTTAACAACTAGGTCTACACTGTAAGGGGTATATCCCTGAAAAGCCCCCACTCACCTGCAATGCACAAGTAATCCCCCCCTTTTTTTCATATAATGCTCCCCCCTAGTAAATAATAAATTAATTAGAAAAGTAAATTAATCATTACGGCTTCGATGTCAGTAAAACAACTTTGAAGTCGATCGGGTCAAAGCTCTAGGAGGAGTTTGTTCAAATACATCACCTGAAAACACCAAACAAATGCCTTATTATTGCCCAATCAAGTAAAAATGGCAGACTCCCTGTTAGGTTGGCGCCATAACACCCATAGACTTTTTGGTAGATCCGGATATGATAAACATGTGTACCAATTTTCATGTTTCTTGGTGAAAAAACGCCCAATGGGGAGTCGTTTGAAAATGTTCAAGGGGGGCGCTGTAGAGCCATTTTGCCACATCCTCTGCCTCAGACCTGATAAGCTAGCCCAATTTCGTGAAAAAACAACATCTGACCACACATCTTCCACTCAGTCATCCCATTAAGTAGGTTACCATGACAACCCACTGTAGCGCTGAGTAGTAACTAAGGAAAATAGCTCCAACACCTACACCCCCAGACCAGCGTCACCTATAGGAGAGAAAGTATATTCACCAGAAAGTAAATAAATGATGAGGCTGTGACACAACTGCTCAGCGTGAAAGGGAACTACATCAGAGGTGTGTTCAGAGTCACACATGTGAACGAGTATAAAGCCCACAAGTCAGTGGGTCAGTAAAAGACTGTTGGTCATATACTGGGTTTGATTTAAGGTTATGGGCCTGTGTACAGTTACAAGATCTAAAACCAGCAGGAGACGCTTTCACACATCCACCCAATCATCACCAATGCCAAAACCGAATATTCAAAAAGGTTCATTTGGCGAAAAGTCTGAATATGCTTTTCAACATATATAATAAGGTTTAGAAAGTGGCTAATCCTTGTTTTTCCTCAAGCTCCATTTGTCGCCTCAGAGGCCGGGCGGGTTGTTTGAGGAAAGCGTGACACATAATCATCAGTCGAACATACTGACCTTAGCCAGGGATGGAATTGGAACTTTTTGGTAAAAGAAAAAAGGCCTATCAGTTATAAAACATAAATCAACCTGAGCTAAATAAAAGGCTTACCTGGAACATGAGTGGATGTATAATTGAGTAAGAGAGAAAAGTCTAAGTGTGTCAAGCTGTTCTTAATTCCTTTCAAAACCTCATAACCTCTGGATTATCCACAACAGCTGGCAAGGGTTAGGGGACTCGCTGATACTGGAGCCCCTCACGTGAGCATTCATACCGATGTCTGCTGCTGTTCATGGTGTGCTATCAGAGCCACTCGCCTTCTTATTCTCATGGGCGCCATCTTGAATAATGTACCTATCTGCTTGAAAGGCATCTTCGCTTTCCTCCCTAAGAGATAGAAAGAAGTGACACGACACACAAGAAAAACACCTTACTCATTCTAAAGGAAGTGCTCTTTATGCCTTAATATTAAAAATAGCCTGGGGTGTGTGTATATATATATATATATATATATATATATATATATATATATATATATATATATATATATATATATATATATATATACACAGTAGGCTATTTCGTGTGCATCAATATTGTAGAATGCAACACAGATAGAGCAGCATCATGAATGTAAAAATATAATTTATCAATCTAATGACTAACAAAGATATTTTCCTGAGGAACATTTTTATTAAGCTACTCAATTAATCTCACAATGATTTCACCCTATAAAAAATATAAAAAAATATATAAAAAAGTGCACTAATAAAAGTGCCCAATCCAGATTCTCTGACTCTCTGATAGAAGTTATAGCGACTAAAGCAAACAACTGGTATCTAATATTTTGTGGATGAGGTCATTTCCCTGCAGCTTGCTCTCCTGACTAATCCCCGCTCTGACTGGGCACACTCATACTTCATTGTGATTTGTCAATACATATAATGTAAATTGTGTATTTCTGAACTCAATGGCGATTGATTACTGTCAGACACATGAACTATAAATGGTGACTGAATCTTTTACCTGATGCTTTATAGATGATTTATAATCCATTAGTAAAAACAAGTGGAGGGAAGTGAAATGTGAAAAAAAACCTTGCCGTCTATAATTTATGCTAATGTACTTCTTACCTTCTGGTAATACATCCAGTCTGTTGCAATAAATGTAAGAACTTCATTAATTAAGGGTGACAGGCTGGTCCACAGTCCCAAAATGTTTCTTATATAGTTAATAAATGGGTTTTGGTTCCCAAGTTCACAGGTCAAATGGACCATTGGAGGCGTCCAGCAGATGAATGGAGGTGTTTAATAAATGTATGAACAAACGTGCACTGAGGTGCGTTTGAGAGGTGATGCGACTGCTTCGCTGAAGAAAAATCACCCAGTCACTGAAACCATAAATCTTTGAGTTGGACTGATGAATGGCGCCAATGCAAACACAAGCCCCGGCTCCTGGGCTCTATCTCTGATAGATGTCTCGGTGAAGGCTGAGCGTAATGCCTGGATTTAATTTGCAGTAAATGTGAGGAGTCTTTTGAATATTGCATTAAGCTGGTGTCATAGAGTATAGTGGAATATTTGCACATGCAACATTTAGATCATTTGTGAGATGTGGTGGAGATGTGTTAAACAAGCAGAATCAGGGTGAATAAAATGAGCTTCCTGCTGGAGAACACTCGCATCTATGACCTTGAATGTAAGCTCATCTCTTTCATTTCATTCTCTATACGCTCCAACAGCAAAGAGGACACGCGTGCCAGCATCAGAGCAAAACAAAAACACCTCTCGGCTCCCTCCTTCCTCCCTTCCAGGGATGACTGGCTGCCTGCTGCCTCGAGAGAACGGTGGCTGAATGTGCTGACCCAGCACTCTGGAGGTAAATAGCTCCTGTCAGCCTCGCCGGTGGATTGAGATCTATTTAACGCTCCTGCGCTCTCTTACACACAGAAACACGCACTCTGCTGCAGATATAATAATGTGCAATCCTGGATCCTTGTGTGTTTCTGTGGATTATTGGGACATGAAAAGAGAAAGGCAAATATAATGACCTCAGTGGATATTTTCCCCCAAACCATGTTTGTTGCTGCCGACCTTTCTGCAGGCACGCCAGCCACAGCCACAGCATCTCCGTGTCCGGGACACGATGTTATTATCTCAGTGTCAAATAATACTTTTTGTGATGTATTATGATAAAATGTATTTATTTTAAGGGTGACCACTGTTTCAACTGGCCCAGCTGGGACACAGATGGAAATTAGCCACCGAGGCTAAAGTTGCCCACTTTACTGTTAAGGTTACGGTCCATCAATAGGGATTGAAACTGATTTCCAAACAGGATCCATTGGGTACCGGGTCAACAAATAATGTCACTGGTACAGTAAGTCAAAATGGGGCCAGCAGTTACCATTATTGGAAACAGATGACTCGCATTGGCCACCCTGAAAGGGAACAGCCGAAAGAAAAAGTCCACAACATTACCAACCAATAAACAAACAAACAAACAAATGACTGTCAGAATTCTATGGCAGACTAAAAGGTTTCAATTCTGTTCTAGTCCCAAAAGACAGGAAAGGGAATCTGCAGTAAATACAGAGTCTGTGTTATACAATGAACCGAATTTGAATATTACGTCCTTATCCGGAAAAAGGCAATACCATGTTGACTTTTGAGTTTAATCTATAAACAAACATTGCTCTTCAAGCTTAAGTTTAATTTCAAAGTCAAATCGTGAGGCCTCAAGGTGAGTATGTGAGGTCTGGGAAAGGTTAAAGAAGATGTAAGCCACGCTCGCTGCCTGTTATAGAACAATCTCACTGAGACAAAGAGATGGAAACCAGTAACATTCCGAGTATTTTCACCTCCAGGTAATCAGACAGATAATATACTGACGTTCCAGATGAAAGGTAGATGGATCACACAGGTAATTGCCACCTCTTTATTTATTCACTCACTTGTTAGCACAAATGTCAATAAAAATGACTGAAAAACAGAGGCGGTTAAGAGGCAGTCACTCAAGTAATCAAGCTAAGAATAGCTGGATAGGAGAGCTTCAAATCATTAAACTGAAAACCCTTCATTCCTATCAAGACGAAGAGTGAACTCACTCCGCAGGAATGAGGTGTTAAATGGATTCTTCAACATCTTCCAGATCATGCCGTGCCACACTCCCTTTTCCATTTAGAAAGATTAACAGTAATTTAGGGCCTGAATGACATTGGTTTACAAAAAATTCTCAACCTCGGGAGCAGAAATTTGGAGCCAACTTCTATGGCTTTGTGAAGTTGTTGCAGTACAACAGCGTAGTATCATCTGCATATAAAGAGAGGGGGCATTTTTTTCTATATGGAAAAAATGTTGTATTATGTTATATTGAATCATACTTTAAGTGTGAAATTCAATTCAAATTTTCAAATATTTAAAACTATGTTTTTCTATATTATTCAAGTTATTACAGTCAGAGGTTAAAAGCCTTTAAATTTCTAGGTTTTACATTGGGTGAGATCATCATTGGCGTGTAAAGGACCAGAGAATAATTCTACTAATCCACTAAACTAAGCCAGCAAAGGTATATCACCAAAAAGACCCAACTACCTTGCGTTGTACAAGCAATACCCATGATTGAGCTATAATCAAACAGTGTTTTTCATTTTAAACAAAGCCCCTTCTAGTGAGTAAAAAATATGAATGATTAGAGAAAAATATGATATAAATCGAATAAATCTCCTCGGGTCGATTCATATTCACCAAATTTGGACTAAATCGGATCAAAGGTTGAGAAACTATGGTCCGAAAATGTTTATTGATTAAAGCTCCGCCTTGTTACATAAAACTGAAAACGAACCTTTCTCAAAACCAATCCACTCCTCACACCCTATGTGGGTATAAAATTTAAAATGATCCATGAAATAGTTTTTGAGTTATCGCATTGACATGAAGGATCTGTGGCGGAAGACGCGATGGCGGCAATGGCGATTCCATAATACCAACTACTTTTTGCGTATATAGAAAAATAGCGCTCAAAACAAAAACTTGAAACTCAAGAGCGATAACGATTACTTAGAATTCCAGTAAAATGTGTACTGGTTATTTTCATGCTAGTATGGACGTAAACAGATCTGTAGTTTGAGCTTCAGAAAACCTGGAACACACACAGCTCACTCACACACTAACTACACATCCATCACACTGTGATAAATAAAAAGTAAGAAAAACTTAAAATTTAAAGGCAACAAGATCCAATTGATTTTTCGGTTTTCTCAATTAAGGACTACGGCATTGCGAAAAAGGAGAACTTGAAACTGTTGGTTTAAATATGATTTTTAGGTTAACTGAAGAATATATTTAGTAGAATCAAAAACTACATCCAATGAGTTGCTCTGACTATCTTTAATAATGATAATAATAGATAATTCACGTTGGCAAAACACAATAATTGTGATTCGACCCGAATCGACCGGAGAGGAGTTCATGCGTTGTACAATAAATCCGGTCTGCAGAGCTTTTCTGCAGGGACTACATCCTCTGGAGAAACATCTCCTCTGTTCTCCTTCAATCGTGAGATTCTACACTAACAGACAAGATGTTATTTCTGGGACTATGAGCACAGGTCTTTATGTTTTGGACCACCATGATTCAGAACAAATCAAATGGATAACTATCAGATGGTAAACCATCCGCTGCTGACAGTTGGCTGGTTCTGAATTGTAGAAGTAACATGTTTTGTTCTTGTGGTAGTTCTGTGAATGGAAATGTGCTTTTGTTGTGCTGCAACAGAGGAGAACTGCTCAGTTTAATGCCTCTTGTTTAAAATAAACATGTTTAACTGAACTGGTTTTCTTTGTTAGATGTTGTTAGTTGTCATGTTTGCAATCCTTAAGCTGGCTGTAACCCAGGAGGTAGAGCAGATGAACACTTAATTGTAACGTCAGGGGTTCAATCTCCGACCCCTGCTGCGGTCTCAAAGTGTCCTTGAGCAGATATTGAACCCCAGTTTGCTCCGTTGGCGAGACACCATTTCTTAAGTGTGGTTGAGTGCTGGCTGGTGCTGTAAAGTGCTTTGAGTGGTTGAGCGGGATGGTGCTCAGGTACAGTAATCTATTTAGATTGTCAAACTCAAGGGTTAACGTTTTTATGCAACGGAAAGATGAATGATCTGAACAAAGACTGACTAGCTGCCTTGACTTTTATTATTCGGAATTCGTAGTTGGAAGAGCTCCAAATTGTTAGTATTTAGGAAAAAGATTATCCGTCTGAATCAAACATAATGAGTTGGCCTCTAAACGAAAAGATCAATTGCAGCAAGTTTGTCTTGAAATTTGAATTTGTCCTTCATTTTTTAATACAGTGTAGAAACGGAGCAGACTTTTATTTAGAGGGTTTTTTTCCAGCCACCTGAGGTAGGTAGGTAGAGTAGAGGGTGGGTGGATGGATGGATGGATGGATGGATGGATGGATGGATGGATGGATGGATGGATAGATCTACCAACTCTTGTGTAGTAGATAGTATCTAGCATTGTCAATTTTGTGCTTTTTTAGTGTTAAGGTATTACACTGTAGGTCTAAATGAGCACTTGAATCTGAAAACGGCGCCTTACTGCAGCACATTAATGCACCAAGTAAGGTTTTGACACTCCAAGCAATGTAGCTCACAGAGCTTTGAGACATAGCTGATGAAATAATGATAATAAAAGAGGCTATTACTGTATTTATTTGTGGATTGAGTCAGGATAGTATGTTCACGCAGTGCAAATTCTATAATATTCCATCCAACACATCAAAAAAAAGATGTCATCAAAGACTTTAGTATTTGTTGGTCTTGTTTATTCTATAAACTTCTGAATCATTGTGATGCATTCAAAAACGGTAAATCGACGATTCGCTGTTCACTTCTGGAATCCTTGAAAATAAAAAAACTTCTTTAGAGCTTCTGCTGTACAGAGTGTGAAAAGTCTGGAATTACATCTCCTTGCATCATTCTTGTCATCTTTGTGGTACGGAAACAGTTAGAGGTAGAGACTCTGAGAATAAATGTTTTCACTTGGCAGAATGTTGGAGTCGCGGTAAGCTGTAAATAGTGCCCCGGTTAAAATCCTGCTCCTGTCTGAGGATGGCAGGATTTTTTTCTGTGTGGGCTTCCTCCTTCATACAAAAATGTGTGCATATTTAGAATTAACCACACTCCTTGACTTTGTTAATGGCTTAGAATTTGAATTGGATCCCATTCCTTGATACTGATCTAATCTCTGCATCTTAGACGCTGGCGAGGGCTTTAAAACTGAGGACAAATTTACCCACCGGGGTAAAAAGAAAAAGTAGAAGACAATACCAACTGGCAAGGGAGGTGAACGATCGGTCCGAACTTACTGTAATAAACGATAATGAAAGGTGTCCCCACTGACAATTCTATCCAGTTTTAGACCGGACTAGAACATTTCACACTAGCGGCTTCCAGAGAGGTATTGCATTAACCTTGAGAATATGGTTGAACAGAGATTCTGTCAGAAGTGTTTGAGCGATGACTCGGTGGCAGACACCTGTGATTGATGCGCCGTGCCAAATAAGCCTCTCTCCGAATCTGACAGTGATCTTCACTCTGCTTCCTTCTCTCCACTTCTGCTTAAAGTTTAGCAGCGCAAACAAAAGAGACGAGCTAATAGCCTGTCGCCCGCTTTAATCAATTTTCCCTCCAAGTCTGGCCGAAGTACCATCGTCACATCAATACGTGAATCACAGACGCTTGAATGGGTGACAAGTGCAATTCTGTTCAGAGAGTTCATGAGGCGGAAAAACGACTGGAAGGATGAGACTAGAGGCACGAACACTGCCTGGATTGACTTCCCTCCAGGCATATTCAACAAATCGTTTCTGCTGTACCTCAGACAGACCCAAAGAATCGTTTCATTTATAGCTATTATTTACAAGAGTAAACCTTAATTTCCAATCTCAAATAACACTTTTTCATAATGTAATCATATTAGACCTCACTGTCATCCCCTACATGAAGGGTATATCCCCGAAAAACCCCAAATCCCCTGCATTGTACAGGCAATTCCAAGGAGTGAACTCCTGAAATGAAGTGTGACATTACCTGCGAAAAAAAAAGGATTTGGTGAAAAAGCTCCTCCTAGTGAGGAAAATAAGAACTAGGATTGTAAAATATGTTAAATACAAGATAGAACTAGTCGATTCATATGCATCAAATCTGGACTCAATGGAATGTTAGGCATTTATAGAAAAAAAGTGCTTTCAAAGAAGAGCTCCCGCAAGTGAGGAAAATACGAACTATGAGAGTAAAATATGATATATGTATATATATATATAACATTAACGTTGTCCCGCCGCTACTTAATGTACCGTAAATATTTTCAATAAAGTTTTGTTTGAAAGCTAACATGCTAACTCTGACAGCTGTGAACATCTTTTAATAGTCCTTAATTATTAGCCACAAACTGCACTTTTGTACTTTCTGACTAGTTACTACTTATCATCTTTATTATTACAACGTATCGTGTCGCCATGGCAACTCAGACGGTCCGCTACTTCTCACGGGCGCAGTGAGAAAAGAAGGTGCTGACATCAGCCGATCGAGTCGAGCCTCTGCCAACATTTCTGACATGCCAGAAAACCGTTCGATCACCAGACCCGAATTCTGTGGGGCTCAATTTAAAAGCCGGACGAAGTCTAAAGTCTGACAAAATCCATTGCAGGCGTCATGCATGCAATTTCCGTATGACCGAGCCTTACAGCTATTTAAGAAAAATGGTGGGGGGTGTTATTGTATTGCCGCTCGGTGTTGTATTGGCCTTCCCCCGCTGCTGAGAAAAACCCTAGAGGAAACACTGGGTGTCATTCACAGGCTCCAGTCAAATATCAATGCAAAATGATGTGAAATTCATTTTCTCAAGCTGCTGCTTAGAGGAATGGAAGCAATTCATAGCAGTTATGCCATTTTTTTGTAATTATGTCAAATCATTGTGAAGAGACAATGATGTAATAATTGTGATAAACCTATAGGCATAATATTGGTTGTTTCGCCCGCCGTCATACCCAGTCTGAAATGCTGTTTAGCAGACAGCTGATGTTCTTTTTCAGTCTTTGGTGGTACAATGGCTGAATTATGTGACGTCTGAGAATCTCATATTTGAACTAAACACGATGAAATCCGGTATTATCCACAACCGATAACGACTGATCATCAAGCATACAGAATACTGGGTAAGATTACTGTTATTTTTCCGGCAGGTGGGTTGTCGCTGGATAGTTTGTACTATACAGCAAACCAGTGGTTGCTGTAAAACTAGATGTTGATGCTACCATTAGCAAACTCTTTGAAGGTGGTGGTGTGCCGGTTCTTCAGGTGTTAAAGTTGTTTTTCACACATCTCTTCATCACAGCTCAGTCTGATTGCATTGAATGGTTTCCACACGGCTGAAATGGCTCCTTTTCCGAATACCTGCTCAACCAGCAGAAGTTAATGTACCGTAGTGGTGAACTGGTATTGCTGATTTAAAGTAGTGTCATTGCCGCAAAGTAGAGTCATTCTCGTAGAAGATGTGTTCCTGCTGAAGCAGGGTAACAGTACTGACATTATTGTGGCAGCTTTACCTCAGTAGGAATAGCAGAAGATTGGGGGTTCACTCCAATACCCCTGCAGCCTACGTGTCATGGCAAGACCCTGAACCCCAACTTTCTCCCTGGAGCCTCACAGCAGCTGCCCATCACCTTCATCACGGGTCAAATGATGAAGACTATTTTCACAATTTTATGCTGTATTTTTCAGTTTTTTAAGTATACTAAAGAGTAAATACTGTAATTGGAGCATCTGCCAGCATTTTAAAAATTGTGCCTTAAAGTACTTTTATTAAATGTATCCACGACCCAGGGATAGCAGTTAGCACAAATGTAAATGAGAAAAAGGCAAATATATAAAGATCAATATGGATTTTAAGAATTGATTTATATCCTCGAAAAGCCTGGGATATTATTGAGTCATCGTCGCCGTAGGTGCCTCGCATTAACGCGATAACTCCGAAACTATTTCATGGATCATTTTCAAATGTTACACGAACATAGACCTTACTGCGAGAAACAACTGGATTGATTTCAGGAAAGGTTTGTTGTATATTTCATGACACTAAAGGGAGATTTATCTGAAAAAGTTTTTTACTAACTTTGGAGCTCATTTTTGCGAAGAACTTTGTATATTTTACTCCTTACATGGAGATTTTATTACAAAAACGCAGTTTTTTGGCCATAACTTGACATTTAATTAAAGGAGTTCAACCACAGGAATTGCTTGTACAACGCAGGGGATCGAAGGCTTAGTTTATTTTATATTACTGATCTGGAAATCACAATCCCTTGAATATTTATTATAATATTTGACAATTGAAAACTTCTTTTTGCGGGTCGGTCTCAACTCAAGCTTCTGCAGTCTACCGGCTCTAATGCATGAAGGAGAACTTCAAGAGATTCTACCAGTAAAAGGTTTGGACACAGTTTCTTGTTCACATGAGTGGGAGTCCAACCTTTTGTTAGATACAGGAGAGTATTTTAAGGGGGGATCAGTCTGACAGGGCCTGTCAAATACGTTTTTAGTCTTTGTATTGTTTACTGCTCCATCAACACGTAAGAGTTGTCAAACAGCATCGTGAAGATTAAGACTGATGAATATTCTGACAATGTAGTTCTGTACTGGTCCAGCTGTGCAAACCTTGTCACTCCATCTCCCGCCTTATCTGCTTTACGCTTGAATTATTAATATAATTGAAAACTTGCATGGTCCATTTCCCGCAGTGGAACGCCAGGAAATTCATTAAAAATTCAAAGATATTCATGAATTTGCATCAATCTGGGAAAAAAAAGAAGCTGTTTTGCTTTTTCGCTAATTGAAAGAAAAACTGTTTTGGGAAAGATATCTCTGGACAACAACACACATACACACATAAAACATTCGAAGCAAGACATTTGGAGTTAATTGTAGGAATTAGATGAAAAACCCGTGCTTAATTCTGCATAAAACAACACTACAGTAAAAGCCAAAAACCGAATTATTCAGCACTTAAGGAGTTCTGCCACATCCCTCTTCCACCAATCATAGGGATGATGAATGCTACTGTGCTAAAGCCATGTACTTTCCATCTCCATGTATTAAATATTCATGCAAACACAGCAAATGGATAATCACCCCAAAGCATTAAATCTGAAAAATCTGAAAGTACAATGGCCATGAATTATGACTATTGGCATGACAAGCTATTATGAGGAAATAAATGATGAATATGAGCAAACACAGGGAGGTGGATGCTCTCCTGGGCTCATTTCACTTCCACGTTCCAACAAAAAAAATAATAGAAAATAAAGAGTGCACAGCCATGTTTCCACTGATGCAAGTAAAATGTCACTGACTCCATCCAAATTGCACTTCCTCCATTTAATTTGCGGCTTGTTCACCAACTGAGAAATCCAAACGACCGTTTGACAGCTATAAGTACCGGCCAAAGGCCACAGAGAGGCATTGGTCCAAAGGCCAGCACCTACAGTAGAACCGTTTGGAGTAGCCTGGAGCCAGTTCACAAAGATCACGCCGCGCCTCATGCAGTTACTTCAACCAACTATAATCAATAAAATGTACTAAAAATGGATTAAAGGCTGTTTAATTTCAAAGTGGTTTCTTGCAGCGATACCCACAGAGAATAATCAATGGAATCTTCTCGGCTATGTGGAAATCTTTCAGCTTCCTTTAAGTCTTGTTTGTACGGTCCAACGCTTTTCATCACTCCATCATGAAAAATTCATCGCGAACCTGCCCAGCATCAAACAGCAGATAGACCCAGTCAGTAGACAGCTACCCTCAACAATTATCCGTTAAAGCCTCGACATATTTATATCCGCAAAAGTCTGAGTAAATATGGAACCGTCACTGCCGTTGCCACGTCCACGTCCAACGCAGATCCTTCCTGTTAACGCGATAGCTCAAAATCTGTGTCATGGATCAGTTTCAAATTGTATACTCACATATACCTCAATGTGAGGAAGAACTGGATTTGTTTCTGGGAGAGGTCGGTGGTAAATATCTGACACTAGGGGGAGCTTTTTCTCCTAAAAATTTCAGACCATAACTTCTCAACCGTAGGTCTGATTTAGTCCGACTATGGTGCACATGAATTGACTCAGGCAGATCAATCTTAATTCTTAAATTTCATATTTTACTCACTAGTGAAGCTTTTCTTTTCGGGCCAAAACAGCTGTTTTTGCAGGCATAACTTCCTAACCGTCAATCCAATTTAGTCCAAATGTGGTGCTGCTGAATCAAATCGGGGATATTTATGACGTGTGTTCGACGCTCTACGCTGCCGGTTAACGAGGGCTTCCACGTCTCAGCAGACTTGTGAAGGAACGTATATCCTTTCCAATGTTAACATTACCAGGTAACAACAAAGCCTTATTTGACTTGAGACCTAAATGAATACGAATACTGTACAATCAGTCTCTCAATTAATTGATTTTAAATGATGGCGGTGGAGGACCGAGTACAACTAGTAACGTTAGCCCCCAGGCTAACATCATTCGGCCAGCTTCATGTCCCGGCACCACTCACCCTAGGGATAACCAGCAGCATACCCCATTCAAACTCACTGCACAGGGTAAAACGACAAAGGAGAGAGAGAACGACTGTCAACATCCAGCAGCAACATTAGTTGTGAAAGGTTTGCACCTTTTCACCACAGTTGAGGAACCAGTATTCCAGTCGGTTTAGGTGTCTTAGTTAAACAATAGGAGATGTTTTTTAATCATATTCAGTTGTTATTATTAAATGTGAACTGGCCTTGAACTGTGACTCTCTGTGCCATATACTAATATTGTGTAGGCCAAAAAGTAACGACTCACAATGAGAATGTGATGAATATAACCCGCAGAGATTCAAAAATGTACTATTCGTGTGTGTGTGTGTGAGTGTGTGTGTATGTGTTTGTGCGTGTGTGTTACGTCCAGAGTCAATAAAATGTGTGTTGTTGACACAGATAACCTTTATAGGCCTACTTTATCCACACAAAAAAATCCAGAGGAATCGTCAAGGGAATCGGTTTGCAGAAAGAATTTGATTAAAGAACTGGATCGATAAGCAGAATCGATAAGGGCATTTGTATCAACAAAATCTAATCAATTCCCATCCGTAGTCTTATGTGAAACTAACCAATGGACATTCAGGAAACCAGCAAGGACTCACCTGTCAATGCTCAACCAACCCATGAATTGGTATGTGTCGGGGTTCTGTTGGAAGAAAAGAAAGAGGGAATTATAACATTGTGTAATTAAAATATTTCTTAAAAACAGAGCTTCCCCTGCACCTGAACACATCATCAGTGATGTATGCTGAGGTCACTCGATAATGAAGGTCTTAAATCATCAGTGAGGCATTATTCAGTCCAATTTTTTAGGATTTGGCGAAAGTATAGAGACTAACTTCGCCTCTAATTTAGTTGAGTTTGGTTTATTTATTTGACATTGACGTTCAGAAAAACCACAGCTTTAGTGTTCATAGCAAAATTCAAATTTTTGACAACCGGTCCAAGGGAGGCTTTTAAAAGTTATCCTGAGAAATAATAGAAGAAAAAGAAAAATTCCAGTAAAAATACAATAACATTAAAATTATAGTACAATTATCAACGCAAGACTAATACACAATTAAATATATCAAAAGTCTACAGATGTGTTTTCACTGTGGGTTTTTAATGTTATTAGGTATAATTAAATACCTATGTTAGAAACGGTGAAGTTGTGTTGTATTTTCAGCTCAATGGGTAAAAAGATCAAGACTTTGACATCAATAAGAGAGAACCACGTTTGTCCAAATGAGGTTTTGAGCATTGGAATACGACAGTTACCGGTCAGTGAGGCCCGCGTGTTGACCCCACCAGAACCCTGATGTCTGGTTCCAAGTACATCAAACAGTGAGGGGGCCAAACCATGCAAGCCTTTACAGACACATTATAGGTTAAAGCTAATGAAGCTTTTAAAGCTCAACATCTTATGTTTCTCTAAGTTGCACAAATGGTGCCATCTCATTAGTTATGTTGTCCATGATTTTTATAGTCTGGTTGTAAAGTGATATGATGGGTTTCAGAGCTGATTGTGAGGTTTGTGACCAGGAAGTGATGCAAGTGTTGGATGTGAGATGATCATGGCGTGAATATAGAGCTGGGATGTGCTAAATTAGAGGTATTTTCTGATCCTGGAAACACCTGGGAGAATGATAATGGGTCGGTAGTTACTTGTAGAATTTGACCCGCCAGGTTTAAGATTGGGCTGATAATAGCTGTCTTCCAGCTATCAGTGGAGAGTCTTGTTCTAATTGACAAATTCACAAGATGTATTATTGGCTTGAGGAGTTGAGTTCATGAATATCCCTTCCCTTTGAGTTGCTAGGGTTACTCATCATCTCGCTTACTTTATCGTAACTTACTTCTTTATTATGAAATTAATTTAAAATGTTGTGGTTAATAATGCCCGCTGTCAGATCTAGTGGTTCGAAATTATTTGAGTTTCTGAACTGAATCTATAAAGAAAGTCTTGAATAATGTAACAAATAAATTTATGGAACGAAATAAGATTTTGACATTTATCAAACTTTTGTATACTATTTTATCCAAATATCACATTGTTTCTGTGAATCTATGACTTTGTTCAACTCAAGTACCAAAACATTTTGTCTGCGTAGTACAGGTATGTTTTCAGAAGAGACTAGAACATTTTAGAATTGGGACCAAGTCATTTCTTTACTTTCCTGTGAGACAGATGTGAGCCTCGTCTTAAATAAAGCTGAGACGGTCTAGTAAAGTTAGATGTAAAACACTTGTGTAAAATAATGTCAGAAAATATCTCAGGGGTGAATTTGAAAAGTTTTAAAAAATGACCTCAGACCAAAAAGTGTTATCAAAGACAAGTACAACGATGTGGTTCAACAATGACATGCTGTTGTGGCACCGCTGGTGACACCAATTAATAATTAATCCTCCTTTGAGAGCCTTTTTTCAGACCAGTAGAAGACTCTCAGGTCTAACAAGACAGGATAGTTTCAGATACTTACTAGTCACGCAACGGTGTAACAAAAATTCATTTATTCGGCCTTATTGGTGAGAATAAAACATGAATGTATTGATGATTTAAGCATTTAGGCAGAGTGCATTTTAGATATTTATTTATTTATGTACCTCTAACACTTGTATCCTTAAAAGTACTTATAGGATTCCAAAAATCCATAAGAAGTAAGAATGAACATTAATCTTAATGTGGCAAAAATTCAGTAAATTTATAAATAAAGGCAAAATAACTGGCAGACCCCAGACCTGCATTAATGGCGTTAAAGTTGACCACCATATCTAAAGACTACAGCCTATAGTTAACTCTATTTTACTTTTTTTTACTTTTTTTTTAACTAGAAAAAACTTATTTTTCTGGCTTAACTAACTTATTTTGAGGAGTAAAAATCAGCAGGTGCAAAATGCAGCGTTTTGGGGTGATTTTCGGAGATATACCCTTGCTGTCAGGGATGACAGCATAAACATTCTTAATAAATGAATACAACCTCAGAAGGCTGTGGCAGATATGAGAAAACCCTACAACTCCCAACTTACGGTAAGTTGATACTCCATCTATGTCACATTCTTCATCGCCTTCATACTTTTCAAACATCCTCAACATTCTTGTCAAACTACAAGCTGCCAGTGAAGCGACCGCAGAGGATGTTTTGATTATGTTCCTAGTAAATAAAGAGGCAAAAAACCGATGTAACAATGTTCTTGGTGGTGATCTGGGAGGCCATTACACATGGTAACATGGATTGAGAGTTTCTTGTTTAACTCTTTCACCTCACTTTCTTTCATATTTGTAATGTCTGCAAACATTTGTCATGTCTTGTATCAAATATGGCTTAGTTTGCCACCGACGACCTGTGGTGGCCCTGCTCTGTTTCACCCCTCTCTCCCATATCCATAAGCTCTCTAAAACCTCGTACAAGTAAAAGTGTTAAAGTCAAATATCAAGTCAAATGATAATGGCAGGATTGAATGTCCCATTAGTTGTCTCTTTGTGTCATGACTTCCTTGTTCCCCTCTTTTCCTGATCTCTGTGAGAGTTTGTTTCTCATGACGTGGTTCTTCCTGGTGGCAGAGGCCGGCAGTCCAACACCTGACATCTGTCTATAATCAAGATCAGGAGCATATAAATCCAATCTCAGCCTCCAATCTTTGCCAGATCGTACGGCTTACTTCAGCGGCAGCTGTCCGACCATCTTCCAGCCACCTGCTCCAGCCCACACAGTCACTCTCTCTAGCCACGCTCTGACTCAGGAAACCAAGTCAAGAACCCATCTGAGTCTGCGCAGCGTCTGTCAAGGAGGACCCTGCCTCCTCATCTACATCCTCCTGTCTTCCCGCCTTATGTTAATAAAAAAACGCTAGAAACTCCTGTATCGGTATCTCGCTTCTGGGTCCAGCCATTAAGTCTAAAGGATGTGTGCTTAGCCACTCCTCTTCAGCCCGCTGACAAATAACTGCACGCCAACGTTCGGCACCAATCAAATCATGAAATTTGCAGACGACGCAACAGTGGTGGTTCTCACCTCCAACAACGATGGGACTCATTACAGGAAGGAGGTCAGCCAGCTCGTGACGTCGTGTAAAGATAACACCCTCCTCCTGAATGTCAGTAAGACCAAGGAGATTGTTTTAGACTTCCAAAGAGGGCAGTACCGACCGCCTACACGGACCATCAAAGGTGCTGCTGTGGAGAAGGGGAGCAGCACCACATTCCTGGGGGTACAAATGAGTGAGGACCTCTCCCCGACGACAAACACTGCATCACTGGTGAGGAGGGCTTAGCACTAGCTGTGGTGAATAAAGTGATGACCCAAAGAGTCAGAGAAGTGAGTGACGATGGTCCTGCGTGGCTTCATTCACACTTACATCTGCTGTCATGTTAAAGGGGCAGTAGCTACCGTGGAGCTGAATCCATACGGGAAAATGTCAAATGTCTCACTGAGGCAGCTTTATTGAATACATTTTGTCAGTTTATGTATTTGAAAATTCAAATTGCAGCTTGCAGCCCAACTTGGCTGAGAGACTGTGTGGGGGCGGACAGAAGAGCAACTGAACAAACTCTGCATATGACTGACTAGATGCTCATTTTGCATGAATAATCCTTTACCTAATTACAGCGCCAAACGAAATACCGTGGGTTCAAGGACACAGATGTCCCTGCGAGTGAAAATATCTGTGCTGTGGTGGTTAGACCAACATAGGCGAGTGTCAGATAATGTGGCTAAAAATGTAAACAAATATAAGCAAATTGAAGAAACTAATTATGAGATGCACATTGGATTCTGTCCAGAGGAAATGTGAATGGACCACAATCCATCACATGCAGGACGTGCAGGATGTAAAATCCTTCAATAAACTACTGCGGTGCTAACCGTCCAAACATAAGACGACGAATGGAAACACAAACATTGTCTGAAAGAAAGCGATAAGTGTATTTCCCAAAATGTCAAACTCCTTCTTAGCCTCCAGGCTTCCAGCGAAACACCTTTGGTTTTCACTTTGCTATCGGAGTTACAGCTGGCTCCTTGTGAACAGAACCCTACAGGTCAGACTGGCCCCGGATATAATCAGCGTAATTCATGGAATGCCTGGGGCTAAAGTCAGTTGGTGTCAAAAACCCTGTTTATAAGCAAAAAAGAAAAAAATCTTGGCTCACAGTGGGCAGCAATGACTCAGGTGGGGAAATAGAATCCAGACTGTTCTCAGGGCAGAAACACAGATTTGTTCATCCTCAGACACAGTGCTGCTTCATCAACACGAGCTAGGACTGATTTCATTATCAAGTGTGAGAGACGATGCCAGATTAAACACTTGATCGGGTCCAAAGCTGCCGCATCTCCATCCGCTTCAATGGAGTTAAACCTCCAGACTTTAGGAGACTCAACCAAGTGTGCAAATATGCTGTAAGAAAAAAAGAACAACAAGCTGCTAATAAAATGTCGAATGAAACGCAAAGTATGTATATTTATACATGTTGTACCCCTCGTGATGTTTGACAGCGTTTCCCTCCCACGTTTTTTTTCATCTGTTACGCAACATGTACAAAAGCAAAGCACTTTACAGGGAGAGCTTCCCACTCTCCGTCCGGAGCAAAATATCATAAAGAAGACAATAACTTTTACAGTTGTGAGGCTTTTGTTGTTCACGGATTTCACTCTCCTCAGCAACAAGACCATCGATACTACTTGTATGAAACAAGGTCCCGATAAAACACTCCTCAAACAAACTTCTACAAAGACTCACAGAAGGTTGTCGCTCTGTTTCTTGTGCACTTCATGCCTAAACTATAAAAAGGAATTAATAACATCCAATACTGTGTCTTTAGATAGGAAGGTGGCAATATTTCCTTTAGGGCAGTGCAGTGGCATTATGGGTAGCATTGTTGCGTCACGGCAAGTAATTTTAAATCAGCCAGGTTCTTTCTGTGTGGAGTTTGCTGTTCTCCCCATGTTTGGGTGGGTTCTCTCCGGGAAGTTTGGATTCCTCCCACAGACAAAAAAAGGGGAATATAAGTAAATTGTTGACCAAATTTTCCATCGATGTAAAAGTGAGGTGAACTGGTGGCTGATCCAGAGTGTTCCTTAAGTGGTTACAGGAAAGGAATGAGTAGAATATTTCCTTTAATTCAACAAATCCGTATCTCCAGCTAGGCCTATGCTGTCGTCCTCGACAGCAAGGGTATATCCCCGAAAAGTCCTCGATCCCCTGCGTTATACAAGCAATTCCCCTGATTGAACTCCTCAAATCAAAGGGCAATTATATTTAGGAAGATATGTACAAAAAAACTGTTTCTCGCACACAAGCCCCCCCTATTGAGTGAAATATGAACTATTAGTATAAAATGTGATGTATACAAGGTAGATAACTTCACGTCGATTCATGTTCACCTAATTTGGACCAAATTGGACTAACGTTTACGAATGTCCTGGACACCATCTAATAAAATAAAACCTCCCCATAATGACTAAAATAGGAGCTACTACATTAAATATATTATTATATATGTTATACAACATGGATCTCATCGTGTTTATACATATGAACATAATTTGGACTAAATCAGACCAAATGCGGAGAAATTAAGGTCCAAAAACATTTGGAGTAAAAGCTGTATGATCTAGTGGCGGAATAATACAAACATAAAAACAACCTTTCCCAAAATCAACCCAGTTCATTAAAATCTATGGGGAAATAAAATTGGAAAATGATCCATGAAATGGTTTTCGAGTTAAAGCGTTACACGACGGACTCGCGCCGGCGATCACAGACATTCATAACATCCCCGACTTTTCAGGGATATAATAAATAACATAAATGCTGGGCTGTTGGGATCTCTTTAATGCAGCTTTTTTACCTTTCTAAAAGAAATCCTGTTTTTACAATATCTCTGAAATGTACTTTCAGACAGCAGCAAACGAGACCTTGTGGTTGCAAAACCCTTAAGTAATTATTTCCAAGCAATGAAATGAGAAAAAGCTCCGTTCTTCCAGCTTTGCATCCTCTGAGTTATTTCCCTTATTGTAAGCCCTAACTCTCACAGACCACAGCAACATGTTCTTTATTCCACCTGTGGCACACAAAGTACAGAGCCACAAATAAATTGTCCACATTTAATACCAACTGCGTATCACTTTGGCGGCCATGTGGAACAAATCTTGGCGCGAGGAGTACTACAAAACTTGTGTCAGCTTCTAAGTCCAGTGAAGTAAAAAAAAAAAAAAAGATTCTCAGGTGTAAAGTGTCTCTGTGTAAAGTCTTGGGAGTAAGAAATGACAACTATAAAGTAAGAAAATAAAAATGTTTACTCAGACATCTCTTTTCTCTATTTCTCCAACAATAAAGTAATTTTCATGACCCATTTTAGACTTGTTAAAGTATCTAGAATATGCATTTTTATTCAGCTAGTTAAATGGGATTCGGGCACACCGCTAACCCCACCCATCAAAACAACACTGCACCTATTGGAAAACTATATTATGGTTCAGTTTTATGGACATAAGCTGGGAAATATTGCATTTCATCCATTCATTAATTATCAAATAACTCCCGTCTTCCTCTGATTTATAGAACTTTTTAACTATAAAATTAGACTTAAGATCTACTTCCAACATTTATGAAAGCACACTCGGCCATATATTCTGTTTCATGTGGAGATAAGAATACCTGACGACTTTGGGAAAATAATTGTGAGTAGCACAAAAGTGAAACCAAAATGTTTATGCACCATTTTGGTTAACACACAGGCATTTACTGACTCACTGCCATATCGAGTTATTCAACAAGGTTAGGAAGCTGAGAAGAAGAGAAAAAGTTTTTTTTTGTTCCGTAGACAACGTCCTACTTCTAGCAGAACCAAACTTGTTGGCTATCTTGGCATCGTCCAATACAGGTCCGGTCTGGTCTGCAGCAGATAAGAACAACATGGTTCTTCGATAAATGTATTGAAAAGGGTTGCTGATCCAATTGCTCTTCGATCATGCTCCTATCAGATGAAAACCTTTACAGTGAATCTGTAACAGTTGTAATTTTTAAATGTCCTTTTTCCCCTTCATCCGGCATCACAGTCTGCAGCATTCACCTTCAAGTAACTTTCAAGGTCGCGTTATATCTGCAGCAGGGGCACTCGTATTTTTTTTATCCCGCCACCATCAGCTCATCTCAGTAAGGTTATGGGTTTGGCTGCGATAACAATTATGAATGCAGCACTGTGAAAGGTCACATTCGACCATCTGCGAATCAAAACCGATGAACTTTATCATGTAAATGAGAATTTAAAATGTGCCACGTTCTCTCCGTTAGTAACCCAGACTGATAGATGCAGGAACCAAAGGGTTAAGTCCAGCAGCTCTACGGTTCACCAGAGTGGAGCACCGGCAAATATATATGTCCAAAGTAGCTGAAGTACAGAGTTTTTACACAGTTCCTGTTACCATGATCGCGCCAGAGTTTGTTTACTCTGATTACTCATGTCAGAAGAGTAAACAACAGTAAAATGGCCTGTTTCTGGCGGAAAGCCCACAAAACTGTTGTTTTAACAAACAAAATGGACTGTACTTGTATTGTGCTTTTCTAGTCTGCTCAACCCCTCAGCATTCACCCATTCACACAAACATTCACACTGTAGGTGAGTTTACACGGACAGCCTAATTCCGATTAGATTCAGAAAAGACGTCTAATCGGAGAGAAAATGCTGCATGAAAACACCCCGTTCAGGGGTGGAACAAAACTTTTCCGAATTAGATTAGATCGACATTGCAATTCGGAAAGGTTTAATTCGGAAAGCAGGAAAGTGTCCCTTGTAAACCCACCTGGTGATGATAGAGGCTGCCATGCAAGGCGCCACTTGCTCATCAGGAGTGGTAACCGTTCACGCCATCATTCATACACCAATGGAACAGCCATTGGGAACCACTTGGGGTTCAGTATCTTGCTCAAGGACACCTTGACCTGTAGACTGCAGTGGCTGGGGATCAAACCACCGACCTTCAGATAAGTGGACAACCGCTCTACCAACTTAGCCACCGTCGGTCCAAACAAACAAACAAACAAACAAACAAACAAACAAACAAACAAACAAACAAACAAACAAACAAACGTGTCTGTCATCAACAGTTATAAATATACTAGAATTGTACTGTTACAAATAAACCTGAATTGTACTTTAAGCCACACTCTTAAAGGGCCAGACCTTATACGTCGTAACATAAGCTGCAGCTCAGCTAGAGAGTTTTGCTGCAGTTCATGTTATGAATTAAATTCTGCTTCAGAAATGAGGTGGTGCATATGTCTGACTCTAGGTGGCATCAATAGCCCAGCCCTGACACGCACTACAAAAACGTAACACAATTAAGTTAACTTGAACGCATGTGAACAAGCAAGCTAGCATTCAAATGATACAATGTTAGGTTTAGGTTATACTTGTTAATAATTTGTCCAAGGTTGTAATGTCTGTATCAGCAAATTTTAGACTTTGTTCATTCGATTCACCGTAATATTTTCATGTGTCTTCATCCACGCCAGCCTCTGAAAAGGTTTTACAGCCCGCATCTCCTTGTTGAGTCATCTGAACAAGTTGTGGAGGGGAAGCAAGATCAGACTGAATTTGTGCTGCTTTTGTCCCATTTTTTAGTGATCCCAGCTTAATCCCACATCAAAGAAATATCTTTTTATAGCATTTGAGCAGTTAAAATCCTGCTGCCTGTCATGTTTAGACTTAAATAGTGCATGTGCGTAACCAGTTTTTTCCACATCTGAGAGTGAAAAAATCTTGTCAGCGTACTTCGAAGCCAAAATAAACACCTACTACGATGAATGCAGACGGGCTGGCGAGTCTGAATTAAGGCACATTGCAGAAGATAAGAACTGCCATTTATGTGACTTTCAAATTCCAATCCATAATTCTACCAAACAGGAGGCGAGTGTCTGCCCAACTTACTGTGTTTGGGATCTGGAGTATCCAGACTTGATTATTTTCAGCAGAAGTAGGAAAAAGACTGCCAAGTATTTTATCATCATCATTTTTGCATTTCAGTGAATTGTTGTGAATCAGGTTTAAGTCATTTTCAGGGTTGGGTACGCTACATTTAGTAAGATTAAATAGCAGCTTATCTGCACATCAGCTTGCGGTAGACATGGAGAGACCATGCATCTGGTGTGGGTAACACTTCTGCAAGTCTGCAAAGACAACCACTATATTTTGGGATGTATTTCCATGTCTTTTAATAGTGGGCTTGTGGCCAGTCAATAAGGTTGTCAAACAGTCAAACAGGTTGTTAGATCCAACTACAAGTTAAAAAAGGCCTGTCTTACCCTGTTAGGTCTGGTCATTAAGAAGTACAGGTGTGTGCGTGAGTTTTGCAGTTCCTACTGGTCTACTAAATTCTGACACAATCTGACAAAGTAGCACCTTCTTGCGTAGAAGTGTGGATATGTAGGTTGTGCTCTAAAAATGTTAATTGCTGTGAAAAAAATCTGAAAATACTCCTCAAAGGTTGAGTCAGAAGCAACTAGACGTATGCTTAAAGTTGAAGATGATTCATTTCTCATCATAGAGGCTTTGTCAGTTCTGACTAGTGAGTCGGGTAACCTGTGACCTTGTTAACACATTGAAAGTCGTGATGTCAAGTGTGAACAGTCGACCAACAAGCACTACAGTGGATCGTTGGGGACACAAGTGTCTTGATTACCCAAAAGATCAGGGGCTCAATCACAGAGGGGGTCAAGATTAAAGATGGAGACCGCATCGAGGGCAAAACAGGACTCAAATTCGCCACGTTCAATCTGAGGTATTATGACAATTTTATTCTTATTTGGTGGAGGACGTGAAGGCACCTTGCTAGATAATTAAAAATTACATTCTATCCACTAATACGCGCGTGCAACTAACTATAATGTTTATTATCATCTTTTTAAATTTTTTCCCCCCATCTACACTATGTCCCCTGCCGAGCTCCGTAGCTTTTCCTCTAAGGATTATCCTAATGTTTATTAGAGTGACTCAGCGGATAAATGCTGTTGTCTGACAACGGAGGAGCAGGGAGACGCGCTGGCACTCTTGATTGATGCGCCGGCTATGACGATGCATTCTGGGAATTGTAGTATCCATGGTTTTGGTGCTGTATACCGGTGGGCCAGTCATCTTTGAAATTATTGTCTAGCAGGCCGGATACATATGCACTAGATCATCACGTGATCTGTTAGCTAAACTTGATTCGAGGTGTGAATTCTTGTGATACCTTGTTGGGTCGGCCGATACCGATGGCCGATTCTGATTTTTTTTCTATTAAGTTTTAAAATCATAATGAGCAATGTATTTTAAGTGCTCTAATAATGCAATGTACATTTATTATGAACTATTGAAATTAATGTACCCTCCCTCCTCCCCACAGTGCGTTTCTTGAGAACAAATTGTATGACACTTCGAAGTGAAAATAAAACTTAGTACGCCTTGTTCAGTCTATTATGTGTTCTACGTTGGCTTTGTTCAGGGACTTCAGAGCATGTGTCTGGCTCTGAGCTAGCGCAAGCTTTGGCGGCTCTGCTAACGTTGGCTTCCTGAAACTTGTTATGCTCCTCGGGGTGATTAGGATGTTTGATAGCTGATGATTGGTGTGCGTGTACGGCGCATGCATGTAACCAGCACCCAAACGGCCTCGAGTGAGGCTGCTCAGCCGATTACTGATTTAATCAAACTAGACCTCCTGGCGTCAATCAATCTGCCTCCTCTACTAATGAGTATCAACCACCTCTACGGAGGTTAAACACCTGACTCCACCTCAGACGGCTAGAACCGAAGAAGCCCCTAAGGTTGAAACTAAAGAGTTTCAACATCTTTAACTTTATAAAGAAATGAAGTTGCTTCTGATCAAACCTTTGAGGCTCATCATGACTTGGATGAATAATCATTTACCCAAACATAAATCCACCTACTGCCCACAACTGCTCTCTAAGACCGTGGAGGAGGGGCCAACATACAAATCAATCCCACTCATCGAAAGTGAGAAAAATAATTTGTGTATCTTGGATCCATTCCAAAATGTAATGGGTTCTTAAGTGGCTAATGTTACACCCTTCCACCAGGTCACATGAAAATCAGGCTGGGGCTTTACCCGCTGGGTAACAGAGAAACCAACGAAAATATCAAAATATGACTTCTTTGGGGGAGGAAATTAGCAACATTAGCTACAGTTACAAGAATAAAGTAGACCTTAGTGATCAGTTTACTTCAATAGTCAAATAGATAAAAAGGCAGTAAGTACAAATGTCCATTAAACCATAAGTTGCGATCTTTTGTCAAGCTGCCCCGAGACAATTTGGCAAAAAAGAAGAAGAAATAATCCACAAAATAACAAAAAGCTATGTGTGTATGTTTTTGGCTTTCACTTTGAGAACACTATTAGCTTTGACCTAGTTCAGGACCTGTGGGAGTTTTCCACACCTGACCCGGTCAGCAGGCCAAAAAGGAGGAGATCCAAGTGGACTGAAACAAACATTTCAGCGTCAGCACAGAGAAAGAGAGCGAGGCAGCGAGCCTCCATCCGGTCCCCTGCTTCAGCACTGTTTGTATAGAGCCATTCATCTCCTTATTAGGATCAGTGCTGCGGCTCAAAGGAAGCAACAGGAACCCTCATTGTTACTGGTGTCTGTGTCAGAGGCTTTGAGGAGATGCCGAACACGAAGCTCTGCGCTATTTCTTTAAATATACACAGAGAGACAAGCACAGAGTGACAAAAACTGAAAAGGCGTCTTATTACCAAACAAGAACATCCAAGAGTTGTCTTGTAAACTTCAGTACACAGTTTGCCAAGCACAACTAAGTGGAGAGCACGGTACGGTTTGCTAAAAGGTATTTGAAAGCCAACGCCGTGCATCATAATCCATGCATTGGAGGTTCTGGCGGCTCTGTGTTCTGTTGGGCTGCCTCGTGAGACCGCAGCATGAAAACTGCAACCAGAGGGACATCAATCATGGCATGAATTATAAAGGAGTTTCTCATTATCGCTGCCAACATAAAAAACAAAAGAGAATCTAATCAACGCATGAGAGATTCCGTGAACGATAAGCGCGTGCAGAGTGAAACATTTTATTTTGGCCAGCAAGCTTTTAAAAAAACGCCGTCACCATTACAGAAAAGCGGATTTAAAAGGAACTATCAGAGAGCGAGCGGCTGATGCCAAAACAAAGAGTGGCCTCCGTTGCTGAGGAGTGGCTTTCCAACTGATGAATGCAGGTGGGTGGAGATGTGAGAACGTTGTGTAGGCTGAGATAACAACGTGATCACACGAGTGATCAAACACCGAGTACAAAGTCGTTCCAGGCAGGAGTGGGCCAACCCAAAAACACAACATCACATTTTCCTTCACATCCCTCTGCTGCCTCTGTTCTCGGCTGCTGACGAAAGGCACCGTAACGCCGCAGCAGCACCATCAGTGCAGAGAACACCTACTGTTTATTAATAAACAACCTTATTAATGAGATGACAGGACATTTATTGGCACGCCGAGATGCTCATGCAGCGAAGCACGCCGTTGATTCAGCCACGATGGATGCCTCAGTAAAGGGATCAAACCGGCGCTCGTGTAATTTGTAGACCGTTTAACACAAAGCTCATTGCTCCTGTTACTTTTGACTGTATTTTCAGTGTACCACTGTTTCATATTGCGTGCAGTTTTTTTAAGGATAGCGGTGTGGAGACCTGCTTTTAAGGGGCAGCTCATCACAGTGACAATCATATCTGCTTTTACCTCAACCAAGGAGAACAGGAGGAGGTCATGTGATTGGTGCTCTTTGTTTTATGTGTACAGTTCTAAGCAGGATAATTCACATATCTCTTCATGGATTTCGATGAAATTTTAGAAAATGTTGCCAACGTAGGATGAGAATAGGAGATACGATTTTGCGGCTCAACTGGGTGACCCAGGATTGGCAATGGTGATGTTTTGGTTTGGTATGACCATTATGTTTGTCAACGAGGGGCTTTGTGAGAAAATATTATGTGAATCATCCATCCAGCCTTTTCCTGTAACCGCTTTTCCTGTGTAGGTTCTCAGGGAGTGGCCTATCCCAGCTGACCTCAGGTGGAGGTAGAGTACACCTTTGACACGTTGCTTTTTCATGACTCACACTCACATCCACATTTTCCTTTCTGTGAGGCGTTTGCACGGTGAGCCGCTCGGTTTGCCTGGATTCTCTCCAAGGTCTCTGGTACTTCCTCCCTCGAAGGAAAAACTTGATATAGATGATAATATCGATTGGCAATGTGTATTAAAAAAGACCTCTTTAGTTTCTTGGCCGTCTTTCTGTTAAGTTTGAATATGCTTTTGCAAAAAGGCCTCAAACATACAGTATAGACATTCACAATATCAGAACAGCTACATTGGAGAAGAAGAAATGAGGTGGCATTTGTCTAAATAAAAGCAATAAAAGGAAGGGTAGGAAAGTCAAGGCGGTCAATATTTATTTAAATGTGAAGTTATGTGCAGAAAAGTCAGGTGTTTTTCAAAGAAAGGCTCCCACTAGTGAGTAAAACATGAACTATTAAAGTTAAATATGAAGTACATAAGATAGATCGCCTTTAGTTGAGTCAGATGCATCAAAATTTGGACTAAAATCAGACCAACGATGAGGACGTTGTGTCTGAAAAACGTTTTTTTTTTTCGTATAAAAGCTCCTCCTAGTGATATATTCGAGTTAACAATGATACAAACAAGATAGATCTCCTCAAATCGATTCATATTCATCAAAATTTTGACTAAATAAGACCAAGAGTTAAGAAATTATGGCACCGAAACATTTGGAGGTTTAGTGTTGGAAAAATAAAACTAACAATCCAAAAAATCAATCCAGTTCTTCCTCACACTAAGGACTTTGAGGGTATAAAGTTTAAAAATGATCCATGAGAGCATTTTTGAGTTATTGCCTCAACACGAAGGATCTGCGGACGCGACGATACACGGTTGAGGAGGTGGCGATTCCATAATATCCTCTACTTCAGCTGTGGTACATGGTTTGACCTGTGGAAGAAAGCCAGAGGACCCGGAGGATGACCCACTAGCTGTGAGCCAAGAGTCCGACACACTACGCCTCTTACTGCCTCACGCCATGTCAATAAGAGGCAGAGCAACCCTCGCCATACTAGGCTTCAAAATGTGTGCTAGGTTCTGTGTGCCGCTAGTTCTGTTCTGTAACCAGAACTTATTTCCGGACTAGAATTATGTTTTATATATCCTAATTTTTTCTATTACGAAGGAAATCAAATTCCTATTGTCGCATTCTAGTTCTGCTTCCTGCTCACATTGATGTTATGCAATTGAACCATGAGCAGCAAACAGGAAGTTACACCGCTAACGTGTCCACCGGACAGTTTGGACTATAATCATCCTGCATCATCATCATCATCATCAGCACATCAGGACCCCCGTAGGTTTATGCTGCCCTTTAATGCTTCTGATGTCCATGTGGGTTCACAACGACTAGGGTCGATTATGAAAATGAGACTGACTGGGCAGACGGAAAATCAACCACATGCCGGGGAAAGTGGATAACATGTCCAGACAGGACGAAAACAAGCTGTCATGTAGAGAATTATTACTGCGCTATGCAGTCGCACCGCTGTTAATGCGTGTGAAGTGATAAAGGACACAGAATGGAATACGGTAGAGTAGATTCAACAGTTCTGACCTTTATATGAGGGAGATCGTGTCTGCTGACGCACTTGTTTGTTGCCATGATTACCAAATGATTTGCATTAATATGTACTTGCTTCACTCAGATCCGATAGAAGGAGAATGTTTCATGAACAGATTTTTATGATTATGAACGATTTCTCCGTTTGGGCTCAGGAGGTAGAGCGGTCACACACCGAAGTGAAGGTCAGTGGTTCAATCTTCATCCCCTGAGTGATTGACCGCATGAATGATTTCTGCTCTTGATGCGCAAACGGCACCGCGGATGGCAGATGTTAAATCACTGAAATTGTTTCCTTTAACTTCATACCATAAAATGATCTGGGGGCTGATTCCACATCACCATATCTTGGCAATCTTGGGCCACGTGTTTTTTATTTCATGTAATCAATGGCAATTTCTGCATTAAACTATATCAATGAGCCATAATGTTATGACTACTTGCAGGCGGGTTGTCCTCAAAACCGACAGAAGTGTTGGAAGCATGGCCACGTTGACAAAAGCCAAATTACAGTGGCTAGACAATTGGGTCAGAACATCTTCAGAACTGCAGGCCTTGTTTAGTATTCCAATCTGCAGTGTTTAGAAAACTACCAAACTAGTCTAAGGAAGGACCTGTTGAAGAGGCAACACAGCACCATAAAGTTCCCAGTTCCCTGTAGAATGAGGCTTCCATTTGTCCATAAAGACACGATTTGCGCTGAAATGTGTAACTGTAATGCTCTGAAATATTTTCAGTCATAAGAATAAATGCTTTGGAAGGTCCAATTGGTTTGCATATCATAGCCTTTGGTTCACAGCTCAGTCAAGTACTTTTAATTTAATAGTCGATACATTGTGAATGTTAAGATGACACTTTATTTCTCATTTTACCAAATAGAGAATTGACACTGAATCATGACTTCCTCCTACCCATAAAGGTTTATGGGGTCCATCCATCCATGCGATTTCGAGTTTTGGTGCCAGCAGGCTAGGAATGATATTTCAGAAATCGCTTTCCCCAGCATTGGAAATATGTTTTGGGCCATCGGAAGTGACCGGAGAGACACATCCTTAAATACAAGTCTAAACTTCCAAAAAATACAATGTGATCCGATCACACAAATCAATTGCAAAGGTGGTCCAGGACGCTTTTCAGCATATATCTTCTGTAGCGTAAACATTAATGTGTCCTGATGGGTCTCTGACAAGGACATGACAGACGACTATGTCATCAGTCCTGCGCTGCTGATCAAGTTACAAGTTACTTTGTCTTGTCATTCTCAACAGTGGTAATTGTCCGTCCACGTATATTAGTTCTTTAAACGTCTTCAGGTTGTTGTGAAGCCCTGGTTAGCTAGCATAACAAATTGGGGCTTGACTGAAATAACTGGAAACTATGGGGTCTGCTTTTTTTTTTACCTTGTAAAGTAAAAGCTGAACAAATTCGGTCAGCTGGACACAGTTGGGGACGCATGATAGACACAGGTGTAAACGGCGATGTGTCTCGCTGTCCGCTTCTGATCCGATCCCCCAGAACGCATTTTAAAAACTAAGTGTAAACAGGGGTCTAGGATTCATCGATGCACATATGATCGAAGGCTGGCCTATTCTGTCTCAACAGAAGAGACACCGTAGCACAAATTGTTGAGAAGGTTCGTACCGGTTTTAAGAGAAAGGTTCCAGAACCAAAACTCTACTGATCAGCTGTTTTGACAGCAAAAAGGGGACTTGCACAATATTTGGTTCTAATGTAAAGACTGGATGTGGATCGGTGTACGTCGTAACCAGCAGAAGTTTAGGGAGAAATAGACATAATAGATGAATATATTTTGTCCGTTGGGATTATTGTGGTACAATCGCTCACCAATTTCTATGTTATAGTCTACAAGGTTACTGAATGAATAAGACAAAAGAAAATAAAAGAGACTTCATCTACATCCACCTTTAACTTTGATTCTTTTCAGTTCTGTTGACGCTGCCTTGCATGGATAGCAATGACAAACCACATTCTAGCTTCTAAGAAAACAGGGACGACCTGCGAAGACCTGTGACGTGTTTTCCAGAGTATCCGTAAAATGAAGTGTTGGTGAGGATTTGAAAAGATGTGTGTGTTTACGCCACATAGTCCAAAGCATCTGTGTTTGTGTGCGTGCAGTAAATACGGCTCTTCGCTTGACTGTAAACACGGCAACAACAAATTGGTGGTTGCAGCAGAGGCAGAAGGCATGAACCACGCAATAACCGTGCATGTGTCATGTCACATCCACAGATAATAACTGAGAAGCGTAAACGACACACACCGAGTGTGTACAGGGAGAGGAGTAATGACTGCCATTGTGCCTGAATCCTGCCTCGAACCTGTCTGACCAGTTTAGACAGGCCCAAAGGGACTGGGAGTAGTCTATGTACGTGTTCCTTCACAGACTACCGCAACAGACGAGGCTAACGCGACCCTCAGCAAGAACATCAGACAGGATCAGCATACTGTTATCCAAGGAGAAGACAGACGCCAAGGTGCTTCACTGCAAATCATATTTTTGTCTAATTAGCAGTTAAATATAAAGCAGAGGTCAGAGTGTGCCCACCTTCCTCACAGCAGCCGCATCTACAGCAATAAAGCATTTTTAATTACATTACAGTTACCATGGTGCCGTCAACCTCAGAATGTATATTCAGCCTGAGCAGCTTCCCCCGTCTTCTCCATGGTGTAGAAACTAATGTCTACAAATCATCGCCGGATTTTGCCCACACTGTAAAAATGTTGATGTAAATTTGCAGCGAAATCTGAGCAGGATTCATTTGTATTAATGTATATTGCATATATCCAGTACTACATATATCCAGTATGTATGCATATACTGTAAGATGACATGCAGGCCAGCTTCCAGGTCCAATCTGAGGGGTTTAATTGCTCGCAACAAAGTGAAAAAATAACGCTTGGTCAGTTAGCTTAATGCTAATAAACAATAGGAATTTCCATATACATGCTAACGGAATTAGCATTGACGGCACAACTATAATCAAACAATAAACAAGTTAGCAAAATTTGAAATGCAAACAGACCTTTTTGATTGGTTAGAGCCAAATTCTAATTCTCTTATACTAATTTGGTAACAGTTATTTATTTTGAAATATGAAATACAGTAAGAGTATGATCTTTATTTTGAAATATGAAATACAGTAAGAGTATGATCTTTATTTTAAGTGTTTAGTCTTTCACAAATGACAATGTATTTTGATACATAAATACTTATTTATTGGTTCGCAAATGGTAATTTAATTTCAAATTGTAAATGGACATTCATGTTGACCTAAGACAGAAGACGGTTAATCATTTGCAATAAACGGAGAAAGCGTTACACCTTTGTTTGACTAGTTTATTAATGAACCCGTACGTCACACCCTGTCCTGTGCCAACCACCATTGCCACCACCAAGTAAATTCTCAACCTGTGGGAAACACTGTGATGCCACTATTTACAAGAACATGATATAAAGTTTGCTGAACACAGCAATGCATCATGGGAATGAAGAAAAAAAAGTATGGTAAGATATTATTTGTAAATGGACCTGACATGCTTCAGCCTTTCAACAAATGGCTTCTGTCAGTAGATGGAATATGTCAAGCAAGAAATGAACATTGTGTGATGAAGCGGATGTGATGGATGCAGGAAGAGCCCAAAAAACAGAGCGAAAACCATGAGGGCCGAGTTATGACTGGGTCAGAGCATTTCAAGAACTGCAGGTCTTGTTTTGGTGGGAGGGACTAACACAATAAGAGACAGGTGGTTTTAATATTATGGCTGATTTATTCATTATATGTGATTTTATTTATTGATTTTTATTCAGTTGTGCTTCGATTCTTCACTATAGAGGTTGTGGATTAATTTAGTTTGTTTTGATTCCCCATTCGGTATTACCATGGTAACAAATATTCCTCCCAGGGTCCACAAAAAAGACAATAATAACAATAATAACCAAATCACAACGGCACAAAACGAGCATTTGTGGCAGTGAGTGAACCTGTGTCCTTGGACACAAGCTTTGTCGTTCTTCCTCAGAATGTCAGGAAATACTATTCCGTTATCCTTGTTAAAGACGTTTTTCATTTTTATATCAGTCATTTCTTCCGTTGCTATTATCAGTACTTGTAGTTTATAGCAATAATAATAATAATAATAATAATTATAAAACTGAATTGTATAGTACGTTTATAAATCAAGTTACAAAGTGATTTACCAACAATGTTTGGTATTTTTGTAGTTTAGTAGTTTAGTAGTTTGATGTGACCGGCAACTCACTCCGGACGATGTGGCGCCGGTTACATGCATGTGCCGTAAAGGCACATCAAGCATTAGCTTCTATGGCTCCAAACATCTCGTAGCCAAACCAGAAAACAATAGAAAACACAAATCTCACAATTTGTGACACCATTAACAACCCCGAGAACTTTGAACATAAAAAACTTTATCACACACTTCAAATTCTTCACCCCTAGGAACGTAGCAAGCTTCAATAAGGTAATGTTAGCAGAACGGCTAAAACTACCGTTAGCTCATAGCCAGCCACGAGACTTCTGTATGCATATATCTATGCTGTCATTTACGCTTTTAAGTCGTGAGGACAAAAGAAGCTACGACGGAGCGACCCCAAAAACATTCGGCAACTTAAATCAGACACTTCAAAATGAAATTATCCCAAGAAGCTAACGTTGGCAGAGCGGCTAAAGCTGGCGACAGCGTAGAGCGCTAAAGTCCTTGAAAAAAGCCAAAGTATAACATTTAATGGACTGAAAAAGACTTAAAAGGTTTTTATTTTGACTTTTATATGTCATACGATTGATTTAAAAAACGCACGGCGTGGAGGACAGAGGGTAAATTAATTTCAACAGAATACATACACAATGCCAACCAACTTTACTCCACTGTGATCAAAATAAGAGCAATTAAAAAACATTACTCATAATGGTTTTAACACTCTGGAATTGGCCAAAATCAGTATTGGCTGGTCAGACTATTATAAAAATCGATGATCGGCCAAGAAAATTGCAATCGGTGCACCTCTAGTATTTATGTATAGAAAAGTACTGTGATTCTAATATACAGTAATTAACTATGGAGAATAATACAGTACTTTGGAGTTGAATCTGCTGCCAGCTAATTACTGGAAATGTGTTTCTGTGCAGTAGCAGTAATCAGGCTATTGTCTAAGGGGGGGGTTATGTTTTTTCTGCAACTCTAATCTTTCCTAATCCTCTTCTAAGGTCTTGTTTTATGTGTTTTTCTAAATAGTTTGCTCAAATATGGACTTTGGTTCAGATGCTTTATTCCCTGAAATCAACAGCTTTCTGCAATCTGTGAGAGTGAGGCACGGCCTAATCTTCATCCGGGAAATGAGCACAGATCAACAGTGGAATTAGCCTTCCTCCACATCTGTCCAATCCAAAGACTCAAATTAATTGCCATGTGTGATTTGGCAAAAAACAAAAAACAAAAAAAACAATAGCTGCTGCACTGTTATTGTGGAAGAGGTCAGAATTACTCAAGAAATGGGTTTCTGCCAGGAAAACCACGATGAAGGCAGAGTTACCACGTATGCATTCGTATGCATTCTGCTTTACTGTGGTAAGCAAAAAAAAAGAAAAAGAAAAAAAAGAGCAGCATCATGGATATCGTTGCACCGGATCAAAGCCAGACAACAACATGATGAGTCTCATCCTCGAGGAGCAGGGGATTTGTTCAAAGGCGGCAGCGGTTGAGCTGCAGCGAGGGAGACGAGGGTAGGTATGCAAAGGAAGGGGAAATAGAAGAGAAAAAAAAATGGAGAACCTGCTGACTCACTGTAATCATCAGCCTGAGGCAATCAGAGCCGCTGCTCAGGGGTAAATCTCGCTGCCAACCCTTCAGCACGACAACGTGATGCTTCCCATCAACTGTGAAGTGCGATGTGACTGGAGGAGGGTAAATGTGTTATGAAAGGTGGAATAAATCCACCTCGCAACACGGAGGAGCGTCTCCTTCGCTCTGCTCTCATCTGAAAAGTGAAGTGATGCAATCTGAGGAAGGCAATTAATCGGCCAGAGCTGCGTGAGTAGAAACCAAAACTAAAAATAAAGACCTCTACTGAGAGACAGCCGTAGCGCTGAAGCCGACTTAAAGACATCCTCCAAGAGGAGGGGGGGTTCAAACCCGGCAAATAAGTGCAGCTGGGAATCACAAAATACTGAAGATAACCCGGAGAAACGATATGATGGACTCTGCGGGAACAAGATTTGGACAGGACTGCAGCGGATGCTAATTCAACTCCCATAAAACAAAAGAGCAGCGCCGGCGTGATTACGGTTACGGCGTGATTGCGGTTACGGCGTGATTCAGCTGCCGTGCTCCTCTGCCGACAAAGCTGATAAAAGAGCTTGTAAAACAAAGATTTAGAATAAAGATTAGTTTCTCCTTGCACATCAGGTGAGCGAACACAAAGCCGCAGAGCACCGCGACGCCGCTTTAGCTTCACCAGCCGAAAAATCAATATCACAGCTATCAAGTGTCGGCTATTAGCCGCACGGCGTGTAAACAATGTCGGGCATGCATAAACAAAAGTTGTGAGAGCATTCACGGCGATCAATAAAAAGATTACAGCGTAAAAGTTTCAGGTGGTCGGGGAGTGAACTGGGACTAATACATCAACAGTGACGTGTTGTAAACTGCAATGCAACCTGGGACAAAAAATAAATGATTGCAGCGCTTTAAGAGAGCAAAGCCCTTATTTACGGGAATGTGCAGAAAACAGCAGAGGATCATGGGAAGGTGAAAGGAAAGCTTGGGAACTGAAATTTGAAATGCAAACAGACCTTTTCAAACCGCTCAGCTTTTTTGGCACAGATTTTAAGAGATTTAGTGATAACGCCAATTCAAATGAGGAGAGGTCGCCCGTGTCCATCCATCCCTGGGGCTCGATGAGGGATGTGATCTACCCACATCTCCGTGTTTTGAGGCATATTAGGACGTGGTTTTGTGTAAACTCTCTTCATCCAGGTCATAATAATCTTTGAAAGTTCGGTGGAGCTGCGTTTGGACCTTTAATGATGTCCATGTCATTCTGCTGTGATAGAGGTTATGGACCATCCACATCAGATAGAGACAAATGGAGTTATTCCAGCGGTGGGGGCGTCAGTGTCCTTGAACTTTCAGGTGAATACATGTTGGGAGCCAGCTACAATAATCCTTGTCACGGTCTGTTCGTAATTTTAGTTTTTAGTGTTACTTTTTATCATTCAGTAGAGAGAGAGAGAGAGAGGGAGAGCGGGCGCCTGCCACCAGTTATTGGCAGATCCCTGCAGGCTACTTGTTCCGGTGGGAGGGTGACTGTGTGCATGTCAGTCAGATGGGAAGAGGCGTTATGCAAATACAGTCCAATTCATATTTGAGCGGTAGAGCTAGGCCACGCTAACAACAACGATAACAAGGTCATGGTCCCGAAAATCCCCTAATCCCCTTCGTTGTTCGAGCAATCCAAGTTATTGAACTCCTCAAACTGAATGTGAAGGTTCCACCGAAAACTGTAATTTTCGTTTAAAAATGAAAAAAGGCCCCCAAGTGAGTTAAACTTGATATATACAAGATAGATCTCCTTGATTTGATTCATGTGCACCAAATTTGGACAAAATCCAACTAACGGTTAGGAAGTTTTGTCCGGGAAACAGGGTTTTTTTTGTAAAATACCTCCCCCTAGTGTCTAAAACATACAAATAACATTTCCCCAAATAAATCCAATTCTTCCTCAAATGAAGGTCTATGTGGGTATAAAATTCAATGAGCTGTAATTAATTCTTGAGTTTGTTGCGTTAACAAGAAGGATCTGTAGTTCCATAATTTAGCCCCGAGTTTCCGGGATCATAATTAATGTCAAATTAACTCTATTTTTTTTAAAAATATAAATAAATAAATTAAATAGAATAAATAAATGCTGCATATTTTAAACAAATACAGTTACCATATCGTAAATATTCAATATGTGGGACTCACACTTATGTAGGCTATGTACATGGAAAATAATAATAACAATAATAATAATAATAGATACTACATAACCTCTCCAGACTCATATATTATTTTATTTTTCCTAATCACGGCCTATATTATGCTGTACATTTGTAATCTGTCATGTACCCATTTCCAACAACAACTGTAAAGGTTGACTAAGCCACTTGAAAATTGATGCTAAGATGCTAAAGCGTACAGGAATCATTGAATATGCCGCACAAAGGCTGAATGGGGCTGTGGATCTCGTGTTTTTGTATTTCCAGGTGATTAAAAATGGTAAAAATATGTATAAAAGTAACCCCACAGATGCATAAGAGAATGACCATCAACACAGAATGACCACTGCTAATGCAAATATCCCATTTATATCACATATATATGTGTGTTTTACAAGAAACGATGCATCACGGAGCAACTCGCTTGCCAGGAGCTCAGTAATGGAACCACCTGCAGCCTTCTAGAATATGAGTGGTGGGAAGATGCAGAATATTGTCAGCGTGTGTTTTTTCACAGGTAATAGTGTTGCAGACATTTTATGTTTGAGTTCAACACTATATGGTTGAACGCTCACGTTGTGTCAGCCAGCAAAGGATCATTTTAACTGGACGGCGTGCAGCCTGCAAGTGTCCGTAACCAATAATGTGTTTTAAACTTACAAAAATATAATGCCCAGAAACTGTATAAAATACAGTACTTTGCGAGTGAAGCTGTAGTCAGTTAAATTCAGTCAATTTACAATTCAATTTTTTACTGTACAGAAAAGTTAATACAATTTTTTTCCCGCTCCTCGAATATGAACCTAAAACCTAGAAGTTTATGGTTGAAAAAATCATCGTTTTAGCAGCACTTAAAGTTCAGTTACCCATCACATAGGTCACCTCTCAGTGGTGGTACCAGCTCTATAAACTCCTCCGGCTCTGGACAATCTTTTCTTCAGTCCGAGAAAATAAGTCTTCTATCACAAATTCCTAAATTCAGAAGTTTATTATCAACAAAACAACAAAGTAAGCCTCTGTTAATTGAAGATAGCCTTGTGTTTACTTAGTGGTAACAGGTAACATTTGTGTCACCTTTAGAATATCTTTATGTTGGAGCTGCTGCAACGACTAAATTTCTCCATTTAGGGATAAATAATGTTTCTATCCATCCATCCATCCATCCATCCATCCATCTATTTATCTATCCATCTAATGATTGATCTTCTATAGCTATCCATCCATCCATCTATCCATTCAGCCTTCCATCTATCTATCCAACCATCCATTCATCCCTCTATCTATCTATCATCCAACCATCTATCTATCCATCTAATTATTGATCTTCTGTATCTATCCATCCATCCATTTATCCATTCATCCAACCATCCATCCCCGTCTATTTATCTATCATCCAACCATTCATCTATCCATCTAATGATTGATCTTCTGTATCCATCCATCCATCCATCCATCTATATATCCATCCATACCTCTCTCACTCTATCCACCCATCCATCCATCCATCCATCCATCCATCCATTCATCCCTCTATTTATCTATCATCCAACCATCCATCTATCCATCTAATGATTGATCTTCTGTATCCATCCATCCATCCATCCATCTATATATCCATCCATACCTCTCTCACTCTATCCACCCATCCATCCATCCATCCATTTATCCATTCATCCATCCATCCATCCATCCATTCATCCCTCTATTTATCTATCATCCAACCATCCATCTATCCATCTAATGATTGATCTTCTGTATCCATCCATCCATCCATCCCTCTCTCACTCTATCCACCCATCCATCCATCCATCCATCCATCCATCCGTCTATCTATCCATTCATCCATCCATCATCCAAAGGGTATCTTCACTACAAAGCTGTTTTGGAGATGCTTTGGATTCATTCCACATGGATTATTGTTTAAAACATCAGGTTTATCCTCTATTGATGGCCATTTAAGTCTCATTCCCCACGAGGTGCTTTAGGAGGAGATGTAGATTTTCCCTACAGAGGTATACGTGTATGAGCGTGGTTCTCCGTCTAGAAGCCTGAGAGGTGGAGTTGGGTCAGCTCACCTGGTCCTGCGCCTCAACTGTTTAGCCCGGCGGCTCTCTCCCCAGGCTTCCACACTGTATTATTTTTTAAGAATCAGTTTATCTTAACTTGAAGTTACTTTCTGTTAAGAAAAATGAACTTGCTGTATTTTCGGGGTTGTTGGCTCTCCTGGAACTTGAAGTAACGTTTTCTTTCTTATATTTCAGGTTTAAACTGCTACTGTTTTTGTATTGCCTCTCTTTTGTGTCAACACAGTTTTGGAGAGTTGGTGGGTGTGTGTGGGGGGGTTAACCGCCACACCGCAGTTATGTTTATCGCAGCAATAAAAATATGACAGACTCTTCCTTTTGCAGACTAAAATCTGTCTGGCACTGCAAAACTGCCAGATCCTCATTCTGCATGCCGAGGCAGCTGCACAGGACTGGTCTAAAAAAACAAAATTGAATTCCAAACTACCAGAGGCTCCTTTGTTACGTGCATGTATCACTTCCTTTAAATCCCCCTGCATCTGGCGCAAACTTTAAATTGTGAAGAGGGGAAGTCGAAGCCAATTTGAGAGGAAACAAGTATCGGACCAATGCAAACACATTAATGCCATAAACAGTATAGACACCTCGTATGAGAACTGGAGCTGAACTGGATTCGGGTTAAGGTCAGGGAGAGGAATGTCTCCGTCACGGACATAATCATAGGATGATATGAACAAGTATAAAAAAATTTGTGTGTGTGTCCCAGCAAGCATGATGAAACTAACCACACTCACCAAATTACAAAAACACTGCGGGTTAAAGAACATTCAGCCGGGCCGACGCCACACACACACACACACACACACACACACACACACACACACACACACAAACACACACAAACACACATACGGCCTTTTGCTTGCTTGCATCACGAATGGCAACGTGAAGGTGACCTCAACGTAATCATCGAGCATTCCGCGTCTGTGGCAGCCACCTGAAACCATCCTCCTCTCTATCGCGCTGTTTCATCCAGGAGGAGGAACTAGCTGCCGCCTTGTTCCAACACAGAAGTCAATAAGAAATGGTTGAGTCGACTTGGCTGTGCCAGAATGATTGCCTCCAATGAGACTCGGAGGAGAGGCTGCTTCAGCCTCGCTGGATGCCTCATGCTCATTTCCATTGCAAATTGTGGCAGGCAACATGCTGGGCTGTGAAATCCCAGCAGCACCCTTCAGCATCTGAACTGGCACACAAACATGTACACACTAGGAAAGTAGCCACGGAAGGACGTGTAACGTTGTGTACACAAGACAAGACCCTTAAGTTATGACCCACCTACATTCACCTTAAACCGGCCACAATCATTCTTTGCACACGTCATTACTCTAATTTGGCACTAAATCTACCTCATTACTACTTGTTAACAGATTGCACCCATCACACGGACTCTAGTTTTAGCACACTTGTACTCTACAGTCATATTTATATATTCTTGGTGTTGCGTGTTTGTATATGTGGATTCCAAACTGCTGATGCAACGAGTGAATATTCCTTTTTCGGAACACCAAAGTCTGTCTGAGTCTACGTCTGATTCTAAAACACAATGCCTCAGAATCTCTGACTTTGATTCCCCTTTAATGTTCCCGTATGATAACAAAAATGAATGTCGGATCATGGTGAGCAAGCACCAGACAGGAAGTGCCTGTGCGCTGTTTCTGCAGATGTCAACAAGATTAAACATCGTTAGATCTTTTGAAGATTATTACAAATCTAATTTAAACCCGGCCTACGCTGTCGTCCCCTGCAGAACCGGTATAAAAATAAGAATCCCCAAGCAGTCTTACACAAGCAGTTCCTCTGATAATGTGAAGTTATGTCCAAACATGAACTATTAGAGTAAAATATCATGATAGATCTCCTCGATTCCATTCATATGCATCAAATGTGGACTAAATGGAAACTATGGTTTGGTAGTTATGTCCGGAAGAAAAGCTTTTTTTTTAACACCCCTTGCCTAGAGAGTAAAATTTTAACTATTATAGTAAAATATGATATATTTAAAATAGATATCCCCGTAGTTGATCCATTTTCAACAAATTTGGACGGAATGGGACCAACTGTTGAGAAATTATGGCAGGAAAACTTTTGTAGATACAGCTCACCCTAGTGCCTAAAATAAAGACCCCACATTTCCCAAAATCATTCCAGTTTCTCCTCAACCTAAAGTCTATGTGGTTAGAAAGTTTAAAAATGATCCATGAAATAGTTGAGTTATCGTGTTAACACAAAGGATCTGTGGCGGCGGACGAAGAGGCGGTGATGACGATTACATAACATCCCCGACTATTCTGGGATAAATATTCCCTGAACATTCTGGTAAAAATGCAGGATATGAAGCAATATTGGAATTCCAGTTACTTGCAAAGTAAGAAAATCCAAATAACTGTGTGTAAACAAGAGCTTGTTTGGGATTCCCAAAAAAAAAAACACACAAATTATCAAGAAAGACCAAAGGAGACTGTCCAGGTAAATAAACATCAACAGATTCAAAAACCGCTCACACATTAAACCAGACACTTTTAAGGCCTTAATTTCAGATGATTAATATTTTAAGAACCTGTGGAGACTCTGTGTCACTGAGATAACGGCCCCCTGTCAGTTAGGAGAGAGGCGAAGCATCAGGTGATAATCAGAGGGAAGCTGAGTGACACCTGAGTCTGACACAGCCGGTGAGGAGTGTGTTGCACGGAAACGACAGCGATGCGCTAAAGGAAGTCACCTGAGTCTGACAGTGAATGCAGCACCGGAAGAAAAAGTGTGACAAAGCATCATGAACCCAACGGTGCGGCAGCTGGGAACAGGCCTAAACACTGCAGGGGAACTGAGCCACTCCTGAGGTGACCAGCACAAACTCAAGGACACAACAGGAAGTCCCGACAATACGATATCAGAGTGATCCATATTTGGAGTCAAACAAGGAGCTTTTAAGGGAGAGCCCCTCGCTACTGGGAAATATCAGTCGGTGGTAATGTGGATAAAACCTGACATCAAATCAACCAAGTTTAAATATAAGTAAAAAATGGGAAAATAAGCAAATTGAGAACAAAGTTAAAGTTAAAGTACAAAGGCTTTATTTCCAGACACAAAGGTGATCAGTTCTACGCCCTGCTTGTTATAATGGATCTCCACAGTTAGATTGAGAGATTAGCTCTATATCCAAAAGCTTTTCCTGTCAGCATCTTACGACTGACCTGGAATCGATGCCTTTAAGGCCCCGACAAGGTTCCTGTGAGATTTCACTGAATTGTCTCCAATTCGACTACCTTTGGACGTTTTTCAGGCAGGTCCAACTAGGAGGAGACCCCAGAGTAGACCCAAAACTATGTACTGTACTATATATCTCATCTGGCCTGGGAACACCTCGGGATCTCCCAGTATGGGCTGGAGAGTGTTGCTGGAGAGAGGGACATATGGAATGCTTATCTTAAAAGTGATGGATGGATGGATGGATGGATGGATGGATGGATGGATGGATGGATGGACGGACGGATGGATGGATGGATGGATGGATTGATGGATCTCTGCAGTGCTTGAGGGATGAGGAAATGTATATGATCTATTTAACCTCATACTGTGAAAAATCACAGTACTTCATTAAAAAGACTAATTTATTGCAACACATCCAAGCGTCATCTTACTGGCTTACATGAAATAAAGATATAAAATGTACAGTGCAAAAAAATCTGAATGTCAGGAGAGTAAATAAAAAGCAATGTAAGCGAATGTAATCTCACTTTAATATATTTATCTTTGTCTCAGGAGAAGTTCCAGCTAATATTGAGCTAGATTTAACCTCAGATTATGGTATTGATGGTTAAAGTCAGCTCAGTTAAGAGATTAAAGATGCTCACTTTAAAGGTCCAGTGTGTGTTTTTTTTTGCTTCGAATTGAGATGATGATTCGCTTCACAATTTTACCCCTTCCGTTTACATCATGCTACGCGTTTGTTTTGACATAAGAAACTAAATTGCCCGTGTGTAACCCTGATAGGTGTATGTGGGCAATAAAGGTTTAACTCCCGGACGCTCGACGGCATCTCCTCAACGCAGCTACAATAGAGAAAACAATGGAGAATTAAAGAAGTACGAGAAACGATAGAAGTGCAGTGACCTGAAGTAGACAGATCTCAGTTTCAACAACGTGTAATGTCTTTAATGCAACTTCTTCCGACGTTTCGGCTATCGAGCCTTCATCTGAGCAAGAGGAGGATTCTGTACAGTTGGCCTATGATGTGACAAAGTGAAGACCAAACGATAAAAGGGTGAAGGTGATAGCTGAACAGGAAGCGCAATGAAATTGGCCTTTGAGGTTATAAGTATGGAATGATGAGAGCGAATGGGGAACCGACTGTAGTTTGACAGGAAGTGCTGTGCTAATGGTTCTGGTAGTGGTACCCTGGTACACTGGTACCCTAGTATGAGTTTAAGAGTGATAAGAAACTACCACTCCTGTTTCTACCTGTGCTACACGATGTTAGTTCTCAGCCCCCAAACGCTAGCTCGCTTAGCTTGTTGTCACCATGCACGTAACAACAAACTACAACTCCCACAACTCCCAATATCACACATACACAGACAGTACCCATAAGACATCTCTCTCTTAGGGAGCGGTCCGTCCTCACTGATCAGCTGTCACTCACCCGTCGAGATGAAAATAGAAAGACAGCAACAAACAATTCATTTTACTTTTCTTGTTCTTAGTTTGTATTTTGAGGTGAGGCATTTCTCCAGCTCTTCTTGGCTAGTTCGGCAAAAAAAAAAATGCAAGAAGCTCCCTCTAGAGCCAGTGTTTGGTTTGTCCGCTACAGACTACAGTCACGCTGGCCTCACTGGAGAAGAAGCTGCTTCCTCTTGAGATGTAAAGGGCTTTTTCTAAGCTAAAATTAAGAAAGGAACTTCTTATTTTCTGTTCATTATATTCAAAAAAAATCCAAATTCAGAATCTTTTGTGGTGGTCTGTAGCTCAAGAGGTTTAGCGGTCAAAAAGAGGCGGGTCAAATGCAAGGAACAATTCCACTATGTTGTAATGAGTTTAACTTGATCAATGTTTTAAGGAAAAGTCTATCTTCAATAACTGACTTTTGTATTGAACATAGCTTGCTTGCAATTTGGCATTTTTCTGTAGTTTGAAGGCCCATTACAGTCTTTCGGCGGCTGGATTTTGATGCTGCTTTTCAAAAAAAGCCATTTTTGTTTATCAATACAAGATAGTTTGTTCAGAAAGATTAACCTTTTCCTACTGTGGCTGTTTTTGCAGTGCAGAAAGAGTCCAAGCAAGACGAAGCCAACCTACACGGTGCTCTACGTGGGTTGTTCTTCATTAATACTGTAAGTAAATCCTGCACACTGATGAAGTCTGGGAGGCGAAAAGTGAGATTATTTCTATACATGGACGTGCCTGAGAATGAAAGAGAACCCAGGCAGAGAGCTGCTTCACCTCTGAAGCCTCCACATTCAGCCAGCAGCTGGAGTCTGCATTTCACACCACTGTTGTGTTATTACACTGTAAGTAACAAAAACGGAACAAAATCCATTAACTAGAGATTGGTTGTAGTTTGCTGTTGATAAGAGAGAGAGATAGTGTGTGTGTGTGTGTGTGTGTGTGTGTGTGTGTGTGTGTGTGTGTGTGTGTGTCTGTGCGTGTGTGTGTGTGTGTGTGTGTGTGTGTGTGTGTGTGTGTGTGTGTGTGTGTGTGTGTGTGTGTGTGTGTGTGAGTGCGTGCGTGTGTGTGAGTGTGTGTGTGCGTGTGTGTGCACATGTCACTGTGGCTGTTGCATAATTCTGGATGGGTGTGTTGGGAGAATACAGTGACCGAGCCAAATGCATATCCAGTTTGTCCTGACAGCACGAGACACAAAGTGAAACAACAACTCATCTGTGAGAGCAGAAGCAACTTTGTAGAACATGGAAAATCCTAAATGAGCCCCATGCTGCATCATGCGTAAAGTGACTGTCCGGGCGGCAGAGCAGCAGGAGGAGGATGGAGGATGGAGGGGGGCTCTAAGGGGGTCTAACTGCATGGTTCGCAGGTTGGATGTCATCTGTGACCGTCGGCGGGGACAAAACGTCGCAGCAACTTAGTCCTCCCTCATTCCCAGTGTAACAACCATTCCGCGGTGGAGCAAAGAAAACAAACAAAGTCCGCGCGCGCGCGCTATGAAATAATGTTGACAATCTGTGTCTTTAAGCGTTTCCACCGCAGCAGCACAAAGAATGGACCGCAGCCACGCAACCAGGGGCGAATTACGCGTTCGAACACACGGGGATGAGCTCCGGAGCCACATTCAACAAATCGTTAGATAAACCCAGCGACCACACTGGTGGGAGATGAAAATATAAAAACGCCTGAACACTTACCCTCCTGTCAGACGGACATCCAGAGGAGAATCATGGGTGAGGAGAACCAGGAGGTCAATCCCGCTCCAACCGCCGCTGCGTGTTTATTCCCAGGTTTAAGGAACAGGGAGTGCGTCGGTGTTCCGCCGGTGAAGATTCTAATGAGACGACGAGGAGGAGGAGGAGGAGGAGGAGGAGGAAGAGGGAAAGAGGGAGGGACACTGTCAGATGCAAGAGGGAGGTAGACACGCGCGCGTGCTCACAGTCAGGTTGTGTACAGGAGGAATGCGTAAAACCAAACAACGCTCCTGAGAAACGTACGTTAAAATCCTCCCCTCGCTGTCAACAAGTCCTCAAAATCTCCTCAAACACGCGGAAACCCGCCAACAAGATGACGTAACACAGCATCGTTTCCCCAGCAGCTGCATTCGTGCGCGTGACAGTCATTCGGTTGTCATCAAATGTGAGAGACGTATACAAGGGCAGGACAGATGTTGGCCACCCCAGCGGGGGAAGTGAGATTTCTTTAAATTGTTGTTTAAAATAATGTATGATTAATAAAATCAAATTTAAAAAAACTGTATATACATTTAAAATGCAAATATAGCAATTTCACCAGATTTTATTAGATTCTGTGTGTATGAGTTATATCAAGTAAAGTTCCTCTTCCTCTTAGGGTGGGGGGCTTTGTGATAAAGTTACTGAGCAGGGCCTCAAACCTCTGGGGCACCACAGGGGCTGGAAAAACAAAAGCCATCAGAATAATAATAATAATAATAATACATTTAATAGAGCTTTGGAAGCTGCAGGGAAACCCCCTAGATGGTTGAAACAGTCCAGGTTCATACAGTGAAACAGTTCAGGTTCATACAGTGAAACAGTCCAGGTTCATACAGTGAAACAGCCCAGGTTCATACAGTGAAAAAGTCCAGGTTCATACAGTGAAACAGTCCAGGTTCATACAGTGAAACAGTCCAGGATCATACAGTGAAACAGTCCAGGTTCATACAGTGTAACAGTCCAGGTTCATACAGTGTAACAGTCCAGGTTCATACAGTGTAACAGTCCAGGTTCATACAGTGAAACAGTCCAGGATCATACAGTGAAACAGTCCAGGTTCATACAGTGAAATAGTCCAGGTTCACACAGTGAAACAGTCCAGGTTCACACAGTGAAACAGTTCAGGTTCATACAGTGAAACAGTTCAGGTTCATACAGTGTAACAGTCCAGGTTCATACGCTGAAACAGTCCTGGTTCACCCAGTGAAACAGTCCAGGTTCAACCAATAAAAACAGTCCAGGTTCATACAGTGAAACAGTCCAGGTTCATACAGTGAAACAGTCCAGGTTCATATGATGAAACAGTCCAGGTTCATACAGTGAAACAGTCCAGGTTCATATGGTGAAACAGTCCAGGTTCACACAGTGAAACAGTCCAGGTTCACACAGTGAAACAGTTCAGGTTCATACAGTGTAACAGTCCAGGTTCATACGCTGAAACAGTCCTGGTTCACCCAGTGAAACAGTCCAGGTTCAACCAATAAAACAGTCCAGGTTCATTTGGTGAAACAGTCCAGGTTCATACAGTGAAACAGTCCAGGTTCATATGGTGAAACAGTCCAGGTTCACACAGTGAAACAGTTCAGATTCATACAGTGAAACATTTCAGGTTCATACAGTGAAACAGTCCAGGTTCATATGCTGAAACAGTCCTGGTTCAACCAATAAAACAGTCCAGGTTAATTTGGTGAAACAGTCCAGGTTCATACAGTGAAACAGTCCAGGTTCATATAATGAAACAGTCCAGGTTCATACGTTGAAAACAGTCCAGGTTTATCCAGTGAAACATTCCAGGTTCATACAGTAAAACAGTCCAGGTTCATACAGTGAAACAGTCCAGGTTCATACAGTGAAACAGTCCAGGTTCATACGGTAAAACATTCCAGTTTTATACAGTAAAACAGTCCAGGTTCATACAGTGACACAGTCCAGGTTGATACAGTAAAACAGTCCAGGTTCATACAGTGTAACAGTCCAGGTTCATACAGTGTAACAGTACAGGTTCATACAGTGAAACAGTCCAGGTTCATACGGTGAAATAGCCCAGGTTCATTTGGTGAAACAGTCCAGGTTCATACAGTAAAACATTCCAGTTTTATACAGTAAAACAGTCCAGATTCAACCAGTAAAACAGTCCAGTTTCATACAATGAAAAAGTCCAGGTTCATACAATGACACAGTCCAGGTTCATACAGTGAGACAGTCCAGGTTCATACAGTGTAACAGTCCAGTTTCATACAGTGAAAAACTCCAGGTTCATACAGTGACACAGTCCAGGTTCATACAGTGACAAAGTCCAGGTTCATACAGTGAAACAGTCCAGGTTCATACAGTGAAACAGTCCAGGTTCATACGTTGAAACAGTCCAGGTTTATCCAGTGAAACATTCAAGGTTCATACAGTGACACAGTCCAGGTTCATACAGTGACACAGTCCAGGTTCATACAGTGACACAGTCCAGGTTCATACAGTGAAACAGTCCAGTTTCATACAGTGAAACAGTCCAGGTTCATACGGGGAAACAGTCCAGGTTCATACAGTGAAACAGTCCAGGTTCATACAGTGACACAGTCCAGGTTCATACAGTGACACAGTCCAGGTTCATACAGTGACACAGTCCAGGTTCGTACAGTGACACAGTCCAGGTTCATACAGTGACACAGTCCAGGTTCATACAGTGACACAGTCCAGGTTCATACAGTGACACAGTCCAGGTTCATACAGTGACACAGTCCAGGGTCATACAGTGAAACAGTCTAGGTTCATACAGTGAAACAGTCTAGGTTCATACAGTGAAACAGTCTAGGTTCATACAGTGAAACAGTCTAGGTTCATATAGTTACTTTCTGGTGAAAGTCTGGGTTTATATTCAGTTGTTACATGCTTTAAATTGTAAATGTACACAATCATGTTCAGGAGATGTAATTTTGGGATATTCATTGACAAAGAAACAACCCAGAATGGATTTGGGTTTAAAAAGCAGCGGTGATACAGCTGAGAGCATAAAGCTTGAACAGAGGGAAGAATGTTTTAATTCGACTTACATCGACTACCTTCAGGCCACCGTAGGCATTGTGCTTTTTTAGCGGCTTGAAATGAGCCAAAAGTGGCATCTCAAAAAACCCAGCATGAGAAAAAGGCCAGAGGGATCCAGAGCGAAGAAAAAAATTCAAATGAGGGCAAATTCTTAAAAAACACAAAACATTTGGGAGCCTCTATTCTGGTGGAATGGATTGTCAGTGAGCATGTGTTCACTTTAGCCTCCCTTTCTGGTTCTGAATAAAATATTTAAAGCTCCGGCATGGCATCAGAGTGGCTGATGTTGTTTCTTGCGGTGTCGTCACGGTGCCACAGTCCCTTTGATTTCATCGCTTTTAATCCACCGCTGACAACACCGTCCCCTCCGCTCCTTCACCTCTGCATTCAGAGATGATGGGATGTATTAGCGCCCTGACCCACCCACTGCTGTAAACAAAAACTAACGCAGTGATGGGCTGCCCAATGTGCCTGCTTAATTAAAAGTGCATTACTATTATTATTATTATTATTATGAGAGGCAGGATATGATTCATCAGACATGAGGGGGTTGAGTTGCTGATTTGATTCATTACTGCCAGTTAGTTCCCTATAAGAGGAAGAAGATTGCCTCAACAGTTGTTCCACTGAAGAACAGATATGAAAATGACCCAATATACAAAATCTACAACAAGCTCATATACTGTCAGTACTCTGTAGTGTACTATAATTGTATTTTCATGAAGTATGTCTGGTACAAATGTAATCAGGACCAATTTATGATTTTTCTAGTTACACAAAATAATCTAAATCTATTTTGTTTTTAACTTACTGCCAGGACCTCTAGCCTATTTTGTGTTTTGTTTTGTCAGTCAGGTTCAAAGCCCTTCTTTATTTCCTCCACCAAGGAATAAGGTTACATTTTCAGCCCAATGCGTCTGTATGGTGATCTGTGAGTAAGATTATGGAATAACTACAGGACAGATTTGCATGACATTTTACCCAGAAGTAGGTTTTTTTGCATATCCTTGAGGTGATTGATGTTTCAGTGACCTTATGTGTTTTGCAGCATTTAATATAGAATTAATTAAGATTTAACAAATACCGTTACCGGTACTGTTATACAGCAGGGTACTGGCGCAGAATATAGATGGAAACAGATGATCGGGAACGGCCGAAATACAAAGAAAAATAAAATAATGAGCCATTTCGAGCCATAGTGGCGTCACAATGTGGCAGGGTGAGCTTTTCAAACTGTGTCCCTTTTTGACGCCTTTGTTCTTTTGATCGCTGTGATTTTCCTTTGGTGGGTGGAGTGTGCGGCTCAGTGTGCTGAACAGAGATGCTGAAGTGGAAGACGCAGGAGACAAGCGGCTGCAGATAATTAGAGAGATACTCTGAGAGTTTGTTGGAGTTGTCGGTAGATTTAGGGGCTGGCAATAAATCAGACAGTAAATGTAAATGGTAAAAGGACTGTTCTCATATAACGCATTTCTAGTGTGCTCCACCACTCAAAGCGCTTTTACAACACAAGTCAGCATTCACCCATTCACATAAACATTCATACAGTGATGATAGAGGCTGCCATGCAAGGCGACACATACTCATCATCAGCAGTAACCATTCACGCCATCATTTATTCACCAATGGAACAACCATTAGGAGCAAATTTGGGTTCAGTATCTTGCTCAAGGACATTTCGATATCGACCTGCAGATAAGTGGACAACCTTCCTGAACCCAGGGTAGTGGTCTGCTCGTCAGAGGTTTATGCTCTTTAAGTGCTTTTTCAAGTGTCTTCTTTGTCGGTACCTCATATATATTTTGTTTCATCCCCTTCCTTCTCCCCCTTTTTATTGAGGGGATTACTTCCTATTTTTCTGTTGAGTTATTTTCAATTAGCATCGTATCACTATATGCATGAAAAGGTACTTCCACTTCCACCATGTCAACCATGAAAGACCCTTTGTGTTAACGCGATAACTCAAACACTATGTCATGCATCATTTTCAAATTTAATATCCCAATGGACCTTGGTGCGAGGAATAACTGGGTTGATTTTGGGAATGATCGGTAATACATTTCCGACACAAGTGGGAGCTTTATCTCCAATTGCTTTCCAGCCATAATTTCTCAACGGTTGTTCTAATTAGTCCAAAATTAGTGCGTAACAATTGACTCGATGATGTCTACCTTGTATATATCATATTTTATTCTTACAATTCACGTTTTACTCAGCATTTTCATGAAAAACCAAACGTTTCTTGTGCAAAACAGGGGAGTGGGGGCTTTTCAGGGATATAACCTTGCTGTTGGGGAAGACAGCGAAGGCCTAGTTTCTTATTGATTATGTATACATCAGTCTGCCATAATATTGAAACCACCTGCCTGCCACCAACACCGGATTAACAACGGGAAAACCGTACCCAGGCTGCCAGGGTCCTTTTTTCAACTTATAATTATAGGTAAATAAGTGATTTATTCATGCCGTGAAATGCAAAATAACAAACTGTGTTTTGTACAAGAATCACAACACTCAATTTTTGTAAACAGCTCATCCGAGTCTCACCCTGAGGTGATCCATTGAGGGGTTCACACCATCCTCTTTTTCCTGATGTTGTGATATTTTGTGAGACTTTACTTTCCCTACACAGAAACTGATGAATAAAGGAATTTTAACTGCGTCCTCTGTGTCGGTGTATCAGCAGTAAGTGCTATCGTTTTCCTTTTTGGCAGTTTACCAGTTTAACTGGTGAACAGTTAATGAAAAGTGGTTCTTAACTACTGCTGAGAAGTTGCTCCCGGACCATAACTGGTAGACGGCTGCAATATGATTCTGAAAACAGCAAACAGTTTTTGGATAATTACTTTCGCTCTAATTACATTGAACTTGTAGTTCAATCACAGAAGATTAGGAATTTAAAAAAATGAATGATTTATTACAATTAAATGATGTGACATAATTGACTTGTTACAAAGTCTTTGGAGCTGAGACTGAGCACGAAATAGCCCCCCATGGAGTCTGGACACTCCTGGTGGCGGCCGATGACCCCGCTGAGGCGGAATAATGAAGACCCTGATGGATCTGCGAGGACTAGGCAGTGATGAGGAGGAGGAGGGCGTGTGAACCATCAGCATGAAGGGACTAGACGGATGGAGAGAGAGGAATCTAAAGACAGCAGATGATGATGATGATAGGCCAAGCATGTAGATGAGACACAGTGATTGAAATGATGAGGGTTACTGATTGAGTGCAGCCGATACCAATGCAGGATCCAGATTGAGGGGAAGGAAGTGATACTGAGAGTGGGGGAGGTGATGATGTAAGAGTGGTGAGAAGAACAGAGGCCCATGAATGTGAGGAGGTACCTAGGAGCCACCGGGTTGAACTTTAGATAGATCTCCATTCTGTGCCACGTTTCCTCACCCCTTTCATGGACTCACTCACTCACTCACTCACTCACCCTCACTCACGCTGGGGGCATCAGTTGTCATCACTACTCACCCGCTGAACTCAATTGGTCACCTCAGGAGAGAGCGACAACTTTCATCAAGTTGGTTTCGGAATTCAGAACCAAACCAGAACTCTGGGGACAGCGAGTAGACAAGGACATATTTGACATATTCCAAACACATTAGCTGGGATTTTGGAATGAAGCTGAAGCTGGACTATTCTTATCCCAAAAGGTGCGCAGCCACCCGACTCTGCTGTCTACTGAATCTGAGCCTTATTTTCCCACTACAGATGACCCAACTAGGTCAAGGGACTGGATCCATTTGTGACTATCCATGGCAAATTCTCTACATCAGTGCGGGAAGAGGAACTCCTCTAACTTGTAAATGACAGTTACTTGTTATGTTTCTTCTATTTCCAACAACAAATGTGAGTGAAGCAGGGTCTTCTGTTATGAATGCAATGCCAGCTAAGTTGTAGAACAGAGTGGACATTCGGAACACAGTGGATAATCTAATTGTAGGAAAACAAGCAAAGGGCTCCGTCTGATTCGGCGGCTTTGGTGAGTTACAAGGATAAATAGAAAAAGCACTCAGAGAGTGCAAACCTCCCGCCAACGCCGAAGCCCAACACCGAACCTACTGTGTTTCTTCTTCTCTCATTCTCTTTATTTTTTAGTCTCTGCTCCAAATCTCCTAGAATTTGAGCTGGGCCTATCGTTTGAGAGCGTACACAATATCTGTTTAAGATTTAGTCTTAAACAGACATTGTTGCGTCATTTCCTGCTCTCCCCAGTATAAAACATCAAAGGGACCAAAGCACATCAGTACCCGAGGTTTAGGAAAGATTCATGCAGATTTCTCCATTAATATCTGAGTTACGGCCAGCCTCTAAATCTACCGACAACTCCGACAAACTCTCTGAGTATCTCTCAAATGCTCTCTAGCCACTTGTGTCCTACAGAGCATTTGAGAGATAGTCGGAGACTTCATCAACAACAACAACAAGGTGGATTTGCATGAAATATTACAAAGCTGTAGTTTTGGGCATATCCTAGAGGTGATTGCATTTTTATGATGTGACTTAGGTTCAATTTCATTTAATTTAATTTTAAATGATAATCCATGTTCGGAGAAGAGACGTCACAATGTGGCATGAACACATGTTAACCGGAGAATCCAAACACAGTTTGCAGTTTGCAGTTATTTAGTTTTTCAAATGAAGATTATGACAATAAAAGAGATTAGGGAGACTTTGGTCAATTCCAGTAATTTGGCTCTCTTGTTATAATAGTTACAATAAAGTAATAAAAAAAATAATAAATCCATACTCGACCTGAAGTAGGAGATAAAACGTTGTGATGAATGATGTTCTACCCAGAGGTAGGTTTTGGCCGTTGGCGGAGGTTTTCTCTCTCTCTAGTCTTATTTTTGTTTGTTCAGGTTAAGATTTTCTTTACTCCAGGATATTTTCTATTCAAAATTGAATTCTTGCAACATCATATTTGTGTGTCCACAGAAAATCCCACTGCATGCTGAGGAATGCGGCACAAAAATAACACCATTGTTATTAGGTCTTATTTTATGGGCAGAATTGTTTACTAACAGTGAAAAAAAATGACATCTGCTTAATATATAGCAAATAAATGTTACTTGTTTTCATTACATTTTCTCATATACCAAAATCCATTTGAATGTAAACCTTTATATATATGTTTTCTTCAGGATGTGGCTCAATATGTAATTTAGTTATAGTTCATGCCTCTGCCCTTTCGTGGTGGCGCTATAACATACGGAAAACGTCTTCCGAGCATGAATGCCATTCCCGTCCATTATTAGCATCACACATCTAGTTTGCACGGTTGATACTGAATCAACAATGGTACTGTAACTGTAACCATAGGCCCCAGCATTCTTATACCACCGCTGACATTTTCTGGACAACAGTCCAGGTTCATATAATGAAACAGTCCAGGTTCATACGTTGAAAACAGTCCAGGTTTATCCAGTGAAACATTCCAGGTTCATACAGTAAAACAGTCCAGGTTCATACAGTGAAACAGTCCAGGTTCATACAGTGAAACAGTCCAGGTTCATACGGTAAAACATTCCAGTTTTATACAGTAAAACAGTCCAGGTTCATACAGTGACACAGTCCAGGTTGATACAGTAAAACAGTCCAGGTTCATACAGTGTAACAGTCCAGGTTCATACAGTGTAACAGTACAGGTTCATACAGTGAAACAGTCCAGGTTCATACGGTGAAATAGCCCAGGTTCATTTGGTGAAACAGTCCAGGTTCATACAGTAAAACATTCCAGTTTTATACAGTAAAACAGTCCAGATTCAACCAGTAAAACAGTCCAGTTTCATACAATGAAAAAGTCCAGGTTCATACAATGACACAGTCCAGGTTCATACAGTGAGACAGTCCAGGTTCATACAGTGTAACAGTCCAGTTTCATACAGTGAAAAACTCCAGGTTCATACAGTGACACAGTCCAGGTTCATACAGTGACAAAGTCCAGGTTCATACAGTGAAACAGTCCAGGTTCATACAGTGAAACAGTCCAGGTTCATACGTTGAAACAGTCCAGGTTTATCCAGTGAAACATTCAAGGTTCATACAGTGACACAGTCCAGGTTCATACAGTGACACAGTCCAGGTTCATACAGTGACACAGTCCAGGTTCATACAGTGAAACAGTCCAGTTTCATACAGTGAAACAGTCCAGGTTCATACGGGGAAACAGTCCAGGTTCATACAGTGAAACAGTCCAGGTTCATACAGTGACACAGTCCAGGTTCATACAGTGACACAGTCCAGGTTCATACAGTGACACAGTCCAGGTTCGTACAGTGACACAGTCCAGGTTCATACAGTGACACAGTCCAGGTTCATACAGTGACACAGTCCAGGTTCATACAGTGACACAGTCCAGGTTCATACAGTGACACAGTCCAGGGTCATACAGTGAAACAGTCTAGGTTCATACAGTGAAACAGTCTAGGTTCATACAGTGAAACAGTCTAGGTTCATACAGTGAAACAGTCTAGGTTCATATAGTTACTTTCTGGTGAAAGTCTGGGTTTATATTCAGTTGTTACATGCTTTAAATTGTAAATGTACACAATCATGTTCAGGAGATGTAATTTTGGGATATTCATTGACAAAGAAACAACCCAGAATGGATTTGGGTTTAAAAAGCAGCGGTGATACAGCTGAGAGCATAAAGCTTGAACAGAGGGAAGAATGTTTTAATTCGACTTACATCGACTACCTTCAGGCCACCGTAGGCATTGTGCTTTTTTAGCGGCTTGAAATGAGCCAAAAGTGGCATCTCAAAAAACCCCAGCATGAGAAAAAGGCCAGAGGGATCCAGAGCGAAGAAAAAAATTCAAATGAGGGCAAATTCTTAAAAAACACAAAACATTTGGGAGCCTCTATTCTGGTGGAATGGATTGTCAGTGAGCATGTGTTCACTTTAGCCTCCCTTTCTGGTTCTGAATAAAATATTTAAAGCTCCGGCATGGCATCAGAGTGGCTGATGTTGTTTCTTGCGGTGTCGTCACGGTGCCACAGTCCCTTTGATTTCATCGCTTTTAATCCACCGCTGACAACACCGTCCCCTCCGCTCCTTCACCTCTGCATTCAGAGATGATGGGATGTATTAGCGCCCTGACCCACCCACTGCTGTAAACAAAAACTAACGCAGTGATGGGCTGCCCAATGTGCCTGCTTAATTAAAAGTGCATTACTATTATTATTATTATTATTATGAGAGGCAGGATATGATTCATCAGACATGAGGGGGTTGAGTTGCTGATTTGATTCATTACTGCCAGTTAGTTCCCTATAAGAGGAAGAAGATTGCCTCAACAGTTGTTCCACTGAAGAACAGATATGAAAATGACCCAATATACAAAATCTACAACAAGCTCATATACTGTCAGTACTCTGTAGTGTACTATAATTGTATTTTCATGAAGTATGTCTGGTACAAATGTAATCAGGACCAATTTATGATTTTTCTAGTTACACAAAATAATCTAAATCTATTTTGTTTTTAACTTACTGCCAGGACCTCTAGCCTATTTTGTGTTTTGTTTTGTCAGTCAGGTTCAAAGCCCTTCTTTATTTCCTCCACCAAGGAATAAGGTTACATTTTCAGCCCAATGCGTCTGTATGGTGATCTGTGAGTAAGATTATGGAATAACTACAGGACAGATTTGCATGACATTTTACCCAGAAGTAGGTTTTTTTGCATATCCTTGAGGTGATTGATGTTTCAGTGACCTTATGTGTTTTGCAGCATTTAATATAGAATTAATTAAGATTTAACAAATACCGTTACCGGTACTGTTATACAGCAGGGTACTGGCGCAGAATATAGATGGAAACAGATGATCGGGAACGGCCGAAATACAAAGAAAAATAAAATAATGAGCCATTTCGAGCCATAGTGGCGTCACAATGTGGCAGGGTGAGCTTTTCAAACTGTGTCCCTTTTTGACGCCTTTGTTCTTTTGATCGCTGTGATTTTCCTTTGGTGGGTGGAGTGTGCGGCTCAGTGTGCTGAACAGAGATGCTGAAGTGGAAGACGCAGGAGACAAGCGGCTGCAGATAATTAGAGAGATACTCTGAGAGTTTGTTGGAGTTGTCGGTAGATTTAGGGGCTGGCAATAAATCAGACAGTAAATGTAAATGGTAAAAGGACTGTTCTCATATAACGCATTTCTAGTGTGCTCCACCACTCAAAGCGCTTTTACAACACAAGTCAGCATTCACCCATTCACATAAACATTCATACAGTGATGATAGAGGCTGCCATGCAAGGCGACACATACTCATCATCAGCAGTAACCATTCACGCCATCATTTATTCACCAATGGAACAACCATTAGGAGCAAATTTGGGTTCAGTATCTTGCTCAAGGACATTTCGATATCGACCTGCAGATAAGTGGACAACCTTCCTGAACCCAGGGTAGTGGTCTGCTCGTCAGAGGTTTATGCTCTTTAAGTGCTTTTTCAAGTGTCTTCTTTGTCGGTACCTCATATATATTTTGTTTCATCCCCTTCCTTCTCCCCCTTTTTATTGAGGGGATTACTTCCTATTTTTCTGTTGAGTTATTTTCAATTAGCATCGTATCACTATATGCATGAAAAGGTACTTCCACTTCCACCATGTCAACCATGAAAGACCCTTTGTGTTAACGCGATAACTCAAACACTATGTCATGCATCATTTTCAAATTTAATATCCCAATGGACCTTGGTGCGAGGAATAACTGGGTTGATTTTGGGAATGATCGGTAATACATTTCCGACACAAGTGGGAGCTTTATCTCCAATTGCTTTCCAGCCATAATTTCTCAACGGTTGTTCTAATTAGTCCAAAATTAGTGCGTAACAATTGACTCGATGATGTCTACCTTGTATATATCATATTTTATTCTTACAATTCACGTTTTACTCAGCATTTTCATGAAAAACCAAACGTTTCTTGTGCAAAACAGGGGAGTGGGGGCTTTTCAGGGATATAACCTTGCTGTTGGGGAAGACAGCGAAGGCCTAGTTTCTTATTGATTATGTATACATCAGTCTGCCATAATATTGAAACCACCTGCCTGCCACCAACACCGGATTAACAACGGGAAAACCGTACCCAGGCTGCCAGGGTCCTTTTTTCAACTTATAATTATAGGTAAATAAGTGATTTATTCATGCCGTGAAATGCAAAATAACAAACTGTGTTTTGTACAAGAATCACAACACTCCATTTTTGTAAACAGCTCATCCGAGTCTCACCCTGAGGTGATCCATTGAGGGGTTCACACCATCCTCTTTTTCCTGATGTTGTGATATTTTGTGAGACTTTACTTTCCCTACACAGAAACTGATGAATAAAGGAATTTTAACTGCGTCCTCTGTGTCGGTGTATCAGCAGTAAGTGCTATCGTTTTCCTTTTTGGCAGTTTACCAGTTTAACTGGTGAACAGTTAATGAAAAGTGGTTCTTAACTACTGCTGAGAAGTTGCTCCCGGACCATAACTGGTAGACGGCTGCAATATGATTCTGAAAACAGCAAACAGTTTTTGGATAATTACTTTCGCTCTAATTACATTGAACTTGTAGTTCAATCACAGAAGATTAGGAATTTAAAAAAATGAATGATTTATTACAATTAAATGATGTGACATAATTGACTTGTTACAAAGTCTTTGGAGCTGAGACTGAGCACGAAATAGCCCCCCATGGAGTCTGGACACTCCTGGTGGCGGCCGATGACCCCGCTGAGGCGGAATAATGAAGACCCTGATGGATCTGCGAGGACTAGGCAGTGATGAGGAGGAGGAGGGCGTGTGAACCATCAGCATGAAGGGACTAGACGGATGGAGAGAGAGGAATCTAAAGACAGCAGATGATGATGATGATAGGCCAAGCATGTAGATGAGACACAGTGATTGAAATGATGAGGGTTACTGATTGAGTGCAGCCGATACCAATGCAGGATCCAGATTGAGGGGAAGGAAGTGATACTGAGAGTGGGGGAGGTGATGATGTAAGAGTGGTGAGAAGAACAGAGGCCCATGAATGTGAGGAGGTACCTAGGAGCCACCGGGTTGAACTTTAGATAGATCTCCATTCTGTGCCACGTTTCCTCACCCCTTTCATGGACTCACTCACTCACTCACTCACTCACTCACTCACTCACGCTGGGGGCATCAGTTGTCATCACTACTCACCCGCTGAACTCAATTGGTCACCTCAGGAGAGAGCGACAACTTTCATCAAGTTGGTTTCGGAATTCAGAACCAAACCAGAACTCTGGGGACAGCGAGTAGACAAGGACATATTTGACATATTCCAAACACATTAGCTGGGATTTTGGAATGAAGCTGAAGCTGGACTATTCTTATCCCAAAAGGTGCGCAGCCACCCGACTCTGCTGTCTACTGAATCTGAGCCTTATTTTCCCACTACAGATGACCCAACTAGGTCAAGGGACTGGATCCATTTGTGACTATCCATGGCAAATTCTCTACATCAGTGCGGGAAGAGGAACTCCTCTAACTTGTAAATGACAGTTACTTGTTATGTTTCTTCTATTTCCAACAACAAATGTGAGTGAAGCAGGGTCTTCTGTTATGAATGCAATGCCAGCTAAGTTGTAGAACAGAGTGGACATTCGGAACACAGTGGATAATCTAATTGTAGGAAAACAAGCAAAGGGCTCCGTCTGATTCGGCGGCTTTGGTGAGTTACAAGGATAAATAGAAAAAGCACTCAGAGAGTGCAAACCTCCCGCCAACGCCGAAGCCCAACACCGAACCTACTGTGTTTCTTCTTCTCTCATTCTCTTTATTTTTTAGTCTCTGCTCCAAATCTCCTAGAATTTGAGCTGGGCCTATCGTTTGAGAGCGTACACAATATCTGTTTAAGATTTAGTCTTAAACAGACATTGTTGCGTCATTTCCTGCTCTCCCCAGTATAAAACATCAAAGGGACCAAAGCACATCAGTACCCGAGGTTTAGGAAAGATTCATGCAGATTTCTCCATTAATATCAGAGTTACGGCCAGCCTCTAAATCTACCGACAACTCCGACAAACTCTCTGAGTATCTCTCAAATGCTCTCTAGCCACTTGTGTCCTACAGAGCATTTGAGAGATAGTCGGAGACTTCATCAACAACAACAACAAGGTGGATTTGCATGAAATATTACAAAGCTGTAGTTTTGGGCATATCCTAGAGGTGATTGCATTTTTATGATGTGACTTAGGTTCAATTTCATTTAATTTAATTTTAAATGATAATCCATGTTCGGAGAAGAGACGTCACAATGTGGCATGAACACATGTTAACCGGAGAATCCAAACACAGTTTGCAGTTTGCAGTTATTTAGTTTTTCAAATGAAGATTATGACAATAAAAGAGATTAGGGAGACTTTGGTCAATTCCAGTAATTTGGCTCTCTTGTTATAATAGTTACAATAAAGTAATAAAAAAAATAATAAATCCATACTCGACCTGAAGTAGGAGATAAAACGTTGTGATGAATGATGTTCTACCCAGAGGTAGGTTTTGGCCGTTGGCGGAGGTTTTCTCTCTCTCTAGTCTTATTTTTGTTTGTTCAGGTTAAGATTTTCTTTACTCCAGGATATTTTCTATTCAAAATTGAATTCTTGCAACATCATATTTGTGTGTCCACAGAAAATCCCACTGCATGCTGAGGAATGCGGCACAAAAATAACACCATTGTTATTAGGTCTTATTTTATGGGCAGAATTGTTTACTAACAGTGAAAAAAAATGACATCTGCTTAATATATAGCAAATAAATGTTACTTGTTTTCATTACATTTTCTCATATACCAAAATCCATTTGAATGTAAACCTTTATATATATGTTTTCTTCAGGATGTGGCTCAATATGTAATTTAGTTATAGTTCATGCCTCTGCCCTTTCGTGGTGGCGCTATAACATACGGAAAACGTCTTCCGAGCATGAATGCCATTCCCGTCCATTATTAGCATCACACATCTAGTTTGCACGGTTGATACTGAATCAACAATGGTACTGTAACTGTAACCATAGGCCCCAGCATTCTTATACCACCGCTGACATTTTGGCATTTCTTTTCGGATATGAGGACATTTTTCCGTCAATTCTTATTATCCCCTGATTTTGTTGACAAATAAGAGGAAAAAAAGGGGGAGCTTTATTTCCAAAACATTTCAAGCCATAATTTCTCAACCGTTGGGTGAATATAGTCCATATTTGGTAGATATGAAATCATTAATAATTAACAATACTTTTTAATGTCATGTTTTACTCAAATCAATTACATAATTTCACATTTAATTTGAGCAGGTCAATCATGGGGATTGCTTGCACAACACAGGGGATCGGGGGCTTTTAAAGGAATATACATTTGTCTTCGAGACAAGTTGGACTAGTTTGTTCAGCTTCGTCCAACATGCTACAACTCATCTGTGTTATTGTATTGTTGCCCATCTCTGCTCCACATCATTGAGACTTTTCCTGGGTAGTAGTGTTGTAAGGCCAATCAGTCATTCCCATATCGCTGACATTACAAGAAAAGATGTTAACCCTGAAAACAGACCATGTATGCAGCCAGGAAATGAATAGAAAAAGGATTGACAAAGTCAACATCTTTGCAAAGATTTGATATTTGTAAGGGGAATTAGGAGAATGTGCTCGTATTCTGTATACGTCCAGATCCAGAGGTTTTTACACTTTATTGGTGAGAAGGACCTCTTGAGTTCATCAATAACACTTCTGCCTCAAGGACATATGGAACATTCAAGAATTCACAAACTATGTTTGCTTCACTTCTTTCTTCTGGTTATTTGTTAAAGCTAACAGATATGTTAGCACAATATACTGTTATATTAGCCATCAGAAAGGGAAAATACTTAAAGGTACAGTATGCAAGAATAGGCTACTTATACGCATGTTACCAGAGTAACCCTTAAGTGTCATTACGGAGTCTTCCTGTTATCTGGTTTTATCCTCGGAAAGTTTGCGTATAATTCAAAAACTTTATGATGGATCATTTTCATATTTTGTAGACCTTAGTGCGAGGAAGAAGTGGAGTATTTTTGAGAAACTTTATGTTGTTTATTTCTGACAATAAGGGGCGTTTGATCTCCAAAATTGTCAGGCCATATTTCTCAACCGTCAATCTGATAACGTCCAAATTGTGGTGCATATGAATTTAACAAAAGGAGATCTATTGGATATACATTCTGATATTATATATATATATATATATATATATATATATATATATATATATATATATATAGAGAGAGAGAGAGAGAGAGAGAGAGAGAGAGAGAGAGAGAGAGAGAGAGAGAGAGAGAGAGAGAGAGAGATATGATAATTACTTACTAGGGGGAGCTTTTTATGAAAAACACTTTTGTATGTTCATAATTCAAAAAATATTTCATGGATCATTTTCCAATTTTATACCTTATAGACCTTAGTACGAGGAAGAACTGGGTTGACTCTGGGAAAGTTTGGTTGTATTGTTCTGACACAAGGGGGAGCTTTATTTCTGAAAGCTCTTAGGCCATAATTTCGCAAAAACGATGGTCCCATTCAACCCAAATTTGTTGCGTATGTGTCTAGTCAAGGAAATCTATCTTGTATATATCGTGTTTTACTCTAATATTTTTGGATATCATTTTCTAACAATGGGTTCAATTTCATCCAATATGAATGGACTCGAGAAGATCTATCTCGTAAACATCTTATTTTAATCTAGTAGTTCCTATTTTACTAACTAGGGGGAGCTTTTTTAGACCCAAAACACTGTTTTTCAGGTTGTTGGTTTGCTTTTGTCCAATTTTGGTGCATTTCTTCATCTTTCTTGCACCAATTTCCCATTTTACTCACAAAGAAGGAGCTTTCTTGACAGACAAAAAAACTCTTCTGTTTCTGACATAACTTCATATTTAACTTTAGATGTTAAATCATTGGGGTTAATTATACAACAGAGGGGATGGAGTACTTTATCCTTGCTGTCGTGGACGACAGCATGCGGCTAGTTTGAGTGTGCAGGCACCAGGACTCAGAATGAAGCATTTCCGCAGGAGATGTGGAGATTTTTTCCCTGCTTTTATGGAGAGAAATCTCCATAAAAGCAGGGGAAAAAGCCACAAACACAGGAAATAAAAGCACAGAGTGCAGTAACATTGCATAAGAGTCAGACACTGAAAGGTAAATAATTTGAGCACAGAGTCCTCTGCTCCTCACATTAACTATCCAAACAGACTGTGTAAGCACACAGACGTGAGTCAGTGCTGCTTTGCTTCAGCCAGAAACTTTTCTCAACAGAACACTTCCTGGTTTGCAATGTGAGATTAGAAATGTAAAGATGTAGAAGTCACCCTCCCTGCTCCTCTAAAGCTCACAATTAATAGAGAACCTGTCAATAAGTTCTCTTTCCTCAAATGCTGTATAGTATATGTAGTAAAAAATATTCAATATACCATGAAGCTTTTATTTAGAATAACACCTCAAACCCTATGCATTGAGTTTTTATGTGATTTGAGTTATTTACATTATTGTCTACTCTAAATTACACATGTCCTGTTTTACTTTATGCAAAATGGACCAAACAAGGAATTGGCTTTATTCCAGATTGTGGACAGCTGCAATAGAGAGATAGTCTGTTTCTATTATATATATGTACTTCTGGATTTGGTCTGGATTTGTGCACCTGAGGTGTTTTCTTACATTATTGTATCCATTTTTGGATTTATAAATGTACATTTGAAAATCAGTCGCCTCTTATCGTCCCCTTTAAAAGACAAAATGAAGCATTTTGAATCGAAAGTTAGTTTGCATGGAAGAAAAAATGAAATAGACAATCATGGCTCTTGATAGCCGTAGCTAGGTCAGATAAGGCTAGATAATATGAGGCTTATAATATAATGCATTATAGATTATTCATCAGTAGATACATTTAACAGCTTCCTTATTTATAGCAATCATGCATAAGCAGTAAAAGCGACCGATGGATTGTTGTTCACACTTCTCTGGTTTTAGCTACTTCCTGTTGAGATCTTAATGGAGGAAGGAGCATATGAGTTTAATTTAAGGTTAAATCTGCATTTAGAAAGTCGTCACCGTCATCCAAACAGTTTTGGATTCGGTCTTGCCTGACACAGTTATTTTTCTGGATTCTGCCGCTGGGAAGATTTTAAATTTCATTTCAGGTAGCTTTTAATATCGGTGTTTGCGAACCACTAGCTGTTTACTTCTCATCGTTGGGCGTGGTTGGTGGATCTTCACACCTCGTGAAACATGATAGTGACATATAACCTTTCACCCAACGCTGCCGGCTCTGACGCCGTTTTCAGAAAAAGGACAAAGGTTTTGGGTTTCTGTGATAATTAGGACTACTCACACTCACAGAGCTGGAGGAGGTGATGTGATCGGTGCCACGTGGTTGTGCGCGCGTGTGTGTGTTTGTGTGTTTATATGAGTGTGTGTCACTAAAATTAACTAAATCAAGCATTTAACGGTTTAAACAGTTTCGATAACTTTGTGTGAAGGTGTTTTAATGATTAAATGTGATTAGATGTTGAGGCTATCTAACATGGCAGCGCTTCAAGTTCAAACTTCTCATCAGGAAAGAGAAAGTTTCTGTGACTCGATACTCAAGGACCAAACTCTCCAGACTTCATATGTCGGATAAAAGTTCTGGTGTGAAGACATGCACATAGATTCATACAGTAATAGTAAAGGGCAACTGCTAGCCTGTTGATAATAATGATCTAAAATTGGGTCCAATTATTATGTTATGTGTTTTTTTTTTGTTTTTTTTTAAAAAAGCTCCTGCTTTTGGGTTACATATGAACTATAACGGTAAATGATGTTTATAAAGATGGATCTCCTCGAGTTAATTTGTACACATCAGATTTGGATTAAATCAGAGTAACGGTCAGGAATTTGTGTAAAAAATAAAAAATAAAACTCCCCCTACTGCTCTAACTATGAACTATTAGAGCAAAACATAATGAAATTATGGCCGGAAAACTTTTCAAGATAAATCTCCCCCTAGCGATGGAAATATACAACCCACCTTTACCAAAATCATTTCAGTTCTTCCTCGCAATAAAGTCTATGTGGGTATAACATTATCAATTAAACAGTTTTTGTGTTATGGCGTTGACACGACGGATCTGCGGCGGTTTCGCCGACATGACTTTTCCATTATATCCCCGACATTTGAGGGATATTATTCGGCATTATTCACTCCTAGTGGCAACAGAAAATGTTCTGGGTTTTGTGTTCTCCAAATTGATTCTTTCCGCTGCGGTTAAAGTCTCTTATACGACATTTAAAAACCATGATGGAACTCCACTTATGTTAAATTGACTCCTTTCGTGATCAATTATTCAAAAGAAAACTGATTTTCATGCATAATTTTACGGGTTTGAACAAAAATAGAAACCGTAGGCATCGGGCGGAGAGTCACACCTGTCACTTGATGCTGTAGTATAAACTAGTTTTGTGTTTATGTTTTCAGGGAAGCAGGATTTCTCTGACTTCAGGCAGATTCCGATTCGGCAGCACAGCGGACGGCGAAACAGCCGAATTCACACAAATCTGGGTTCCACATCATCCGGTCGGCAGTCGGCTTCCTCTGCACATCTCGAGAGCGGATTGAAAATAAAGCTGATAGATAATCTATAGGGGAACTTTCAAACAGGGTATTTAGAATTCTACTGGCTTTTGCTATCAGTCGCAGGTTGATAATCAAAGACAAAGAGAAGAGTCCATGTGAGGCTCTGATGCCGCATGTGTTCTCCCACACTCTGCTTGTCATTATGTTTTTAAATAGGACAGGGCATCATGGTTATTTCATTCACTTCCACTCCCCTCACACCTCCACAGTTTTTTAGCCCAGGGTGGGAGAAAATGATAGGCAGGTAACCCACTACAGGAGACACGCATTCATACTGATGGGCACTGCAGCATCTTCAGCCTGAATAAATTAAATAGTATCAATCACAACCAATCAAAATCAGAATATTTTACTGATCCCAGGAGGAATTGCGTTCGCTACAGATTCTCCTTAAAAAAAAAAAACTATTTAAAGTGGAAGAGAACGTATAAATAAGGAATATAAAACATTATATATATAAAAAAATATATATGTATAACAAAATCATAATGATTTAGGGCTGTGAGAATGTATAATGACACAAGAATGTATATGTGCATTTGCACATGAAAGAATTGGACAATTATACAATTATATCAATTATACAATTGTAAATTATTAGATTATAAAGTGTTGCAGCTGATTAATAAGTAGAGTCCAAAACCTGGATTGGTGAATTTAAATTGTCTATAAAGGTTAAAAGTTTAAAGTGTGAAATCATACATACATATATATAAATATAATTAAAATGCAGTTAACTTTAAATATGCAGCAAAACTAAATGCATGGTTCTAATAATGACAGTCTTTAGCCATTTTAGGCGAATAAATCATCTATTTATGTATTCGGGTATTAGAGAGAGATCCGGCCAAACTTTGTCCATATTTATATCTATACTCATACAAAAAAAACATGCAGTATTTTACATTTTCACCAACATCGTAGGCAATACTCATGTGCAGTTGACAAAAGAATTACAATATGCTACTGGTCAGATGGAGGCGGTGAAGTAGTGCAGTAACCCATGCGTGATGCATATCAATGAGGAATAACCCGGGATGATTGCCAGTGGTCTGTGAGCCAATTCTCTTTCCACTGGACCTTAATGTAATCAAAGGAAAGAAAGGCATCGCTTGTCTCTATGGAGAAATTAAATACTTCCCGCATGATTTTGCAATGGGTTATTGTTTGAATATTCATCTATCCCGCTTTGAAACATTTTCCATTTGGCACGAAAATTCAAACTAGGCCGACGCTGTCGTCCGTCCGTACAAAATGAATGTGATGTAATCACACAGCATTTTCCCTCCCTGAAGTAAAATATGAATTATTACACTAAAATATGATCTATGCGTGACAGATCCCCACGAGTGGATTCATATACGTCAAATTCGGACTAAATCGGATCAGTGGTTGAGATATTATGGACCGAAAACCTTTGGAGATAAAGCTCCCCCTTGTGTCCGAATTATAGAACCAACTGTTCCTAAAATCAATCCAGTTCTTCCTCGCAACAACGTCTATGATGGTATTAAGTTTGCAAATGATCCATGGACTCGTTTTTGAAGTTAAGTCCAGAAAACAGTGTTTTTCGTTAAAAAAAACGTCCCCTTAGTGGGGTCCAATGTGACGTAAACAGGACAGATCCACTCGGAACTCCACTGCCCAGAATGATGACGATTCCACAACATTCCTGACTTTTCAGGCATATAATTATGTTATTAAAGTCAATAAAGCAAGTGTCCTTGTTCATATACATGTATACATAAATACCTTCATACACTTGAAATGATCAGGAAATGCTGTGACATCAAATCAAAGATGTATGATGGAGCCAATGCGAGACAAAAGGTGAGGGGTGTTCAGACTCAAGTCAACGTATCCCTCAACAACTACATACTGGACTTTGTAACCAACAGAACTCCCTCTGTCAGGTTAGAGGACCACACTTCCTCAGTCATCACCCTGAACACTGGAGTTCCTCATGGCTGTGAGCTAAGCCCTCTTCCCCACTCTTTCTTCAACCAATGAATGCACATCAGCACATGGTTCCAACACCATTATCATGTCTGCAGATGACACAATAGTTTGTCTACATGGAGGTGGTCCAGCACTTAGCTGCATGTTGCGCTGATAATAGCCTAGACCTCATCATTAGGAAGAGCCAAGAGATCATTGTGGACTCCACGAGGACCAAAGATCGGACTCACACACCCATATCATTGGGACGGAGGTGGAGTACATTTCCAGATTCAACAAACTGGGTTTAAAAAGCTCAAAAGATCTTTCCAGAGCTCCAAACACTAGATTCACGGTCAAAAGGGCTACTCTGGTGGTCTACTGGTTTCTCTTCTGCCAAAAAGTCCATTAAGACATACTTTTATTCAATATAGGAAAAAAATATGGCCAATTAAATCTAAGTATCTGAGCCATATCAGCAAGTTGGCCAAATCTGTTAGCTGGTTTTGAGTTTGTGGTCTAAAGGACCTAGGGAAGTCATAAAACATTAAAGTTACAACAAAAAAAAAGAAATTTAACTTTGTGCTTTAAGCTGGTTTATGTTGTATTATTCCAATCGATCAATCTGTTTCAACATTTTAATGACAATTCCTCCAATGCATATCAAAGTCGGTGAGAATAAAAGATTCTTTTCTTGGATCAATATTTAACAATTCATATATGTTTCCCTCTGGATTTATTTTTAGAAAACACTCATCACAAATACATTTTTACTGCAATGCAGGTGACACAGAATTATACCTATGTCATACACCAGATGACATTGAGGAGTTAACTACCTACAGGCTTTCCTAACTCACATAAAAACCTGGATTACTACAAGTTTCCTGCTGATAAACTCATACAAAACTGAAATTATTATTTAATAATTGATTCTAATAATAATAATTCTCCATAATTCATAAACTAACCAGCTGCCACTGATGTAAAGCAACAACAATAACAGCTATTATTCAATAATAGTAGGATAGGAATATGATGTGAGTATAATACAGTGACAGCTGGTAAGTTTAAAAGTTAGAAAGGATGGGGAGTTTTTTTTATAAGTAAAATTAAAGCTTATATAAACTACATGAGGCATTTATTCAAGATATACATGATCAAATACACATTTATAACTACAAATGGTAAGACTCTTTGACAACTTTAACCTGACAAACAAATGTAACCATTTTTTTGTAGTTTTGGTCTCAGCAAATGTGACTTTGTTTCCTTTTCCCAAGCTTGTTACCAAGTTTTTCAGTTCACGTTATCTTATTTTGAAGGAGTTGAGCAGAAGTTGTGTTTGCCCTTGTTCTGCTTTGTTGAGAAAATAAAGTACGAGCAGTCCTCCTCGTGTCTGTATTTCCTTTCCGTCTTGCATTCCCTCGTAAATCAAATTAACATTCATTCACTTAATAACACAATGTTATTATTTACTTTCTGGTGTTGCCGTGGCAACGCGTTCACGCTGGAGCGTCAGCTGCAAGTATGTCACACTCAGGCACCTCGTAGTGACAAAGTGGAAATGTGGAAATTCTCATTGGACGACCCAGCATTGTGTTCTGGTTGTTGATTGGTTAGGGAGAACGTCCTCTCTCGGAGCATCATTTCCTGTGTTTTGGCCAATAGCAGATCAGCATTTTTTTTTAAAAAGAAGCACATTGAAATAGATTAAACTGATCTAGTTGAGCCTGTGAAGTCTGTCCTCCTCTGCTCGACACTTCACACAGACCCCCTTTGCCCTGTAGGTGTCGCTGTTGAACCATTGTCTGAATTTCAAATATTTATTTTATTTCAAAAGAAGATATAAAAATATATATTTTATTAAATAATACTGATGTTTGGTAAAGGCTTATATGAACCAATTACTTTTTTAATCCTTTGATCTCCATGTTGCCTCTCAGAAACTTCCTCCCCCGCCTCCATGGACCGTGCTCCTCCGCTGTTCCTGTCTATCTTTTCTCCCCAGGTATCTAATCCATTTCTATCAGTCTTTTTCTCCTCTGTCTGTTTCTCATCCCAGACAGTCCAGGCAGGCTGCCACCCATCTGTAGTATTATACCATCTCACAGTATGGCCGACAACTTGCTCATGGGCGACTGTTATTTCTCTAGAGATGAAGAGTTTGGTCTACATCCATTCATTAAGAACGGGCCAAGAAAAAGAACATTTTCTCTTGACTGGCTATAATAATAATTCACTTGACACGTCATGAAATGTTACATTGTGGAATAAAAGGTGACGCTGAAAAAAAAAAATCAAACATCACACCCAGAAAAGACGTTATTATATTAATAATCAATAGATTTTCAACAATTTCTTCAATTATTTCTCAGATTTTCAGTGAATGTTTGTATTTCACGTCTTTCTTTCATCGGATTATTTATTCCATAATGTATTTTCTTTACTTATGTAATGTTGAACGGTGAAACAAGCCTGGGGCATTTAGTGAATTTTATCACTATGTCCTTATTTGTGCCTTCCAGCTTTTACGGCACCGTCTGTGGAAGCCAAAATACAGTGAAATGAAAAAAAAAAGTAAAAATATAAAACGTTTTGCTGCCTCAGGATGTTACCACATTTATTTCTCCATGAGGTAACATTTTATTTGCTTTTAATCAGGATTCTACAGTCCCCTGAAATCAAATGAGGCATATTTGATTTTATCTCTCTAAAAGCTTCCTTTCCTAATACCAGCTCCACTTCAGCGTTACCCATTCAGTTTTGCAAATACCCACACGAGAGCTGTGTTTTTTCAGCACATCACCTTGGAAAACATCCCATTTTAAAATGATTCTCATTGAAACATTTATCGCCCTGTCCATCTGTTTGTGTAAAACGGTCACATCCCATTCAATTTCCCCTGCCTGTGTGACAAAGTCTGCCTTGAAATGATAGAATGCGCCCGTTCAAGTGATTTACAGTGTTTTTGAAGAGACTCAGAGGAGAGCTGCAGGATCCTGTCTCTCTGTCTGATCCCCTTTTTTCCTGCTCTCCCCTGGAGCGATCTGTCAGCCAGGGCATGACTATTTCATTCCGTTCATTTGTTCCACAGTACCTGCCATCACAAAAGAACTTTTCTGCAGCCTGTAGAAGGTGATGTGGTGAAAATTCCAACGCAAAGGTTACACCTTTCAAGTGCAGGGGAAATATATATACTGGCACTGCAGGGTCAGTGCATTGTTTTTACCAGATAACGTGTGTTTGTTGGGTGTAGTTATGCTTCAATAGATATGAAGGGTTTTCAAGTATGCGTCAAAGATGGTGATTGCCAGACTTTGACAAAATAAGCGAACACTTCAAAACGAGCGATTTCTTCCAAAGGGATCCCTTGACTGTTAATAATAAAAACTCTTCACTGCAGATTCTCTGTTTTTCATAGATACATAACAATAAGAAACGCGCTTCAAAACATTTTCAAGCGCATTCTGAAATTCAGTGTATTTAATTTTTAAAGAAATCAACATTTATGCACGGCAGGTATTCACCGTTTTTTGCTCATTTATCCAGACACAAAGTTATGATTTCCTATTCATAGGATGGGCATTCATGAGGTATATGAACCTTTTGTCTTCCGTAGCATCGCCGTGTTTTTATTTGCGCAGTTTCAGGAGACTGTGTTCCAAACAGTGGACAGGGGAGATGATTGCAGATGACCGGCCAGCTCCCTCACAGCTGCCCACTGAACCAGTTGAGGCATCCTCAACCTCACAAACCCGTCCTTCAAGGAACAGCAACCAACTGACACTGACTTCCTCCGCTTTACAAAATGAGATAACTCAAATTTGCCTTCAAGATATGTCAGCAGAGGTTGTTTAAAACCATTGAATGTCCTGCTCAACTGTTTGGTCGAGCACATTTTGAGGCACGCTTTCTTATTTCAAAATGTAAGCCACTTGACTGAACCGGTTTATAATCTATCCCAGTGGCAGCATTTATATGCTAAAGAGTAAGGGGGCCAAGGATGGAGCCCTGGGGTCCATGCACAGCATGCAACATTTTTGGCATTAGATCTCTAAAACATTTCTTGAACCATGGAAAAATGAACAGTTTCATTCAGATACCTGGATATAAAGATATAATGTAAAGTGCATTATAAATTAAATGTATTATTATTATTATTATTTCATCCTGCCATGGGCCGCTCGTATAGAATTTATTTCTAAGAAGATACAACAATGCCTATACTTCATTCATAGACTAAGATTGTTTTGATCCGGTTGTCAAATTATCTTTTTGTTCTGTAGTTTACAGTAGTTTAACATCAGTGCCGTGTTGTAGTAGAGTTTTGCCTCGCTCAGCGGCCTGTCTGTAAAATTTATAACCAAATTATACAATCAAATACACTTTTGCACAAGGATTATAGGCCAAGCTGTCACACAGTCTTCTCAAAAAAACTCATAATAAGAGCTCGCTCACACCGTCTAAAAGTACTTCTCATGACTCCTTGCATATTTTTAATGGCACGTAACAATCTCTTCTTCCTCTCTTTTTCTTCTTGCATCACTTGCTATGCTAAATCACTCGGATGCTAAATACATTTCAATGTTCTCTGATCTTTAAGTCGTATCATTACATTCGTATTGTGTCATAACCAGGCGGCTGGTGAGTTTGAGTGAGCCAGTGTGTTGTGAGTGTTCTGCTTTGATGAGAAAATAATAATAATAATAATAATACATTTAATTTATAATGCACTTTACATTTGGATCAAATCTAAAGTACGAGCGGTTCTCCTTGTGTTACAATCACCTGGATGTTTTATTATTTTGTGATTCAATGCATGAGTTTGAGTCATAAGCCCTCTGCTACACACTCCCCTTCGATAGTTCCGTCCCCTTCCTTGTGGGCAGGCTTCTATCTGACCGCTAAGCTAACAAGCTAACGGCCAAAGCTTTACAAAGGAAATTTATTTGTAAGGCCGGAGTGAAATGTATTTGAAAGTAGTTGAGGATAATTTAATCTCTCCTTAGTACGTCCCAATAAAGCGTCTTACCGTGGTAGAAAATTGAAGAGGTAGTAAATATGGAAATTGAATGTCCATATTGTATAATGGATGTTCATTGGTTAGGGATGACGTCCACGCCTCAAGCCTCATTTCCTGCGTTTTGGCCGGTAGCAGAACAGCGTGAATAAAAGAAGTACATTGAAATACAAAAACCGACCCAGGAGATCTCTCTCGAGAACACACGCGAGACAATATCTAAGTTCGATAATAATTGGTCGACTGGTAAACAGCGCAAACACCACAGATACTACAAGTCCCAGAATGCACTGCGATAGCCGGCGCATCAACCAATAGCTCCAGTGTGAGCTCCCTACTCCTCTATCGTCAGATATCAGCATTTATCCAGTCACTCTAATTAACTTTAGGCTCATCATCAAAAATCCGTTTAATAGTTCATTAATAAGGTTATTAGTAAGTTGCACGTTTTAATTAACTTGCAGGGTGCGTTCAGGTCCTCCAGCCGTTCAACACGTGTCAGTGCTGCTGCGTTTAAAAAGATCAAGGGCTATTTGAAGTTCCCTTTTTGTTGATATTATTATTTAAAAACTATTGATTAAAAATAGGTTGATTTTAGATGGAACTTGTCGATGCCGCTGAATAAAAACGTCTTCATTGGAAATGATTCCGCGAAACCCTGCCGATAGAGAGGGAGACATAGAAACTATGCTGATCTATCTTGAATATTATGTATAATTTGACTATTTTCAATTCCCTTCGTTTCTTCAGAATTCTATAAAATGTGTAAATAAAATAAGAATAAATTGTCTTATTACCTCAGATGGCACCAGCCCTACATGAGTGCTGCTCGGCCCTCCATCTTCTTATTTTGGGCCCCCTCCGTGATTGAGTTGGTCGCCCCTGCTGGAGACGAAGATCATGAAGTCGGTCCTCCTCTGCTCTCCATTTCACACCAGATAGTTTTCATTACTTTCAGGGAGAGTATGTTTTAAGGTGAAACTCTAAGTTTTCTGAATTTACAATTTGTATATTACTCTCCTTTACTTTCGATTCTCCCGTCCCAGCTTCCCCATAAAAGCGTCTGCCTATTGCCCACCCTCCCCAGACTGCCATAGCGACTCTCGTCTCCTCCCTGGATTCCCCTCGGCCCGTGGATCACTTTCATTATGTTTCTCTCTGACGATTGCTCCCAGGTCCGCTGTTCACCTTCAAGAACTATGTTTTCAAACAAAATATCCATTGGGACTGTGTTTGTCTGCTTTTACACAAAACACTACACATTACAAAAACTTAAAGGTAGCTTCCTGAAGTAAGCCGCAGCTTTTTGCTGTCATGTCATACGTGACTGTGAGGAATCTGGTTTGAGGAAATTACAAATAAATTAGATTCAGTCTTTCATAGACTGTCATACATTTTTAACCCTTGTAAAAAATGATCAAAAACTTAATTTAAATATATTAAATGAAATGTCACACTTCATTAAATCTACGATTACAAGGGAAAAACATTTTCCCAGATAACTACAAGGATTTATCATACGATAACTTCCATCGTTTAAACCCATAGCGTCGGAGGTCTTGGCGAGATTAAACCTGACCCCTTTATAAACTATGTTACATTATGTTTCACATAAAACATGTTTGTCTCTGTTTTCAGTGCAACGCCAGCTATTAACCTTTTAAATGTCTCTATATTGTAAAAAAAACAAAACTATTTTTATCTATTGGTTCATTTATTTTTCTTAATTAATATATCATTTCTTTGCATATTTTTATTTCCTTGAGGCGTTAATTAATTTAATATCTTAGACACTTTTTTGCGGTCGAGCAAGTTTTTAAGACACTGAATGAAATATAATTTTATATTTTGTGCAAACAGTCCGTTCTACTTTCATTATCAAGAGAAATCTCTTCAAAGTTTTTGTAGAGTCTTTTGCCTTTTTTATGTTTGCTTCTTTTTAATAAGGCCTCACATTCTTTAATATGCAAAAATAAAAACCTACTGATCAGATAGGACATTCTCAAAAGCCATGGAAAATGTCTCCTCCTCAGACATGTGGCGTCCCCCAGGGCTCCATCCTTGGCCCCTTACTCTTCAGTATGCACATGCTGCCACTGGGTCACATGATAAACAGGTTCAGTCAGGTGGAATACACATTCAGCTGAGAAAATAGAGACTCAAAATGTTTGCAGCCAAACAGTGGAACAGGACATCAGAAGGTTAAACATACTGAGATCAAAACAGTTTTAGTGAGGGTTAAGAATCATGTTGGTGATTCCAGACTCCAGAGGGTGAATCAAAACTTAACTGCAATTATGATGAACATCTCCAACATCAGACACCGTTTACTCACATAAGTATGAAAAGTGGGTCACCTATTCAGTTATTTGTCATACTATAAATATTTACCGATAAATATCTGTGTTTAAATGACGTACGGATAGAGCTGAGAGAGAGAGAGAGAGAGAGAGAGAGGAGAGAGAGAGAGAGAGAGAGAGAGAGAGAGAGAGGAGAGAGAGAGAGAGAGAGAGAGAGAGAGAGAGAGAGAGAGAGAGAGAGAGAGAGAGAGAGAGAGACCCATTGATTATTTGACTCGTAATTAATGACATAATCACCCTTATATTCAAATTAATTAATGGTTTGGGACATTTATGCCGTCTCACAGTAGCTACGATCCAAAGCTTTTGTTATATTAAAAGAGTGCACCACTGAAGAGATCAAGATCAGCCAAACCTGACACCTTCATTAATCATAATTCAGCTCGACCACCAACAGTTCTGGGAAAGACTCGGGTTCAGTATCTGTGCCCGGATCCACTTCAGAATTAAAACCAATCTTGTTCATTGGCACAAAATCTAACCCTAGATAAAAACTCTTCCTCCAACTCTCATTGTTGGGTGTAACAGAACTCAATGTTTGGACTGTTTAATAAAAATAAGCAGAAATGGCAGATCCTCACTAACTGCAACAAAAAATTAGTGTATGCTATTCCAATGTAGAAAAACTTTCAAATAAATTTACCTAATGAAGAAGTTATGAAAATCACACTAATAAATCCTTCTTGACAAAATCAAAGTTATTCAATTAATGGAATTACAGAAAGTGATAAAATACTGTAGAAAATCTCATTAACCAACTATCTACTGTATAAAAGCACAATAACCAATATAATACTGTAGAAAAACGATGGTAAACAGTTATGTACTGTAAAGAAAAAAATCAGAAATTAAAGATAAATGTCCACATACTGTCGAAAATCACGTTGACCGATAATATACTGCAGAGAATTACAGTGAATAATCATGTACCGTAGAAAATCCCCGGGGACTGGTACCACGCTGTTGAAAACTACAGTAAATGTTCATATATTTCACAGAATCACTGTGACCTACATTATTCTGTAGATGATTACGGTAACTTACTACTGACTGTAGAAAATCACAATAACCTTTTGTATGCATCACCAACCATAGAACAGCACCAATATATGCCACAGTCACTGATATACTGTAGATAATTATAGTAAATTATCACATTATGTAGATAATCACAATGATTGATATTATAATTTATAAAATTACAGTAATTTACCATTTCTAAAGTTAAATTATCTTACAAAGGTAAGATGTTTTTGTGCTTTTTTAAAATGCATATCATTCCATGACTTATATAAAGGTTGATGAACTGCTCATTGTATATAAACATATATATATATATATATATATATATAACAGTATATAGATATATATATGTGAATGTATTTGTATGTACACATATAGAAATCTACATATATGTATATATATTTTTATTTATATATGTATATATACGTGTATGTATTCATACATATATGTATATACATACAGTATATAGTTGTATATATGCATGTATGTATTTGTATTTATACTTGTGGAAGTATACATATATGTATATATATTTATTTATATATATATATATATATATATATATAAACATATATATATTCATAACATATGTACATAAATGTACACATATCTATATATGTGTATATGTGTATATATATATATATGTGTGTGTGTGTATGATGTATATTTTTATCTAAGTATATATGTATGTATGGACATATATATAAATATATAATTTATATATAATATATAAATAATGTTTATCCAAACATGTCCATAAAATGTCTTATCATATAATAAGTCTTAATTTTTAGTCAACTTTAAAATATGTGTATGTATGTATGTATGTATGTATGTATGTATATATATATGTATGTATATATACATTTATTTTTAGTCACCTTTAAAATATATGTATGTTTGAGCTGCGGTAACGACTTAATTTTCCCCATTTGGGGATTTATAAAGTTTTATCTATCTATCTAATGTCATTATATATATATATATATATTTATCTACACTACAAACAATCCATATGAATCCTAGTTTGGACCAGAGATGAATTTATACATGTGCTACTGAGCATGAAAGCTTCTGCACACAAGACGCACCGGTTCTGCCTCCCACTGTGCATCAAATCGGTTTTGCAGATTTCAAGGACCATTGAACTTTCCAACATCTGATAAACAGAGGAGACAGCTTTAGAAACCCGGTACGGAGAAACGCGTCCCTGTGCTGCTCCGCTGGGCTCCTGCAGCAGCCTCCGTCTCTGTGGGAGCAGGAAACAAGCAGTCAAACATGTTTACCGACTCCTGAGTTGTCACATGTCACTCGGTCTCATGCTCTTCAACGTCACTCCTCCCGAGAACTCTTCATCGCGCTGACGCAGATGTTCAAACCGGGGCTGTACTCATATTAGAATGAGTTCTAGCATTGCATTGTGGGAGCAGATGCATTTGCTAATGCAGCCCTCTATGGAAATAGTTTGACAGCTTGCAGTGTTTTGGACATAGAGGGAGGACTAACAGTGTGTGGAGTGGAGGGCATGGATGGATGCCCAGGACTCACAGCTGCATGGCGCTGGGGCACAGACAGCCCTTCTCTCCGGGGCACATTGCTCCTTTTATGCCCAACACACTGATCCATTGATCTGAGGCTGTCTGGTCTCTGCTGCCCCAACACGGATCGGGTCAGCACAGGACTCCAGCGGGGCTCCAGTGAACACAATATCTGACAACATCTCACTCGCAAACATTCATGGGCTTTTGACGCGTGTAACTGGGGAAGAGAAATTTTTCAAAGATCTTCCCTGCAAACTACAAAACACTTGCGTTTGTGTGAGGCATAATAACGATGCATCTTTGACAGGCCGTCATAAATCAGTTTGATCCAAGCATGAATATTCAGTTTGGAAAATCTGAAATTTTGATATAAAGTCAGAGAAAATGAACCAAGAGAATTTGGAAAACAAGCATTATTATATCACAGCCATGGTTTACACAGCTTGTGACAGGTCAAATAAATATAGTTGAGGTTTCATGGGGAGTCTTGCCCTGCTCCACCTCTGTGATGGCAGCGGATGTAGTAACAGAGGTGAACCTGGCATCTGTAGGAATGCAAGGCAGAATAGCATGACAGGGGTTTAAATGGTGTTAGGGCATAATATCTGTGCGAAGCGCAGACATTTAAAAAAAGGAGCTAAGCAGCGACTTAATCCTGAGCTTAAGCGCGATCCAGCACATACGCATGATGTCACACTGGATATGCTGCTGGGTTGAACTTCATTCGACTTTTGCTCTTGCTCACTAGCTCTCTATTTAACCGTCTGGAGTCTGAGGCCCTGATGCAATAAAACGCTTTAAATAATCTTCAGCACGACGATGTTAAAATAGTTTGATTAAAGTTCCAACCTTTCGAACACGACACGTTTTCAGTAGCGCTCTTTCTTCCCGCTGTGGGCGAAGCAGCGCGCCGCTGAAGGAGTTCCTCAGAGCTCCCGCAGTCTCGTGTAGGCGGTGAGAGGTGTTGTCCAGGATGGATGTCAGCTTCTTAACACCCTCCTCTCACCTACCTCCTCCACAGAGTCCAGCGGTCCTTGTTGAGTCTCTTCCTGTCCTACTCTGTGCTTCCTCCACCCATGATCTAAGGATCCAGAGGTGTTCCACCATGTTTTTGTTGATCGTAAACAAGCAAGGCATAATAGAGAAATACGTCTATATATTGCCCTGGAGACATTCCCACTGAAGTGTCTCACTGGCTAGTCCTGAATCTATAAATCCTTATATGGTGATGACCCCCCCCCCCCCCCCCCCCCCCCCCCCCCCCTCCCTGGCACAACACAATGGATCTGAGGTGGTCGCAGCATAGACGATTCCAAAATATCTCCAACTTTTCGGGGATATAATAAGAAAAAAAATCTCATCTAACCCTGACCAACTCTCCTCGTTCTTTAGGAATCTTTTCCTCTCCAAGTGTTCTTTTTGATATTCACTGAACCTCTCCGTCGGGCTAATGCGCTGACCAATTTACAACCTTAGTGGGAGGAATCGTGTCAACACAAGGCCGAGGCTGTGGTATGGTTCAGGAAAGCAACTTCTCTAATCCTGACCGTTTGCTCTGCCGGCTTTGCTCTTCCTTGGTGCCTGTGTGTGTGTGTGTGTGTGTGTGTGTGTGTGTGTGTGTGTGTGTGTGTGTGTGTGTGTTCGTGTGTGTGTGTGTGTGTGTGTGTGTGTGTTCGTGTGTGTTCGTGTGTGTGTGTGTGTGTGTGTGTGTGTGTGATTGCAGTCAGTGAGCCTGATTTCACCTGTCAGAAACTGAAATCACGTTTTGAATTCATGCAGTGACTTTGCATTTTCTCTGAAAGCATCAAACTGAGATAGAATCACATCTAGTTATTATGAATTAGGAAAGCGCTGCCAGGAGAAAAACACGCCCAGGAAATTTATCTTTAGTTTATGATAGTAAGTAGAGCAAGTCATAAAATATTAACTGACCCGGATGGAGCGAGAGTCTATGCAAGGCAGAGCGACATTCACTTAAAATATTCATCCCAAGTCTTGCATCGCTCTATTTTAATCCACGTCTGGTGTCCTCCATTCTCATACTTGTGTTTGATGTACTGTTTCAATCCTCTGTGGTTTCGGCTTTTATTCCTCTACTATTTATGCATTACAGTGTTTTTTTCTTCTGTGTTTATACTGTGATGCACTGTGAGATGATGATGTAATTGACTTATTTTTATTTATTTTTAATTAATAAATTTAATTTAAATTATTTTATTTATTATTATTATTATTATTATCATTATTGTTAATATTATTATTATTTATTTATTTATTTGTATTTATTCATTTTTTATCATTTTTTATTTATTTAATATTATTAGTTATTATTATTATTATTATTAATATTATTATTATTATGTTATAATAAAATGGAAACACCTTCACGGTTTCCTCCAACTAATAGGATTTAAACTAAAATATGATATATCTGCAGAATGGATTGCCTTGAAATTAGGAACCAACATTAATAATGCCCAAAGGCAGAACTTAATGATGTTCTCAGTTTGAAAGTTTCACTTTCCTTCTGAAGTTACTCAACATCTAAGAGACTGACTGGAAGAAACGTTTGCAAAGATTCCCCGAGAGCTGGACGGGGTCAATGGTCCCCAGTGGACGGTAACTTCACTCTAAGTAAAGTATTTACTCAAGTGCTGTCCTTAGGTGCTAATGTAGGACAGTTACTTCACTTAATTAATTAAAACTTCTACTCTACAACAATTCAGAGTAAAATACTTTATACTCATCTGTCTGTAGTTACTTAGTTATCAATCTTATATCATCCTTCAACCACTTCCTGTCCAGTGGAAACCCTCTTTACCCCCGACTCTAACCATCTACAACGTTTGTGATTAATTGAAGGATTCATTGTATCTTTATGGGTTGAGAAATTCTTCTTTAATGAATTATGTAAAATAACTCATTAATTATGTGGAAAATGTCCCAAAGCTGAAAACAGGCTGAGCTGGATAAAAATGTGACGTTTGACGTGGTTCTTACAGGTAAGTGATGTCATTACGCTTCGATGATCGTACACATTCACCTACTCAGCAGCATAAAGTAGTTAGATTACTCCGACCATTTACACTTACACATTAATGCAGCAGGGGTATTAAAAAATGATAATGACTATAATAATAAAACACAGAGAGAAACCATTTAACTGCACAGTTAGTGATTGATTAAAATTTGATATTTTATGCAGATGGGATGAGCTGGAAAGTGTTGCTGGGGAGAATGATATCTGGAACACTCTTCTTCGCCTGCTGCTGCTACCTGGTCCCGGATAAGCGGAATAAAATGTAATAAATGGACGGGATACTATCACTAAAGTAAGATTAGGAACAGTGTACTCAAGTAAACAATCTAAATACTTCATTCACCGATATTGATGACTTTTGATTTCATTTAATTAAGACTTTAAGTCGGTTCAGTTTATGATACTTCAGGTTCATGGTGCTTATAAATTTAACATTTAAACTTTGTTTTGGCGCAAATGTGCACATGTTAGCGTTGATAAACTATGATTATGAGGATGGTAAATATTATATATAATATATATAATATCTGCTGCGCTGAAGCATGCCGAGGACAAGACATCGTTTTATCAGAATAAACCCGTCTCATCAGGTGCCTTCATTAATTGGGACGCGAGCTGACTCCGTCCGCCGAGAAGAACTCTTTGAAACAAACAGGAAATGAAAGTTAGGATGAAGGAACGCGGCTTCAAACAGTCTCTGATGCAGCAGTGAGCAGACCCTCTTCCAGAAAAGCCACATTTATTCATTTTCAAATAGCCCGTTTGGGGTCTCCTGGAGTTTCGACATTAAAGGGATAATCATGAGCAAGCTGTGTGCAGTTTGCGGATCCCCCCGCTGTGTGATTTCAGGATACCGTTTGAATTAATTTTCTCGTTGCCATTTGGACTCAATGCTTTAAAAGGTCACCATGGGAGTGAGACTGGAAACCGCTCATTGAAGCTTTTCCCCTTTGAGCTATTAGATACTCGCATGAATTAAATGAAACGTTATCTCAGGACTGGCTTGACGACCACATATTTTTACATGTTATGCCCAGAAAATCACAAGTTAATTAATGATTGCAGAAGTCCACTTGGAGGGCGTTCACCTATTTTACATGTGGGTTTCTTTTTCACTGATGTTTTGAAACATATTTTATAATAATTAGGAACCCTTTGGTTCTTTGCAATACCACAACATACATCACAAAAGAAACATCAGTGATTGTCCTTTACAACATCTAACAAGAACATGCAGCCACATGAATAAAACCAAACTGTCTTTGAAATTTTAAATTGGTTCGCATATTTTATCAGAACTGGTTCGATATCATTTATTTTTTGTTCAATTGGATTGAAACTTCCTTCAAAGCATCAACTAGAAAAAATACTAAGAGAGAAAAACCTAAATGTATGCATTAAGGTTTGCTAATTAATTAACCAAAACATGTATGCATTAATGTCTGAGTTCTTGCCAGCCTCTAAATGTACCGACAACTTCATCAAACTCTCTGAGTATCTTTTAGATATTCTGTAGCCGTTTTCCACTTCAGCGCCTCTTTCAGCCCACTGAGCACTCAGCTCCATACCCAACTGAACATCAAAGGAATCAGAGGAACTTCTGAAACTGAGCCCCAAAGCTCCACCCCAAAGAAACATCAAAGGGATCAAAGGATCAAAGACAGCAATAGCTACATTGTGACATCACTTCTCCAAAAGGCTTATTCTTTTATTTTATTTTAAAAGGTGCGAAACACGTAACATCACCAAAACTTAATCACCTTTAGCATTTGCCAATATCTGTCCTGTAGTTTTTCCATTATCCTACTCACAAACAAACAGACAAACAAACAAACAGACAAAGGCACAGGAGTGAAAAAACAACCTCTTTGTTGGAGGTGACATATAAGCTGAAACGTTGCACTTCACGGTTTAAAAATAAAAGATAAAGCTGTATCAGGAACATAAATGGGTCGACACAGTTTCAAAATGAGGGTGACGTGACAAGGAAAACACTATTAACCTTTTCAAAGATTTTTGAGGTCGTCCAACTATTTTTTTGTGGCTTTCGTTGACATTGTTGGACCGGGCTTTATCTGGCATTTCTATTAAATACTTTTTTCAGAAAGGATGCGAGGTGACTTTTATTAAATGGGACTGTTTGGCCTTGGTGGAGTTATGTGCTCTACGTACGTACGTAGCTTCCTAGTTGTCATTTACTGTTGATGGCAAAGGTGGCAAAAACACCTTCTGAGCTCAGGCAGAAGGTGTTAGTTGCTAATTTTTTTTTTTTCGAAAAAGCTCTGGTGAAATAAGGTTTGGATTTTATAGCTTTACTGAAGTAAATCCAAAAAACGGACAGGATGTGAAATGTACTCCAAGTATAAAATAAAAAGGGTAACCCCTTTTAAGGGTTTTATATCGTATATGTGAAGTTATGGCCGAAGAAATAGTGTTTTCTAAAAAGTAGCTCCTGCTAGTGAGTAAAATATGAACTATTAGAGTAAAATATGATATATTTGGGATATATCCCTTCCAGTCAATTCATAAGCACCAAAGTTGGACTAAGTCGGCTTCATGAAACCTCCTCAGGCTGAGCCCGGCCAATAGACGCTATCCGACGAGCTTCTCCCCGGGTCTGGCTCCAGAAGGGTGCCCCCAGTCAAGGTGTCACACTTCCTTGGTGTCTATTCATTGGGGTCTTCAAATCACGCTTAGTCTGACCTCCACACAGACCACATTGTCATGCATGACCCGACTGGGACAACATAGCCCACTTTAAGGTAGCACTTCTTTCAGGGTCCAAAGGAGATAATTGAGGTGGTTCAGGCTCCTTATCAGGAAGCCTGGCCTCCGGGAAGCCCGGCTCGTCTAACTTGGAAGATAACCTGCGGCTGGAGATCCAGGACTCTCTGGAGGTTCTACACATCTCATCTGGCTTGGGAGCACTTCTGGATCCCTGGATTTTAGCTTATGGGCTGAACCGAGCCCTTGTGTCTGGGCTGTTTGTTCCTCCTTGTGTTTTAAATAAAGAAAAACTGTTTTCTGCTGTCGTGAAATGATTGGCAGGAGGACCTTGACACTCTTTCAAACCGTAAGGAAAGAGTGATGGATCTGCTGGCGGTGTGACCACAGGGAGCCGAGGCCCTCTGAATCCCCCCCATTATTTGACTGCCAGAACATTTCTAACGACTCTTCCCTCGGTTTACTTCTCTGATAGAGAGTTCAAGGAAGAGAAAAAAGGCTGCAGAATAGCTGCGTTCTAAGGTCATGTGACACGGCTGTTTCAATATTTGTCAAAGGTGTAACTGTCAATATTTCCTTATCAAACCCCAGAAAGTATTTGCTCCTGGTTTGGCTGAAGATTGCAGCAGAAACACCAAACCACCATGATTAACTCCACCGTCTACAATCATTTGTTAAGTAATGTGAACAAAGTGATTCAGCTGAAAGCAAGAGTATTTTGGATATATTTTAAAACTGTAAAGAATATTTTTTACAGTTTCCTACAACTATTTTTTGACAATATTTCTAGAACATTTTGAGAAATATTTTCGAAATACTTCTATTTTCTGAAAATATTTTATACAGTTTTATATCCAGTATAAACTCCATCCCATATTATTTAGGATATTTGAATTCACTACTAGCTGCTTTCCCTCCAGTTGTGCTCAGAAGAATAAAATTCAACATTTTTATGATAGGATGTGTTTGAATATTGGCCCAGTCATTCACATTAATAATATTTCTTTTATATTTAAATGGACAATGTGATTATTTTTTATCTATACCTTTCTATTTTTCTCTAATATATTTTGAACTATCATTTTACTGTGAGAGCATAAATTAACTTAAAGGCAGAAAACAAATGTACTGAAACCAAAAGTGTTCCAAATTGGGAAGAGAAACAATAAATGCTGATACAATTGTAAAAATTAATACAAAATGTGTACTATATCTGATTCTGTAATGCATCAAAACTGCTGCATCTTGATAGAATACTGATGTCTTACTTCCTACAGCCTCTAGGGGGCAGGAGAGCACCACTATTAAATGTTTAAATACTCGCGCTGTAAAGCTGATTAAGTTGAGGCTTATGTGAAATAAATACACCGTAATTTAAAAATAAATGCTGATTTATTATTTGTATATGTATAAAAAATTGATTTACAATGAAATAGTTTATTATTGTGTTAAAATGTTATAAAATTATTGAGAGTAGATTACTGCATTTATTGATTCAAAATTGGAGATTTTGCCACTAAAGTGTTTTAAGTATCCCTGAATTTACTATTTGAAAGAGTGCTTACATAACTTGCAAAAAGTTCAGTTTAACTAAATCATTTTTATGAACATAAAAGAAGGTTGAATGCTGCGGATTCACTATATTTTTGAATTGTATAAAAATACTATGTAAATATTTGCATTACCTAATTCCAAATAATAAATTTGAGCATGAAAATTCAAGGTCTCAAAGTTTGAATTATCTTTGAAATGATCATTTTAAGCAGCAGTTACCTTATTTGCAAACAAGTCTATATTACTCAATAAGGACAAGTTTATTCTGCACAAAGGACAAACAAACCTAAAAAGTTACTGGCTCTCAACATTTTCAAGTTAGGAAAAATTCTGAACACATTTTAAGTTTTCAAACCCTACTACTCATTTTAATTAATTAATTTGAACAATTGGGTTTACAGTGAGAACCAAATAAAGCACGTATGACATGTTTAATAATTACAGTAGTTATTGAATATAACAGGTAATGCAATGATTACGAAAGTTCAGAGTCTTAATAATAATATACAACACAGTGTCCGTTTACAAACTATTTGCTTTTTTTATGACAGAATAATTAAAAGAGTTAGATTAAAATGCCAACATTGAATTGTAGAGATCAATTAAATTCAAAACCCATAATTAAAATATGGGTAATTCAGTGTGGATGTGGATGATCAGATAAAGTCACTGGAGTATCTCTGCTGTGGGTGTGGTTTGGGTGTGGGCGTGGCTATATGTGTGGGGGTGTGGTTTGGGAGTGGATGCTGCAGTGTAAGCTCCTCCTTCAACCACACTTCCGTCTCGGCCTCTTCAATCTCCTCTACCGTCTCCATGGAACATTTGATTTGCTCCTTTTTGCGTCATGGCCATTACTGACTAATCCCTTCTTTTGTGCCGGCAATTTTATAAAAGCGGAAACTTTAAGGCTTGTGTTGATGTGTATAATAGCAAATCAGCCACTCCAGAGGATGTAAGTGAGTCACTGGGAGGAATTATGGCTCCACTGTGGAGGTAGGAGGAGGAGGATGAGTCATCTTCAAACTTCAACGAGAAACCAGCAGAAGAAAAAAGGCTTTTGGGGGGGGGGATTCTTATTGAGGCGGTCGTAATTTATGCATTAACTGGTTGGACCAGGCGCCACCTGGTGGACACGTCTGTAACTCGCTGAATGAAATGATGAAAAATAAAGAAAATAACGTAAATACTATTCTTGGCATTATAGAAAGAAAAATAAATTATTATTTGTGTGAAGGAAATATTGTTTTCCTATTTTTAATTGATTCATGAATAAAAGGGTTAGGACAAAGGTCGGGCATACATCTGAGAATATTTCCTAAACAAGGCCTGACAGCAAGGTTATATCCCCTGAAAGCCCCCAATCCTCTGCGTTGTACAAGCATTCCCCCTGATTGAACTCCTAAAATGTGAAGTCCTGTCCCTACTTCTGCTAACGAATAAAAGATGTACTATTTCTAATTATGTACTATTGGAATAAAAGATGTACTATTACAGTATAATATGAACTATTTTAGTACAATATGTACTATTAGAGGAAAATATGAACTATCAGAGTAAAACGTGAACAATTAGAGTAAAATATGTACTATTAAAGTAAAATATGAACAAGTAGAGTAAAATATGTACTTTTAAAGTAAAACATGAACAATTAGAGTAAAATATGTACTATTAAAGTAAAATATGAACAAGTAGAGTAAAATATGTACTATTAAAGTAAAACATGAACAATTAGAGTAAAATATGTACTATTAGAGTATAATATGTACTATTAGAGTATAATATGAACTATTGTAGTACAATATGTACTATTAGAGTAAAATATGAACTATTAGAGTAAAATATTTACTATTAAAGTAAAATATGAACTATTTGAGTAATATATGTACTATTAGAGTAAAATATGTACTATTAGAGTAAAATATGAAACCATTAGAGTACAATATGAACTATTAGAGTAAACTATGAAACTATTAGAGTATAATATGTACTATGAGAGTAAAACATGAAAAATTAGAGTAAAATATGAAACTATTAGAGTAAAATATTTACTATTAAAGTAAAATATGAACTATTAGAGTAAAATATGTACTATTAGAGTATAATATGAACTATTGTAGTACAATATGTACTATTAGAAAGAAATATGAACTATTAGAGTAAAATATTTACTATTAAAGTAAAATATGAACAATTTGAGTAATATATGTACTATTAGAGTATAATATGAACTATTGTAGTACAATATGAACTATTGTAGTACAATATGTACTATTAGAGTAAAATATGAACTATTAGAGTAAAATATGTACTATTAGAGTAAAATATGAACTATTAGAGTAAAATATGTACTATTAGAGTAAAATATGTACTATTAAAGAAAACTGTGAGCTATTCGAGAAAAATATGTACTTTTAGTATAAAATATGAACTATTAAAGTAAAGTATGTACTTTAAGTGTAAAATATGATATATTGGAGTAAAATATGAACTATTGGAGTAAAATATGTACTTTTTGAGTAAAATATGTACTATTGGAGTAAAATATCAACTATTAGACTAAAATGTGTACTATTAAAGTAAACTATGATATATTGGAGTAAAATATGTACTATTAGAGAAAAATATTTACTATTGGAGTAAAATATGAACTTTTAGACTAAAATAATAACTATTGGAGTAAAATATGAACTATAAGAGTAAACTATAAACTATAAAAGTAAAATATGTACAATTGGAATAAAATATTAACTATTAGAGTAAAATATGTAGTATTAGAGTAAAATATGAACAATTGGAGTAAAATATGAAACGATTAGAGTAAATTACGTACTATTGGAGTAAAATATGTACTATTAGAGTAAAATATATAATACTAAAGTAAAATATGAACAATTAGAGAAAAATAAGTACTATTAGAGTAAACTATGTACTATTGGAGTAAAATATGAACTATTAGACTAAAATTTGTACTATTAAAGTAAACTATGATATATTGGAGTAAAATATGAACTATTAGAGTAAACTATGTACTATTGGAGTAAAATATGAACTTTTAGACTAAAGTAATAACTATTGGAGTAAAATATGAACTATAAGAGTAAACTATGAACTATAAAAGTAAAATATGTACAATTGGAGTAAAATATTAACTATTAGAGTAAAATATGTACTATTAGAGTAAAATATGTACTATTAAAGAAAACTATGAGCTATTCGAGAAAAATATGTACTTTTAGTGTAAAATATGAACTATTAAAGTAAAATATGAACTTTTAGTGTGAAATATGATATATTGGAGTAAAATATGAGCTATTGGAGTAAAATATGTACTATTAGCTGAACTATTGGGGTAAAATATGAACTATTAAAGTAAAATATGTACTTTTAGAGTAAAATATGAACTATTGGAATAAAATATGAACTATTGGTTTAAAATATGAAACTATTTACTCCAATTGGATCAGTTGGCTTAGCAGAGATGCTGAAGTGGAAAGTGCAGGAGACAACTGAATACAGAGTATTTGAGAGATACTCAGAGAGTTTGTTGGAGTTGTCGGTATATTTGGAGATCTTTTTTGTTTTTTAAACCCAAGTTACTTCAGGTCATATTTAATAGATAAATATGTTCAGAAAGACAGTAAACATGGAAGACATGGATGTTACAGTCCGTATGTTTGTGACTACACATACACACAAACACACACAAAAATTACATTCAAACGGCAGAGGCTCACACCATCCAGCTTCTTTCCCTGAGCTCCTCCTCACCGTTAAATAAGCTCCTCTTCCTTCCTTCCTATTCCAGGGTTGCCATCAGTTCATGTCTACCTACAGTATTATGCACAGACGAAAGTGGGAGGGGCATACAGGAATAGTTCTATACAGTCTGTCCCATCTGCCTTGTACTTCCCATCTGCCTTGTACTTCCCATCTGCCTTGGAAGAACAGCAGGAACTTCTGATCGCAATTCAATTAATTTTATTATTTTATGTGAAAGCCACTCAGATATTGAATTTTGAAGAAGTGAGAGTGACGATTCTCAATATGGGAAAGTCAATAATTATTGAGTAACTGAGATATGGGCCACATGCCCCCTCTTCCTCTTTCGCTCTCCATTCCTCTGCCGGCACTCACAGATCGTCTGGTTCTGACTAACCGCTGCTTCAGGTAGGAAAAACATTCTATTGAATATAAGGGGACAGATTTACAAATATATTCTACAGATACAGACAATCGTTATCCTGTATTTAAGTTTTTAGTACATTAATGTCTAAACTCGAAGCGTAGAATATTAAATGTTGTTTTTAAAAAAAAGACATACCCATTGATTAATCTCGAATAGTTCAACTTCCATGCGGGACGGTAAGACATTTACTAAATATTAGATGCATGCGTTGAGGAATTTGTGACACAATTCAAATATATGCAGGTTTTACTGGGAGGAATAAAACGCTGATGTGTTGGTTGTGTGCAGGCAGAGGTGATGAGTAGGTTTTCTAGACTTGAATTATGTTTCGCTGTTCATCAACCCTTTTTTTAACAACGGTGAGAAGTGAAACTACGCACCAGAATAAAGATAATAACACACTTCCTCTTCTTTCTACCGACAAATGTGACCCACATAAGAGAGTCCTGATGGGAGCTCCTCATTCTTGGTGGTGTGATTCAGATATTGTCAGTCAACTCGGTCCAGAGTGATCAGTCTAATCCTGGATATGTTTAAAACTAGCACATAGAAATACTCCATATAGATACCAGATAGATTTAAACAAAAGGGGCCTTTCCATCAGTGAAATGTGGCTCATTTCTACACGGATCTTGTAAAATGCGCAAATATTGCAGCCTGAGGCTTCAATCTCGGTTTTAATTGAATAGTTTTGGTCACGAGGTTTCGTCTCCAGCTCTTGACAATCGTCTCTTTCTAAAGTCTTAATTAAATCAGGGATCCACAAACCAAGGCAGTGGTGGAAAAGTGTTTTTATCCAAGTGCTGTATTTTACATTTTTCTGCTGCTTTATATGAAAAGTAGACTATATTTCAGAGGGATGATGATAAGCTTATATAAATATATAGTTATGCATAAAACCAGTGGTTTCTGAACTTGACGGATCGGGACAAGAAAACACCGTGTTCTGTTGATAATAGGAGTATTTTCACGGCGGTTCTTCAGATGTTCACATCGTAAAGAGCCAGTAAGAAAAGTCTATTAGTTAAATAAGCTTTCAGTAGAAGTCGCTTTAAGTAATACATGTAGAGGTGAGATTATCAAGTGTGAGTGGGAAATATCAGTGAATAAGGAACCAGTTAATAAAAGCTTTGAGAAAAAAGAGCCATCCTCCCAGTCCTCAAAAGTTCTAACCATTGTAGTGTATTTGTATTGGTTCTTATCCTCGAATGTTTAACAGAGGATTCGGTTCAGCAGTCAATCAGAACTTCATATGAAAATCACGCTAATAGGGTTACTAGGAAGTGACAAAATCGTGGTCATGATAACTGGAACAATAACATAAAACCAAGAGAAAAAGAACATTGAGAGGTTAACGTTTCTAAAGAGGAACTGTTCAGTTGTAAGATGCGTTCATGGGCTGATTCTTTCTCAGAGCGAATCACATCTGCCTTCGATCCGACCAACAATATATCATATATTTATAACTAAAGCTTGATACAACAACATTCTGTATCACTTCTGGCACAATTTTTTAAGAGAGAAATACACGGCTTATGTCAGGAACATGTATAAAATAATAGTTGTAAGAGTGTGCAAATGGGAAGTGACACCGCTCCAGTGTATGTGTATGGACTTTTATATATATATGTGTGTGTACTGGCTGGAGTGAGTGATGCACAGAATTTCCACACCCAGTAATAAAACGTAAAGAACAATGACGGCTAAAAAAAAGTTTCAGAGATCAGGTTTTTCAGCCTCCGGTGCTCATCTGTCAAGCTTTATTTTCTTACCAGTAAATCAAAAATCAATCAGCGTTTATTGAGAATTTTTTTGATCATACAGCAAACATTTCCTCATTTTTCAAGATTTTTCTAGTTTTGGACTTCCCCCCCCCAAAAAAAAAATATTCAACTTCAATTATTTTAAGCGGGTTTGTTTTTCCAGCATGTAATGTTTCATATATTGATTTATTTTATAGCTATTATATGAAATACATATTTCAAAAAAAAAGAAGTCCATACACATACACTGGAGCGGTGTCACTTCCCATTTGCACATTCTTACAACTATTATTTTATACATGTTCCTGACATCTTATAAGTACTGGCTGGAGCCTATCCGAGCTGACGTTGGGCGAGAGGCGGGGTACATACATCCTGGACAAGATGATCCACTTTAGTCAGATCATCACAGGTCCGACAACAAGAGACAAACAACCATTCACGTCCCTTATAAATAGGTCGATTGTTTCCAAAGTTAGTCTGGAGTCGTTTTAGAACCTTTTCTAATCTAGCCCTTGAGTTTATTTTATTTTACATATGTTATTATTCATTCAAACTATTTGTACTCTTTCTATATACATCCCCAAAAAGTCCGGGATATTATCGTTGTATCAACGCCGTAACTCAATAAAAAATTTTATGGATCGGTTTCAATTTTTTTACTCACATACAACTTAGTGTGAGGAAGAACTGGAATGATTTGGACAAAAATCAGTTGTATATTTTGAATATTATGAGAATTTTTACCTCCAGAAGTTTGCAGAACAGATTTTCTCAATCGTTGGTCCAATTCGGTCCAGATTTGGTGGATATGAATCACCTGGATGTATCGCTTATACTGTATGTTGTATCTAACTATAATAGGTCATATATTAATCGCTAGGGGGAACCCTGTTTGGAAAAGAACCCCACTGTTTTTGTATTTGGATATAACCTCACATTTAACTTGAGGAGTTCAATCAGGGGAGTTGCTTGTACAATGCTAGGGACCGGGGACTTTTCGGGAATATATCATGGCTGTCAGACATGACAGCATAGGTCTAGTTATTGTTCTTAAGAGTTGATGTGCTTTTTCTCATGACCACGTGAATATTCCACCTGATTAAATAAAGGATATAAGTAAATGAATAGATGAGTGAAACCTCCTTAAAAAAGAAACTGTGGTTTAATGCTTCCCTAACTTTCTTGGCAACACAGCAAACATGCCAACGCAGAAACTTTTCCTGGTTTACGGAACTATATTAGTTACAAAACAGAAATGAAAGCTATGCTGATGACAATGTATTTTATCTCCCAACGCTCAGGATGCTGCTGTGCTGTTGGCTGTCGCTGGTGGCTTTGATCCCCCTGGCGCTCAGCACCAATCCCGGGGTAAAGGTCAGACTAACAGAGAAAGGTCTTGAATATGGTGAGCACACGCAGCGCCAGTCTCCTCTCTCAGTTGAAAAACGTTATCTTTCAGTTTCACTATCAAAGTTTCTTTCGCTTTGTTAGGCAGACAGCTGGGGATGGCTTCCATCAAACAAAAACTCAAAGGCATCAAAATCCCAGATATTTCAGGGAAAGAGCACGTGTCTCCCATCGGCAGTGTCGAGTACAGTGTTACAAAGTAAGCACCAATCTTCACCCAGCAGAAAAGTGGAATATCTTTGACTGGGTTTCTTTTAAAAGCAGGCATGTTGTTTCCTCCAGTATGCAAATAGTGAATGTGGGATTGGGGACATCGGCTGTGGACCTGGTGCCAGGGACCGGTGTCAGACTGTCCTTCGCTAACGCCTTCATCAACTTGCACGGAAACTGGCGTGTCAAATACCTCCGGATAATGTGAGAGGGGGGAGATTTCTTCCTTCTACAGCAGAGCTGAATGTATTTGTCTTATTCCTGCTGCCGATGTAACTCCTCTCTGTTGTCAGAAAGGACAGCGGCTCTTTTGACTTGAGCGTGAGCGGACTCTCTGTCACTATCAGTATCGTCATCAAGAGCGACGAGACGGGTCGACCTCAGGTCAGCAGTATCAACTGTGCAGCCACCGTTGGTAGTACGAAAATAAAATTCCACGGGGGAGCCAGGTGAGGGAATGCCAAGATTTACCTGTCGAGCATGAATCACAGCATTCCTTCCTCACGCCCGTGACGGCTTTGTGTTTCAGCTGGCTCTACAATCTCTTTAACAAATTCATTGAGAAGAAATTGAGAAACCAGATGCAGAACCAGGTGAGTGCAAAACCAAAACGAAGACGAGAACACTAAAAGTAGGCCTACGCTGTCGTACCTGACTTAATGATAATAATAATACATTTAATTTATAATGCACTTTACATTTGGATCAAATCTCAAAGTGCTACAAAGCAAAAGCAGATAAAAGCATCAATAAAAAAATAAAATAATAACTATATAAAAGCCTGACCAAAAAGCAGCAATGTTAATTACAGTTATAGGTTCTGCTAAAAAGGAAAGTTTTAAGTCCTTCTTTAAATGTGTCAGTCATCTGTGGAGCCCTGAGATGGTCAGGGAGTGCATTCCACAGACGAGGGGCAGCAGAACAGAAGGCCCGATCACCCATGGTGCTGAGCTTAGTCCGGGGAAGGAGGAGGCGGTATGACTGGGTAGAACGGAGGGATCGTGTTGAGGTCAGTGGGGTGAGTAGTTCTTTCAGGTAGGGGGGTGCGTTACCATGGATGCACTGGTGAGTGAGGAGAGAGATCTTATAATCAATCCTGGTGGAGATGGGAAGCCAATGAAGGGAATGAAGAACAGGGATGATGTGTTCGTGTTTATGAACTCTCATCAGGATCCTTGCAGCACTGTTTTGAACATACTGCAGTCTTTGAAGACTTTTATCAGGGATCCCGATGAGAAGTGAGTTACAGTAATCCAGTCGGGAGGAGACGAACGCGTGGACCAGCTTTTCAGCATCACTCAAGGTGAGTGAAGAACTGAGTTTCGAAATATTTCTGAGATGGTGAAAGGACATCTTGCAGATGTGTTTGATGTGGGATTCAAAAGTGAGGTTAGGGTCAAATCTCACGCCGAGGTTGGTGACTGATGAAGAGAGGGGAATGTCATGACCAGAGAAGGTAATACTGGTTATGGAGGAAGACTGGGTCTGATGAGGGGTGCCAATTAAAATAGCTTTGGTTTTGGAGCTCTTCAACTGGAGAAAGTTGTTTTTCATCCAGACCTTTATCTCCTCCAGACAAGCGCAGAGAGTTGACAGGGGAGATGATGATGACGATGAAGATGGAGAGGCTGAGGAGGAACATGTGTCAGTTTTTATGTAGATTTGCGTGTCATCAGCGTAACAATGGAATGAGAGTCCATATCGACTGATGACACGACCAAGGGGGAGCATGTATAGTATGAAGAGAATGGGGCCAAGGACTGATCCCTGGGGGACCCCACAGGTGACGGTGTGTGTCCGGGACTTTGAACTTCCAAGGGAAACGTATTCTGTTCTGTCTGTGAAGTAGGACTGAAACCAATTTAGGGCGGTGGCAGTGAGTCCAGTGGTGTGATGTAGGCGGTGTAGGAGTATTCCATGGTCAACTGTGTCGAAGGCAGCAGACAAATCAAGGAGAATCAGGAGGGAAGGTGAACCAGCATCTGCTGCCATCCGTAGGTCATTTGTGACTCTAAGCAGAGATGTTTCTGTGCTGTGGGCGGAGCGGAAACCTGACTGAAAGGTTTCAAAGAGGTTGTTATATTTGAGGTGGTCCTGGAGGTGGGCAGCAACTACTTTTTCCAGAACTTTGGAGAGGAATGGGAGTTTGGAAATGGGCCTGTAATTAGCAAAAAGTTCTGGATCGAGAGTAGGTTTTTTGAGGAGTGGTCTGATTATGGCGGCTTTTAGGGCAGATGGAAGAAAGCCGGCCTGGAGGGATTGATTTATAACATCGGTGATCAGGGGACTGATGGAAGAGATGTTAGTTTTCACTAGGGCCGTAGGAAAGGGGTCGAGGGCACAGGTGGAGGATTTCATTGTCCTGATGATAACCTCAACCTCCTGCTTAGAGATTTCTGGGAAACACCTTAGAGGCTGGGAGATCTCAAACTGTGAGTAAGCAGACTGGATAGGTAGAGAGGAGGAAAGAACAGAACGGATTGAGTCAATTTTTGATTTGAAGAAAGCCATGAAATTATTACAGTGCTCTTCTGTAATTTCTGTAAGAGGGAGAGTTTGTGGTTTAAGAAGATGATTGATAGTGGAAAACAGCTGCTTAGAATTTCCAGGACTGGTTTTGATGATGTTGGAGTAGAACAGTGACCGAGCCTCTCTAAGGGACTTTGAGTAGACCTTTTGGTGTTCCTGAAAGGCTAGCTTGTGGACAGTAAGACCTGAAGCCTTGTAACGGCGCTCAAGGACACGCCCAGCTGCCTTCATTTTCTGTAGCTCGCTGGTGAACCAGGGGGCTGAGCGGGAGAAGGTAACTGTTCTAGTTTTTACAGGGGCGTGACGATCCAGGATGCTACTCAGGGATTTATTGTAGAAATCTACTGAGTCATTTGCTTATACAAAGTTGGCAGAAAGAAGATGCTGGAGGTCGACTCTCATGGTTTCTGGGTTGATGTTTTTCAAATTCCTGAAGTAGATTTGACGTTTGGGCTTAGTGAGGGATGACAAAAGCGACAATTCCATGGAGACGGCCTTGTGGTCGGACACACCCAGATCGTACACAAGAAGATTGCTGAGAGGAGCAGAGTCAGTGATGACTAGATCCAGAGTGTGCCCCTTGATGTGGGTAGGGACATCGACAAGTTGCCTGAGATTAAAACAATCCAGAAGTTGGAGAAATTCAGAAGCAAAACGACATGCAGGGGAGTTGACATGAATGTTCATATCTCCAAGAACTAAAATATTAGCAGAGGTTGTGTAAAATGACGACAAAAGGTTGTACATCTCAGAGACGAAGGCTGGGTTTTGTTTGGGTGGCCGGTAGATTAGAAGTATGGTCATGGAGAAAGGGGGTTTACAATTAAATGCCAGGCATTCAAAAGAAGAGATCTCTGGCAACGGCAGTGGAGACAAGTCCAAATCACTGCGGTAGATGACAGACAGACCACCACCACCACCAGTGCTGCGGGCTTTCTGGAGGTAAGAGTAACCGGCTGGACAGGTCTCATTCAGGACAGAAAAATCATCTGGTTGTTGCCAGGTTTCTGTAAGGCACATAACGTCCAGACATTTCTCCAGGATGTGGTCATGTATGAGGCATGATTTGTTTGTGAGAGATTGTGAATTAAAGAGTTCGATTTTAATACTAGTTGGAGCAGGGAGTCTCTGTATTGGCCGAAGAAGACTGAAATCCACTCCACGTTTTCTAACCCGCACAGTGGATGATTTTAACAAGGAAAGTCCATTGACAGTAATGGGAAAGGCTGCAGCATTCTGATGACGTGTCTGAGACGCGATAGTGCCCACGTCAGAGCAAAAGGACGGAATGGAGTTATTTGAGCGGGAGCGGGAGTAAACAAACTTAGAATGGCAACTTCTGTGAATGTAACGGGGCCGGCGAAGGAGTCCAAGTTGTTTAATAACCGATATGCACAACGGAGTGTTGTAGTTGTTTTATTTCATCAGTTGGGTGACGGAATAATTCATCATCATGCCAGTCGTGGAGACTAGCCCGTTATTAGCCGTTAGCTTTGGACGAGACGCACAGAGGACGTTAGTAGTCGTTATTTCCATGGAAATGATGCCGAGAAAAAAGCTATCAAACACAGAAAATGATCAACAGCAGCTATTGGTGAAAGTGTCACGGGGGCAGTGATGAACAACACGGATAAACAAACTGATATCAACGATGAGCAAACAGAAACGGACATAAACGATGAAACAAACAGATACAGAAGTCTCCGGGTGATGCTACACTTGCAGTAACAGGTAGGCGGACCGTCACCAGACTCAGTAGAATACTTACAAATACAAATACAGAAAAACAGATACAAATACGGATATATATCCAAAAGGTTTGCCAGTGACCAACAATAAAAGGTATACTTGTCGGTTAATAGTATTGCAGGCTTTAGAACTCTGATGGAAAAGCGGCGAACAGACAACGCCAGCGTCCTCTCCTTTCAGCGTCCAGACTTAGAGGGTATGTCCCGATTCCATGCGTTGTACAAGCAATTCCCCTGGTTGAACCCAAATTAAAGGTGAAGTTAGGTCAGAAAAACAGTATTATAAGTGAGAAGGCTCCCCTAGTGTGTGAAATATGATAAATGCACGATAGATCTCCTCAAGTTGCTTCATAGGCTGCAAATTTGGACTAAATTTGACATAAAGTGAGGGAGTCCTGTCTGAAAAACAGTGTTTTTCCTTAAAAAAAAAAGCTCCCCTTAGTGAGTAAAATGTGACCCATCAGAGTAGAATAAGATGTTTACAATAAATATTTCCTTGAGTCGATAATATCGTTTCATAGGACCAACGTTTAAGAAATTATGTACCGAAAACTTTTTTTTGAAATCATTTGATAAATACTTTTCCTTGGAAATGATTCCCTGTAACTATTCTGATAAGGAGGGAGACATCCAAAAAAGAATTATTCTACTGATATATCTATTATTTTGAATTTATCTCTAATTCGTAAATGTTTTTACTTTAACCTTTTGCAATGCAAAAAGCAAAAAAAGATTTAAGAAATAAACTTGAAAATAGTTTTGGCTGCCAGAATTTAACCATAAAAAATATGGTGACCATGTACCAGACATTATGGTAAATTAAAATAAAAGTAAATTCACTTTAAACTTGTTTGGGGAATTACATAAAATTATAATAAATCAGACTGTTTATAAACTTTGAGATCCAGAATATTTCACATTTTTTACTATTAATTTAAATGTATATACCAGTAAAATCTGTTAATACGGTGAATTATCCTTTTACAGTAATGACTTATTTTTGACATTATGGTATCTTCCCATCAATCTTGTGTTTTCCACATATTTTGACAGAAATTCTATGGCGACGCAAGCTTTTGAATTCTGGGTCTTTTACTGTCTATTACCGTGTTTTACCATAATTGCTAGAAAATATTTTTTACAGTGTGTTTGTTCCTGGAATCTACAGGATCTCGTGAGATCAGTCGAGTTCATATTACTGTATGAATAAATTATTATTATACCTCTGATTGGCCCTCAGTTCAACATTGGCCCCCTCTTTGCTTGAGCCCGACATCCAGAGAGAGCATGCAAACACCCCCCCACAGGACCTACAACCTTCTTGCTGTGAGGCAATAGTGGCACCACTTGCAACACTGTGCTGATTGGATGAGAACAAGATTTAAGGAAAAATCCTTAATTTATTTCAGCTTCAACCACGATCTGAACACAAAACACCTCAGAAAATATTTTTTTTTTTAAATAAAGTGTTTTCTTTCATCGACATTCGAAAGCTTTAATATTGAATTCAAAAATCAAAAGTATTTAAAGAGGTATAGTTGTGGATAATCACCGTTACAACAAGTGTAGATACTATTTTGTGGCCTGGGACAGTTTTTCTCTGTTGTTGCAGATCTGCCCTCTGGTGGCCGATGGCATATCTAACCTGAACCCTCGTCTGAAAACCCTCAATGGTAAAATGAAAACCTCTTGATGTCAAACACTGGACTATTTGATCGATGCAGGACATCTGAGAGACGTTCTACCTTCTTGCAGTGTTAGCCAAGGTGGACCAGTATGCAGAGATTGAATACTCCATGGTGTCTTCACCCACAGTTTATCAATCTTCTATAGATCTGAGCTTGAAGGTAGAGAAATCTGCATAATCACAATTTATATTTGATATATTTGAGGCCACGGATTGTTTGAGAAGAAGCAGACTTAAATTTTTCTTTGTCATTCAGGGTGAATTTTACAACATCGGGAAGCACGAAGAGCCTCCGTTCTCCCCCGAGGCCTTTAACCTGCCACCCCAGACCAACAACATGGTGTACATGGGCCTCTCCTCCTTCACCGCCAACTCTGCAGCCTTCGTTTATCACAAAGCCGGCGCCATCAGCCTCTACATCACAGATGATATGGTGAGCTTCATCTTCAAGACCCCCTCATGAAACTATCACGACGTCACTCGTCTTCAACCGCTGTCTCTCGCCACAGATCCCCAAAACGTCTCCCATCCGACTCAACACCAAAACGTTCGGAGCCTTCATCCCGCAGGTGAAGACTCCCGCCGCTAATGTTTAAAGCAGCTTTAGTTTCCCTGGCAGAGCCTCTCAGCTACCTGTTGGTGTATTTACAGCTCGCCAAGCTTTTTCCTGGTCTGATGATGAAACTGCTGGTGAGGACTGCAAAAAATCCCGTGGTCACTTTCAAACCCAACATCGCCACAGTTGAGGCCAGTGGCACGGTGACGGCCTACGCCATCCAGCCGAACGCCACACTCACACCTCTCTTTATCTTAAATTTGGTAGGTCACCGCCACTAAATGCTTTTTTTGTACAGTTCGGAAGAACACCTCTTCACCTTCGTGTCTTCACAGGAGTCGAGCGTCGGCGCCAAAGTGTTTGTCAGTAAATCCACGCTGGCGGGAGCTGTCGCCCTAAACGAGTGAGTTATTATAAAGAGTCAAAAATGGAGCCAAAAGGTCCTTGTTAGAAAACCAACGTCACATTCTAATTCTGTCTGATTTGCATAGAATGGACCTGACCCTGGAGAAGAGCTACGTGGGAGACTTTCAGGTGAGGTCTACATTCTGACACAAGTCACAGCGCGTACATCAGAACCCACCTGACGGACTGACTCCGACTCTAACCTGCAGGTCAAATCCCTGAACAACCTCTTCCAAATTGTCCTTAAAGTGGCAGTGATACCGGAACTGAACGGTGAGTTCTTCGCTTTGTTCCCTACATGAACTCTGTGCCACGTCCTCAAATGTTTGACTCCTTATCACACAAGGACAGTTTAAATAGCACCACTTCTTCCAACTTCTGCATAAAACGCCTCTTGATGACTACTGCCATCTCAATTATTCAACCCCGACTAACATCCCAAGTAAGAGCGTAAATCCGCAAAGGCCGAAATTTACATGAGCCACTTATTTGATATTGCTTCTTTTAACATGTTGCTTTTTTATGTGCGCTCGAAAAGCGTCTTTGAAGACTCTGAAAAGCGCTCAATGAATAAAACATACTATTATTATTATTATCATTTCATCCCAAACTCCATGACGTACACCACTGCTGACCCAAAAGCAGAAGAAAACCCAAAAAGCAGAAGAAATGTCGGCTCCGGTCGCTCAGAACTATCTGAATAAGCCAGAGGAGAATTTAGGGATGCTGTTCTGTGGAGCAAAGAAGCGCAGCTGTAACTTTACCGGCCCGTGGTTCATCGGTCCGACTGCAGGAGGAAAAGACGGAGTTCATGCTGAGAAGAACACCGGTTCCACAGTGAAGCACGGCGGTGGCTCTGAGATGCTCTTTGTCCTCAGGCGCTGGAATCCTGCAGCGTACGGATTCAAAGACTTTTACTGCCCATTTGCAGAAGCACAGTTGGTGCAGGTAGCTCGGAATTCTTGATGCGGAAAACTCTGTAGTCAGTACAGAATAGAAAAAGAGCAGCCAATATTTTACACACACAATTCCACACACACACACACACACACAGATTCACACACACATGTACACTTGCACACACACGGGCATGCACATACAAATGCACACAGACACACATGCACACTCACTTGCACAAACAAGTTCACACATGCACACACACACACATGCAAACACAGGCGCGCACACACACGACAAAACAATTATTTCACATAATAATAATAATAATAATACATTTCATTTATAATGCACTTTACATTTGGATCAAATCTCAAAGTGCTAAGGGAAAACAAGGGAAAACAAGAAGAACAAATGAACAATGCTTAGTGCAACAAAGGAGAATTTAAATATAAAGAAGTAAAGAAGTTTCAGAGGAAAGAAAAAACTGAATAAACAAAAACAAACAAACAACGCTTTTTATCCAAAGCGGACCTCGGGTCAGCCTCAGAAGAAGTCCTCCAACATTATTAAATACACTCAAAGATCTAAATGCCCTTTCTACCCGCCCTCACAGTAAAGTTTTTCTTTTATTGTTGTAAATGTTAGAAAGTGGATTTTATCAGTAAGTCCCAACAACCATTTTTTTTTATTCTACTTTTTTAAAATTATTTCTTTATATATTTAAATAACCATAGTACAGCGTCATTAATAAATAATTAAAATAAGTTATGACATGGTTTTCAATATAAATCATTAACAAATTATTCTAAACAAGTTATAACGTGGTTTAATACAAATCATTGATATATGATTATAAACAAGTTATAAAGTGGTTTTCAATATAAATCATTAATAAATTATTCTAAATGAGTAATAACATTTTTTTTAATATTAATTATTATTATAGGATTATAAACAAGTTATGAAGTGGTTTTCAATATAAATTATTAATAAATTATTCTAAATGAGTAATAACATGGTTTTCAATATAAAATTATTATTATAGGATAATAAACAAGTTATGAAGTTGTTTTAAATATAAATCATTAATAAATTATTCTAAACGAGTAATAATGTGGTTTTTAAAATAAATTATTAATAAATTATTCTAAAAAAGTAATAACATGGTTTTGACGATTGTTTGGAGCATTTATTAGTTTACTTTAAAAAAAAAATAAAAGGTAAAAAAACCCAACACACTTATAAAGTGATTCCATGATTCAATTTTGCATTTCATGGTAATGCAAAAACTATTTGACCCTTATTAGACTTTTCTTGGTTGATTAAGTTACATAATTCTGTTTAGTGAGTCCTCACACGCTTTAATACGCCATAAAATCCTAGTTATTGAAGAGGACTTTCTCAATAGCCGTGGTTAATGCTTCCTCCTTGTGGCCCCTTTGAGCTGTGGTGTCACCCAGGGCTCCGTCCTTGGCCCCTTCCTCTTTAGCATATACAAGCTGCCTCTCTGTCATATTTCAAACAGGTTCAGTCAAGTGGCACACATTTCTCAAGAAGAAAAAGTGACTCAAAACGTGGTCAACCAAACCAGTTAACATTCTTCAGCAGTAACATGATGTTTCCGATGGTGCATTTTTATGACTCACTTATTTAAATGTATGATTTTTGCTTTCTAGTTCAACTTGCAAAGGGATATCCGCTCCCTACATTTGGGAACATGAAATTCGTGAACGCCCAGCTCCTGGTCCTGCAGGTCAGACTCCTGATGATTTCTATGAGGCTGCATGATTTGGAGAAACGCTGCATTTATTGTGTGACCTGGATTTGAATGACGGTCAAAAACGTCAGCAGAGAAAGATCTTAGGATTCATAATTCATAAAAGTTATAAATAGCTGCTGCTGCTGCTGTGTGTTTCTCTGTAGGACTATTTGCTGATCGGGACGGATGTCCAGTTCACGGGTTGAAGAGCATTTCGGGGGAAACTCTCTGGGTTCATTTCTGCACTACAGTGAGAAAAACCGTGAATGATCTACTAGCAAAGTTTAGAATATGTGACAAATAACCTGCTTGCATCACCGCAGTTCCTTATTATTTTCTGCTTTTTGTACTAATTTTCTCAGAGCAGTCTCTCTAAACGTCTAAATCACGGAGTAGTATTGACTTTTTCTAGCATTGTTACTACTGTGGCGTCCCGTAGGACACAATCTGCAGGACACGTTTGGCAGTTTGTCACATCGATTTCAAGTTTTCTACAATAACAATTTTGTAAAGAACGTTTGTGGCTTCTGGGTAAATTCCTTTCTTTAAGTTTTAGACTTTGTACTGAGAAAGTGCAACTGTGTTTGTGTGTTAAAAAAATCAGGTCAAACATAAATAAACAATATATTTTGCATCACTCAAACCGTGTTCAGAATCTGAAGCAGTTCAACATTTACAAACATGTAGTCCTGACTGTACAAATCATCAGAATGCAGTTTCCACGCGAGCCCAGTGGGACTGCAAGATGAGCGCATTCCCCCCGCAAACAGCCCTCATGTGTCTCCGAGTGTGCTTTGGTTTTCCAAATAATGAGTCTTTCTTCCTGTGGGGTCACCTGAGTGAGTCAAAGGCGTGATGTCATCAGGGTCACCGTCCCGCTGAGGGAGCAGAGACTGAGGGCTCGGCCTCTCAGGGTCTGGGAGTTGGCCGACAGGATCTGAAGAGCGAGTGAATGGAGAACTTTTTGAAGAAATATCAGACGAGTCCTTCAACCTGCTGACTGTGATGATTTCTGCTGCATTACCGGGGGGTGGGGGGGTTTTCTTGCACGCTTGAATCTTTTCTATTTTAGCTTTGTTATTAAACGTGTGTCCAGATCGATAAACGCCTGATGTTGATGTTTTATTTTACTACACTTCTAAAGGTGAAATACATTTTTAAGAGTGAAGCTAATAATATTTTATAGTTTCAAAAAATAGGAAAAATAATATATCAACTCTTAGGTTTTTATTCTAAACGCAATAAAATACGGTTATATGTACATTGTATATTACACGTTGCAGAAACATGTATGATGTAAACATCTACTGTTTCACTGTGAGGTTTTTGTCTAACATGTTGTATTTGTGCATTTCCTCCTCTTACCTGTTAAACAAGTTGCCCTCCTGCTTTAATAAAGCGAAGATAAATAGCACAAAATACAATAAATCCAGGCAAAGCTTAGAAGTATCTCTGTCTCTAGAACATTATAAATTCCAAGGCTATATAAGGAACAGTCAAAAAGTTACAGAAGATATTCAGATATTATTTGTTATGAGTTTATTTTTGCTTCATCGGAACAGTGTGAGGTAGAAATCAGATTCTAATTTAAATGTTGCTGAATCCTGATTGGTTCACCAGAGTGACATCACTTATTTAACGACTTTAAAGCAGAACAAAGGCAGTTGAGACAAGCAATAAAAACAAAGGACGAGAATTATTAATGTTGATATTGTATCCCAGTTAGTTATTGTAGTAAATTAATGAATAAAAATAAATATTATTTAAAAATAATAAATAACTTAAAAGCTTCAGATGTCCAAAATATGGGAGAGGTGAACATTTAGTTTGACTGGGATATGCTCCAAAAATCAGCCAAAGTCCGAATTTTGACCACAGAAACATAAAGAATTGAAATATATAAAAATAATTTAATAGCAAAAGCAACCCCTTCAGTAATAGACTGTTGCGTGAAGACGGTTTTCTGGAAAAATATTCATATATCTTCTACAAATCCCCCTCCTTATTTCACAGATGGTGGGTTGAGGTTCAGCCACTGTTCTGAATAATGTTCTGTCCATGTGGAACCACAACACATACGACAGGAAGCTGACTGAGGGATCGAGTTTGTAGGAGCCTCAATCTTATTATTTTAGACGACTATCTGAAATTATTACTATAAATTTACAACAGTCGGGCTCTAATTTTTATATAATTATACCAAGGTATGGGCACCACTTCTAGCCTACCTTCACACGGACGTAGTCTCCGGCGTGAACGGAGGCGGTGGGCGATTTTTCAGGCTGGACAGAAACTTCTTCTCTGGGGAAAATCACTCTCATGTTTCCATCAGTTCTCCCACACAGCTCCTGGGCAGATCTTTTACTTTCCTTTAAAAGACATAAACATCATCAAAGATCAGTGTTGTCTGGATATGTTTTATGTTAACGTAGTAGGACACCAGTTTAGAGCGTAGTTACACATGAATAATTAAACTTCTGTGTAGGAGACGGTCGACCCGGGTCAAAGCAACGACAGCAGCAAGAGTCCGCGGCTTTCATGTCAAACTCAGGGCCGTTACGTCCCACCTGTGAGACAGTGTCCAATTTCTACCATAAATGGGCCACTACACGTACTACAAATCCCACAATGCAATGTTGCAAAGCAAATCTGATTTGCCTATTTTTTCCATACCCTTGGTTCAGTCTGTTCTGAACGCTATATGCTGTTAATCTTATATTACTGTACGAAAACATCATAAAATCTCTGATTAAAACGACTTAAGTCAGTTTGTCAATAAATACTGACCCTATTTGGTCCTGAGATTTTAATTTTGGACCCCCGTGATTGAGTTTGACACCCCTGGGATGCTAGCATCTCTGTGAGCCACACGTAGCAAAGCTTCAAGCTCACTGCTAATGCTATCATGCTAACATAAAGACAGAATAGGATCTGAGCAGGATTCTTCATCGAATGTGAGCAAGAGGAAAAGTTGGGAGGGGGGGGGGAAGGGGGAAAGGGGAATATCTGCAACAGCTTTAATCCCCAAACAGTTGGGCAGTATTTCAAAAAAACTATTATTAAACCAAACCCTCTCTAGAGCGACACGACCAGCATGGCTAAACCTGATGCACATTCTGAAGCATCCTTTAAGGAGGGACAGCGGCGTCTGGACTCCCTCAGGACGATACATGCGCAAAAGTAAATATCTTACTTTGTCCGTGAATGTTTGGAGGTCAAAGTCTTTTGTTTCCTGAGGAACCACTGAGCTTTATTTGTAAATGAGTTTTTTGTGTACTTGAGTTTTACCTTCTGGATTTGTTTTGAGACACAGCCTGTTCAACACCCATAATAAAAACACTATATTTATGTATATGCAGGGTATATAAATGCTTAAAATAAGCAGTTTTTTTATAAAACTTATCAATTTTGCCTTTGGTTTTAGTTTTTTTCTTGTGTCACATTCAACTCAAGCGAGAGAACAGGAAACGGTAGGAACCAGCATGGATATCCATGAACCCAAACTGGTGAGTCCAGCTGGGTGTCATGAACCCATCAGTGCTGAAAGGAGACTAATATCAAACCAGCATCCAGAAACATGTAGGTGATATTGACAGTGACCTCCCTTCCAATTCTATCAAATTACAAATCAATCTGAAAGTTCAGATCTTTCCTCTTGAAGCCTGACTTTGAGAAGGATTCATGCATCTCAACTTACAATTCATCAGGCTCTGACTCTCGCCATGAATCTGCCTCACGCCATCGGCTGATTCAAAATGCAGCAGCTGGGCTTTTTACAACCACCAGAAGAAGAGATCCGTTCAGCTCTGTTTGAAAATCTCTTCGCTGGTTACTGCTCAGTTTTAGAATCGATTTAAAGACCTTAATGATTACTTTTCAAGCACTTCACGGATTAGCTCCTAGCTAATTCATTCAGCTGGGGATCAAGAACTCGGATCTGGGCCAGGAAGCAGCCCTAGATAGTGGGCCAAGGCTCCTCTGGCGGTTCTGGAGACCGGGCTTTTGGAGTTAAAGCCCCCCACTTTCAAAAATAACACCAGTTTTCCACTAGTATGATTTCTGGTACGAACCAACAAGAATAGCAACATTTAACCAACTAGGACATTTAATGAAAATTCAACATAAATGACCAAATTCCCAATATCATTTAAACCTTGGACTCTGATGGTACCCGGTCCGAATGAAGACCAGAGTCAGCTGTCAGTGGACGATCATGGGATGTGTTCCTGTGTGGCAGAGTTATAATAAAATGTGTCCTACAGTTAGGTTTAGTGTAATGATGACCTATAAAACCTTTCTTTGTATTTTCCACATCACATATCCTATTAAGGATATCTACCTCTTTCTTACTTGTTAACAGCATGCAACTTGCACACAGACTCTATTTTGAGCCCATTTGTACTTTATTTATGTTATTTATGTATGTTAGTTTTTCATTTTTATCTCGGTGTATTTGTATGTGTGAATTCCAAACTGCTGCTGCAACAAGTGAATGTCCCATTCTGGGATCAATAAAGTACGTTTAAGTCACAAGATCAGTCGTGCAGTACTCACCCCCTCCACCAGGACCAGCTGTGTGCTGCCGATGAGAGCAGCGTTGACCCTCGAGGCTTCCTCTCTGAACACACCAATACACTCCGCCAGCCGCCGCTGCTTCACCTCTGTGGGCACGTCATCTTGTAGCCGATGAAAAGCTTGGGTTTTCTGGGAGTCACAACCAGGATCGTATTTGGGTCAACCAGAAAAGAACAGCTTGGGTTTAATTAGAAAAAGAAATCAGGGCTCACCTTTCTCATACTGTAGGCAAACAGGAAGCCCACATTGTAGCCCACCTCTCTGATCAGAGAGACAGTCTGCTGGTGGTCGTCCTCGGTCTCACCACAGAAGCCTGAGATGAAGTCACTGCTGAGACTCACCTCTGAGACACACACACACACACACACACATTCATGTTAATACAAATCACCAACTGATTTGTTAAGACAGCATGAATGGTGAGTACAAACATTTAATTCATGCAACTAATGCTAACCTGGATGTTTATTAAGCCTGTTTAAAAAATTGTTTCGGTGACAATAACATAAATGTAATAACACAGTAATAGCACTTTAGTAAAATTGCAGTACGAAAAAACATTTTCTTAGGATAACGATTAAATGCTAACCAGAATTCTTATGAAACCAGTCAACCGCCTATTTCGGTGACAATAATATAAATGTAATAACACAGGAGCTGAACTCACTAAACTAAAGCGAGTTTTTCCCGTAATTAAGAAGTTAGTTTTACTCAAACTATTCATCACAGTGAAAAACGCAGACAAGTTATACATTAATGAAAGATAAACAGGCCCTTTTTATTTAATACTATATTTGAATAAGGTATGAATATTATATTCTTACTACAGTTTTGTTTTCACCTTAGGGGCCTTTAAATGAATTATAATTAACAGTTAACTATTCGAGCTCTCTTTCTGTTCTTGCAAATGAAAGGACTTCCTTAAATCTGAGATGTTGGGGGTTTTTTTTTGCCTACCTGGAATAATTCTCTTTACGTTCTTCACCAGATCAAGGTAGGCCTCTCTTGTGTAGCTGAAAATGTTATCAGTCTTTACAAACAATTTCACAGGACTAAATCTTTTTTCCGAGGATGTAGTTTGAACCTCTTACCCCCGGCGCATGGCTCTAAGAACCTCGCTGCTCCCACTCTGGGCTGGGAGGTGGATCTGCTGACAAATATTGTTTCGCTCCGCAATCAGATGCAGAACCTATGAGCGAGATTGAGGGAGATTATGTCATCAAAAGGAGTTAATAGAGCAAATTCTTCACTACAGCAAGGAATGCCCATTAAAAAGTCACTCTCTGACATCAACTTTGGATGTGGTGGAATTCAGCGCTTGAGTAAATTCAAAAGACTTGAGCCGCTCTGTAAATAAAAGTGGATCATGTACCTCATCAGGGAAGTCCTTGGGATGAGGGGAGGTGAATCTGACCCTCATGTCAGGATCGATGCGTGACACTCGGTCCAGCAGGTCGGAGAAGCGTAGACCTCCCTGCTTCGTTTTGTAGACGGTTTTGAAGCCCCGGCTGAGCTCAGTCTGGTGAGAACCGCAGAACTGCTCTTCTGACGTGTCCCTGTAGCTGTTCACGTTCTGACCCAGCAAAGTCACCTCCTTCACACCCTGAAGAAAAAACATCCACCACACCCACACTAGTCAGAGAGAGAGCGATTCGTTAAACGGCAGAGGCTCACACCATCCAGCTTCTTTCCCTGAGCTCCTCCTCCCCATTAAATAAGCTCCTCTTCCTTCCTTCCTATTCCAGGGTTGCCATCAGTTCATGTCTACCTACAGTATTATGCACAGACGAAAGTGGGAGGGGCATACAGGAATAGTTCTATCCAGTCTGTCCCATCTGCCTTGGAGAATAATTCAGAACCTCTATTATTCAGTTAACTTGATTACAATTTGAACATAAGTTCATTCTGGGAGTGTTTTTTTTTTTTTCAATTCATTCTGGGTTTGTTAACTGTGTGAGAATTACAGTTAACTCGTGTTTGGAGGCACCAGAAAACTATTTGTAGTTTGTTTGGGTCTGAGGCCCAGTTTCGGTTGACGTATTGAATCACTGTTGGTTTTTGTAAATAGTCTCCGGACAGAGTTTTGTTTTTTTTGGCTTCTCATTTGGTTTGGGTTGTTTTGTTGGCTGATCGGTCTGCAGTGGGCTTTCAGTTGGCGGGTTGTGTTTTAGTTGATTGATTTATGGTTTGGTGTCACCCACCGCCTTCATCCTGAGGCTAGTAAGTCCTTCTGAATACTTTTATTGTTTTTAACAACCTGGTAGTTTATAAACAGCCCTTACTTTTAACACCGATTAAATGCTTCCCTTATCCCTTGGCATTTAATTGGATCGACTTGATTATATATTCCTAAGTACTATCAAACGTGTAAATTATTTGCGGAGGGTCCTGACACATGTGACCATCGCCTTTGTCCCTAAATCAATAAACACCTAGAAATAAGCTTTTTTCACTCATTAGTTAATGAAATGCAGCGATGAATTTAACTGACCGACTTAAGTGTTACATTTATAACCGACCTGGTCAGACAGCATACGAACTTCCTCGAGAATGGAGCTGACAGGTCGACTCCTCTCTCTCCCTCGGGTGAAGGGAACAATGCAGTAACTACACATGTTGTCACAACCTCGCATGATGGACCTGCCGGGCATGAAGATGCAGACAAAGTCATCAGAGGTTAAAGCATAAAGACACAGTGCAGCTGTAAAACTCGGGCGTGGGGTCAAGGGTCAATCGCTTCATCCGAAGGGAGCTTACACAAAAGCACTGAATCCCTGAGGAGCGCGATGGACAGGCATGATGTCAGCGTAGGTCTCCTCTAAAGACAGCAGCACATTGCTTGCCTGTTGACCTCCGTCAGCTACAGTCAAGAGTCGGGGAAGGTCCCGGTAGGCGTCTGGACCAGCAAGAACATCTACCAGCTTCTCCCGATCCAAAAGCTCCGTCTTCAGCCTCTCCGCCATACAGCCTGGACAAATTCAGCCATTGTTAAAAAGCTGAGTGTCTGTTATGAGATAAACCTGTACACATGAAATAACTTACCCAAAATCCCGATCTTCATCGGTGTGTGTTTCTTCAAGCGTTTCATCTTCATAGCTGTGAGTTGCTTTAATCTATTCCAAATGGTTTGTTCAGCTTTTTCTCTGTTAAAGGGTGAGGATCTTAATTAGTGATTTCATCCGATTTACATCTCGTCACCTCATGAAACCCTTGTAATGTCACTTTTAATAATTTGGGTGAGACGGTTGTAAACTTCTCATTCAAAACCGCCATTTTGCCGGGAATTCCTTATTCCCCGGACTTCAAATGGAACTATCAGGGAAGTCCAATTAAAACTAAATGCTGTCTCTACAAGACAAAAACAAATGAGCATACTACCCAGTTTTTAAAATCTTGACACTGTCTGTTACCAACAAAATCATTTTTACTACTTGTTTTAAAATCCCTCTTTGCCATCAGGCTAAAATTAATTTTTGATAAGCTTGTGCTGCTTGAAAGATCCTGAGGGCCCAAAGGCATCTGAGTCTGGGCAACTGGTCATCCCGAAAACAAACAAAACTTTGTGAAAAAGCTTTTTATTATTACCCACCTCAGACCAGATATTACATAACCCTGAAGTCCGACAAGTTTATAATCAACAAAATTAAAAACATTCTTATTTCACAATGTCTAGTGTACCCAGTAATGGTTCAAAAAAATCCTGCTACATCTGATCTTCTATTTTTATGTTTTGTTTTTTTAATGGCCTATCTTCCTTTATCTTTTTTTATGGGGTATTTTAAATTGTACTGGATAATTATAAAAATGTGTGTCTCTCATACTGGACCTGCACATTTCTGTACACCTTTTTTTCATTTTGGTGTTTTTCATTTTCCAATGAAGAGAATTGCCACGTATAATATACTTGATATAAATAAAGTTGCATAGAGGCTGCATAATGCTTTTAAAAGGATCATACCTTATGGAGCAGGTTACCAGAAGCACGACGTCTGCCTTTAGACACAAATATGATCCGAGTCAAATGTTTTTGATATGAATGCATGATTAAAATATGCATATATATGAAAAATTACAAACGTAGATCTTTGCAGTACCTCACTCAAGTCAGCCGTGCGTTGGTATCCCTTCCTCTGGAGGATTGACCAGGCAATCTCTGCATCATTCACATTCATCTGACATCCATAGGTTTCAAAGTACACTGTAATGTCCAGACACACACACACACACACACAAACAAAAACGGTTTAGCGTTTGTTTTCTCAAAATTGGCTTGATGGCTTTCAGAGATGCGGACTAACCTTTTCTTGAATTGCCCATTTCCAGGTCCTCGGACAGATAAGTGTGTTTTTCTGAGAGTTCTTCATCTACAACTGGAGTTTTATGAACTGGAACACCTTTGATGAAGTCCTGAAAACTTGGACCGGAGGAAATCTGGGACTTGAACTTGTCTATGGTCGTCCTCTTCTCGCTGGTGTTAGCTAGATTTGAACAATATCTGGGTTGGATTAACCTGATGGGTATCCAATGTTGGGATAAAGTAATAAAGGGTTTTAAGGTCGTGCGGTATGCCATGCTGAGTTGGCTAGCTACGACAACAAATACTTATTAAGCTGACTACTAGCAGATAACTAAAGTTTTGTGACTACCTGACACATTGAGTTCTTCTACTGAGCAACCATAAAGTGTACTAAGCTAATCCTGGTGCTAACGTTACTTGGTAGATATCATTTGTGTTGCTTTGTTTATGTTAGCTCAGGTGCTAGCTAGGTTGAGTAGATGACACCGTTGATCATGACATGCAGAGCCAAAGATGTATTAATGTCAAGAGAAGTATGTCTCAAATGCAATGTCGGGAAACCCGGAAAAGGCGATAGCCGTTTAAACTATGTATGTTGCACAAAATAATAAGAGACAAGAGCGAATAATCTACCTTATGGAACCTAATATATGACTGCCCAAACTGTCATAATAATCAACTGAGTATGACATTAGATTTAACTGAATTCAGGAGCACGTAAGTGAATCGAAACTGTTATATTCATAAAATTACAAACATGGCATTAAGTCGGGTGTTAAAGCAGTAAATTATTGATTAAAATATTTTTTATTTATCATTCAGTTCTATTGCAGTGTTTTGTTAAATTCTGGTGGCCGTGTGGGAAAGGAAATAAGGTTTCCTATTATAAATTGTGTTCCCTTCAACAAAAACGGAAGTGGATGACAAGTAGTGTTCTTGCATCCCATTGGTCCATCTCCCAATAATGTCCCCTGGTGCATCTGACTTTACGCTCCGTCCAAAAATCTTCATGATTTAAAACCGTGTTCCGCATTTGAGTGAAAGTTTTGGCGTAATCCCTCATTGAACCATGAATGATCGATCTTGGTATGGAGAAGGCAGGAGGATTGCGGTAGCTACAAAGTATGGACGTTCAATTTAAATAACTTCTTGCTGCAGAAATCTAAACAAAAGTGCAATGTCTGAATTGCAAACCACCTATATCCCTAAATGTACATTTTTACATTATAATAGACTATCTGAAGGGATACAATTCAATCAAAGTGAGTCAGAGGTTTGATTATTCAAATGTATTTTATTATGTAAGACAGTAATATGGTGTTAAAGGTTTGTTTTTGTTATTTCTTCCTTGCTCTACTGAGCAATATCCTTTGAATGTAATGACGTTCTAATTTTGCGATAAAAAACCATGAGACTGTATTTAATGTATTAAATAATTTACAATGGTTTTAATGTGGATCTGTTTAAAGCAGCAAATTCAGGTTTTTCTTAACATATCCCAAGGAGAGGTTACACCTGTGTCAGTTTTTAGTTGTTTTTTTTGTCTGTCTGGTTGTAATATTACACAAATACTACTTTAACAAGTCGTCATGAAACTCGGTTGAAGGGTTTTTTCATGATAGTATTCTTTTTATCTCATTTTAGTCTACTGTGTAGTAATGTGTTCTGATTTTTTTAAATTCAAATACCCTTATATATTGAATTAATGAAATGCCAATAAAGCAAACATATTGAATAAATAAGAGAAAAAGAGTTTATAAAAAAAAAAAATAGAGAAAGACCGTCCAGATCACAAAGAACATGGTTTGTGGATCTGTGTGAGTGTGAATGAGAGAGAGTGAGAGCGGAGAGAGCGAGTGAGAGCGGAGAGAGAGAGATGTGGGAGTGACTTGGAGCTACAGGTTCACTATAAGATTCTCTCTGAACTGACAATGGATGCAGGAATGACAAACTGTTCCAGAGGTACTTTTGTCCAGTGGTTTCCTGGCAGTTTGAGATGATGAGAGTTGTGGACGCAGAATAAAGAGGAACTGCAGTGACACTCAGAATACACAGAGAATATCCAGGTAACTCTTCTGCTACCCGTGGAAATGCATGTTTCATGTCTGCGCTCTTACAGTGTTTGGTATTTTAAATTAAGTTAAATACTGTCGTTGACTTTTCTGCCCTATGACCCTCATTGACTGCTGCAGAGAAATTATTCTATTTGAGGGGAAATGTGGTTTCAGTCATTTTTTTCTAATATGATTTCTACTCCTGTCATTTATTCTAGCCTTCTAGCCGTCCATTCTTCTCCAGGACAAGCTGTGAGGATGGAGAAATCTGCACTGCTCCTGGTTTGTTGCCTGGTCATGTCTTTATCAGGCTCCCCACTCTACCCATCCATCAGGTAAGTTCCTGCAGTTTCACTGATAGTAAACATTGACAAAGATAGAATCAGCAGCTACAGATAATGAATGAATGAATGAATGGATTTTAGTGCTACCTCCTCTTGCCTAGAGTATTTTTAAATGTCTTCATGACCGGTCAACTCAACCGTTCAGATCTGTGGATGCCTGTTGGTGAGGAAAAGAATCACCGAAAAGTGTTTGAATGTTATCACTTTGAATTTAAAAAAACAAATGTTTTCAATTATTATTATAGACTTGGTACGGATTAAAAAATAAAATATGTTGTTCCGCTTTGGTTAACAGTTGGAATGTTCAAAATGCTTTGACCCAATGAAAGTGCCTAATAGGATGTGAATGTTGTCTCACCTTTTCTAGGAGAAATCTAACATGTATAACAAGAAAAACATGACATAACACATATTTGAGACGATTATTGGAGTTATTATTATTATTTTTTGGGGGCACTCACTGGGCCCTCTGTTCTTGTTATGCTAAAAGGGGTCAATATATCTGCATGAGTCACCTTGTTAGATTCCTGCATTGGTTTGATCACAGTTCCCTCTCCCAAAGCAGCGGAGGAACCAGAGCAGCAGCGTTGTTAGCATGAAATCCACCTTCACCATCCAAACTCTTGATGTTCCATCGGTTTCTGTTCTGGACAGAAGTTTGGTTTTCATATTCATGTATAACAAGATAAGATAAGATGAAACACGGTAACAAACTTTATCGATTCCCACTGGGAAAATCAGATTTTAACATTTATAAAGGGACATCAGTGGTTCAGAGAATAGGATGAAACAGAAAATATCCAAAATACAAATACACACTAAAGAAATATTAAAGACGTATAAATGTGTGTGAATATATAAATCATGTATGCATATATATATATATATAAAAATATGCTGAATAAATATATTGTATATATATATATATATATAGATATAGATATAGATATATATAGATACGCTGTATATATAAACTGTATATTTATATATATATGTATATGTATGTGTGTGTGTATACAGTATATATATATATATATATATACTGTATACAAACACAAATATACTTCTTATCTAGACACAATGAGATAGGATTATATTTCTTTATTAGTCCCTCAACGGGGAAATTTAAACTTAAAAACCATCAGAAATATAAAGATATACAGGAAGACACAGTATACTGTTTCTTTCTGTATAGTGTATATATATACTATATTGTATACAGTATACTATACTGTATACAATATAGGCAATAAGCAGATTGACCATAAAATTATGAAATTGGACATCTGAAAATGACTGACTCCGTACAGGTGTGTGGTCATACACCTGAGTGAGGTGATGATATCTGCATAGGAAATGAGAATGAACAGGTATCTCTCACAGGTTCGGCCGGAGGGATACGTCCATCCTGATGACATCGTCTTTAAAGAATCCTGCAGAGCAGCTGGAGGAAGACCCGAGTCCTCCCCGAGAGTTGGAGGAGATACGGTCAGTGAATATGGACTGATCCAAAAGAAAAAAGAAAAACCAACAGAAAATAGATCATATAATAAAATGTATAATGAATAAATAATAAAACGTACACATGCAGGATTTAAATCTTCTCCACATTGTCCACATGTCCAAACTGGTCACAGCTGACTCTTTGTTGTCGCTGTGGTTTCAAAAACTAAACCTCTCTGACTCTCTGACTCCAGCTCAGAACGCCACGCTGACGCCATCTTCACAAACAGTTACAGGAAGGTCCTGGGCCAAATCTCTGCCCGGAAGTTCCTTCAGACTATCATGGGCAAACGGCTGGGGTATGTGGCACAACCGGTCGTCACCAGCCTGCTTTGAGGTTCAGAGTGAAACGTGAATTCTCGATGCTCCACAGAAATGAGAACGAGAGCTACATGAAACGCCGGTCAGACGTCTATGAAGGCACCTACAAGGAGGATCTGACCTCCATCCAGAGCAACCAGAGATACCGAGCGCTGCAGGGGAAAGTGGTGAGGCCCAGGTGAACAAAGAAGATCTCTCTCAGACAAACCCCACGTCTCAAGCATGATGTCGTTAATCTGTTACCAAATGGAGTCTCTCTTCTTCACAGGCTGCTGAGTTGAGCTGAGGGGATCAGACAGGCTGAAGCTCATCCTGTTGGTTTTATTACACTTCCTGCCGTGGGTTCTTTACGGATGAAAATGATATTGTCGTTTTTTTGTATTCACATTAAAAATCTGTGACCAAAACCTCCCGATCCAGTTCATTTCTGCGGACCAAGAGGCCCGGAGGAACTCCATTACGGTTCTATTGAGACTGAAAAAATAGTTTGTGAGGGTCACGACTCCAGTCTTGGATCCAGCGAGACCACGCTGACATGATCAGTGATGGAAAGAACAAGCTGTGACGAGTCCAGCGTCTCCATTTCTATTATGACATCCTCACACGAGTCAGTCTGCAAAATGCGTATTTTTTTTATTTTAGGTGCAAAATTGGTGCAAAATCAAACCCTGAAAAGTTGTTTTAGAAAAGATTTGAATTCAGGGGAAAAACAAAACATGTTTCAAAACTAATATGTTACTTTTCGAACATTCACTTGAAATGGAGTCATTAGTAGATAATTTAAAGGCTTTAAAGCTATGGCCGTTCTTTATTTAAAAAAAAACAGTAACATATAAACCTTTAAGGTAAAATTTAATAAGACAAATCTTATATTTCTGCTACAGAAATATATAAAAAGGGAAGAAAAAAAACACAAATACAAGGCTACTAATAAATAATACTTTTTATGAAAAGAAAAGAAAAGAAACTAAGGATGAATGTCTTATTTAGGCGACATAAATGAGTTTAGTAAAAAAAAAAAATAAGTTTAAGGGTGTTTTTCTTTATCATGTTAGTGATGTGCCTCATTGTTGAACAGGATGTGGAGGAGGGGTCCTCAGGGCCGTAGCTGACCTCCATAATGCCTGATTTATTAATGTAGAGCGTGAGGACACAGGCAGACAATTTATTGAAGTAATGAACATATTTCAAGTTTTCTGTACGTATTATTTGATACGTAGTAGAGACTTCGCTCACATTTGTAGTATATTTAAGTATTATTACCCGTCTTAGCTTTTTGGGGAGTTTGGCATTGACTGTTTGCTTCAGTCGGGCTAAATCTTTAAATAAAAAGCTTCTCGGTCTCCATAGAACGTCTAAACTTGTACAAAGATCCATATTCAAACTAACCTGCTCGCTCGCCACTTTTATTTAGTCAACCGTAGTCTTGTATTTCCAGTTCTAAATTCCTAAATGGGTTATACTAACTAACTAACTAACTAGGTGAATAATTAGGTGATCTCTGGTTCCACAAAGCTTCAATCACAGATTTTAGTATATTTAAATACAAATGTAAATAGATCTTGTTTAACAAAGAAAAAACAACTCTTACTTTTTTTATGAATGTTAAACCAAAGTAAAACCAAAACAAAACATAAACGCAAATGAAATATTTCAAAATGCATCCAGCGTCTCCTCATTCGAACCGATAATGTCCCTTTCCCAGGGTCTTCCAAAAACTTCTTTGGAGTTTGGAATTCCTTAAGAGTTCCTAGCAGGAATCAGAGTCAATAAACAAAAACAAGAGCAGTCCAAAAGGAATAAAAAGATCCTGAAGGAAACCAGCCGGGACGATCTCGCGAGACACTTGGCGGTTTGCTCCGTAGAGACTCCCCTCACCCGTTTTAATGGTTCACTGCGGTGGCCGACAGGGACGAAACGGCCCGCATCCATCAATTTGACATCATGCTGCAAAAACTGCAACACAACACAACACGCAAAAAAAAATCTTCAAAAGCCAGTCAGAAGTGATGCAACCCCCGACGCGCTTTATAAACGATTAATTTAGTGAATAAAAAAGATACAATGTATGATATTTTCATTAGCTATGGAAGCTTCGCTTAACTGCCGGGTTATGCAGTCATGTGACTAAGAATGGAACTTTGATCAACGTCGTGAAAACAACAAATAAAGTTATCAATGACCCTAACATGCACAGAACCCAACGCCACAGTAAACAAGTGTGTAATACTCGCTGAAAACCCTCAACCGGCCGTTTCTGCAGCTTTTGTTTGTGACATTCTGACTGTTTTGTACACGTTTCCAAGGCGACAACTGAAGTCAGTATGTGTGATGGTTGATAAGAGTTTTATTTAGCAAGTATAAAGAAAACACTTTGTTTTTTTGAGGAACTGGTGATTGGGGTTACCTTTTTTAGTCCAGGTCCAATACAGGCGACGGTGGTTCAGATGGTAGAGCGGTTGTCCACTGAAGGTCCAGGGTTTCGATCCCAACCCCAATGGTTGTTCCATTGGTCGTGAATGGTTACCGCTCCTGATGAGCATGTGGCGCCTCTTAGAAGGGGTTTGACATCTGGTTCATGTTTCATTTTCTTTGTAACTGGGATTTGATCGTCTCTCCAAGAAAGTGATGACAATGGCGATGAATGGATCAGCTGTTTGAGCATCCCACCAGTCAGAGTTTGTCATGGATGGTACCACAGCACTGCAGCAGTGGGTCCAAATGACAAATCATCTACAGCAAAGGCTTCTTGGATAGATTCTAGCTTGGCAATAATGCGCTCTTTCAACTTTTCTTTGATGGGTGAAAAAATGTTGAGAAAATTGAATCGCTAAGAAACAATAAAAGTCTCCTGAGCTCGTATCTGGATCTACTCCGGAAAATTTGAGGGAACTTTTAAATCACAACCCGGATCTCGAAGAAAGAAATATTCAATTTGAACATCTTAATTATTTGAAATTCTGACCTGAGGTCCGGTCTATGGCATCAAGGCCTTCAACATCCGGGTCCTGCCAACACACTCTGACCACATGAGGCTGGGTATCGTTCTGAACCAGGAGGAACCCAGTGTCCACTGCACCAGCATAAGGTCTCATAATGGGTCTCAGGATTTCATCCTGGTACCTAACAGCAGTGAGGGAACTTTTGACTAACACTCAGAGGTCCGTGAGCCTTCCCAGAACATCACTGACCCACCATCAAACTGTTCCTGCTGGATGATGTTGAAGACATCTTAACGTTCCACACGGAGTCTCCAGACTCTTTCATGTCTGCCACATGAGCTCAGTGTGAACCTGCTTTCATCTGTGAGGAGAACCTGGTACCACTGAAGAACCTGCCATTCTGCCATTCTGGCAGGTTCTTCAGTGGTATCAGGTTCTCCTCACAGATGAAAGCACTAAATTTTCAATACATAACACAATTATCACTCAGGTACATAAAACAAAATATGAGACCAGCTGCATGGAGAGCCGAACACCTAACCAGCCTCTCCTTGATCACCTGACTCGCAGTCAGCGTTGCTATAATAATAATAATAATACATTTAAGGGAGTTGTAGTTCTATCTTACCAGAGGCTCACAATTATGGTACACATCGAATTCTGCCTTGAAATTCCTGTTAGAGCTCAGTGTAATCCTGTAACTGCTGTTTTATCTTATTACTACTGTACTGTATATCATAGATTTACTTTCTCATGACAGTTGGAGAATAGTGACTGGCAGAGAAGCGTGTCTCTCTGTGAGCGGAGGAGGCGGAGCCCCGCCCCAATGAACAGCTGTCAATCACACATCGTCCTGTATGAGGCGTCAGACCTTTTATTGTTGCGCTGAAAAAAAACTCTGGAAGGGCATTACGTCACGACTCTGGGCATGCGCAGATACAACTCAAACAGAGCACTCTCCGAAACCGTGTTCTCATGCAGCGACTGGCTATCGGGAAGGCTTTCATGAAAGGACTTAAGACTACCTCCTTGTAAAGGAATGGAATTAATTTAGAAAGGTTCTTTTCTTTCGGATTGGGATGTTTACACGCAGAATTGTCTTTCCCATCAAGCGTCTAATCCGAATCTATTCTGAATTAGTGTTCATGTAAACCCACCTAATGAAGCTCCTTCTTTTGGCCTCTCCGCAATACAACTCCTATTTTTTCCCCATTTCCTATAATAACTTCCTTATTGAAAATAATAAACTTACAGTAAGGGGATTTTCGAGAACTGTTTCCAGGAGCTTTAATGCTTCTAATAGAGCAATAATAATCCTTCACCAGCTGACGTCATGGCTTGTGACGACAAGTAAAAGACTGCGTTCCATTTTATTTGAAGGGTCCTAATAGAGTTAAAATGAGGATGTAATTTTTAGACAAAAAATAAATGTCCCAATCCCTGTCAGTGAGCTAAATAAAGACAAGAAACACAGATTCACCTCAGATCCTTTATTTCCTCTCCTCCATTACAAAAAACATCCTCAAATTTCCCACATTTAATTATTAACAAATATCATGGGGTATGCCAAATCTGTACCAAATATGAGATTATCGCTTCTCCTATACATTTGATGCTCCGTGAAGGCAAACGCGCTGCTAAGATGGTAAATATGTGACGGCAAACTCCTTTTTTTTAATTTTATTAATCAGCGGAAACATTATTAGCTTCTCTTCTGAGGTGAATTGGCGCCGAGCGACAAACGAGAGGAATGTACAAAAAAAAGAAGAAAAAAAAAAAGAAGAAAACCACAGATCAACAAAAACATTCACCAGGAAACCACAAATAAAAATCCCAGTTCACGTAGAAATCCCCGGCAGGGTGGACAATCAGAAATCAAATCTCACAGGAAGATGAAGTGCATTGATCAGTAGCTTTACGGCTCCTGCAGGAGCATCGGTCAGCTGGCGTTTGTAGTCAGAGATGCTATCATTTCTCAATCTCTTCCTTTTGGCAACACAGACAAACTGCATGTTTACGCTGTCAAACTTCATTCTCGAACTGCCACCATGTTTAAAGTCTGATTTAATGCATCGGTGAATGATTCCTCGGAAACAAACAAAAAAAATGTGTTTCATCGGTGTCTTCTTTGTATTTTCTCTGCCTTATTTTTTCTCCGTTCTGTGGGGGAAAGATACAAAGCAAGGATTAGTTACAACAAACACAACAAGAGTGAGAATCACACCTGTTTTTATGATGTTACGGGTCGATCATGCGATTTAATGTGCACACTTCCACGACAAACAGAATGTATCCTCGCAAAAACAAAAGGCCAATTCTCATGACGGATGCTGTGAATGCTGGGAAAAAGTATTGGACCCTCTCCTGATTCAGTTTTTTGTCACATACTAATCTGAAAAATCAGCATTCAAAATTTTACCAAACCAACAGAGTAAGTTCTAATTGATCATTTTATTATGTATGACATAAAGATGATCAAAAGCCTAAATCAACAACGTTCATAAGTATTCAACCCCTCAACTCTAATAGCTAGTTGTGCCACATGGAGCAGAATCTGCCCCAAACAAACACAAGCCTCTGAAACCTGGAGCTCCGTCTCTGACATCACTGGTGTGGGATCTCGGCCGAACCAGACTGGAACCACAAATTCATTCCAGAGTCCACCACTCAGTAGTAGCCACTCAGAGGAGGAGTTAGTCTTCTGCCTCGGATCGCAACGTGTACATTTTAATGTAACTACAAGCACAATCTGTAATTTAAACAGAATAATACTTTTACAGTAATTAATTGCTTGCGACATTACAGTATAATTTATTTTATTTTATCAAAAGGTTTGTATGTTCACTGGGAAATTCGGTTCCCAACAAATTCTGACTGCAAAATAAAGTTATTATATTCATTTTAATACTCTCACTGTTTATCATCTTCGTATTTGACAGTTTTTTGTTGTTTTCTTTACAGTTTAATGTATAATTTTTATAATGTACAGAAACAAGATGTTAATAATATACCTGAGTTTGTTATCTATGTATTATATTATATAACATCATGTATGCATTATTCTGATTTAACTGCTTTTATTTAAGGTTATTGTAAAGAGGTCTTTTTATAGTTACTTCTTTTTTCCCATGGGATTTTAAGATAATTTGTTCTACATAGTTACGGTATCTTACAGCAAATTTTGACAGCCACTGCTATCGGGATGTGAATGCAAATTATACAGATTTTTTAATCAGTGTATAGTTTTCTAGCGGTGAGACCTACGAGCCAACTTCTTACTTCTGTTTGTTGATTGAACAGAAACTTCTGGATTTGGTCAGAAGCTGCGACACAATTGGTATTACACAAACACATACACAGGAGAAATCAGGAGGGGTTTAAAAACACTTTTTCGCAGCACTGCACCTCGACTCGTGAACACGAATCATGTCACTCAAGCATCACAGCATGACCGGGACCAGAGGTGTTAAACCATAATGGAGGGAGTGTCAGAGAGCTGGTATGGCTGTTAATATCAGTGAGAGGAGTGAGAGGATGACGGGTGAAGGAGAACATGTGACTGAGAGTGAATGAGAAGAGTGACTGAGAGTGAATGAGAAGAGTGACTGAGTATGAATGCGCGACACACAGCCATGCATCCTGGCAGCTAATACGGAGATGCACTGTGGATGCAGACTATGAGGGTTCCCTTACTTCAGCCTGGAAGCACGGCCAACTCATTTGTTACAAATGGGGGAGGGGGGGCTTTATCGTAGGCTCCTATACTTTGCCAACCTACTACTTTGCTCGGCGGCAATCCTGAAAGAGGAGTAGAGAGACAGCGAGGCGTAGAAAGAGGAGTTAAAAAAAGACAGGCATTCGCTGCGTGGAGACAGACAAGCTAGGAAAGGAGGACGAGGGAAAGCCATCGGTGGAAAAATGACATTTGTGAGGCTAACTTGCAAGGTTCCACGTGTTTCTAAGGGTTCACGGAGCTGTAGTGAGGACAGAAAGTAAAAGTGGACAATTTGAGTGACGTCTTGAATCGGGGACAAAGGCTACATATTGCTCACACCTGCCCGTTGAGAGCTCTACAAGGTGATGGGGAAGAAATTGCCTTTTAGATCATCACATTCGGAGATCGTGGCGCCACGCTTCTCTTCAGTTCCAAGAGGGCACGAGTTCTCCCAGTAGAGAGCCCACCATTGAGATGGGCCTCTGGGGACCAGCGGAGGACCTACACACCCAGAATGGGCCTCTTCCCTCAGGGTTTGAGGCAAAGACCTACCAAGAGGCCTCAAAGCACTCAAGTCTTTGCTTTCTCGCTAGGATTAAGGACTCTCTAGGAACCTTTTGTGCTAGGCACCATCAGGAGACGTACCTCTTCACTGCTATCTGGGCCAGCATGCGGTTCCCGGCTAGGAAAGTGATGCTGCCGATAACCGCCAGGTACTTCAGAGTCTGGAACATGTTCAGGTGGGTCCAGTAGACATACATCAGGCCCAGAAGGGCTGAAATGGAACACAGAAGATTTGATCACTGACATTCAAGGAGAGCAGCTGCTGAGCACAAAAAGATCATTCTAGTTCCACTTCATCACAGTCAAATAAATATTTTTAAACCTCAATTATTACAATTCTTATTTATATTGACTGGAGCTTGAGTCAATTTGTTACTATTTCTTCTATTTTGCGTGGAAGTATTAAATATGAGTTTAATACTTTTACATTTTATTTCAGAAGGCTGTGACTAACCTGCGTGTCCTACATGGAACATGACTGTGCTGGGAGAGAAGCTGAAGTTTGAGATGTTGGCGCCGAGCTTGAGCCACTACAAAGGTGGGGGGGAAACAAAAGACAACGTGATTCTCATGGCCTGCGGGAGCAGCAAACAAAAGGACTGAAAAATTGTTCACGGCTTCACACACAATGCGATGATTCTCTGCAACAAAGACTACTACTCAGCACTGCAACATTGCTTTTGTGATTTTATAATTAAAACAAGCACTACAGTCATTCAACGTATGAAGGTTTTCTTTTGAAAAGAACATTTCTGGGGAAAAAAAGCTAGACAACTGTAAACATAAATAACTAATACATCAAAGCTGAAAGCTCAGTTTAAAAGGATTTCCAGTAATAATGGAAGCAGGTTAGTTTTTAGGCGTGATCACTTCCATCTGCAATTAAGCCAAACAGAAAATATTTTGCACAAAGTCTGTAATGTTACCAGGATGAGCAGAAGCAGGAATGGAGACAGGATGAGGGCAGTGAAGGTATTGGAGACCACTGTGGGAGGCTTCTTCTCTGGTTCCCTGAATAAGTGCTGCAGAGACAAGAGAGAAATTGCTTCACTGAGAGCAAATTCATGCTTGGTTGTCTTCCAATCAGCTTCCAATAAATCTTATATGTAACATAAGTGAGTACATGAGTATTACCTGGATTTCCGGTTTGGGGACATAAAGGGTCTTGGACTGAATGGTCGCCGGGGCTTCCTCATCCACAAACTTCAGAACAACATCCGCCTTTAAAAGATGACAATGAACGATCAATGTCTCAGTAAATGAGTAAATCATCCTCATGACTGCCACCTGGTCTGAGCAGACACCCACCACATTCCACAAGATGGGATTCTCCAGTGTAGCATCTCCAACAATGAGGTGGAGGGAATAAGTGCCAGACATGGAGTCAAACTCGGATTTCCGCTCTGTTATGTCCAACTCAAACTTGTACAGGTTCTTGCTGTCGGGTTCAGCCACAAACACGACCTCTTGGCTAGTTTTCTGATTGTGCAGCCGAACGAAAGTCTGTGAAAGAGAATATAAGAAGGTCTTAAATGTGACAGACTGTTTCCTCACAGTTTCTTCACATCCCATCCTGATAACACACCTGGTGTGGTGTCAGCTCCACTCCGGTGTTGGTATCAACCAGCTGGAAGGACATGGCAAAGTTTTGGTGGCTGTCTGCTATGAAGGAGGTCTTGGCTTTGGAAGGATAGTCCACCCTGGGTCATTTAAAGAAAGAAAAGCATTCAGTATTCTCTTGTCATGCTGTGACAAATCACAGATGGGCTCGATTTGTAAAACTTGTCTCCTGACCGGCTGGTCTTTGTGCCGATGCTCTGGTCCTTATCCACCACAGACAGATCCATGTTAGTCACAGCAACCTCAGTGGACACCTTCACTTTGAGCTACAGGTGGACGGATTCAGAACACAAAGTTAAGTAAATTAAATAGGGGCACAAAAGCGAAGACCAGCCATATTGAGTTTGCTGACATAGGATCAGTTCCAGTCCCAACAACACGCACCACCACATGCATAAAATAGAAGTACCAGTCCATTCCACTCTGATTAAATATTCCACTCTGATACTGACGGCCACCTCACCTCAACATGATTGGCAACCAGTCGGCTGTCTCCGGTCACTGCAACAGTGAACTGGTAATATCCACTGGCCGGCTGGCTGGACATGAAGTTCAGCTCATAGACGCCACTGAAAATTAAAAAAAAAGGAAATACAAAGAGTCATACATGTTCAATAAAAACAGCTGAGGTACTGATTAGGAAATACTGCTTACAATTACGGACTGATTCTGGATAGGGTGAGAATCCGGATTAATTTTGCTGGAAAATTGAGATCACAATTCAGTCCGTTTTTTTTTTTATATATATATATATATATATATATATATATATATAACACTCAACTACCTGATAGCGATGTCAATATATGATGGGACAAAAAAAATAAAAATAAAAGTGCTATAAAACAAGCACACCAGGCATTATTCAGTTTCGTAATATTGAAACTTTTGATGGACGTTTACGAAGATTGTATACATTAATGGTAGCGACTTGCTTTGCTGCTGCTGATGAAAAACATTGCTTGCAAAGTACATTTTGTTGATACGCATTATCTTTTCTGAATCCAAAAAAACTTGCACACCACTGAATGTCAACTTTTTAGCGGGAGAAGCAGAGTGTAGTTCAACAAATATACTTCTTTCTTGCCTGCTTAACTGCATTTATATTTGTGGTTTTCGGTCACACTGGCAGACATCTTTCCCCTTTGCCAACTTCTGTCCCTCTGGTTTCTAATGTTCAGTTATGCAGTTCTGACACGGCGTTAGACCGTGTAAGTGTTTGATGTACGCTTTTCCCAAACAAAAATGCTACAGAATCTTTGTATTAGATTAGAATGTGAACGTGCTTAGATTAACATGCCTTGAGATTTTAGACATTATCACATTTTTGTGATGTTATTATTTGCATTCAAATTAAGAATTGGTTCCAAAGAACACTGGGGAACATTTCTCCGGCTGATAAGTGAGGTAATAAAATAAAAACAATCTGTCTAATGATACATACTCATTAAGAGAGAAAGGGGCTTGGGTGAGTATGACACTCTTGGAGGCCAAAGCATACGCAGATTCAACCAGAACGTTGGCAGTGGCCAGGGGTTGAGACATGACATCAGTAACCAGGACCTGCGAATCATCCAGAGAAACTGTGTCAATTTGAGGATATTTGAAAACCATGCAGAGGACTGTAGTCAGGCAGAGATACACAATCTGTACCTGCACAGTTGGCTGGCTGTGGGACACTGTGGATGGGCCCTGAGAACTGACGATGACCGGGACATGGAAGCGGTTGTTGGAGAGAGCAGCTGCGGCGCTTGCGACACTGAAGGCCTCAGCCAGGGATTCCCAGGATTTCTTACTGAATATAGAGTTCACCAACTGGATGACCTGGTCCTTGAGGAAGAACATGTTTTTTTCTGTCAGTTTCAGACACAAAAATATGTCGAGATAAATATACACAAATCACATGACAGAGAGAAATGATACCTCCTTAAGAGGGGGCTCCATGTCCACATGATCTGACAGGGAATATGCAGCAGTCACAAACATGGCAGTCGCCTCAAGTCCCTCTTCAAACTGGAGGTAGATGCCACCGAGATCATCCAGACGAGCTGTCAAATCCTGAAAAGCAAAGAGGAGATAGATAAACCTTAAGAACCCACTGCATATTGAGCTGAGACAAAGAACAAGGACATAGCACCACCTGGTGGCAGTTAAAGAGCTCACCTCAATTTCCTCCAGAATTCCTCCGAGTTCTGTCTGCTGAGATAGGCGGGCTGCTGTTTGCAGGGCTAGAGTGATACTGTCCGAAGAAAAGGTATATTTTTTTTATGAATTGAATTGCTAAAATAATTTTTTTGTGGCAGTGTCAAAACTGTTCACACAGAATGCTACTGCACTTCCAAACCTATACATCTAACACTTACGCCACAACATTGTCCTCTTTGTTGATGCGACCTGTTAAGGCACCTACAACTTCCTGGGAAGTCAAAGGAAGCCCCAGGGAGGTGAGTGCGCTCACTGCCCGGTGGATCTGAGCCATGGTTGAATCCTCACTAACCGCTGCCAGGAGGATGTCCCGTGTTTCATTGGACACTGGGATCTATGAAGTGAACCAAAACAAGAGATAAACAGTTTGGCAAGTATTCTTATTATTGTGAGTTTATCCTCTCAGAAAAGGCATTTTAAAAATAATATTCAAATTATGAGAAATGGCGGTGAGAAAGAAAAGAAGACAAAGGCAAAAAACAAATATTTTTCATACTTCACATCCTGAAATGGCCTGACCGGTCTCAGCAGCAAAGAAGAGGGAGTCAATACTTGTGGGGTCATGTTGAAATTTGAGGAACTGGCATACTCCCTTCAAAAAAAAGAGTACTTATTTAAGCCAAAGAAGATGGAGGATTGACATTTAATGTAATGTGTATCATTTATATAACCCCTGAAAGTAACTAAATACATTTACTCAAGTACGTGTTTATTATTTCCATACAATACAATCTCTTGGTATAGTTCCAGTCCACTCAAAACAGTGCATCTGTAAATGTATTTATTTTGAATATTTGGGACCAACTGAAGGGTTTCTTTACAAGCTGAGAAAAACGATCCTACTTCAAATTAAAAAAAATCTGTTTAGATCATCTTAGATTATGTGCATCACACACTCAGCTGAAAACAAGTTGTAGCGATGCTACAAAATGGCTCTCATCCAGGAGATAGAATGACATCAACCTTTGACGTCTATAGCAGTGAAATTCAAGAAAGGAATGCATATTAATGCAGCAACAATAATAATAATCCTTTATACTCATAAAACACTAAGAGGCCATTTTACTGCATAATGGAGTATTTTTACTTGGATAATTTCCTTTTCCTAATGCCACTTCATTATTTTACATGGTTAGATTTTGAATTAATGACTTTTACTTGTAGTGGAATATTTTCACAAGTACTTTTGCTGAGGAAAAGTTTCTGAATACATCGTCCACCATTGTACCTAACTGAAATATGACTACATATAGGGTATTTCAAGACTATTTTTCTTACCTTGTGATCGGGAACAGTTGCACCAAGCTTGGTCAGACCAACAACAGAGTAGTATGCGGACTCCAGATCGGTGTATTCTTGGCTAAGGAGGCTTTGCAGCCGGGCCACATCCGACAGGGACAGGTAGTGCGTTGGTGTGAGAGCCTGAACTCCAGCAAGTACCAAGCTGAGGAGGACCAAACCGAGCAACCCTACGGACAGGTACATTCATTAACTTGAAGGCTTCTCCAAAGGGTTACATATCTATTACCACCAATGAGGGAGATTAAACAAGAATGGATTTCATTTTCACAATCTCGTTTTACGATATCTGTTCATTCATTGAAGTGAACCGATTGCGCTTCTTCGTTCATTGCAGGTCGGGCAGGCTAAGCTAACGTTGGATACCGTCAGCAGGAAGCGGCTTAGTTACAGCACGGTTCGCAATTTCAAGACAAATTCTAAAACGGACAATTCGCCAGTATAATTTACGACCCTGGTAGCACGAGGAACACGAATATACGACGTTAATGTCAACATTCAAGAGGCAATTCACTTACTTGAGCGGTCCATGTCTAGCAGTCTAATGCAGCGTCACCAAAACGGACGATTACTTCCGGTGTCTTAGACAGCGAGCTGTCAACTAAAACGCAACATCCGCCTAGGAGTTCACCTTTCAAAGTAAAAGCAACAGGTGCCAAATGAGTATTTTATTGCACTGCGTAAAATAATAATAATAATAATAATAATAATAATACATTTAATTTATAATGCACTTTACATTTGGATCAAATATCAAAGTGCTGAATACAAGTTATGCACAATTTAAAGACTATAATGATAATTTGGTCATATTATCAATATATATCCACCAGTGGTGGATAGTAACGAAACACTTTTACTCAATTAGTTGCTTGAATACAAATTTGAGCTACTTGTACTTTATTAGTGTATTTCCAATTTTTGCTATTTTATTCCTAGTTTCTAAATTTCTACATTTTCATCTTAATGTCTGCAAATGTGTTAAATGTTGAGGAGAAAATGAAAAGGTTCCCCATGGGCTCCTGCTCCTTACGATAATTAAACTTTTTTATTAAAGACAAAACTATCGGATTGTGTGGAAATTGTGTCATTGCTGAAAACAGACTGCTTTTATGAAAAGACAACTGTCAGACAGTGATGTTATGAACAGGCTGTGATGATTTTATGTATAATTAACAACTCATCTCTCCCATGAATTTGTTCCATTGAAAGTCCTAAAGGCGTTTAGCTGTGGGCTTTTCACTTTGTGGGCTTTTCCCTTTGCGTGTGGATGAGAGAGTAGGCTTTGTACTTGCTACCCTCCTGAAGAGCTTCTGTTGGGAGAGTTTCTGACCCCCGAGTTCAACTGACCTCTGCAATTCTCGAGCTTTAATCCTTCGAGATTTGAACCATAATCCTCAGTGCTTGGGGTCAGATGGTGCTCTCCTGTTTCTTTAAATTTAGCTATTGATCCAACAGTAGAAACAGACATTTTGAACCGTAGAGATTTCCTTGTATTCATTACCAGATTTTTGCAGCCCTATAACATTTACTTTGTTGTGTTCTCTGGTCTTTCCCATTGTGAAGAATGTCTAAGAGAATTAGGCCTCATATTTAAATCCCAATAAAACAGGAAGTACTTATTCAGCACTGAGATCCTGCTCACACAGGTGAACCTAAAAATAAGAAATCGGACTGGAAATATGCTTGTTTTCTTTAAACAGCAGGGTTTCCAAGGTGTAACTAAACACATGGGGACAAACAACGGAGTGACGTCCTTGAATATCAAGTAGGTTGGATGGCCAAGAATTGCTAATAGAAAATAACCTCTTGGTCACTCTTGGAAAAGAGATTTCTAATCCCAGTAAGGATTTTACCAGGTAAAATAAAGCACATAATAAAAAAACAAACGTCTTCCAATTAGATGGAGATGTTATGCAATAAGTTCCACTTGTTTATAAGCACCAGAGTGTAACAGGGTTACATAATTAATGTAACATTTGATAGGTAGTACAGCAACGAGCGGCTTCGTGCTCAAAATAGAAGGAAACTGGACATTTCTTAATTAACAAATTGTTTTAAGATGAGGTTAAAACACACAGCAGTAAATATTTACAATACATGTTAAATAACATAATTTCCTTTCGGTTAAAGCTGGTAGAGCTTCCATGCCTTCACTCCTTCCTATGACGTCGTTGGATCTCATGAACTCACGTCACTTGGATTGGATTACAGATGTATGGAAGTTACTACTACATGTTCAGTAGCAGATAGAAGCCCCCTCCAGCCCTCACTTTTAACATGTATTCAGATGTACATGTAAATTTACATTTATATACAAGCAAATTCACAACATTTTGGACATGGATCGCTCTTCTCTACACGCTCCACTTGCCAACTTGTCTATTAAGGTTATACACGATAGTTTTGAATTCTGGAGGTGCAGCAGAGTGATTATACACCACACAGGTTTATAAAACTGTTACAGACGCATTATGCAATCTAAAACCATTTATGTTCAATCTTATCCGTCGTATATAGCCGTGATTTTCTCAATTCTACATTGTTCTTTTTTTTTCACTCATGTCTAAGCGACAGAAATACAATGAAATGAAGCAACTGGCAAAAACCTTCTCCCAAGGCTACTATTAAAAGCATCATTCTCTCTCAAATTACTGATCGGGCTTGATTTTTCTAATTACTCATTCATTAATTGTACTACACCTACATGTCGCGTTCTTTTTTCCACCAACAAATAACAAAGAGCAAGAGGGAAACGTGGCGACCGCTGAGTCCAGTGTGTCCCGCCGGCGTCTCAGGATAGAATCAGAGCTCGGCTGGGTGTGTGGGAGCGAAGCGAGCGAAGGTATCGCCTCGCTTTCTCCGTCATTATGAGCTGGTCTTTAGTTTGTCCACAAACAACCGTCTCCCATTCTTTTGACATCTGAAGCAAGGGGGAAAAGCACAACAAAATTACGCCCCTGTTGTAAACCAGCGCTTAAAATACTTGGGATTTGGATCATTCTTTTTTCTTCATAAAGTTGAAGGAGGAACTTGCCGGAATCGGAGGCGTCGCACTGGGAAATATGGCGCTGTCACTAGGACCCAAAAGGAAGCCTTGGTCCAAAATGTTCTCTTGCTGCTTGCTGCAAAATGACGTGGAGTTGATAGAAACTATGTCCGATTCATCCTGCACACAAGAAGGAGAACAAAGATAATTGTGACACGTCAAATCTGAGGTTAGGCTCATCAATCATTTCCACTGGGTTTTTTGTTTTTTTACCTTGATGGGTTCAATTTTCATTGATTTGCGTTTGGATTTGGGCGTCGACTGGCAGTCCATCACGTCTAGGGCCAATGATTTCCGTACTTTCTTCATAGGAGGACGATGCTAGTAAGAAAAAAAACAAACACTTATCCATGTGGATAGCTTCACAGCTGGTGACAGAAATTTGTTTAAGGTTCTAGTATGAAAGCAACCCTCATTAAATCAAGCATTTTCATATGATAGTGGCAGCAGAAGACTGGAAACAGCAGCTTTGAGTAAACGACTGGAGCTGATAAACAGGATACATTTAACATTCTCAAGCACCCAAAACTCATCTCACGCCAGCATCAGATGAACAATCTCATACATGCAATAATACCCAAAAGTAAAACGTAGGAGGTCGGAAGAAGCCAGAGGAAAAACCAGAGGAGAATGACATCGCCATAAAAGAAATAACAGTAAAGTACCTCCATAACAATGTCAGCTGGGATCAGGAGTGCAGCTGTATGACATTTCCTCTGAAGGATAGCAGACTCAGAACGACTATGTATACTTTTAAATAGTTTAGAAAATATAAAAAACAAATTTAAATGGCTGTAAATGTACTTTTTGTATAAAAATAGGAAAAATAGAAAAGTGTCTCACATTAAAAATAAATAAATTAAACCAAAGTTCTCACAAAAACAAGCCAAACTGGTCCAACATGGATCACACATAAAAGTAATACAAAGTAATCTATGGATTGTTTTCCCCACTCACAGGTCATAATGTTTTTAAGTGTCCGACAACATGAAGAGGATCCCACAGAGACACACGTGTCTTGGTTTACCTCAGGAACTGTAAATAGTCTGTATGAAAATGACCAACGGATGCATTTTCCCCCCAATTTTATTTCTTTAGTTGCATGAATTTTCTTTAAAAATAAAAAAGGACTGGTTTTGGTTATTGGTTTTTCAGGGATTGAAAGTAATATCCCAATATTGATTTCACACTGGGGGCCTGGGGATCAGTGTTAATATTCTTTCATCGCTCTGCCTCCTGCATGTGTGTCGCTTCCTGCAGAGTCAGACATGCAGTCAAGGAGCGGTGCATGAGAGGTGAGAGAGGTGCATGAGAGTTCACCCTTCGTTTTAAAAACACCGGTACTGTGGAATAGTGTGAACCTGGTCACTGCTTCAACACTAGCAGGGACAAACGTTTATGTCTGCAGGTCCTGCAGACTGTCTGACACTAACCACGCGCTGAGGGGAGGAAAGGAAAGTTGAACTCTGAATACAAACTTAAATTAGGCCTGTGCTGTTTCCCCGGGCAGCAAGGGTATATCCCTGAAAACCCCCAATCCCCTGCATTGTACAAGCAATCGCCCCTGACTGAACTACTCAAATTAAATGTGAACTTATATCTGCAAAACTGGTTTTGTAAAAAAAAAAAAAAAAGAAGCTCCCCCAGTGTGTAAAATATGTGATATACATGATAGATGTGGTTCAGTTGATTCATGGGCACCAAATTTGGATAAAATCGGACCAAATGTTGAGAAATTATGGCCCGAAAAAGTTTGAAGATAAAACTCCTCATTGTGTCGATCCAGCTCTTCCTCACACTAAGATCTATGTTTATGTGAAAATGATCCATGAAATAGTTTTTGAGTTATCCCGTTAACATGAAGGCTCTGTGGACGCTGACTCAGCGGTGATGAAGATTTCATGACATCCTCGACATTTCATTTTACAGTAATGTGCTTAAAGTGTTTTATGCGCCGATACAGAAAGCCAAAACCCGACAGCTAGCCGCTGATACACCGTTACACTTCTTTCAATGGCCTCCCTGAAACCTTTTTGTTCCAAAAGTTATCTATAAAGACGACTGAGTGTGATTGACAGTTATTGCTCCTGGAATATAGTAGAACTGCCTTATCTTATACTTTCACTAGAGGTTAAAGCACTAAAATAGTTGAAGAAAAGTATTGAAGATGTCTCATAGTTACCATCGTTTTGCGTCTATGCTCAGGTGGAGTGGAGCGGATAACAACCAGGTCGATCCCACCATCTCTTAGGATGACCTCGTTTATGTCGTCCTCCAGGTTCGGAGTCTGAGGCTGAGGTGACAGACGTGACATTACTGGGTTGGAGCGGAGGTAATCAAATTTAAACTGAATTCTTTTTATCGGCCTCCAGAAATGCTCACCAGAGGCTGCAGAGGTCCGTACTTCTCCATGGCACTTTTAAACGGTGTTGGAGTTCGCGGTGTTGTGCAGAAGTCGGACTTGTGGTTGGGTGTCACAAACCTGAAGGAAAGCAAAACATCAACAGCCTGATCTTTACTTACAAAGTGCGAGAGGTGATAAGAGGTTTATTAGGATCATAGCTTCATGAGCTCAGGTACTGTGGGATCTAGAAACTGGACCCATCAGCTAAAGCCATGGTTCGAGACCACTCACACTGTGTTTTCCTTCTGAGTGTGGGGGGTCCTGTCCCGCTGCAGTGGCGTGGTAACTATGGCTTTCTGGCTGCACACTGGTGTGGAGGTGAGGGACGGGTTCTCCAGGTCATGAGTGTCTTGCTTGGTCCACATGTTGAGGAACTGGAACAACACTGATCAGTTAGGGGGCCGGCTCATGCGAAAAAAGGTCAACGGTGTCAGGGTCGCAGTATTTGATGACTTACTTGTGACGGAGAAAAGGGCAAGATTTTGACCGGGGTGCTCTTGGGAGTCATAGAGTTGTTGGCATCGGGAGACAAGGCGATATATCTGCGACTTCGGTGGGTGAGTATGGAGGGCGGCGTGACCCCTCCAGGAGAGATGGGGATGAGTTCCCCCTTGTTTCCTTTGTTCAGCTCCTGCAAGGAGCTCGCCTCCAGACGAAACTGGTGGCATTCTGGACTGGGACTGTCTACGGGCAGGTCAAAGGCTGCAAGGTTGCACCAACCATCCAGATCCTGACAGCAAGAGAGACATTTTACAAAGACCCATATTTTGCTGTAGCTCAGCTGGTTGCCACCAGCTGGATGAAGATTTAACTTGCCCTGCAAATTGTTGGTAATGGGAGTACTTACGCCGTCCACCATGTCCAGCACTTCCTTCAGTGCCGGACCGGTAGGAGAGAGAAAGCCGGAGCTGTCCACCACCCAGCTGGAACAGCTCATTTCCCCCGTGGAGTTCTCTTCGTCATCTTTGGGACTTGAACTGGCCTTTGGAGACGTTGCAGCTTTTGAGGGTTCCGCTTTGCTTAGGTTGACTTGAGCAGCGGCTGAGACGGACGTTTCATGCCCCTGGTAGAAACGGCAGGAAGTAGGAAATACGGTGGTTACAGTCATTGTCGCAGTAGAGTAATAAAACTCTGTGTATGTTCATAACAGGTCCGTTGTCAAAGATTATATTCTGCAAAGCCAGCCGGTCTTTCAAATGTGACATTTTTCATTGGGAGCGGTTGCTTACTGAAGGACAGCTTTTCTGCTCCGGGTCGTTGTCGGCACCGTCTTGCGGGCAACTGGACATCTACATAGACATCATTTCCAACTTTATATGCATGTTTCAGTTTTGTATTTTTCTTTTTTTAGTAAGAGAACGATGGAAAACACAGCCCACCTGCACGTCTTTATTCACCCGGGCCAACAGCTCCTCCAGCTCATTCGGCCTAATGACCTCCCCAGCGTAGAAGCCCATTTCTAACTTGCGCTTAATTGTTGAGTTCCAGTGATTCTTCACTGCGTTGTCCGTCCTGCGAATAAGTATTATAATGTGAATCGTCCGGAGAAGGAGAGGCTTTATGTCGGTAAACATATCGGTAGTGTCAGACTCCTTATCGGTGCCGACCCCCGCACCGGTGGACAGCATTTACCTGCCGGGAAGGAGCTTGGCAATCTCAGCCCAGCGGTTCCCAAGTAGGCGGTGGGCCTTGTAGATGATGAGGTCCTCCTCGGCCGTCCATGACGACTTCTTCACGTTGGGATTGAGGTGGTTGTGCCAGCGCTCCCTGCACTGCTTCCCCAGTCTGCCCTTCAGATGCTTAGCTACCAGTGCCCACTGTTTGTTGCCGTAGAGATTCACAAGCTCTATAACCTACGGAAAACAGCGTTATGCATCAGAGTAACGCGACTTTCTGATTAATCGCCCCGGGAAAATAACGCATGTACAGTTAATATGTCACCCACCTTCTCATCCTCCTCCTTGGTCCAAGGACCTTTCACCAGTTCTGGATCCAAAACCTTATACCAACGGTGTTGGCACTGCTGCTCAGTGTGGCACTAACAAAAACAAGCAAAATAAGTTTTCAAAGCACTAAATTAGATCACTGTTAACCTAAAGTCGCTCAGAGGGTTTCCGACTTCAGTTTACTATAAACAAGAGGAAGAAGAAGGGGGACCCCACCCTGTCACCCTGTTGAGTCAAATACAGTGAATTTGTATGTATATAAGCAATTGTAGTTGAAAAATGGTAACAATGAAAATTAAAGATACGTTCTGCACTTTTCCTTTTTAAATACGTAATCCATTAAATCAAACCTCCCTCTTTCCCGAAGAGTGGGCGCGAGTCGTTGCCATGGAAACACAAAAATAACATTGGAATGTCTAAATAGGAAAGGGCAGAGCTGTGGTCTGTGAAACCTGAAGCAGTTTCAAAGTTACTCTGTGAATAAACAAGCCTCATTCAAAATTGACTAGGTTGAAAATGACCATAATAAAAAATGTTAAAATGTTTGATCCGTTAGCCAAGTTGCATGAAAGAACCATTGAAACGCTTTATTGATTCATGCCCAGGTCGTAAAGTGCTTACATACAGACAAACAGAGAAATAAGAACATCTCCTCACAATATGTGTGAGGGAATATTGAATTATTAAAATAAATTTAGGTTGAGTTAATGTTAATCTTAGGTAAATATAATTAATCCAGCATTACCTTGTGCATTCTCATGTGCTGTACCAATATTACATTTCCATATCTCTGAAAACTTACTATATGTTTGGCTTGCAATAAAATTCTGTCACTTTTGTCCTGCTGCACATTTAGGATGTCGTTACACCAGCCACAACATTAAAACCACCAGCTTAATATTGTGTATGTCCCCTTTTTGCCGCGTGTAAAGCTCTGCAATGCACTTGTTTGGTCTGACACCTTTCTATCAGAATCAGGATGAGCCTTTTCTGCAGTTTGTGCTACAGTAGCGCTCACTTAGCATCGGACTACACAGGATAGCCTCCACTCCCCATGCACATCAATGACGCCGTCGCTATTTCACCATTTCGTCCTTCCATAAATCACTTAGTGGGTACTAACCACTGCAGAACAGGAAACACCCAACATGGCCTGCAAGTCTGGAGATGTTCTGACCCAGTCACCACAATTTGGGCCTTTGTCAGATGTTATAATCTGTGTACACGTGTCGTGTTGAGGCTGTGAGCGCTCTTTACCATCTGCAAAAAAAAAATTTAAATAACCAAACTTACTGTTATATAGTTTGCAATGTACTTCCAGTCATTTGTTCCCAGTCTCTGAACCAGAACCTTGAGTTTGTCATCCTGTCAACATAAGAAAGTAAACAACTGCGTTAACGATTCTGTCGACACAACATAGTATGACAGCAACGAAATGCAAACCACCGGGACAATCACCTCCTCTTGTGTCCACCTGACCTTCACCTTCCCATTATCCCTCTGCTCCGCCAGATCAGAGTCGGTGTCTGGATGCAGGATGTCCTCTCCATCCTCCCTGAGAAACAAACCACCAGTAGCACCATTCAGCTGACAGAAGTGAAACCAGCCCCTGCCCCACCCTGAGGGAAGCACGACCAGACTATCAGGTTTATTTCCAGCTGTTATCTCAGACATCGTGAACTATTGGTTTGACAAAGCTCTGGGTCAATACAATGTTAAAAGTACTTTTGGATTAGTTATTGATGGTGAAGGAAGTATTTTATACAGCCTTTAGCATGATTGTCCCGAAAAGGGCGGCATGGAGTACGAGATTTGGTCAAAACTTGCAAGAAAATAAAACTCAGCCAAATAAATGCCATCGATACCTCAACCTAAGATGGGACCGTTAAATCGGTTAACGATAAAATCATGTTAAACACTGTTAGCGCTAGTTTTAAGATAACAAAGATGGACATCTTACCCGCGCTGCCACCAAGACATTTCCCTCTGTTTTTGTTGTTTACGCTCAGACGCAGATGAATCCCGCTATCGCACGTCATGTGCACATATACTCGTTGTAATATTGTTAGTTTTATGCAGTGGTCGGTGATGGCAGTTGAGGCTCGGTGCTGCTGTAACGGATGGTTAGGTTGTAGCTTGTAAACCAGGTGGAGCTGAGCGCTTGGGTTGTCCGCGCTCTAGGATTTCTATCTCGCGCTCTTCACTGCCTTCGAAACCAAACGCTGACGTAGATGCGCAAAAGATGTGCGCGTAGGACCAAGATCCCGGTCTGAACACTTCCGGCGTGAGCTTCAAAATAAGATATTGACCAAACTAAACGTTCAGATACCAAATATAATAAGGATTTTTATTTTCATTATAACTACATATATGGGATTACTTGTTTATATTATATTGGCAAGACATTTATTTCCATATGAATAGCTACATATAATAAAGCATATACTACATTTTATAGAATATTTATTATATTTTTATTGATTCTTTTATCTGCTTTAACATGTGACACTTTGAGATTTGATCCAAATGTATAGTGCGTTATAAATTAAATCTACTATTATTGTTAATATTATATACCAATTAGACATTGACATTGTAACTACTGACACGTGAAGTCAAAATAACATTGATCTTGATCTTTTTTTTGTTATGGCACCTGTAAGTGGGTCAGGTATATTAGGCAGTAAATTAAAATTTCTGCAAAAACGTGGACCTGATTTACAAAATGTTAGACTATATTGTAAAAGTTGTGCCTTTAATATCCCATATCTTGAGATAGTTTTAACTTTTTTCATTCAATTATCAACCATCTGCACAGGAAGATGTACGATGGACGTGCTTGATTATATTTTCACTGTTTTTAACCATTAATATTTTGACCTTTAACTCCTGTGAATCAGACAGGTACCAAAAGCACTTAAGTGCTTCTTATAATATGTATGAGTATATGTACAAATACATTTAATTCCACTTTTAAAATAATTTATTTAAAAAAAAGAAATATATATATATAAATATATATATATATATATATATATATATATATATATATATATATATATATATATATATATATATATATATATATATAATATTGGTTATTTTTGTTGTTTGACGGTCTCTGGGACACCAATCAAATAAAATGTGCAATTTGAAAGTGTCACCTTAACCTGAAGTAAATAAATAAATAATAATAATTGTGACTAATTTATAAAAATATAAACACTATTAAATCAAAATATTAATAGCTGAAATAAATGCCCACGTTAATACTGCTCAGTGACAGAGAGGTTGGTTGACCTTTTTTCATGCCATGGATCTTTGCATCTCTGTCTTGTGGACCCCATTTCTCCAGCTCAGGCCTTTTCAATGAACAGATTAAATACTCAAGAGACTGATATCTGTCCCCTGACTGTACCTCTACAAGGAAATTTCTCCTTATATAAGAGAAGAAAAAACTTGTGAGGAGTTGCACAATGATCTCACCACCAGGCATATGTCATTGGATGCTTCTCTGATTAAACCAGAGAGCAACCGCCCCAAGCCACTTTGGAACAAACATGGAGTCTAAAATCCCAGTCTGATCAAGACTCACTGTTGAAGAGGCCTACAGACAAAGTCTGAATGTGGAGAAATCCAGAGGTTTTGGAAAGACGTGTTGGAGTTTAAGCCATAATAATGTCTGCCAAAGAAATAGTGACTCAAAATGTGTTCAACCAAACTAAAAAATGATGATGGTAAAAAAAAGATTCTTACCTTGGTTAAACATTTTAATCACAATTGTATACTATGACAAACGTTGTAAACACATGTTCCACATATTTTGCAGGATCAACATATATTACAAAATGAATATCTAAATAAGTGAATCTTTGCTTAAGTGTATTTTACAATTTCTTACTATGATGAAATATATTGGGTAAAAATTCTACCTTGATATAATCATCAGTGAACTCGTTACTAACAGTCCACAACTAATGTGTCATATACAAATAAATATACTCAGATCTGCTTGTTTGTGGTTATGAATATTGTACAATAACTATATATATATAAGGACAGAGCTGAAAACGTTATACATAATCATCATGGCTCTAAAGGAGTGAAGCGTGCCTCTGTGTCGATATCTGCTTCTTGCAAGGGGGAGAATGCCATCTTTTTGAACTCGACGACATGGAAGAAAACGTGTTCCAAGATGTGCTTGGCATCCCTCTTTTCCTTATCCAACTTTTGCGTCACCCCCATAATTTCTCCACATTTCCGGATGTAGAATTCAAGATCGTCGTCCGTGCCTGGGAACGGAAGCAGTTCGAAGTTACCGCAGATGGTATTATTTAAACATTTTCGTTCATTTATTTTCATGCTGTGAACAAAAGAAGTGAAGAATTTTGCACCGGAAAAAACAAAACAAAGCACTCCACTCACATTTGTTGGTGATCTGTGCGAGGCGCACTTCCTCAGAGGAAAACGTTTCATCGAGATCGAACAGGTCGAGCATGGGTGGAGGCAAATCATTTAAGGCAGGAGGAAAAACCTAAAAAAAAAAAAAAAACACTTCTTGGTCATAGGGTTTATTCCCTCAACCACCTGTTCAACAATAATAATAATAATAATAATAATAATAATACATTTAATTTAACGCACTTTACATTTGTATCAAATCTCAAAGTGCTACAAGGTAAAAGCAGATAAAAACATCAATAAATATAATATTAATTATATTATATTATATATAAAAATATGACTTAAAAGCAACAATGTTAATTAAAGTTATAGGTTCTGCTAAAAAGGAAAGTTTTAAGTGCTTTTTTAAATGTGTCAATCGTCTGTGGAGCCCTCAGATGGTCAGGAAGGGCATTCCACAGACGAGGGGGCAGCAGAACAGAAGGCCCGATCACCCACGGTGCTGAGCTTAGTCCAGGTAAGGATGAGGCGGTATGAGTGGGTAGAACGGAGGGATCGTGTTGAGGTTAGTGGGGTGAGTAATTCTTTTAGGAAGGGGGGTGCAACAAGGCCCAAGTCCTCAGCTAACGGTCAACTTTACCATTCTCTGCCATTATTATTTTTTCAGTCTTTATTATTGTATCTTTGTGCCAAATTATTAAATGTTTTCGGACTACTTTTATCACTATTAGAATTTCACTTTTAAACTGACTTTGGAGAAACAGCATGCAGGTGTGGAAAAACACTGACTGTTACAGGAAGGTGGGGGGTTGGAACTTACAGCAGGCTGAAGCTGAGGCAGAGGAGTCTCAAACTGTGGCATGATCAGCTGAAGTGGCTCCTCTTTGACATTAAGCTGCTTGTAAGCACTGCAGAAACCATTCGATTATTTACTGTGAAGGAAATACAGAGCAGTGATAACATGCAGCCGCATTCGGCGTTCTTACTTGATGACTGGGAGTAACGTGTCTGTGGACAAATTGAACAGTGACATATCAAAGAGGGAGGTGAAGTCCCTGGGGGTTTCATCCCCCTCCTGCAGGCACACTCTCAGATGCTCGGACAAGCTTCCTGTGTCTGGTGCCATGGTGTAATCTGTGATCTAAGGCACAAAAACGACAAGAATCACATCGGCTTCTTTAAATGTCAGTAACGACGCTCTCCGTTCAGGTATTCCCTCTCACCTCTGGGTCTTCGGCATCGATCTGGTTCAGCTGGATGTTATTGGTCATGAGCCACTGGAGAACGACATCCTGGAAAGAAAATGCAAGATTGGCTCTTGAGCAATTTTCTACACCTGTAATACGTTGGGTGACTCATATTTAAATAACAACTGGACTCACCATGATTTTACCGTTCTCCTCTTTGTCGATGTATTGGTCACTGAACATGTGGCAGGAACCCAACACCGCCAGTTTGCCAGTCTCCTTTATCAAACAAAAAAGCATCGCTCAACATCGCCTCACAAGAGTTATTTCAAATGCTAATGAGTTTGAAAAAAGACATTGTGCTCCTGACCTTTCCTTGGTGGAAAGCTAGGACAGGCCTGTTGAGGGGGAAGCAGACTGAGCCAGTGGAAAGAATGGCCACAGCCGGCTTCATCACACTCAGCGTGGCTCCATATGGGTACACAAATGTGAGAGCCCTACACAAGTCAAGAGAGAAAAAGCTTATATTCAGACCCAAATCAGTAAATGAACTCAATCGCTTGAACGGTACATGGACTATACTTACATAGCGCTTTAAATTTTGAGGCAGCATTCACACAAACATTCATACAGGGATGATAGAGGCCACCATGCAAGGCGCCGCATGTTCATCAGGAGCACTAACCATTCTCTCCATCATTCACACCAATGGAACTGCCATTGGGAGCAACTTGGGGTTCAGTATCTCGATCAAGGACACTTTGACATGTGGACTGCAGTGGCCGGGCACCGAACCACCGACCTTCATATAAGTGAACGACCGCTCTACCGACTGAGCCACTAGAAATTAGGAATATTAAATGAAATCCCTTACTGTGCGTTGTTACCAATATTTTCATCCTCCGTGATTCCCGTGACCACTTTCCCAGCAGCTCGACTAACTTCTCTGAACAAGAGAAAAAGGCAGAAAATTGTGACTTTTAGATCATCCCCAAATACTCATTAACTTACAAGTAGCAGCTTTATTACAATTAAACTGGAAAAACATACATAAAGGCTACATACACTCGATGACACACTGGAATACTCACAATATAAGGATAGTGTTTGAGAGAAAAAAATGTTCTACAGACAAACCTGTTCAGCACACCATTGGACACAAGCGCCTCCTTAGGATGGAAATATTTGTAATAGACATTCCTCACAACAGCATCTGCAGCAGTGATGGGGAGAAGAACACAGAATTCACTGCAACAGTAACAACGGTAACAAAATACCTATCACTGCAAAGATGGTTGATCGACGGTTGTTTCAATAAATTCTAACACGCACCATTGTTGACTATCACTCCAAACTCCTCCAGGAGGAAGTTGATATTGGTGTCATATTTTGTTTCTCCTCCTTCGCCGAGCATAACCAGCACATTTCCTCCTCCATCTAGGTAGTGCTTCAGTACCTCCAGCTGAAATGAAAAGGTTATAACAGTGTAAAAATGTGCTGGTGTGAGATTTTTTTTTGCATGTTAATACATCACCTCTGATGCTGTGAACTTCTCCCTCGGGCCTGCAGTTATCCATAATTTGACTCCCTTTAGCTTCTCCAAAGACAGCTCTTCTTTCATACTAGAAGAGACAATAACAAAGGATAATGGATTGGTGAATATATGCTTAAAAGAAAGAAGTTGAAGAAAAGTGCTTAATGGTAAGAAAGATCATCATCAAAGCTTAATAGAAATAACCAAAAGGCACATTATGAAAATAAAATCCAGATGGGCGAAGAATGATAGCAACAAATTTGAGTCAATCGAGACCCATGCTTGATTTTGATTTGATTTATTGTGATATTTGACTGAGATTTTATTTTGTTTCGTTTTGGAGATTGTATTGTAAATATTGTTTTTACATGTGTTGTGTGTGTTCTTCTTTATGCTTTGCTGTGTATGGCCATCTGAACGAGTAGCTGCTATCTTAGTGGCAGATAATATAGATCCAAATATTAAAATAAACTTGAAAAAATGTTTCTAAATATGACTGTAAAGCTATGGAAGGTTTAGCAGGTCAATCCTGAACGAATGATCCGTTAAAACGAAGTAGGGTTAGTGTTACACCAAAAGCGTCTCACCTTTGGATCTTCCATTGAGCTCTTAGTCTTTTCTGCATGGATTTGAATCCATTGTTCGTAGAAAACAACTCTCTTTTCGAACAATTCAGGACGACAGTGTTGTTCTGTTCCTTCTCCATTTTCACCAAGCGGTTAATAGAACTTTGTACCAAAGTCGGCTAGTATTTGCACCCATGTACACAGAGACAGACTGTAACTTAAAGCTAATGGCTAAAGCTTTGAAGCTTAAAGCTAACCCTGCCGCTGGGCATCGTTCTGATCACGTTCAATGTCCAACATACTATCATCATTTCCAACTCATCTAAAAATTAAAAAGGCAGTAAACAACTGATCACTCATAAAATAATTCTTCCTGTTTGTTCAAGTTGCAAGCGATGCATGATGGGAGGGAAATGGTTACCAAGGGCGCTAAACTCCTCATAGCAACCTATCATAGACAGTATGGCAAAAAAAGTGCCGGTTGAATTAGATCACACGTTGATATTCCAAGCCAAAATGTTGTTATTTCCATAAATAAATAAAAATAATAAAATATACATTTATTTTGTAATATCGTTTAGGTGGAACGTAAAGAGCGGAACTTAATGTTATAGTCGCGGTGCTCTACCCGGACGATATACAGTGAGCACAAACAACATCCTGTTTTAGCAGCGCGTCAATAAAATTTTGCATTTTATTATTGTCATTGTCATACATAATATTTTCAAGTTTTTCCACGTTCATTTCTATCTTGTGTAAACGTGAAACCATTTATGCATCTACTTCCATTGCTTTGACTGCTCAGACCGAAATATACATCAAAATGTGATGCAAGATCAGGTGTGTTGTGGCTTTTAGTAACAATTTTCTGAACGATCTTTGACAAAAGATCACAAAAATACATTTAAAAAAAACGTAAAAAAACACAACAATCTATATTCATATGAAATGAGGGGTAACCACTCAATATGTAATAATGGAAAAAGTGGCAAATCGCAATGCAAAATTATTACTATTAGTAGTACTATTTATCTATATCTATTTCTCTACTACCACCAATGATCATCTGTAACTTTAGCATTGTGGCAAATCTTAATGCATAGTTTTCATACACTATTTTTTGAATTTTTTCTATTACTACTACTACTAATAATATATAATATTACTACTAATTTCCAAATAATTTCTGCTACTACTATTACTTGTGTTAAGAAAGATGTCAAATCTCACTTCAAAGATTTGAAAACCATGAAGATACCAGGGAACAGCCGAAAGACAAAAACTACTACAACTCCTAATTGTTTTATTACTGCAACACCAGTAACAATATTACAGATACAAAACCCTCCCGTCAGAAATAAAGAAGTTGGGAAGGCAAATGTATTTGCATGGCACACTTCAACAAATGACTTACAATTTTTTTGTTTTTTTATCAAATATATTTTGGAAAAGCTTTCAGAGATCAAGTCACCATCAAAGCCATCAAAGAAAGGGAAAAAAGTTATAGACACTTTAAGAAAGTGTTCATGTTCACTTAAAGGTAGTAAAGGAGGTGGTAGAAATAATAAACTTACTGATCACATAAGGTAAGTTTGAGTGTTGGATATCCAAAAAACACAAAACACACTGTCTACGATAAAATAAGACAGAACTTTATTGATACCAAAGAAAATCCCTGCCCAAGAGAACGCTCAACATTATAGCTACAAAGAATAAAGTAAACTAATAAAGATAAATAGTAAAAGAAAAGTAGCATATAATCATAAGTTGAACGAGGAAATGGAGCGTTTCAGAGGTAAATGCAAACCCGTGCCTGCAAATAACCGCATGATAATTAATAATATTTTGCCTATTCCAAGAGAGAGTGTAGAGTGTTGCGAGTGGGAAGGAAGGATCAATCAACAAACACCTTTGGGAGACCCCACATTTCCTGTATATATATCTCCCCTCTGTGGTAGAAGAGGAGTGGTCAAATGCATAGTTTTCTTGGCATTCCAAGGCTCACTCAAAATGGAAGCTGAGCAAGAAAACAAGATCCAACAGTAGCTCAGTGAGTAGAGCAGCTGTCCCCAAAGTTTTAGATCGACGGTTCAAGCCTCAGCAGTCTACAAGTCTACGAGAACATACTTGAGCAAGAACCTGAACCCCAATCGGTTCCGCGGGCACTGCACCCTCTGGGATGGGTTAAAGGCAGAGGACCTGTCGTGAAAATCGACTATGAATGGCGAGTTAAATCTATCAGAACATCAGTGGAGGGGATCAGTGGCCTCTGTTGTGTTGTAATGTGTGCGCACTCGCTTGTTTATGATGCATCGTAGTATATCACTCTCTCATAAATTTGCATTCTCTGCTAGGTCTGGTTTACTGTGAAACATAAAAATAAACATCGGTCCTTATCGTCTACTTGTATCTTAAAATTGTAAACCTGCTAGTAATCCCCGTTTTCACTGAAAGTAACTGTAATCTGATTACATGTAACATGTATTCTCTTACTCCCCAAGCCTGAGTAATAAGATAATCGGTGTTTTATTACCTCCGCCAAAGAAGGAGGTTGTTTTCACACATGTGCAAATGCCTGTTTGTTAGCAAGATTGCGGAAACATGTTTTTTAAATAGTCGCGTTCGTTTTGGTGACGTAACGTGTTTTCAGCATCTTCGCAGCATTTAAACTAAAATAATAAGCCCATTTGGAGTAGTGACTTCACTATGTTGCGTGGTGCTCTCCTGGAATTGTGTCCATTATTGATGCCTTTGACTCTTCTGATGTTCCATTGGGGCTGGAGCTGGGAGTTCAGTGGGCTGAACAGAGATGCTGAAGTGGAAGGCGCTGGGGAGAACATTAATGGAGGAATCTGCATGAATCTTTCAAACCTAAATCAAGGTTTGAAAGATTCAACAATGTCTGCTGTTACACACAACAGACATTGTGTGTAAAAGAATGAGAGAGGAGGAAACAAAGTAGGTTCAGATGTAGATTTTGGCCCTTGTTATTTTGTAGTTAAAAGTAGCGGCGAATGTCATAAACCCTCTGCCACCTAAAAAAAAAAAAAAAGCTCCAAATTCATCCGTGCTGGTAAGTTTTTTAGGCTTCTAGCTAACTTCTAAGCTAACTGATGAGGCGAAACAAATGCAAATTATTTGGACAGGGCTTAAAGAAAATGTTATCTTTTCTTTTAGTAGTCCACAATGAATCAGTCTCTGCTTCAACACCAGTACGTCACACTCAAGCGCCTCACAGCGGATCAGAACTGAAGAGGAATTGCGGAAATTCTGAGCATGAAAAAATAAGCACATTGAAATATATTAAAGTGATCTAGTAGATCCCGCCACCAGAGGAAGATAAGCCAAGTTTTCTCCTGCTCTCTACTTCACAAAGACTGCCTTTCACCTTGCTGCCCTGTTGAAGCATAATATTAATTTCAATTGTTTACTTTTTTCAAAGATACGCAAGATATTTTTTATAAGTAATACTGAGATTTGGTTTCCTCAGGATGTAGGAGGACCAACCTGCAGTCAAAAAAGTTAATATATTAGCAATTTAACATCTAAAAATCGATCTGATGTCTATAATTCGATTTATAAACAAATGCTATAGATAAATAGGAATGTATTCATAGTTTGCTGATCTCTGAGGCTGGAGTTATTCTCAGCACAGAGTTATTCTCAGCACTGCTTCATGTTCCTGGGAACATGAAGCAGCTAGCCCCCCGTCTCTTCTCCACAGTCGGCCGTGAACCAATCCCCTGCTGTTCCCTATGGTACAAAACACAAACAGGTACACGTTAGAGTCAAAGCAGGCTCACATTATACTCAAGCAGAATCAGATCAAGAGGAATTTGGACTAAATAGGACCAACTGTTGAGAAGTTCTGGCCTGAGAACCTTTGGAGATAAAGCTTTACCTAGTGGCATAAATACGTGTAACCGACCTTTCCCAAAATCAATTCATCTTTTAGAAGCCAAATCTTTGTTGACAAAAATGACAGTATCTTTCTAGGAAATCTTTTTTCATTCATTTATTTCATTTAATATGTGTGGCCTGTTTTGTTGCCGAAGTCATAAATGGACAAACATTGATGGGCTGGAAGTAAACACAGCTTCACGACGCCGAAGAGGGGAAATTTTATTTATTTTAAGTTAATTTCAAATACATCTTTTTACACGGGTTACCGTGGCATAACCCGTCAGGGTGTGGAGAGTTTAGATTCTTGACACACACACACACAAACACACATACACACACACACACACACACACACACCTCCCTTCATCAGACTCATCAAACCTCCACTGGATGACTTGGACATCAAAACCGCGAGTAACCTGCTGAAAGGACGTTACTTAAACAAAGTTAAACTTGCCGTTTACGTTTCTTGGCGATAGAAATATGGCTAAATTAAGTTAGGAAGGAAGGAAGCCATAAAACAGCTTTTACTCCCACTTAGGTTTATGCAGGTTTACAAGTTGAAAATGAACCAATAAACCCTTCTTGAGTTATCGCCTTAACTTGAATGGTTAGCGGCGGTGGTGGCGGCGACACAATTTCATAATATTCCAGACTTTTTGGGGATATGAAATACATTTTTTACATATTTTCTTATTTTTGTGTAGTTCTGGTAAAGCTCTTCATTTCAAAAATTACATTTGGCCAGAGTTTTGATTTAATGATGATTTGATGTGGTCTCATCTTTGACATGAAAAAACGACAAAAAAAAACAACAACAACATTTTCTCCTAGCTTTTGTCATCATAATTTATTTCCCCCCAGAGTTCCCCTGCAAAGCAGAACCTAAGAATGGGAATGCTGACTGCAGTGTCAGCTTTTAAAGAATATAAATCCAAACGGTCCTCTTTTTTCAAACACAAGAATTAAAGAGAACCAGGACCTTCAGGGTTTCTACTAGTTTGAATAATGTGAATCTCCGTGTTATGGGTCTTTGCGTTCCTGCAGAAGGTAAAGGCCACTTTGTGGCGCTGTGGTAGACGGAACATGTGAAGTACAGCAGGTATGAAGAGAGCGACACACTGACCTGCCCACGGACTCTCACACTCATACAGCATCCACTCGTCACTGCGGAAGGTGCTGTGGAACCACATGGCGTGGTTCAGGGAGGCATAGAACTGGGTCTTGTAGTCGGGATAAGGCAGCAGCGTTGTCTCCCTAAACAAAAAGTCCGACACGTAAGCAGCAACGCAGCAGTGCAAATTCATGAGGCCTTCACCTACATTCACACACAAAATAAGTAGAAAAAAACTGTTTGCATCAGATTAGATGAGATTATATATGTCACATTTGCCTTTATTCATATTTTGCCATTTGTATACTGCCAGTATTTTTTGTTTTATCTTGTATTGAGATTGTGTACTGCTTAGCTTAAAAGTCGTATATAAAGTATGTCATGTCCACAAAATGTCAGTTTTCAGTTCAACACTCAGTTTTCACTGAGTGTTACAAAATCTATTAAACAATTGTAATGCATGCAATGAAAGTCTCAATTCCATAATGTTACCAAGATGTCCTCGCGATCGCAGCCAGAGCAGCATCCTCGGTTCTCTGGCAGCAGGTTCGATGAAGAATGACTGGTCAACTGGCTTTACCTCAAAGGGGAAAGCTTTCGACAGCTTTCTGGTGTGGGTGAGTTTTGCATTCTCTGCTAGGTCTGGTTTACTGTGAAACATAAAAATAAACATCGGTCAATCTGTCTCCTTGTGAAGCCATACCCGATTTCATGTTTGTTTTTTTAACACTCCTACTGGCTGCTGACAGACCAGCAGTGTTTTCAGTCAAACTGAAGGGTTTATAAAGTATGTGCTGTGTATTGTTTTTGTCGTAGGGCAAACACAGTTCCAACAGTTTGTGTATTCTAAACCCTGATCATATCTTCTCACAAGACCCAACCAAGAGGATCGTCAGGGCGTTTCTAGTCCAGACCAAATCGCACCATTGGTAAGCAGGTTCTTATATTCAGCTTTTTGTTTTTCTAAAATATGCCCACCCAATAGAAAACCTGGTACACAAACTTAGACTCAAACACTGAGCACGCCAGAATTTTGTATTGTTTTGAGCTTCAATGTTTTTTAAAGCTCAGTAGATTAGTAGTGGGTTTCGCGCAATGACTAAACCTGAAATGAAGTGTAAATAGTTCATCCGCAGTGAGGAGTTCTTCAGGCTGAGGGACCTCTGGCATGGTGGGCCGATGCTGCACGGGACTCTCCTGAGGAATATGGAACGAGACTTGGCAGATAAGTATAGGCCGTCCATACTGGGTGGCCGTCACTGAACGGAGACTGAAGCTGCGACCATCTCTTGTCCGTTCCACCTGGTACAGCACTGGAATTTCAGTATCTCCTGAAATCAACATAAGGCAGCAGTGGGTTCTGTGTGTTCGGTATTTTAGAATGAAGTAACCCTGACCGGTGACAATATCTGGTAAAATTGAGGCACACGAGTCGTTTTAACTCCGGGTACCGTTCTTATGGAGTCAAATTCCTGCCAAAACTCTGCACAAAAACGCAACGCGATTCGCGAGCAAAGAGCGTGTGACCCGTGAGCAGAGTATGATTTACGAGCAAAGACAGTGTGATTTGCATAGGAAAAACATGATTGACAAAGAAATGTTTTCGATTTTGCAAACACAAAATGTGCTTCAGACAATGGCAGCCTGTCATACAAGATACAAGCACAAATGAGCATTTACAAGTACAGGAAAGTCTATCCTACAACTGCACAAAACAAAAAAAAGCACACCTGACTTTTGGCACAAAGTTACCGCATGAGAGACGCGCTACTTGTACAGAAGCATCTCACGTTTTGTGAATACACAGGTCCTTTGTAGTTCACCTGTTACAGCAGCAGGTGTCGCTGTGACTCAGCGAGGTGTCACTGTAACTTCAAAAATTTACCACACTGACTGTGGACAACTGGATGACTGGAGGCACCATGAGTTGGACTATATGTTTCTATGAGCCATCCAATAAAAAATAAAAAATAAATCCAGATTTTTAACCATCTAATATAGTAAACAGATAAATGGACAAGCAAAGGATTCATTTATATATGAAAAATCATGATAATGAAGTCAAAAATGTACTGTCTTTGCGCGCGGATCACACGCTCTTTCGTGTTGCATTTGTGTGCGGACTTTTGGCAGAAATTTAACTCCATACGTTCTCGTCTCCAACGGTTTTCTTTGTACAATCAAAGATCGTTTGCATAAAACTCAAGTCCCTATTTAAATCACTTTAAAAAAGATGCCGTATCTCACCTGCTCATACAAAGTAACATTGGAGAGAATGGATATTGAAACTCTCGTTGACAGAATTTGCAGCAGCTACAAGGGCCTGTCCAACTATTTCACCTCCAAACAAAACTTCAGAGCGGTGCACCCAGTGGTGCACGTAATACGACACAGAATATATTAAGTATGGGTTCTCCTACATTGAGGACAACAAAGGACAAAAACCTCAGTGTGTTTTGTGCAGCGAGGTGTTGGCACAAGAAAGCATGAAGCCTTCAAAACTGAAGCGGCATCTGGAAACAAAACATACCTCTCTCAAAGATAAACCTGTTGAGTACTTTCAAAGACGACTTCAAGACCCGAGGACATCACAAAAGTGTCTTACTTCCTCGTGCTCCAAGTAAGACCAGGCACTCCGTGCATCTTACAAGGTGGCATATCGTATTGCTAAGTTAAAGAAGCCCCACGCCATCGCAGAGGACCTTATCTTACCTGCGGCCATGGACATGGTCAGAGAGGTGTTGGATCAATCCGCAGCGGACAAACTGAAAACTATACCTGTCTATACCTGGCGCTGCCTCCATGACATGACATTTTATTTTTAATTGAATTTCTATTGCCAGAATAAGTTACTGAAGTATTTTGAGTTTGTGGATAAAAACTGAAGAAACTGAATGTTTGTTGTCATATTTGCACTTTTTATTTTATTTTTAATTTAAATTGTATTGCCAGAATAAGTTAGTGAAGTGTTACTGAATGTTATGTTAAATCAATTTGAAATGTTTCTTTTGATTTGGGTCGCGGCTTGTCATTCAGGGGTGATGGTGGGTCCTGAAGACCAGACCAGTTGAGAACCACTGGATTAGAAAGTCAAGGAGCACTGGGCGCTGATAACCAGACTAGTGGGTGGTGAATGTGGGTAATAAAGTTTCCGCACAGGAAGAAGGATCTAAGATTAAATCCAACTCCGGTTTTGGAGCCTTTGTGTGTGAAGTTTGCATGTTCTCCGGTGACTGCATTGTTTCTCACAAGGTCCTCCCACAGTACAACAAATATTTAACCAGGGTGAATTGATGATTTTAAAATTGGTCATAAATGTGAATTTGAGCATGAATGGTTGTCTGTCTGTATGTATGTGTCACCTTGTGATGAACTGCCGACTTTTAATAATAATAATAATACATTTAATTTATCATAATATACCTCGAACCCAATGTCAGCCAGAACTTGCTACCGCTAAAGATTAGTGACTACAGAAAATGGATGGATGGAACATATGCTAGCAAAAGTTAGTAGCATATGTCTGCAAAAATAAACATTTCAGTGGTATTTTAATTTCATCTGCTACATATGACACAGCAGCATAGAACACAAGAGTGTGAACAGAAACCAATGTTACACACATTTGTCTAAATGTCGTATTTAGGTTAAAAATTGTTTTTATTTCATTTTATACTTGCTGATGTTTTTTAATAGACTTCCTTTTTATTATTGACTTGCTGGTTTGTTCAATGATGTACAAAAGGTACTTTTGCTGACTTCTACACTGGACTACTTATTGATATGGTAATTTTGCTTTTTAGTTATTAACTTAACTAAATAATAATAATAAATAAATAATAATTATTAATCAGAGTTCCAAATGAGTAGTTTTGTATAATTTAACACAACTGGTTAGATCTATTGGCTATCAATGTTGCTGTTTGAAAAAAGGGTGGATTTGATATTATTCTAATATTGGATCCTGTTATTCAACCTGGTATAACAGGATAGATAGCAGAAGATAGCAGAGATATAACGTTGCAGAGTTTTACAAAAGTCCTCTTTGTGCTTTTGCAAAACGATGACATTTGGGATTAATATATGTTTTTTTTTTTTTCATATGAAGATGGAAAAACTGGTGGTGGGGAGAGGAGCTCAGTGGGCTGAGTAGAGATGCTGAAGTGGATTCTGTGGAAATCACATACAAAGAGGCTGAAAACTGACTAAACTAAATATGTTTTCGAATGAGATTTAGTTGTATTACTTAAATCTTTCAGGGTTCTTCTGCTTTTTTAATGGTATTTTTTGGTAAATACTATGTAAAGATTTACCTCATGATGTATCTATTCAAAATGTACATTTGAGTGCTTTACAGACTGTCCAAAGTGAGGCAAGTAATTCTAAGCTCATCAGTGAGAAAATCATTTCTCACTGATTTTTTTGTTTTAATCACTACATACTACTATATACAAGTACACAATACTAGCAGTACAGAACTACTCCGGTATGTGGTATCTGTATTTTCAATTTGAATACTAGATTTCTTAAAGATGCTTTCCTTGATTTTACATAAAAGAAGGAGTGAGGAAAAACCCCCACCACCCTTCCCTCTCTGCTCTAGAGAGGCCCTGATCGGTCTGAGCAGGGATTCCCCAGAAACACATTTTTTTCCAGCACCTTAAATTTTTTATAATAGGCAACTTGAAAGATTTTTCCCAAAATATTATTGTGAGTTTTTCTGTATTGTTAGAAATGTTCTTGTGGTTTTTTTCCCCACTAAAATCTGTTTAGCATAGAAGTTGATTGTAGCTTGTTTAGTTTTATTTGAGCCACAACTTTTTTTTTAGGTGTTGCCTGAATAACATAAGTCAAGGTAGCTTTATTTACACACACACATTTTTTATAAAGGCTAAATCCAAAATAGTGATCTCACTGTCAAAGCAGAGGGATATGGCGCCACCTTGTGGAATGTTTACAAAGAATGCAGATCAGACATTAAAATCTCATCCACACATGCCAAATGAAATTCTAATCAATATTTCAGAATAATTCAAACTCTGATATCCCACCAATAGAATATATATTGGTGGGATGTCTAAGTTTGAAGGATTCTGGTCCAAATCTAACCCAATCATTCCTCCCACTGATTATTTACCAGAAAAATGAGTTACCCCCAAATTATTTCGGTTAAGCACCATAATTATTGGCTCTTTTCGGCCAAATTGTTCGGATGAAGATCTGTCTTTCTTAGCTTTCCTCTCTCCTAAATGCTGCAAACCTACTTTGCCTCTTGTCTTAGTAGCCGGGTCAATGTGCTTTCTGTAGTTGGACCACTGGCGGAGCCAACAGATTAGATGGACGGATAGATGGATGGATGGACGAACAGATGGATGGATAGATGGACGTATAGATAGATGGATGGATGGATAGATGGATGGATGGACGAACAGATGGATGGATAGATGGACGTATAGATAGATGGATGGATGGATAGATGGATGGATGGACGAACAGATGGATGGATAGATGGACGTATAGATAGATGGATGGATGGATAGATGGATGGATGGACGAACAGATGGATGGATAGATGGACGTATAGATAGATGGATGGACGGATAGATGGATGGATGGACGAACAGATGGATGGATAGATGGACATATAGATAGGTGGATGGACGGATAGATGGATGGATGGACGAACAGATGGATGGACGACAGATGGATGGATAGATGGACGTATAGATAGATGGATGGACGGATAGACGGATAGATGGATGGATGGATGGATAGATGGATGTATAGATGGATGGATGGACGTATAGATGGACGTATAGATGGTTGGACGTATAGATGGACGTATAGATGGTTGGACGGATAGATGGATGGATAGATGGATGGATGGACGGATGGATAGATGGATGGATGGACGTATAGATGGATGTATAGATGGATGGATGGACGGATGTATAGATGGATGGATGGACGTATGGATGGACGTATAGATGGACGTATAGATGGTTGGACGGATAGATGGATGGATAGATGGATGGATGGACGGATGTATAGATGGATGGATGGACGTAAAGATGGATGTATAGATGGTTGGACGGATAGATGGATGGATAGAAACTTTATTAATCCCCACAGGGGAAATTAAGTCGTTGCAGCAGTTCCTACATACAGCTATTCTAAAGGTGACAAAAACATGTTATTTGACAAGACATTAGTGACATCTTTACATAAACATTATACAAGAATATTATATATATATATATAATCTAAAAATAATAATGAATCAATTTTAAATTAATAATCTAAAATTAAGAAATAGAAATAGACACGTAAATTAAAATACAGGAATAAAGTGCCTGCAAATATAAAGAGAAAGGAAAAGAGGCCGATATCCAATGGCATAAATGAATATGTGTTAAATTACCCAGTTAATGAAATGCAATAGTGCAATTAGAGGAACGAACATGTTGTTAAGTCAGTTGAGGATAATCAGATACACACAAGGTTTGTAGTGAGGTAGCAGAGTTCTGGTTTCAGACACAACAGTCTCACAGGGATCTGCTGTACAGTATGATTGCAGACGGAACCAACGACCTGCAGTCGCGCTCTGTTTCCCCTTTTCTACCAAAACGAAACCGGTGCTAGTTCTGTGCTCATGCTAGTTCAGCCTGCGCACCACCTAAGAACCTGTTTGCTATTAAACTGCCAAGGAGCCCAGCTAGACCCACGCCATTACGTCACCTTATAACGTCGGTACATCAGTCTTTACCCAGCGACGGTCGCGCCCAATCATCTACGCAATAACACAATAACAACGAAGATGGAGGAGCTTATCGTCTCCATGCTGTTCCTGGCTTTGCCAGCCTACATTTGGACCAAGAGCCAAAAAATCCGGTGCTGTCATCACATGATTCTGGCTTACACTTTAGAGATGAACTGATTAGAGTTCCCATCAATTTTTTATTTTCAGTCTGACTATATATTGCACAAATCTTTTGTGCAATAAAAACACATTCCCTTATTAAGTATGCATAAACCTGTTTTTCCCCCCATGTAAGTATTTTCTCCTTCACAGCTCACACAGGGAACCAGAGCTTTTTTCAGCTCATAAGCAACTCCATTGGTAGCAACTCCATACACGTTGGTAGTAGAGGAAGCCAAATATTCTTAACTCGATCCAGGGCAAAAAATCAAATAGGGCAAGATCATTTTAATGTGAGTAAGTTGTTTATTAGAAGCAATAGAAATTCTTAAAATGATAGATTTAATTAGAATGGGCATTAATGTTTCTATTCAGCAGCTAACTTAATAAGGGTTCCTTCTTAGTGGAATATTTTATCAAGACAAATGTAGATTATTTTGAAACAAGATTCAATTTCTGATGCAAATCATGTTCAATGCGATTATTTTATGTCAAACTAAAAGTTTAAACTGATTTCCAAGAAACAAGGTTTTTTATATTTTTGCAGTGTTGGATGGAGACCAATCTTCTTATAACACATACAATGTCAGAGTGAGTGGGAAAAGAGTCAAGAGTGTGTGTATAGTGATTAATGAGTTTATTTATGTACCAGTAGATCTGTTTGCATTGTTTGACATTTTCCCTGTTTCTCAGCCAGACACTTAAAAGTACAGTAACATACAATATCCCAATTTGGAGAATGTTTCCAATACAGAAGAACACATTTTGCGAATAACATATTTACAAACGTAAATAGTGAAAATAAACTGAACACAAAATAATAAATTTACAATAATGACTACTTCTAAGTAGTAAAAGTCACTGACAAAAGCACAATATGCTAGGTTAAGAAAAAAGAAGTGCACATTACTGTTTGAAGTGAATTAATAGGGCAAGTACTACAGAGACAACAATGCAAAAAAAGTGAGGCATACAGTATCTCAAACACAAAGAATAACTGATAAAACTGGTTTACTGATTAGAGGACCGTTAGGAAAGAAGCAGTACAGTTTAAGACAAGAAAAAAAAAAAAGGGTAAAGATGACCATTACCAGAAAACAACTTCACAGTGTAGCAGAAAACAAACCTCTGAGTAGGTCACAAACAGAAGAAAATTAGTTATTACTTGTAGAGACAGCCTCTACAACAAGAGTTGTAATGCATTATAACATGACATATGATCAAAAATAAACTGTGGGTAAAACACAAAAGAGCTGACCATTTCAAATCTATTGCAAAGAGGCCATGTAGGTTCAGGAATTTGATTGCAATTTTGAAAATAAAGCTTCAGCAAGTAAAACACTGTGTACTGAGAGAGAGACAGGACAACCTTCAGCAGTAGCTCAGACAAAAGGCATTTACTAGGTCTAGAGTTGCATGGGAACCACAGAAATGTGTTCTGGTCCTAAGGATTTTCTCCTGCGAGGTTACTTTTTGTGTTCAATCCTGATTTTGGATACTAACTTTCCTCAAGTGTTCATATAAACTTCATATATGACACCGGCTGGCTTTAGCATTAGATTGCACCACACAGAACATCTCAGAAGGACACTAGCAGCAGAACAGCCAGACTCGCACGTGCACCAGTATGGTCATTTTAGCAGCCGAACACAAGTCAGTCCCGTCGTCGAACTTTTCTCTGCATGCTGTGTAGGCTCCGGGGCAGCTGCTGTTCTCTGGCACCCTCATGTGGAGCCGTACAGAGCAATCTGCTGCACCTTGCCCAGCTGTGTCAGCAGCAGTTTCATGCGATGTTTGAGCTGAGGCAACCGGGCCAGGGGTTCAGGGGGCTCCAGTTCCCCGGTGTAGTCCAGCCAGCTCTCCAGCACTGAGGATGTTAAGCAGAAGACCCAGAGGTGAGCGCATAGTTACAGCTGACGAGTTTATGTTACCCCAACGAGACTCATGTACATTATTATAGGGCAGTGTCCTGACTCAATGCCTATTTTATTGGAAACATGTTTCACATTTTAACCAATTAAACATTTAGCCAAATTATCAGCCCAATGTGTGTGACTTTTGCTGGTTGAAAATTTCAGAACTCACTTACTTAGATAGAAAATGTATAGCATCCATGAATCATGAAAGTATTCTCAATTTTTACCAAAACCCGTTTCTCCGTAAAGGAAAATGAATGGGGATATAAAAGAGACTAACAATATTCCTGATATGACTTTTTTGAGCTGTTGCCTGATCTGTAATGTTAAACACATCTTTACATCAGGCTTTTATGGTGATTCTGTCCTCATTTGAAAATAAATTAGCTTCAGTTGCCTTTTCCCTTCATTCTTAGGACCATTGATACCATGTAAATGTTAGCTTAGGTTTTAGACCAATTTGTGTAAAATATGTTGTCAGAGGAGGTGAAATGTAACACAGGACATGTTATTAGTGTATTACAGTTGTTAAATTGGTTAAAAATACTGTAAGTTACAAAAAGCAAAATAAAAACAAGCACCTAAGGGCTTCTTGAGTTAATAAACATTGAGCACTCAGCTGTAAAAGGTATTTTCATAAAATTTAAATTGATTTTGACACTCGCCATCTGTGTCACCATGGCTGCTTATGGGTTAATTATTTTGATATTCTTAGACTCATCTTCCCCTTTGGTAAAGTCTGAGTTTAGGCTAATTTCATTCAACATGTCCTAGACCGCTGAAAGGGCCGGATCAGTAACTAGCTTCTCGTTACTGCAGGACTTACCGTCAAGCTCCCTCTCAATAAAATCCATCCTATGCGAGACCTCATCCTGGACTGCGTCGATATGATCCAGCAGGTTGATCTGCCTCTGCTGATGCTGCCTGCTGTTATCTGCAGCCTCTCCAGGATCTGTTCCCTCCTCTTCCCTTATCTCAGCCTGTGACCAAGAGCCACCCATCAAATCCTAGAGACATTCAGTCCAAATAATCAGACAACTTCCATTACAGCTAGGATTTGACAATTCACCAAGTTATCTGTCAAATAAATGCCTATTATTCACACACATAAGAAATAAACTACTAAAAATGTACAGCAACATCAGAATTATTGCTCAAACAAAGGTTGCACTTAATCATACATACAGTCACTAGAGAAATTTCCCACTTGATTAATGACGACCGTGTACATTAAAGGTGCAGTGGGTGAAATTTAGGAATTCCTTTTCAAAAGATATTAAATAATATGAAGAACTGGTTTCTGTGTCTAATAAGCTGAAAATATAAAGTGTTGTTTAGCGCAACTTAGAAAAGGCCCTTCTAATGTGCAGCAGGGGCAGATTCTATTCCACGGGGCTAGAACTTGCGCCATGTTTGTACGGTGGCCTGAAAGGAAAAACTGAACACCATCTCTATGGAGCCCTTTTTCGTGTTTTCAGGATAGGCGATGCAGAAAGACGATAAAAGAAATGCTTCACCTCTAAAAACCAACAAGGAAGAAGTTGATCAATTAAGTTGTTGGATACCCATTTTGTGTTATGACATGTGGAGGCTCATTCTTCTTATTCAGCAAAAGAAAGAGAAATGGAGTAAGAAACCTCGCCGCAAAAGGAGTGAAAACATGAAAAGGTGAGTTCTTAAACCGATGACGGGTAAACTAGATGGATCTGCACAGGGATTCATTTCAGCAGGTGACAGATCGCTGCCCATTGGTGGGATCCTTGAAGGAAATGCGCTTGGTTTCACACTACTGCTTCATTCCCTCGGTGGGCACATCTCCTCCACGAGGCCCGGCTGGCCATGGAGACGTTCAGGGTCAAGATATGTGGCGAGGCTCTCAGGATAGTAACAGCACTACCAAGCTACTAATTGTATCTCATTAGGGGAGTAGATCAGTTATATGTGTCTCACTTCTCTCTGCTGCATGTGTGTACGGTGTCGGTGACGTGAACTACATTCAGCAGTTTATTCAAGATACAAACATTTGCATTTACCTTGTTGCTGGTGTCTGTTGCTTTGGGCTTGTCCATCTCCAGCAGGCTTCCGTATCGCTGCTCCCGTTCCAACAATTCTTCTGTGCTTCTCATGCTGTCCTCCAGCTCTGAGCCCTGTCGGGTCTCCACCACCAGCCTCTGCTCCACTGCAGGGTAATATGCCCACGGTTTCTGGTAGCAATGTTCACTGGTGATGTATGAGTCTTGGAAGGATGGGAAAGGGGAGGATGAGCAGGACGAAGAGGGAGTGGCAGATGTGGCGGCCCGGCTCAGCTTCTCGAGCGCATTGGACATTAAAATCTCTCCTCTGCTCATGTCCTCATCGGGAGTCGCAGGAGATGGAATCGCGTCGCTGCCGCGACATGATTCAGAGCCGGTCCTAGAACTCTCCAAATGCTTCCAGGGTTCCCGCCAAAGCTGAAGGTCTGGGTGAGTATTGCTCCTGCAGAACACAAGAGGAGTGTTGTTGTAGCCAAAATTACACTAGACAATAATCATTTATGTCATGATCCTTATTTAATAGGACTTCAGAATAGCAAAAAGTCCTATTCCTTCATACTCACTGCAGGACGCTCATCTTGAGCTGCAGTCCGTTGAGGATCTCTACCAGGTGGTGCACATCTCCCAGAAGCTGGTGGGTGGTTGTAATCTTCTTGGCGTTTTGGTGAGAATAGTTCTCTTCCAGGAAGGACAGGCCGTACATGTGACCATTGCTTAACCACTCACGATCATACCAGTAGCGCAGACTCTGCCTCTGACCTTGGAAGGATCATCAAATATCATCAAATGCAAGAAGTTGCTCAAAAATTACTAAAATGTGTTCAATAAGTCTTTGTAGGTGATTGTTCTGATCTGAGTGACCTGTCTACCTCCTCTGTAAGGGTAAATGGACTGTACTTATATAGCGATTTTTTAGTCTACTAGACCACTCAAAGCACTTTACATTGTGAGCCATCATTCACCCATTCATACGGTGATGATAGAGGCTGACGTGCAAGGCGTCCCCCGCTCATCAGGAGTGGTAACCATTCACGCCATCATCACACTCCAATGGAACAGTCATTGGTAGCAACTTGGGTTTCAGTATCTTGCTCAAACACACTTCGACATGTGAACCGCAGTGAAGAAAGACTGAACCACCGACCTTCAGATAAGTGGACAACCGCCCTACCAACTAAGCCACCGTTGCCCTCTGTAATGGCTGGAGTTCAACGTATTCTGGTTAAAACGGAATTATAGATTTGATTTTTTGTTTCTAAATGCGCTGCTTTACAAATCTGTGGTTAAAAGGCATCTGGCATTTCATTTGAGCATGGACATCATGTCAGTCCACCCCTCTGAGTTAGCCTGTTTCTTAATTTTCTTCCATTATGCAAAAAAAAAGAAGAAAGACCATAAAATGATGTCCTACCGTATGTGCATTTTTACTATGTGTTCAATTCTAAGGCGCCTTAAAGCCTGCATCATTTAGGACTATATTTCCAACTATTACAATAAAACCAACAAGCAATGACTTATGGTGTTAAAGACAGGAGACAATGCATACAGCTCATTACTTTTGGTTTTCAAAATACTGTTCACTGTCAATTTTTCTCATTGTCCACCCGTTGTCAGATAATACTGTATCAACATAGGGAAGCATGGAGCTCTCTACCAACAAACTAAAGAGGTTTTATGTCAACAATTAAAATTGTGGGAGTGTGTAATTTATAGCTCAAGGTTGTGGTGTGGTTTCCCCTCACCCGGTGGGTCTCTGCAGATATAACACGTGTATCTGTCAGGAACATTGTCTTCCAGCAGCCCCATGCAGGTGCCATGTTGCCAGCACAAACAATCTTCACACTGAGGGAGGAACAAGTGTTTGATATTGGGTTTTATGATAATGAATAAAATAAATCTTCACCAATACATTTGTGTGGTGACAAAAGCCCACCAACTCACCTGAATCATGAAGTCATTCTCTTCCTCCACCTCACAGATACATCGCACTATCTCTTGGTCACTGGTGTCCACAGCACCTGAGTCCACACTCATAGGTGGTGTGGTGAAGTCCAAATCCGCGCCAAAGTCATCGTCACTCCAGCCGCAGCTGTCAGTAGACCAGTCACTGATGCTATCCTCATCTACCATTACACGGACGAGAACACATTTCTTACTTATGGTATTGACACAACTTGTCGGGATTTAAATTTCAATTATTATTTTCCAATTAAAAAAAAATGTTAGAATAAAAATCTGTAAGTTATATGATAGAGCAAGCCATAGCGGAAAAAGAACAACTCAGGATTCAATCAACCAAGCTTAAATTTTTTTTTTGTAGTTTATGACATCAGCAAGCTTAATTCTGCAGTAGATTATGTGCTAATAGCGTAATTTAGACATGAACACAGAGTTTGACGCAAACCAGGCTAAAACAGCATGACGGATTGAATCCAGAGGAAATAGCAGAATGGAGGGGAGAGGAAGCCGTCTATAGTCCCACACTCAAGTACACACACACACACGCCATCAGAGATACGCACCATCCACATGTATCTGCTCTGAGTAGCTGTGTCCGGGCCTGCGGGGGTAGGCCTCACGCTTGTGATTGTGTGTGAGAGGGGGGTTGATTGGCAAATTCAATTTGGATGGAAGACCCAATACTGAGATGTTAATATTCTCCTCACTACCTGTGTAGTCTGTTAATACAGGGGAAGGGGGGGAAGCAGACGCAAAAAAAAAAAGTCAACTTTGAAATGCTTTACAGGAGGTTTGTCATGAGTTGACAAACTTTGTCACAACAAACAAAACTGAAATATAATAAGACTCATGGACAGTCAGGGAAATATTAACTTGATGAAAACAATAGCTGCCTGTGCTGCAGTAATTTGAATAGTATGAAACAGCCGGTGTGAAGCACAACCATTACATCTATGTGCATGCCAAACATACTGTACAGATAAGTGAATATTAATCTGAATACACTGTTGGGTTTGTGTTTGAATTAAGTGAATGTCAGAGCCACAACAAAATCTTGTTGTCCATCACCAACCCTGTCAGAGCTGCGGTTCACAAGGGTAACCGCAGTCCTACTGTAAAAGAAATGAGCTAAAGCTTTTTGATTGGTGTAAGAGTGACAGCGGCCAGCGACAGATATGACACTTCACCCACACACAAAGACACAGCCACCACACCGAGAGGAGTGAATGGAGTACTTTATGCTTTGCAGGCAAGTCGTGTCGGCACAATTATTATGAGTTTACATGCAGAGCAGCAAATATGCAAGGAGCCCCTGAGCCGGGGGACGCCTTCTTACCAGATTTGGCCTTCCTTTTTTTCTTCCTCTTCTTTAGTTTAATGCGCAGGAAGTCCTTCTGTTTTGGTTTGTCTTTCAGTTTGTCTTTGACTGCCCCTACAGACCATTAAGAGAAAGGGTTAGGTCTTTTCTATCAATAGCTAACACTAAGTATGTATTCTTCTGAAATGTCTGGGATAAAAGGAAGCCAAGAGGGAACTCTATGTAATACACACAGACATCATCATCATCTTACTTCAAGATACTGACCAATGTCAAAGCAACTCCTGTCTGAGTCCTTGTCCTGCTGGTGGCACCCATTCCTATCTAGCTGGTTCTCCTTGCTCTTCTCTCTCAGCAGTGCCCTCTGCTGAAGACCCTTGGTGCCAACTATAGGTGGGGCTGATGTGCGCCTACCTGGAGTCTTCACATCACCACGATTAGGTGCAGCATGTCCAACAGAGTCTGAGAAAAAATTAAATGGGGCAAATATAAGCCCAAAATACAGCTGGTGATTTATTTTCTAACTGGAAGAGTGCACTGACTAGAGAGCTGACAACCACCAGATGTACAGTCCACAAACAAGGATCTGTAGAGAATTTTTGGTACTAGAGGTTCTGACGGCAACTATTTTTGCAACCAAAATCACCTCACCCAGGAGATCAGGCCCTCCTTTATCCTTCAAAAACCAAAATAATCTTTGACCTTTGACCTACAAACATTAATGAAATTCACCACTCTTGTTGGACTAATAATAATAATAATAATACATTTAATTTATAATGCACTAAGAACCAGATGGTATCATTAACGACAGGCAGTTAAGCATCAAATCTGGAAAAACGTGTGGAAAGAGTGATGAAATGTGACATTTCTATTTCAACCATCTGATTTTATACACATGAATGGAAGTTATTTATTAATAGTAATTATTGTTGCAGACCCATGCATATGGAAAAATTGGTCACTACTTGAAAAGCCAAAAGTCTAAGCTGCACTTCAAAAATTTATCCGATTCCAAAACAGAACCTGTTTTTATTAGGTATTACGGACTTAGGGGTACCAAGACAATTATTTTGGTACCCTACCAAGTGAAGAGTGCCTCTACAAAATACCAATCCGCATTTTGTCTATCCATTTGTGGCTCCTAAAATGTGTATAGGAAATATGAGTTTGACGAGTTTAGAAGTATGTGAAGACAGATCCTTCACGCCAAATCGGAGTTAGAGAAAAATCGGAGGAGCTCACGCATTGAGGCAGAGATGGTGCGTCTTCTCTTTGGGCCATCCAGACTGGTGGGAGTGACCTGCTTCTCAGACGCCCTGGTGTGGACACTCCTGGTGGGGCTGTGCTCCATCTCCAGAGGCTGCTCCTCACCATGATAATATTTCATATGGTAGTGCAATAGTTTGGCCTTACGGAATGACTTTGTGCAGCCAGGAGCGCTGCACTTAAATGGGTTGTGGTCCAGGTTAATGGACAGGACGGGTGGAGGTTGGTTTTTGATGACTCTGTACACTGAAATAAAGAACAATATAAGTTAGGTATGTAAAGGTGCTACGTCAAAGAATGCAAGTAATATGCGTGTTTGTTTATTTAATACATTTCTGAGTTGTACTTACACGGTTCTCTGCTGAATCTGTTAGGGTTATGGAAGCCCTGCTTCCTTACTGCTATCAAGGATAAAGAAAAACACATTTACTTATTCACCTCAGTCTTGGAAATACTATAAAAGGTTTAATTTTCACATACATGCCAGCTTATCAACTGAATTGACACTTACATTTAACAGGCTGGGGAGGTGGCACCACCACTGCAGGCTGGGTGCTTCCTGATTGGACGTTTGACTTCTGTTCTCCATCTCCATTGGATTCTGTGGTTGTCATAGCGACAGACACCTGTTCAGTCTTTGCAGCCGTCTGTGCGTCCAACTCCGTGTATGGCTTAGGCGACTCTGTATATGGCTTTGTTCCACTCGGCTCTATTTCTACCTCTTCCTTCTTTATTTCTCCTTTTACTTGACAGAGTTCTTTACTATGACAGTCATCCTCTTCCTCCTTCACTCCATTTGTTAGTGCTGTACTCTTCTCTCCATCCATGGGTTTGCTCTGGTCTGATTGATAAGACACTCCTTCTTCCTGTTTGATAGTGGTTGCAGCCTCTACCTCACCGTTTGTTTTCTTGTTCTTCTCGTTGACTATTGCCTCTTCCTGGTCCTGCTCCTCATCCTCACTGTTGCTTTCCTCCTCATGGTCAGAGGTACTGCGTCTGGCTCGCTTGTTCTTGGGACCTCCGTTCTCCTGAGACCTCCTATCTCTGCGGTTTGGCACTCTCCTAACCATGTTCCTTTCAGAGGGCCGAGACCTCCCTCCACCTCTCTTACATCAGCAAGTCAAAGAAAAAATATAAGGAGAAAAACATTTTTAAAAATGAGACTCAAGACATTTAACAATACAGTGTATCGATACAAGGTTTGATCAATAAATGATACATACCTCTTTAATAAAAGGCTTCACGTGTATTTCCTTCACTTTCTGGATAACACCATCATAAAACTTCACAGTATAGGACGCTAAGGGGTTTTAAAGGAACAACATAAACCAGGTTTTACACAAGTGCCAGCAGCTATTTATGCAGGTTGATTAGACATAACTTTTCATTTTCTCCCTTGACAATGGGTATTCACATATACATGTTTTTTAACTATTAATTAGGCAGGTCTTCATAGTTTCCCTCTCCTGTGCCATTGACAGATGGACCATTTTCCATTAGCGAATGCTATTTGAAGGTGTGGGTTTCCGTTTGGAATAAATGGCTAGTTTTACCAATTCAGACTATGCACCATGTAGCACCAGATTTGATTCAAATCGCACAACTTGAATAATCAGAAGAGACATGTTTAACATCTTCCATAAAACTTGGATCAAACTTAGTCTAAGGATTAACTCAATACTTTGGCTCCATAAATTTAAAGACAATTCTAATCAAAACATAAAAAACTAATAAAAAGACACTTAATACCAGAGGTTTTTCATACCCACCATCTTTATTGACAGAAATTACTTTAGCGGGGTAAAAACGGCAGTCAGACCAGCTGGCAAGGACCTTGTCATTCACATGAAAGCCCTGGAGGAGGGAAAGAGACATTGATTATTATCAATTGATGAAGTCTTGTTTATGTCAATTAAGGACCATTTCCAAGACATAGGACATCCATGACATCATTTCATCGTGACTGGACATCTTTTATCCACCGTATTCAGGATTAAGCAAAGTGGGCACTTTCACGTCTCCAACTTGTGAAGATTGTAGAAGCGCGGGTTTAAACAAACACTTGAAGACAAGACAATGCCATTAATATCATAACCTCTCTTCAATGGCTACCAGCTAGTTTTAGAATTGATTTTATGATCTTACTGCTTGCACTTCACGGCTCAGCTCCCCAGCTCCATCACTAAACTGCTCCGCCCCTATGAGCCTGGATGCAGTCTCAGACCGTCAGACAGAGCTCCGCTCTGCTGGCTGTTCCTGAGTCCCGCCTCACAACTAAAGCTGACAAGTCATTTTCAATCAGGGCCCTCACCTTTGGAACTCAGGAAGCTTGCAGAAACAGTAACATCCTTTAAAACACTTCCTGAAAGATATCTTTACAAGGAAGTCTTTTAGTAATTTAAACAGTCGTATTCCAAGATTGTCTCATTTGGTTTTTAATGTTATTTATGATTTTTTTTTTCTATCATTGTTGGCGTCTTATATTCCATGTTTTTATAGCGTAAAGTACATTGTAACTTTGTTTTGAAAAGTGCTATACAACCATGAGTTTATTATTGTTATTTAATCTTGGACTTATGCTATATCTCAAGACACATACTTCAATGAGCCAGTTTGAGTGCATCAGTGTGTATAAGAGTAACAAATACATCTAAATGTAGTACATAGTGAGTACTCACATGTCATACTCAATAAGGCCCAAAACTTGACTATTGAACACTACTCACTTCCTGGCTACGTGGCAGATGGGGGAGCACAGGCTTTTCAAGCTTGTGAAAATGGTAGCCGATGAGGTGACAGTTATGGCGGAGCAATAGGCCAAACTGTGACCATGTTAAAAAGTTAATTTTTAGTCAAGTGAAAAATCCAGTAGAGATTTTTGAACAGACATGGCATTTGCAGTTGAATGTTGGTGCCATCATTTCAGTCGAATGCGCTACAGCAGTGTACCATTTGAGACTTCACTGTTGAAATTCATGCAGTACACCATTTAATTTTACATATATGGAAGCTCATGATTTGAGACAAAGTATTACTGTATAAAACTGGCAAACTATAATGGGAGGTGTAGCACATTTTTGCTTGTTGGAAATGCTGCATATTTAGTCTGTAATCAACATCCCCCACAATATTTCAGCTGGAGAGACAGATAAGGAACATCTAAGCATTGAAAAACACTGGAATAATGGCTAGAGGAACATACGATAACCAAAAAGTGGGGACAAACTTCCAGTTACTCAGTTATGATGATCAATACGAGCATGAGCGATGTTCTTAACTTACAGGTTCAAGTGAATCATCCTGCAGGCCCTGCCGCCTCAGCTGTACCCTCTCCACGGGTCTTAGGTAGGGACTTGCCCAGTCAAACCACTCGTCGTATCGATGGCTCCACTGACGGTAATGGATTAGAACTTTTTCACCCTCGTAGTCAAATTTCTCTATGTTGGCAGCATACCTGCATGACGGAAGAAATTTCATGATGAATTTTTAGTGAGGCAGAGGTTTATGTTCCCTGTCATTTAACACACACACAAAAAAACAAAAACATAATGAGGATGGAATGTGGAATCCTGAAAATGCCAAATATAAAGAAACCTAATAAATCACAAGACATTACTCAACTTGGAAGGATGCCAAGCAGAAGGTAGCATTGTGGATTGATAAAGCGATATTGAGATTACTTTTATCGATCACAAATCTAGTCCTACATTCAAGTTACAAACGCCAGTAAGAAGGTGGTTCTCCCAATATTTTAGGAGGTGAGCTTGTTTATTAAAGAGGAGGGGAACTTCCTATTTTGGTGTCCGACAGGGGCCTTTTTTAAGTGAGGTTACATATATAAAGTAATTAATTACGGATACTTTAGAGTAAATAGTATCCGAGTTTAGAGCACGAGTGAAGTACAAACAGCAGCTTCATTAGTTGAACTACTTTTCTCACTAGCATGGTGATGATAAATAAAAAGTTATTTGACTTAGTAGAGTGAAGTCAAGTAGTGTACCTACTATATATCACACGAGGTCCATTTACCAAGGCTTAACAGAGCAGAAAGCCCAAAACTTTCTGCGTGGGTCGGAAAACTGATTGAGATCAGGAAGTGACAACCACCACACACGGAAGTGTACGTAGCCGACAGAAGCACTACTCTACCAATCCTTGAGCTGATGTTGACAATATTTTTGCTGCAGGAGAACAAAGACACGCTATGGGTCAGAGAAGTGATGGTGGATTTTGGTATTGTTAATATTTAAATGTGCACTGATTTTTCTAAGATTTCAATACTTTTTCTTTAAAGTTTTAAAACCATAATGAGCAGAGTATTTCAAGTGCTCTTATTATGAAGGATTACAGTGGAAGTAAGGTTGGTCAGCGTCATGTATGTGTTCTGACATGTTGAAATTAACCTATGATTCGTCCTCGTCCTTTGCAGTGTGTTCCTAATTTTGAAGGGAAAATATAACTTTTAAGCCTTGTTCAGTCCATTATAAATTGGCTTTGTTCAGTGAAATCAGGGGCTCCGTTCATGATTTACAGCACACATGCATACAGTGGGTTTGTGGCTTGCTCTGTGCTCTCGCTAACTTAAGCCGCTCTGCCAATATTAGCTTCTTGAAACTTGCTATGTTCATTTTGAAGTTTCTGATTAGGTTTGTTGTGCTGAACGCTTTTGGGGCAATTCCTCCACAGCTTATTCTGTCCTTACTGGTGTTAAAAGCCGTTGAAGTGGAGGGGAGGATGAGTTTTCTTCATTCAAAGTGAAAGATTTTCAAACTGGTGATTTTTTGTAGCCATGTTAGCTAACGGTTGGTGTGTGTGTATTGCGTATGCGTGTAACTGCAACAAAATCGGCCATTCACATAAAACTTGGCCTCCTGGCTTCCATCCATCGGACGCCAATCGATCTGTGCCCCTCTAATATTATTATAAGCTACAGTTTCTATGCAGTGTCTGAGGCTTCCGAGCAGACCTCTGGACAAGATGACTCATGTTTCTCATCAGTATGCAGATATTCTAATAAATATTTTCCTTTTTGTCAAAACCCTTCTTTTCACAGTTTAACAGTATTGAGTTTAAAATGAAAACCAGTGATAGTGGAGAAAAAATATTCCCAGGATTAAATTCAACCTTGGCTAAAAATCCAGATCAAATGCCGCGATAAGAAGAAAAACTTTTTAGACGAATAAAGTTTGATTAGAATACAAAAATAAATCAAATGCATATTTTTTAATGTATTTCTTCTATTTGTCAGGGGAACTTTATTTTTTGGCCAATACAACTTATTCATTTGATGTGGTGGTTTGGTTAGAATTATACGATTTTGATTGAGCTTCCACTTTGACCTTCAAGTAGCCATGTCTAAATTGCATTTAGCCCTTTAAATACTGCACTGACAAAGCTGTACAAAAATCGACACGTAACTTCTTTGTTATTTTAAAGACTGTTCTTTCCAAATTGATTATGGAAAAGGAGTAGAGAGCTAAACTCACTGTTAAATATTTAAACTTATTACTGCCATCTTGTTTGTTTGGTGACTGATAATGGCACCGACTAGGAATCAAGTTGGATAAATAGAAATATTAGACAAGACGGAGAAAGCACTAACCTCTGCCATTTCAGCTCAGTTTCCCCATGATGACATTACATAAAGCACAATAGGCCCATGATGGATTGATCCTCATAATGTGACTTTTTGATATAATAAATACTTAACCTTAAAATATGAAGTCCCACTGGTATTGTTATTAGATTAATAGTTATTGCATAATACGATATAATAATAATAATAATAATACATTTAAATTATAATTCACTTTACATTTGGATCAAATCTCAAATTATAATAATAATAATACATTTAATTTATAATGCACTTTACATATATTATATAATATAATTATATCATACCTAATTTTAAGTAAAATATGACATTTAACTGAATCAGCAGAGTTTGCAGATGGCAGAGGCTGTCCATTTAATGTCCAGGGCAACTGAATTTTCAGGATAGCAGTTGATGAGTTAAATGGGGCCTAGGTGTCACAATGGTGATTATGTGCCAACCTGGTATCCAGGGTATATCCCAATCTCTTAAGAAATGACAGCTGTATCAGCTGGGTTGGATTCACATAAAAATCTTATTGACCATTATCAATCCAAATCAAATGCCGCATGAGAGCATACATCAACCACCAACTGTTGTTCAATGGCAAAGAAACAATGAATCTGCATGTTTTATTGCTTGATATACAAAAAAAGTCAATCCAACCCGGGCACAAATGGAGAAAAAGATGATCGATGGGAGAGAGTGAGCCATTACACAGATGGATAAGGATGAGTGAGGCCATGACTCACCAGTTTTTGAGGCTGTCTCTGGCCTCAAGCTGAGCTCCCACCTCAAATGTTATGCCTCTTCTGGTGGGGGGCGTCTTACTCATACTGCCCACATGAAGGCTCCCTTCCTGTGCATACACACACACACACACACACACACATACATGCTTGCATTAACCAGTAAACACACCGATCAAATCATACCTATATGACCTTCTAAACACTACTGACACACATTGTGTCTACCCCAAAACTCAACATACTGGACTGTCAACATCTTTACAGCAATCTTAAATTCAGACATGCATGCATGACCACATCTCGGGCCATTCCGACAGTTATTTTAGCACAAGACTCAGAGCAATCACAGCTGATGATCCAGGTAATACTTGGTATGGTATTAAAAAGGAAGTACACCACTCATAGACATTTCCATACATGATGACTGAACACACAGCACAATGTAAAACTGCGATATTACTGTATTCGGTGAGCCATGCCCCTCAGATGGTAGTGAAATGTATAACTAAAACAAAATGTACATTGATCAACAGCGGTGTCAAAGATCGATTGTATACAAGATCTGTATCAAAATTAGTAAGATTGGAAGCCACTTTTGATAATTACACATCAAGAAGATAAGAAAACATAATGTACAGGATAAGTTGGTAATAGCATTGATTTCCTACTGAAAGCCCCCACCGATATCGTCAGGGGTAAGGCAATTATGCAATCATGCACCAAGCTAAAACTACCGATCTAAACAGAACATGCTCTTGAATTAGCTCATTTTCAAACCAATCTCGTTGAATACATTTTTCTGTCAACTGCTTACCTACAACCTATAGATAAAAGGTTTGATGCTGTAGCAAAATCGATCGTTTGTCTAATTTCTAGCATTTCAATCCTACCCGGAAAACGGCATTTCTTATTGAGCATAAAGATTATAAAGCACGATTGAGATATCGATGCACTCATTACGAAGATTTAGATGATAATAAAGCGTCTTACTCTTGGCCATGTTATAGCTGCTTTGGTTGTCGAGAGATTTTCAGTCCATCCCATAAACCGGACGCTACTCAGCCCACGTGTTTTCCAGACTGCCGATCTGACTTATTGACACAATGGGAGACAATGGCAAAGGCCCCTTTGAGTATCATGCGAGACGCACGCGGATACCAAACTTGATATCAGCCAAGGGAAGATATTCTACCTATTAATATTCAAGATTTAATAAAACTGGGTATTTATGTGGTCTGCACAAAAACCGAGAAACAGGGCTGCGACACTTGGCGCAAGCCACGAGATGATGATAAAGCCAAAATAAAGACTCAGTGCCTGTAATGTATTATCATTTTAAAGGTGACGTTAGAAACATGCCGTAATAACTGATTTAGCTGATCTTAGCTTGATAATTTTACTTTGATGAAGGAAAAATAAATCACCAACCCACACGCCCTATTATTTTTCAAGCTCCAACTTCAGTGAAGAAAACACCGTGAAGCTCAAATCCCGTGCTCACAAGCACATCCGTTTGTTCTATCGCTTCTTTTGCTTCCACATTAATGTGATGTGCTTCATAATCGGTTGACGTAGCGCGAGACATAGCATCATTTACGTAAGTGCTTAGGGAACATATGATTGGTAGAGGGATTCTGCCTGGTTGGAGCCTCGCATGTGATTGGCCAAGTAGCTGTCACTCAAAATGCAACTCAAGGCCTTGCGCTAGCTAGGCCTAGTTTGAACAGTTTCCACACTGAGCACGAGCGGCGTTGAAATGTACAACAATAAACTTCCAAATCACCGCTCAAAGGGACATTTAAAAGCACCCAATGTCAAAGTCTACGGGGGATAACACGCACACTTCATTACACGAGTAAAACGAAGAAATGGACAGATATTACATCTTTTAACCACTTCGTCTCGTTTGTTTTGAACTCAAAAAGCCGACATGCGGCGAGACCACACTGTGTACGCTGTTGATGTATAAGCCACTAGAGCCACTTAAACGATGTTATCACCACTGAAGGGTATATGAGATACAATTTCATACTCTTACCTGTTGTTCAGTCCCTCTTTATCCGGTTGGGTGTAAAAGGTAATGTGTAATCCTTTTAAAGTCCAGGTTTTGCCGCCTCCGCCTGTCTGGTCCAGATCACGCAGTTGAATTTCTCCCACTTGCATTCACCACCGGCGCGGATAGTGGCTCTTCATTGCGCATGCGCATAATTCATCCTAACCTACGGATTTTTTAAAATCGTGTTAACAATAGTTTGTTTTCAACATTTTGATGTCACAATGGGGCTATTCTAGCTGATGTTAATTTGGGGGTGAAGCTGGGGCTCAATTTCAAGAGTTCCTTTGATTCCTTTGATGGTCCTTTGGGGGTGGAGCTCGGGGCTCAGTGTGCTGAAGTGGAAGATGCAGGAGACGAGCGACTCCGTGGATTTGAGAGCTACTGAGAGAGGTTGTTGGAGTTGTTGGTAGATTTACAGGGTGGCAATAACCGAGACATTTATTGAGAAATCTACGTAAATATTTCCTAAACCTAGGGTACTGTTGTGCCTTGGAGGAGGTTTGCAATTACTGAGTGCTTTTTCTAGTATAAGAATGTTTACATGACAATACTTTTAAAAGAAAATTAACCTTTGTCTTGGTTTGGCCTTTCAATTGCGTGCCGATGTTGTTTTATAGGCTTGAAAATTCAAAATCTTTGAAAATAGGTTCCACGATGTAATCTTTACCTTCAAAAGGAGGTTATCTTTTCAGTCCAGTGCATTTGTCTGTTTGTTTTTTTTTGTTTTTTTAAGCAAGATGATTGAAAAACTACAGCACGGATTTACCCAGAGGCAGATTACATTTTGGTGACTTTACATGTTTTGCAGCATTTAAAATAAAGTAATATAAAACCTCCGCCAATAATAATAAAAATGAATGCGGATTTCTCCATTTATGTCTGAGTTGTTGCCAGCCTGTAAATCTACCAACAGCTCCAAACATTCAGATGTTGGGAACCCCCAGCTCCAACCCCAAAGAAACATCAAAGCTTTTCTCAAAGATATTAGTTAGCACATAGTTACTAGCACCGTTTCCACCAGTTGTAAACTCATGAATACTAAATTTAAAAGACTAACCCCCAAAAATGTGTGTTTCATTACAGAAAACGGGTGAACGCTAGTGACTTTTGATACATTTTTTTTCAAAATTATGGGATGTGAATGCTTCCCATGCAGCCATAAGGGATTGGGGTTGATAACATACTTCCTCAATAAAACATAGACTAGAACGTATTCTGTTTAGGTCCTGACGTGAAAGAAGTGGGAAAGCATTTTTTCTCTAAAGTTTCCTAATTAAAAAAAAAATAGTACAAAATGAATGTTTTTTTTAAATTAACTTTCAATATACACCAAAAACTCTTTTTAAAGGGGTTTCATTGCAGCCACCTCCCAATGGAAAGTATCCTAAATTATGATTTTAAATATATATTCAGCTTACTGATATCTCCACCAAATATTGTTTGGTGTTTCACTAGATAATTGAAGAATCTCTGTAAACATCTAAGGTTTGAATTTGTAAATGGTTTTATATTAGTGTTTTGGCTGTGGGAAAGCACTTTGCATATATATATATATATATATAAATGGATTCAGCCTTTAACCAAATCAATACACTACTTAGAGATTTCAGTGTGTTCATTAGGCCACTGCTGTTGATCGATGTAGTTGAGGATAAAGCACTTTAAACTTTGACATCAAGAGTCTGTGCAAAATATAATACATCATATGTATATTTGACTTCTTATTTAATGATTTATTGATGAGCACAGATTGATCCTCACTCTCCTGTTATATATCCTATATATTTTATCAATAAATAGACCAAGTAAAAAGCAGCACCAGACTTTAGTATCATTTAGGGAATAAACCCCATAAATTTACCAAAAAGAATCAAAAGCCACCCATGATTCCGACCTTAAAATTACATTGGATAAGATTGTTTGGATGAAAAAATGTATAGAATTGTTGTTGTGTGTGTTTAAATTAGATTTGATAGCCTTTAACCCCACACAATCCCTCATAACACGCATATAACCAATTAAGAAATTCCCAAAATATTTGCAACACTATTATTTCCTCATCCTTTTTTACATTCCGCTCAATTATAAAGAGTATAATGAAAATATATGTACCTGTCAACTTGATTTTTTATAAATATGCTTAATCTGAATTATACGCCAGCTACACGTGTAGAAATATAGGGACAGGAGTAACAAGGGAAATTGTTGAATGCTCAAAACCCACCTGTTTGGACAATTCCACAGCTATACGGTAATAGCATCGTGATTGAGAATGAAATGTGATTCCTGTCATGGTTCTGTTCATCTCTTTTATTTTGTAGTTGATTGTTAGTTTAGGATTGTTTCCGGTTTATTTTGAAGGTTTAATAGTGTTGATTTCCTTGAGTTTCCCGCCTATCTCCCTCCTTTGGTTTCCGTTCCACTTCCTCCTGTGTCTGGCGCGTGAGTCGTGACTCCTCCCTGATTGTTGAATGTTGTCGCCTTTCTCCGGCCCGCACCTGATGGCAATGTAGCCAGTGTTTATCTCATGGTTTATTATTCGGTACTTTACTTCCAACTGCTGTGCATTAGTTCTGGATGTATATATTTTTTAATTTATTCAGAAATGTCTTATTGAATTATATTTTTGTTCAAATTACCGTCCGTCTTTCTGAAGCAAAAATATGAGAGACACATAATGACATCACATTATGAAAATCCATCTTAACCAGTAGTTTAACAGTTCAAGAGTGATGTTTCTCAATGCGCAAGTACGAGTTATCCTAGATTTCACAATCTACAGTCCATAAGACTATCAGTAGATTCAGGGGCTGTGGGGATTTCGATGAAAATGTGCAGGACCAAAAAAAACCCCAACCTGAACGCCTGTGACCTTTGATCCCTCAGATGGCTCTACGTTAAAAACAGACATTTCTGTAGTTTTACAATATGGGCTCAAGAACACTCAGAAACACTTGGTCTGTAAAAATGTTGAGGCATCTACAAATTCTAGTTGATTAAATTCAGAATGAGCTTATATACACAGCAAAAAATACAGCTTACCAATTTGAACATTACATTTCTCGTCTTTTGGCTGCATTCAATTGCATTTGTGTTAAATAACATTTTATTTACAGTCCCAACCGTTTTGGAAGTTGATTATTTGCATTGGTAAAACCTATGATTGTTTTTATTAGATCAAATGCTTTTCACAAATTTGAATTACTTATTTTGCTTTGTAATACCAACTTCAAAAGGTGTTTATCCGAATGTATAATTTACAAGATTTTATTCTTTATTTCTGAAATCAACAATCAAAATGGTAAAAAATGCCCCGGAAATAAGCAGGAGGAAAACCAAATACAATTCAACAAAAAACTTTATTTATGGATAGCCATTCCATAATATAACAAGAAGTTCTGCCAACACACATATACACCCATGGAAAGTAGTTTAGATGAGTCCTATGTTCAAAAGGCGGCTGGGTTACAGCAGAGTAATTAACAGTTAATTACAAAAGTTTTTATTGCTCTTTACAGCATTTGACTTCACCCTTAACCTGGATCATTAGAATACACTTAAGGAGAGTTAACAGTATTTACATGCAGTATTTATTTACATTTGCAAAGCCTGAGAGGGGGCACCAAAAAGCTTAATCTACAATCTCAAAGTGTGTGACAGTTTAGCAATACTCCAGCCTCGGTAGAGGGGAGGGTGATAGGTTAATCAAATTTTCCATCTGTGAAGAAGGCCCTGTACAGTTATCACATCAAACACCCGTTTTATTACGAGACCTGAGTTAAAAAACATACAGACCACAGACAAAAGAGAACAAAATTCCAATTGAAGGACTTATGGATAATAGGGAAAGAGTATCATTCCTGGAAAAACTCCTCTACTCGTGACTGGCTTCCTTGAGAGTTTAAAGCTGTAAAATTAAGGAAGTTCAAACTTTATTTCCTTTATCTTCACCATCCTTTAAAAAGAGCTTTTGTGGTGGAGCTTCTTTGTGTATTTTAAATTAAATTTGAGGTGACTGGCTACCGGTACAGCAACTCCAAACAGGATAGACAAGCTTATTAATAAGACATAATAATAGTTGTTTTACTCTTTAATATTTTCAGTTTTTCTGTACATGACATAAGAAGGCTGTATTTTTCATTCACACTGACAATCACATCAGTTGAATGAAATCAGAGTTAAAAAAAAAGAAAAAAAGCTTCAACACTAATGTCTTTACTTTTGCTGTGCAAGTGAATACTTCAATTTGAATTAATACTGTAATACTTTCACTTATAGCAACGCAGTTGTCCAATGTAACTATAACACTACTGAATCAGTAAGAAATGAAAATAAATCTGATTTCACATGCGGCTGTTAGAGAATAATCGTTTAGTGAGCTACTTTAAATCTTTCACTGTTCATTTTAGTGTTTAAAAAAACAAAAGAAGGTTAAAATAAACCTAAGGTGAGCTGTAGCATCTCCTAGGTTGTTTTCACATACGAGCTCCAGACAATGTCTTGAGTTCAATTTCACACATGTAGAGATTGTCCGTGTCAGACTTGACGAGTGAGCAAACGGAAAACTCATCCGCAATGATGACGTTGTGCTTTATCTACTGTATACTGCATTAGAGTTGGATATAACCAAAATATCAAGGTATGAGTGGAAAACAATACACAGCCAAGCATAAAAGAGCATGAAGCAGATACAGTGTGCAACATGATCAAACACATCCTCTCGCTGACGCACTATCACAAACATGCACTCAATAAGACCTTTCTCAGACTTTGCACAAGAGCAACGTCCGATGAATGTCTCCGCCACTTCATTCAGGTGTTTACATGTACAACTTATCCCAGTATGGCGAGGAAAAGTCCAGGGTAGCAGTGCGTGTGTATTTTGGTTTAATGGGAAGGTGTGTGAGAACAAAGTTCAAGCTGTTTTTCAAAGTCCTTGTGTTTTGAGGTGTGTAATATCTAACCAAGAGTTTCCAGTGTGGTCTGAACAGAAACAGTGTTGATGCATGAAAACGTGTAACTGGAGTCACTGGAGGGCCGATTCAGCACCCACAGGGTGCTCCGTGGCTTACAGTGTCTAAACCACCCCTTCCACGAAACTGGTTTCCAGGTGAACGATGAGCATTCTCAGGAAGGACATCTCCTTGCGAGTGTTTTCAAAGATGATCCGCGGATCGTCGGATTGGCATCGAAGGCAGTTGGGGGCCATCACCATCGCCAGGTTATTCACATCCATTTTGGTGACGGCGACGTTGGATGGCTGAGCAAATACCTAGAATACAATGAAAAAGTAATCGTGTAAGGAAGTGGAAAGGAGCGAGCAAGGCTCAGGGCAGACTGACCTTTGACCAGCAGTGGGCAAAGTGTCACACTCAGTTATATAAGAACTCAAATATATGATCACTTATTAAAAATGTTTTTATCATATATATATATATATATATATATATATATATATATATATATATATATATATATATATATATATATATATATATTTATATATATATATATATATATATATATTTATATATATATATATATATATATATATATATATATATATTTGTGTGATAACTGATGGTATTCAAAATTGATGCACTATATATAGAAGCAGAGAAGTAATTTCACTATGTTGTACTGTGTATGACTCTATGTGACTAATAAAGGATTCTTTCTTCTTTCTTCTTTCTTCTTCTTAATGTCATTGTGGGGCTTAATGTTTTAAGTTAATTGGAGTTCAATTTGAGTTTCGAACAATTGACGTTGACATTACAAATATATATATATATATATATATATATATATTAAAAAGAAATCTCTACAAAAATATGCAGAGATTACTGTTTAAAAAACTATAACGAAATACACTCTTCAGTAACATTACCTCACACAAAAAATATTTATTCTTCAGATGAATATCAGATTAGGTAACTTTCAAGATATTGCATTTTTAGTTTTAGTTAATTAATTAGTTTTTGTAATTTTAGTCTTATTCCTTTTCTTCATGAATACCATTTAAATAAACTAAAGATGAAAAAAAAAGCAGTGAAAACATATAAAGAAATAATAATAATAGTGTGGGGTACATAAGGGTGAGGGCAGCAGTCTGTGTTTGTGTGAATAACAAATGCTGATTACCTGCAAGAAGTGGATGAAGTAGCAGAGCACCAGCCTGTTGAGCTCAGGCAGAGACTTAACCACAGCGATGGCTGCCACTGGGTCGTCACAGTTGCTTACACATTGCTTGTAGAAGTCCATTGGGATGAGAGGCTCTTCTAGCTCCCGATACCAAAGCTTCATCAGGGAGGCTGAGCAAGAAAATACACTCTTTATATTCATGACACGACAAACACACACCTACAAGCCTGTGGCTTCACACCAAATACACCCCCTCACCTGGAACGTTGGGGTCAGAGAGGTTCTCTGGGATCCTCCACTGGTCCACTTGGAGCTTCAATGCATTCACCTCATCAATGTCTCCAGGCACTCTGAATATAAAACACACAATGTCAGTGACACTTGATGGCCACAAGAGGGACCTCTACCTCTATCAATCCAGGTTCTCCGTGCTTCTTTGCAAATCCATTATGCATACACACCCAACTGGTTATTCATGTATTCAGAGAACTGCTGTTCTCTGTTTGCAGTGCCCCTTTGGAACAAATTAGAATGTAACCAAACAGTGTACTGCTCATAGAAGTCTCGATATAAGAGCAGATTTTCACAGGGAGGTCCATATATAGTATATCTGATGAAGGGGGAACTTTTCAAAGCAAGTAGAGATGTTACAGAATTAGATTTGCTGGCGAAAACCTTACACAAACACACATTTGTGAAAGCCCTGCTTGTGAGCTTAAGCAGTAATGTAAACACATACTACCAAGTTATACCGTGCAGGTCTCAGGATCGAAGCAGGGCTATATTAGTTCTGCTGCCTGTTGTACTGTGTGTACTGTACACATGGAGAGCCCACTTTGAAACACAGGAGACCACACACATTTGTTTATACCCACTATACATACAATCAAACACTCACAAACACAGCAGATAAAAATCTCCTTTTAATTTTCTAGATCCCACCCCTCTCACACTGCTCATGTCAAACCATGTAATTGGCCGAGTTAGTCCCAGCTTACCTGAAGATGCCTTCAGTCTGAGCCCCGCCCAGAGCCAGAACATACTGAGAAAGCTGAACTTGTACCCAGGGCAGCTTCCTGTCAGGGAAGAGCTCACTCTGCCTCTCCATCACCTCCTCTAGGGAGCTGCCAAACAGGGAGGGAGTGACGATGGCCCGCCTACTGTGGTCGATCTCCTCCAAGGTGGGCTTACGAAGACCCTGAAGGGGTGAGAGAAGATTTACTACCTGGATATGTCTGGGACTGATACTTATCATGGCTTTGCCAGCAGCTGCACTACTCTGACTCGGTCTATGTTTATGTCTCTACTTATGACTGTGTCAGCATGTCTGTAGTCGTGTCTCTCGCCGTGACGGCATCTACATGATTTAAATCTGAATCACGACTTTGAAACCGATCAGTCCTTTTCTTATCATGTGAAAGGGACATAATAATAATAATAATAAATTTAATTTATAATGCACTTTACATTTGGATCAAATCTCAAAGTGCTACATGTATGATGTCAATGCATGGAAATAAAACAACTGAAGCAGACCCCCCCCCTTTTTTTTGGTTTTGATCCAAGCTTACCCTTTTGCCTCCTGTGATCGCCACTTTCTGTAGTTTCCGATAGCAGAACTTGCCGTATGTGCTGATAGGCAGGCCTGCATGATGAAAAACATGGAAAATGAGATATCAAAACAAATTTAAATTTCACAAGAGACAATATGTACACCCTGTTTTCCCAAAAACAGGACACACAGGGCCATTTTCCTACAGATATCAGATAATGTAGAAAGCATACTGGAGTAATTGAAAAGACACGTTAAGGTTTCATTCTGGCATATGGGGATTAGAGCAGGCCTGGCTGAACTGTCATGGCGAGGGAAGATTTACTTCTGTCGAACAAAAGCTTTAGAGACAGGATACAGCTTACTAGTGCTCAGGTGAATCGGCAGCATACACTGACATAAAGGGCTCAGAGGGAAATGAGAAAAACAGAACCTGTTTTACTACCTGCTCTCGGGAGCTACTGCTGGGCCTAGATCTATTTTGGAATAGCGCTGCATTAGAATTACAAAGCTGTTTTTCTGGGGCACGACATATTTCAAAAGACAAAATTTCCAGAAGAACTCAATCTCGGCCTAAAAAGTAGAGAGATTCTGTAAACGTGCAGTTCTCAAGCGAAAAGCCAACAGGAGAACATTATTTGTTCATCATGTGAGCCCATAAAAACAAATCATCCTCTTCTGTCTTTGTTGTGGTAAGTTGGATCTCACGGAGAAAGTTCCCTCTTCCCAGAGTCGCTGATGTATCAGCCACCGGAACAAGGGCCCAGTGGAAAAAACACCTGGTGGGATTTTAAAAAGTAACAAACACCATCCCGCATGTTTCCACAGTCTGAACCTCCAGTGTTATGGCAAACAGGTGACTCCCATGGATGTTCACAACTGAGGCTAATCTCGACTGTAATTATGCTTACTTAGTGAAATCACACCAATAATTTGTGCCTGATCTTGGCAAAGATGCAATATTTTTCCCATGGTTCCCAACATACAAGCTGTAATCTTAGCAGTAGAAAAACAAACGTACATAGCAGCAGTTGAATGCTTTCTAACACTACTTGTGGTCTATACTTACATTAGGTTGATGAAAACAACAACATCTAGGTAACTAAAGCTCTGGAGAAATAGGAGCTCGTTAGGAGCCTGACTGTACTGAAGAAGGCTGGAAAGGGAATTGCACCTGTCTACACTTTGCTCGAAGCAAAACTCAACAGCAACAACATAGAACCATTAAGGGTTGCTGAGGAGACAACGGTCACTCTCGGTTATTATTTGTCAAACAAATCTACTCTAATACAGGTGCTGGATGTGACCAACATACCCGCAGCCCTACAAGCTCCAGAGAAAACAGCCTCCAAGCCCAGACCAGGCAAGATCTGGCCTGACAAGAGGCCTGTAGTTCCCACATATGACTCCTACAGCTCCCTGCTGCTCATTCCTCTAGTCAGACACAATGTATGTGTTCACACGCTTCTTCATCCAGCAAACAAACAGAAGCTTTCATTATAGATTTTTTTTTCCATGTGAGTCTTTTTTGTCTTTATGGCTTTCACCAAGATTACTTGCTCATGAAGAGCGAAGAGTTATTCATAAACGTTCAGAAGCCCTTGTCTTAGTCAGTTGGACTTTTTCCAGCACAAAGCACTGTGTCTGAGTAACTGCAGCGTAATGTTTGAGGCCACCGCTGCGGTGTCTACATAAAGATAATTGGGTTCCTCTCTGGTGACTTCATTGACACAACCAGTTGTGTTGGTTGCTCAAATGAGGGCACATGACACAAGTGTGAGTAGGTATTCCCTCAAATCGTTGTGTGACATCATATTAGCAAGAGAGATAATACGTATGACTCACAGTGCGGTTCATTGTGCATTTACAGAACATCATAAAATTCTCTCCCTACATATTTTTTTCTGCTCAACTTTCTGTGAAACCCATTCCAGTGTGTCTGGAAGGACAACACATACTCATATGATGAAGACAGTGGTGTGTTTTCCATCCCAGTCAGAGTGTCTCTCTGCAGGGAGTACTATGTTATATTTATAACGGCCTCCTTCACTAAGAATGTCCGCTTTTTGAAATAAGTAGAAAAACATCTATTGGACTCCTCATCCTGCTTAATATATTCTGTCAAAGAGATTAGGGTTTTTTTCAGAAGGAATTAACAAGAAGTTCTTATAGTGATATTTGTACAGCAGAGTAATTAAACTAAAAAATGTTTTACCTTCTTCTTCTTCTGTATTCTGTTTCCGCTTCTTTCTGGACTTTGAATTCTTCTTGAGCTTCAGATCCTGCTGGTCCAGTATGAATTGAGTCACTATGAAACAGAAGACAGCAACATTTTCATATTTCTGATGCTTAGCAAGATAAAAACAAGGCTGCCAACCAGATTATTGGGCTCATCAAAAACAACACAGTGCATATGAAATCAGAATAGAGTAAAATTCGAGTTAGATTTTTAAAGCGAGCCGTCTCTCACAAACAATTCTGATGATCGGACAACACAGGGAGGTACAAAAGTAAGAAAGGTGACCCACCCTGTTGCTCAGTCTGAGACTCACATTTCTTGTCGCTGGTGGGCTCCGTGTGTCTCTGGATGTAACCCTCCAGGTAGCAGCGAAATTTGGGCGAGGGGGCAAAGAACGCCAAGCTGACAGCCATTAGCTCCCAGCCAGCTGCCAAGCTTCTGGGGTTGGCGTTGCCTGTTGTCTGCCGCACCAGCTGTACATACAGCTCATCCCGCAGCCCTGGCATGTCCCAGCACTTGGTGACGATGAGCAGTGCACTGTGACGGCGGTCCAGACGAGAAGGCCTGTCTCCCATGTAGGCCTGCACCAACTTGAACATCTCGCAGGCCTCCTTCCTAATGGCACGGTTGCTGGTGACTAGCATAGGTTTTTTGATGGATCCACGGTTCCACGACAGCATGTTTGCAATAGAGACGCGGCGACGGAACAGGCCTTGTGTGTGCATATTGAGGTGCTTGCTGGCCCAGTCCTCAATGCCCATGGTGGGAGGTGGCGGCTGCCGCAGTGTGGCATAAGAGAGCTGGTAGGAAGATGCTCGTTCTCTTTCTCCTGCCCCATCACCACCTTCTCTTTTGTCATGGTTGGCCGGACGATGGGGGCCGAGGGAAGCTGTCCGTCCATCGACCATGCCGTTCTTTCTGCTCTCTAGTTGAGTCTGCAGCTCTAGAGTGTCCAACTGCAAGGAGGACAGGGAAGAATTAGGCAAGAAAGCAACAGAGGTGTAACATGTGTGTGTGCTACTGTATAGTCTTTACTGTGGCACACGAGAAGCTTTGTTTCCTTCTGCCTACTGTGTTCTTCTCTGCAGTGTTTGAGTTAGAGAGGTTTCCAACACAGCACTTAAGTTGTAGTTCCCATGAATTCTTTACTTACCCATACATATAGCAGAGACTCTTACATTTTCACCAAAGAAGGTGTTGGGAAACAACAAAAGAGACTTTTGTTGTGCTAATAGGCTGACCTGCACATGTATGCACATGTTTTTCACTGCTCCATTTTACAATATTTTTCTTGCTTTTTTCATATATCTCTTTTGAAGCTCAGTATTAAGCAGGATAAAGGCTTCATAACTCCAAATAATTCCGCAACATGAACTCCTAATACACAGGTAACCTTCCGGAGGAGAAGAACACACGACAATAATTAGCATTAGACATAGGCCCATCGGCATGTCAGGAGATTTAAATAATCAGGGGGGGTAGGCTGTAATAAATGCAAGCCCTGTCTCTCTTAATAGGCTCATCTACCTTGAAAAACCAAAGCTATGCACAGCTCACATGACCTACCCGATATCCCTGCAGTGCATTTCCCCTCCTTGAGCAGAAAACAGCCAGGAACAACAAAGAATCAGAACCAGAGCTGAAATGCACCAATGGAATATATATACCAATAAAGTGTAATATGGAGTTGATGAGTACCAGACAAGCTGGACTTTTGGCTTCTATCAAACTGAGCAGATGTGATGTTCTGGTTTGGCACAGTCTGTATGGTTGCTAGGTAATTTTAAATGGGTGACAGTGGTCAACTCTTGAATATCAAATACGACAAAGCACATGCTGTACAACTTCAGCTTCATTAAATGACACAGCCTTACCTATCGATTACAGAAGCAGGATAGTTTAGTTATTCTATAGTTTCAGGTTCAACAGCTGTCAATTTGTTAGAACATTGAATGAATTATTAATTTTCTTATAAATTCTAAGCATTTCCTCTTTGTGCTCTTTGTGGACACTGTTTCAATTCAGCGTATGAACAAGTTCATTCAAAGGTCTTTCAGCGAGAGCAAACCTGTTCAAATATGAAAAATATAGAGTGGCTCATATGAAAGCCACAATCTGGGGGAGAGCGTTGGTAAGAGAGTTTTGGTGATGTAACAGCAGGTCTGAAAAACATTCCAGGACAGACTTAGGGGGACTGCTCAGCGCTCCTTGGCTGTTACAGAGGTACAAGTAAACCAGGCACTCCTTCGAACCTCTACGTCTCCTTCCAAGCCGTGACCATATGGTTCGCAGCAGAGCTCCTTCCTGACCAAAGGAAGTCATGTCCTGAATTTTTCTAGTTCGCCCTGGGCTCAGATGCCAAAGCACAGAGCTGGCATATGAGAACACAGTTCCTGCAGTGCAGGACAGATGGGTAGTAGTAAGATAATGATGAATAATATTGGGACAGTAGCCACTGGAGTCAGCAGTGCTCAGTCTGTCTGCTGCTTAAGGACCTAGGGATGTTCCAGAACAAAAGACCAGAATGTAAAGTAATCACTCATAAAAATGCTAAATGTTCTTTCTAAAGAGACGCATAGTAGCCTAGCCTAACTGTTTTCATCCAAGTGCTCCCTGGTGAATAAGATATTCATTAGCAGTTGCAGTGGTGCTGTGAGACCACTTCAGAAAACAAAAGCTTTAAAATATGGAGGTATGGAGGGAGATTCTGTTGCAACTGGGGATTTGGAGATTAGAAGTAGGAGACCTCAGACCTGGCTCCACATGGTGCTAATTATATAACAGTTTTGACAAGTCAAATTGTTCTTTCATCGTATCATGTGATCATTTTGAAAGGACTATTGACTTCAAGATAAGCAATCACCATGTTCCCGCCACGGATTTATTTTTCTATTTTTGGGCTCCGCAAAGTCAAAATAGACCAAGCATGAAATACTCAGGACCCCCTGACACCGATGCATTTCATTAAAGAAAGACAGAGAGAAGTTATTTAAGCCGTGCCTGTTAATTCTAAATCTCTGTAATTCTATATCTAATGGAAAGGTCAATTTTCAAAATTCCAGAAGAAAAGAAACGCTTCAACATCAAAATATCTAAAGGCACCTAAAGGAAAAATGGTGGTCAGTTTGACAGTTTTTGAGTTGGACTGGAAACCCTCTTCTAAGACAAAGTCTACACAAAGTTGGACCCTAAAGTCAACTTGTAATCATGGAAACAGAAAAAATAAAAAACGAAAACCACAAATATCCAAAGGCACTATTTCAATTAATTGCTTGTTTTCTGAGGGAATTTTCATGAAAAAAAAAACTATTATGGGAAACTAAAGATGATAGGCAGTTGTTTGTATTCGGGAAATAAACTTGTTAGGATGTCTAGTAATTTAAAAAATCTAATGTACCCTCTTGAAAATAATATTTCTAACCGATCTAACAATCTGTCCATTCTTACACTTAGAATGTTCTGAGGACTCTACACACTGAACAATAATAAAGATGCTAATAATTCCTAAAAAACACATATTCTGTATTCAAGCAGGACTTGGTCCGTCAGATGAAAATCTTCTCTAATCTATGAGCTCTTACTTCGGTGGAAAAGTAGCATAATATTGGATTATAATCTCGAATTTGTTATTAACAACAATTTAACTCCTTGCTGATTGTCTCATAGCAACGGCACACAAATACAATAGGGTGGGGAGCTACCTGAGAGGGTGGTCCAATGGTCTCTGGAGATGACAGGCTCGCCTGACTATTCACGCTCATCTCCAAGGTGTCCACCTTTTCATAGGTCCGTTTCTGCCTCCCTGGTAACTCCAGAGGGCTCAGTGCAGGGTTTCCTTGGTTACCTGTCTTATTCACTGACCGAGAGGAGATATCCTCTCGTGAACTGCATCCGCCTGCTGACCCACCTCCCCCTCCTCCATACCACCTGAGTGAGTCCGCAGGGGAGCGTGTCCGAGGTACCACTACCCTCTCCCCCATCTCAGAGTCCAGCCCTGCTCTCATCTCCCTCATGGTGTTGGAGCGACTCACCACCTCCCTCATCTCAGCCATCAGCTTCTCATTTAAGGCACACAGCTCCCCGCTGCTTCCTACTGACCCCGGCCGGCCTCCAATGCCGCCACCGCCTCCCACCCTCCTCCTGCTCTTTCTTCTCAGACTTGGTGATGGCCCAGTGGAGTAGCCAGAATCCTGATAGTTTGTTGTGGCCTGTGGAGTGGACGAGGAGAAGTCCTGTGATGCTTGGCTGCTCTGCCTGCTGTGTCGTGCCTCCATGGCACGTTGGACTGTGGCCTCAAGGACTCGCCAGCTTTGCTTTTTGTCCAGTGTACTAGGGCCTGGGGTCCCTGACTCTCTGTCCCTCAACTGTCCCCGAAGCTGTGGCAAAGAGTGGGCCTGGGGCTGTGGATGTGGATGTGGATGTGGATGTGGCTGAGGCTGAGGCTGAGGCTGGGTCAAGACGGGCTCCTGTCTGCATGTAGGGGAAGAGGTTCGTGTGGGTACAGGAGAGCCAGACAGGACCACCTGTTTGGGATCCACGTTGACCATGTGCTTGATGCACTCCAGACCAGCTGGGCTGTAGTCAGAGGAAGGATTTCTCCTGTGCCTGGACCCTGGATGGGATGGACCAGGGTGCTGGAGGAGTCTGGGCTTCTGCAGGCTCTGGGTAGGTGTCAGGCGAGATAGGGGTTGCCCGTTGCACATGTGTGCCCCCTCTACCTCCATGTCTGTTGGGGGTTCGTCATATATAGGACAGTCTGGCACTGGGTCATCATAGATCGCAGTAGTACAACCATACTGGTGGGGAGAGACAGGGCTTGGTGTGCTGGTCTGTGACCTGTGAAGTAAAGGACTGGGGTGGCTACCATCAGATGCCACTAAACAAAAGCTGCCATTACTAGCTTTTCTCAGGTGATGGGCCTGACGTGTGTCAGCTGCCATTTTGCCAGCAGGGGTAGTTTTATAGCCCAGGCTGGTGCTCAAGTGTCCTGCTTGTGCCTTGTTGTTAGAGGGGAGCTGGGTAAAGGGGTTGGGTTTGTTGTGTGCACTATGCTGGGGGTGATGCTGCAAGGCTGGGCTGGGCTGAGTACGGCTCATGCTGTTCACCTTCACCAACATGGCAGCCTTAGAACCAGGAGCAGGCTGCCATCTTTGAGAAGCATCCCTGGCAGAGAAACAAACAAAGAAGAGTTAGATTTAATATAAGTCCAGCAAGAAAGTAGATAAGAAGTCGAAATAAACATAAAAATAATTCCATAACACAACATCGTATTCAATTGTACACAGGCATAAAACTGTAAATCATCTACTCTTAAAATCATCAGTAAAATTCTCTCCATATACTGGAAAACAACACGATGAAACCCAACAAACAACAACTCCAGCGAATGATAAAAAATGTCTAAAAATAACACATCTCTCCGAATCCTGCCGCAGTTGTCCTTACACGCGGGGCTTCCGGCATCTGGAGGATATTCAGAGGGCAATACTGTGTATAATAATGGATGGTGGTTGTGGTTCTTCCAAGAAGCTCATGATGTTTTTGTCTTCGTCTGACCATCACATGGCATAAAAGTCTGTCATCTTAATCAGTGGATGAATATTGGACAGTAAAGCAGTAAGCTACACGGAAATACACAGCTGGGGAGATCTTCCCTTTGGTGTAAAAGGTTCATTCTGCTTTTGGTTGAACGATTGGGCTAACTTCAACCCAATGGCCCACTGCTAATCCCACCAATGTAAAACAATCCGTAATCAGTCTGGTCACGATTCTCCTGTCTGTTGCGTCATAATCTTCTACAGCAAGCAGGACTTTTCGTTCCTACACTTATCAAAAATCTTGCCCCCTTAAACTAACGTCTAAAACAGGCATTATTACCCATACACACACGATGAAGCTGACAGCTGGCCCGATAGACCCATGTGACCCAGAGCACAATGTACAAGCTCAGTAAACTCAAAGGTCTGGCAAGTAAATAAGTTTGAAGTCAGGCAAAGCAGACTTACCTCTCCTCCCTCCAAACTTAGTGGAGTAATTAATGAGATCAAAGCCGATCACCTTCTGTTCACCTAAATCCAAACATAAATATAGATCGGTCCAGAGCCAGAGCAAGTGTTCAAAGGCTTCTTTTCTCTAAAGGCACTCGGTAAAGAGTTGGGCTGTAACGGCAGTGAGAGGATGCAGAGGGAGGAGAGAGAGAGGCGGGTTGACCCCCCCTACATCTCTTTGGAACAATGCTGAAACAATTCCCCTGAGGTCCTCAGGCCAACGACATACTTCCTTTAGTCCTTCTACTTACTGCTCAGCATTCTTTCTCTCCTTCCTCTAAGGACTCTGTGCCACCCCAACACCACCCCCGACAACACCTCCTCAGCAGTTTGAATACAAACAGAATCTCGTCTTCCAACAGTCTCGGAGACACGCCATCCTGATGAACAGCTGGGTCTCAGCCACCTGGCACGGCTCCAAAAGGACCTGCCACAGAGTCTGTTTGTCGGCTTCAGAGCTCCCATCTCACCAAGACCAGACAAGAAAGTTTATTGCCTAAATAACACTCACAGACAGACAGACATGTGTGAAGACGAGAAGCTCTGATGGATAGGATTCAGCCCAAACCACCATTGTTTAGTTACAAGCAAACGTGAGTTTGTGTAGGTGCGGACCCGGTTCGATAGGTGACAGTTGTAAAACACCAGAAGCCACTGTTTGTGCTCTTTGAAACAGTGTAAGTTTTCACACTCTGGTCCTGTCAAGCAGAAGCAGGCCACACAAATGCTTCAAAATCATTCCCACCTCAGCAGCTGAACGTTTAGCACCAGTTTGCTATGGCAGGATCAGCTCACACATGTAACATCAAGGCTTTTCTTATAATTGGAAGGCCCAGCGGACCTCACACATACAACATCAATAATCCAATCTATGGAGCTAATTTCACGTCAAACAAATAAAAAACGTTTTACAAACCCACCATGACTCCATGATAAAAGCATTGCGCTTCGCAAAAAAAAAAATCAACACATTATTAAATTCAAACAAATCAGTTTCTTTGTATTTAACAATATGATGATTTTTTTTTGGTGCTACTTTGAGGTTTTAATTCAAACCTTTCCTCATGTGTGTTATTTTTTTCGGACTGATTTGGGAAATTTTTCAATATGAGTCCATCAGGTGAGTGACCTAAAGGATTTTAGATATAGTTAAAAAACAAACCCTCAGTATATTATCAAAACACCTTGCTTCAGTAACAAATACAAAAATGACATTGCTACTAGAAAAACGTTATTAATGCTGATGTAGAACGAACATAACCGCCAGATTGCGGTTATGTGAATGTGCACAAACTGAAACAAAAATTGAGGGATGAAATGTGTGTAAAAATGTAAAAAAATAGTAACATGGCTAATATATGCTTACTAAATAATATTATGTCACATGCAGAAAGTCATGTGACATAATATTTTATCCTGGCTATGCTTTGCACTTTCTTCTGAATACTTCAGCCTCCAAACAGAAGGTTGCTTATCAGGTTCAGGCCTGGGGGTGGAGACTATCCTAGCTGACAATGGGCAATAGGTGGAGTACACCTGGGACAAGTCGCCAGTTTATCACAAAGTCAACACATAGAGACAGACAACATCTCACCTACGGCCGATTTAGGGTCAATAATTCATTTATATACTGCTTGTTTTTTGACTGTGGGAGGAAGCTGGAGTATCCAGAAGAATACCGTGAAACATGGGGAGAACATGCAAACTTAGCCCAGAAGAAGCCCCTTGGATAAGGGGTGAAACTTAGTTAACTTTGTTAAAAGAAGTGCTGTTGCTAATGATTCAACCTTTGAGGACTACCCTGACCTGGATGAGTGAGAACCTACGTATCATGTGTTTGCATGACTGGTATGTTTTCTGTTTGTGAGAAAAGAATGCATCATTTGTTGTTGATGATTTGTATTGGCTCATACATGTTTGTCAGTGATTCGTGGTTTATTTATGAAACTTCTTTTTTTTTTTTTTGCTTATTTGAGTTTTGGCAAGAAGTTATCTCCACACAAATTCCCCTTTCTCGATCAACAAACAAATCCACAACATTGTGTGTGTCAGCTGCGTGACAGCTAACTGTGAAAAAACATGAATCTGTCTTCTATGATCTTAGTGGGTGGATGACGTGCTTTATGAGAACGGACCCTGGGACAGTAGTGACCACTACTTCCTGTTGGAGAGAGGCCTTCTCCCATATGTTACACAAACAGGATATGCCTCAAGTAATATTCACATACAGATCCCAGGGCAGATGTATGGGCTACATTTTGTGTGTAACTTAGACACAATTTTAATAATAATAATAATAATAATAATAATAAAAAATGTATACTATTTGTTATCACTCTGTGGTACACATTACACAATGTGAGATTATTCTATGCATTTGACCCATCTTTAGCGGGCACCCACTTTTGGAGCAATATCAAGGGACCACCGAAATATATACAGACTGCAGTGGTACTCCAGTGAAATTGGGAGACGACCGCAGAACCTCCTGAACTCAAAATGAGAAGCACCAAGTCGTCGGACCTTAAACTGTGTGCATCAGCTTTAACATGTCCCAAAAACACATCGCTGCATTTCAAAATATCCTACTACAGAACAATTTTCCTCTTATAAAAACACATAATTACACCTTTTGTTGAAGGGAGTGGAAATATTAAATCGCCTATAATTCCAGAGAGGACCGCATGAGCGGCTCATGCTCCCATTGTGTCAGTCAGACCTATCTGAGGTCCAGTATGGTTACCCCCATCATGTTAAATTATGTTGGATGTCAATAGGGACTTTGATGTGATCATCATCACTATGGGGGCCTAAGAAGCAAATAGTCAACTCCAACAGTAAGGCTTGGATAGTGTCTTTTATAATCAACCCAAAGCCTCTTATTCCATCAAAGGTAATATATATGCATCGTAAAACCGACCTGATAAAAATTTGATCACACCTAATGAGCCAAAAGCTAGAAATAGACAGTAAGATGGTGAGAAAATAAAAAGCAGTGGGGAGTGGGGAGATGTTTGGTTGACAGTGTGCGTGATTAAGAACAGAGCTTGTTCAAGGCTACCTCAAAGACAAAGAACAAAAGGTCCAGGAGATACTTTCTCTCCAGGTGTAAGACAAGAACGGATGATTGTAAATGACTAGACTAGACCAACACTATCGCCCCCAACAGCCCCTAATCCCCTAGGTAGTACAGTTATTTCCAAGAAATAGAGATTTCTGTAAAACATCTCATCCTAGTGATACATTTTTTTAACTATTAAAGTAAAATATAGCATATACCTAAAGTCAATTCGCACCATATTCTGACTAAATCCAACTGTTGAGAAATTATGGACCGAAAACCTTTACAGATAAAGCCCCCCATATTGTTGGCAATATACAACCAACCTTTCTCAAAATCAATACTGATTTTCCTTGCAGCAATGTCTATGGGGTTTTTAAACGGGAAAATTATCCACGAAATAGTTATTGAGTCAACGCGTTAAAACTGAAGAACTTTTTGGGGAATTCAATAACATGATAAAAAATAAAGATCTGCTCAATTCAAAAGTGCAAGTTCACTGTAAACACAATCACTGATGGTACCTGAAGATATTTCAAGTGCCATTTGCTTCCACAATGCTACAAAATCATGTAATAACAAAAATTGGAGTGTGATTATGTCGCTGTTCTTTGTTTTTTTTGTAACATAAAGGTGTCGCAGTGAAGTGTCTTCATGGAACTATTGCCTGATCCGTGAGTTTAAAGTGTGCGAGAGACAAGAGAGGAGGGTGTGAGGACATGTAAAAGAGAAGGGGTGGAGATTAGTCATGGGAGAGTGCAGCGAGGGAATGAGCGGGAATGCTTGGATTCCTCACGGCACACACAGGGGCCCCGTGGCAGTGGGGGGATCCTCACACAAAGCGTGGTTGTGCCATTGCCACAGAGATGTATCCCTTATGAAAGCAATGGAGAAATTCAAGAGGGTGTGGGGCTAGAGGCTGAACCTGAAAGAGCTGTCTTAACCTCCAGCGTCATTGGGGCAATCAGACATGCTCTTACAGAACACGCAACAGGCCTGAACTTTATTCCTTCCAAAGTGAAAGTTGTTTAGAAAGGCGTGTTTCCTGCCAGTAGCTTATCTGTCAGGTTGGAGTTGAATGTTAACTCAAGGTGGAGATTACACACAGCAATTTATCACAGGAGGGAGACATGATAATTGTCAATGGGAGTGTATGATTCCTTTTTTTTTTTCTGAATCTCTTGCTGGTTGCAAAGAAATAATGTCTGTTTCAGCTGCATGTCACTCCCCCCCGCCCCGTTTGGTTATAACGTGATATATTCTGGAAACATGATATATAATTAAATTAGACACCCGTTGGAAACCAACGGTGTAATGACAAAATCTATTCAATCGGTCCAAAAATTTCAATTAACCTCAGGAGCTCTGCTGTCTCACACCCACCAACACTTACCCAGATACCAGTAGTCATAATTATAATTATAGTCACTGTTGGGAATATAGCGATGGCAAGGCCGTCTCAATATCCAGAAAAATATGTTCAGGGGATCATGCTACCAGCAGATGTGTTGTGTCTCAAGGCTGTCCTGTCTGATAAATACGTTGTTGGAAAAGCTGAGTCACTTTGGCGGACAGGCATATGGATTTGGAAGTTCTTAAATATACCCCCTGAGAATAGTGGGGTCTGAAAAACAGGGGTTATTATTAACAGTGGCTGGACAGGAAGAGGATATGAGGTCACATAAGCCAAGCTTCTGCTACACAAACACCTCAGAGCACAGACCAATGAGGCTGCTGCTTGCTGCGCTGAGGAAGGAAACTGAGAATACAAAGAGGACTCAATGAGGACAAGTCTAAATCCATTGTTCAAGGCTGTTTTTCCATGTCCCATTTGGAAGATTTGTCATAAAGACATAAAGAGGACTCATGAAATAACATTTTGGGGATAGAGGAAAAGCTGGCAGCCCCCATGTTCTGGTCCCACCTACAGAGAGCCAGCTGTCCTGCAACAGCTGAACAGGCACAGCTCCCTCCTTTTCTCGCCAAGATGTCTACCAGTTGTGCTCATCTTTAGCTCCTTCAACCCGACCCTTAGAGGGGAGCTGTGCTGGGCTAGAGGAGAGTCACTTGGCTTGTTTTCAGAAGACAGGATAAGAGCAACGCTGACTAGACACCAGAGAGACGGGCCTTTGGAATTTGATAGTTCGTCTGCAACTCTTTTATCAGGGCAGATTCCATTAGACCACACTCAATCAGACCTAATGGCATAAAGGACTAAAAAAGTTTTAAAGAACATTAAAAAGAGGGGAACGCTACGCTACGGGGGGGGAAACGACTTAATACCACCAGACATCCTTGGTAAATTCAATCACTGGATAAATATAGGTATCAAAAAAAATTAAAAATAAGAGTTCTTCCTGGAGTTATGGCGGATTTACTTTGGTTGGAGATGCCCTTTGGATCGGGATATAGAGGTTAAAGAAGCATTTTAGTTGCTCTAAAAGACAGTGCATTGGTATTGCTTTGTGATTTTCAAATATGGTTTTCACTAAAGGCTGCAGAATACACTCAAAAAAATGTACCCCTAATATTTTAGATTTATGTATTTTAATGACATGTAAAATTTCCATGCATGTAGTTACATAATTCTAACACAAACACACTAATAAACTTAATGTGATACATATTTGTCATTAAAACGTGAGTGAAACAAGTAAAACTAATATTTTTGTAATGCTCTCATAAAACGGACGTGTTCTTAATCTATTTCCCCTTCAAAAAAATGATATGTAAATAAAATCAAATAAATGCAAGTACTTCAACTTGAAATTTGAAATGATTAATTTTTTTTTAAGTGTTTCCTCGATATCAATTGTCGGGCTAATACAACATGTCGTCACTGCTATGTCAGATTGGGATACTAATCAATGCATTCACAGGTAATTCTAACAGAAAATTTAATTCCAGTTTCTATTAATCTTAACATATGGAGAGAGGTCCTCCCACGGTGTACCATAGATGGGAAAAAGAAACATGAAGCTGACTGCTTAAACAGACACAATGTACCACATCTAGGTCAGGTCTGAGGAGGGCCTTTGGATGGAAAAACAATCTTAAGCATTTCAGAATTCTCAAAATAATAAAAACGTCAAAAAAGTGATAAAGCAGAAACCAGCCACTGGTGAAGAATGTATAGTCGGACGTCTGCTGATCATTTTCACATGTTCGGGGAGTGCCCTCGTATTTCATGTATTGGGTAGACGTGGTATGAGAGATCAGAAAAGTAATCGGCTTAGAGTTGGATTTTAATTTCGGTCTTATTTACTTGGGAAAATTGCCAACCAAGCAAAAAAAAAAAAAAAAGGAAGAAGAAAGAAAACAGGACAGACGGTTATAACAGACAAGTTTTTTGGGGGGTTTTCTGGTAAATGGAGTAAGGAGGTTCCGACGGAGACTGGAGGGATAGACATATGTCTCCAAAGAAACACTGGTGAAAAACAGTGTGGGATGATGGCTTTTTCGTCTGTCACCAATAATGTGAAACATACTGTAAAAACAGCATATCTTATTTTAGTAGGAAGTGATCTCAGTCATAGGACTGTGTAGTGTTTTTCTGAAAACATTTATTCCTTGTCATGGATTTGTGTCTTGGACCTAAATGAGTGGATTACCCCTCCTCTTTTAAATAACCTGTTTTTGCATGAGTCTGAGTCATGGATTAGAGCAATGGTTTCAAACGGTTTTTCCCATTATGTACCCCCTTTAAACTGTTTTTCCAGCCAAGTAACCCATGCAAGACACCTGTCATCAGTATTTGATTTGATTTTTAGTTGCAGTCCATCAAAAAATTCATGACTTTATGCAGAATGAACAGCGCCGTAGTTGTGACAGAACTGAATGGCTGAAATAATTTTCTGGGCTCCAATTTCATATGAGAATGGAGAAAGATTTGAATTTTTTTGATCTAACCTATCTAAGTGAAATTTCTTTTAGCAATTATGGATGACTGATCATTTCAAAATATTAAAAAAGAATCTGTAGTACTCCCTACACTACCCCAAATGAACCCTGGATGTGCATGTATGCCATATAAGAAATATTTGTGTAGTTATAGCTCAGAAAACACAGTGATATTATGGAATCATCATTGCCACTGCGTCCGCTGCAGATTGGTCGTCACGATAACTTAGACACTAGAGCTGGGTGGATTTTTAGCAAGGTCCGTTTTATATATCTCACATGGGAGGCAGTTGTAAATATATCATAATTTACCCTCTAGGAAGAGCTCTTTTCCCCAAAAAACATTGTTTTCTCGACATAACGTCCTTACATTTAGTCCAATTTAGTCCAAATGTGGTGCGGATGAATGTTCTCGAGGATATCTATCTTATATGTTCTATTTCACTGTAACAGTTCATATTTTACTCTCTAGGAAGAGCTTCTTTCTTCCTCAAAAAAACATTGTTTTTTTGACATATCTTCCAAATTGTTAGTCCAATTTCGGTTTGTATGAATCGACTCGAGGAGATCTATCTTGTACATGCCATGTTTTACTCTAATAGTTCATATATTACTAACTACGGGGGGTATTTTCCACATAAAACTCTCTCTATTTTTCTGAGAGAACTTAACATTTAATTTGAGGAGTTTAATCGGGGGGATTGCTTGTTCATCGCAGGGGATCTGGGGCTTTTCAGGGAATCAGCATTGTTGTCGGGGGACGACAGCATAGGCATTGTCTTAAAGGGAATTATTGCCAGCTCTAGAAACAGAACTGCAATCCAGCATTATCCCTTCTCTTACATGATGTCAAGTATCTCATCGAATTTGTGATGAGCCTGTCTGCTTCCATGAAGCCTCTATGTTCTCATGAAAACAAAATGCTAAAAAAAGAGAGAGAGAGAAACCCAGGTAGGATGATAAACAATAATGTCCTTTTCAAAATGGATGGGAGTAGAACCCTTCCAGTTTTTTCTTTTTAAATACTATCTGTATATACTCCAAGTCAGCTGAGGCAGCCAGAGGAGTCTGCCTGTGGCCAGTTCACATGTTGTGCCATTGGTTTTTTCTGAAAACACTGGACATATCCCATCATAACACAGCTCCAGAGAGAGAAATGCCTATAATAGCAGCGTTTCAATAAAATAAAACAAAAGAGGTTTTGGGCATATGGCTTTAGTAAGACACTAAAGACGGTGAGGTCTGTAATCTTGTTCCCGAGAACGCAACAAAAGTTGCATTTACGAGAGCGGCCGAGTGAAACGTGGAACGTGTGGAGAAACAGAGCAGGAATATAAATGAAATACGGATATTGTCGCTGCTAACCAAACCAAAGCGCTCTGGCACATAACAGGATGGCAAGTTCAAAGTGCAATGTTTAAAGCAAAGGGGAAAAAAGCCCAAAACTTTATTATATAGACAGACTTAAAACACCATCTGGAAGAAACTGAAAAATGATCTTACCACACCAGGAGAGTAGAGATAAAAAACAAGTCTTTCCAGTGTGTGTAAAAACGCTGTGGCTAAATCCTGGTCGGAGGAGATGAAAAGCATGAGAGGGCTGAGCTCTCAGAGTTAAGACAATGTGCGACTCATTAGAAACGTAGTAGCTTTTATCCAACCAATAAGACGCCCTCTTGTTTCCGCAACAAACCAACTGGTAATTTCTCCGACATGACTCACAACCAGACAGTCAGAACCAAGGGGAAGTGTGTTTTGTTTTGGCTTTTTAACACTTTTGCTTTCATGCGCATGATTGAAGAAAGCCCCATTAAATAAGGAATGAAATATAAATGACAATAAAACATTTCCTGTTCTGTTTTAATAGTTGTGTCTTGTGTCTCGTTCGGGGAGAAGACGTCTCTACATTTCTACTTTAGTTTCATAGAACTAAAAATAAACCAATTTATTTTTAAAAACCAGAACTGGTTGCACACTCAAAATTTTACTTTGCTTCTCTTTAACGTATTAATAGTGATAAAACGTTGGTAAACATAGATATACCTAGCTCTGTTGAAGATTGATGTTTTTAAAAAACAATCAAAAGACAAAAAGCAATAAGGAAAAGCAGATTTTAAGTGTCTAGCATCAGTGTGATCACTGTAGGTTGCTGGTGTACCGCTGTATCATTACTGGGTTAAATGAGAAGGCATATACAAGCTATTTGGTGTTCTTCTCCATTCAAACATACCCAGACTTCCTGCTTAAAGAAAGCTCCAAGTTGACTGCGGGCAACTTGGTTTAAGTGAGAGCCTTTGTTCCTTTTAGTGGTCCATTATATGCCTCAGGCCAGCCCATAAGACAAAGGAGTGCAATGACCCTGATGTGAACCACCATGGGTCACCTCTGGCTAGTCTTACACCATTCTGTCATGTGTCCACGCCATCCGGTCAAACTCAGCAAGTCTCCAGTAACTCCAAAGCTCAGGCGATCGGAGCCCACACACCGTGAAGACAGACATAGAAGCATATCAGCAATCAGCTATGGTGAAATCCCGCAAAGATGTTTGCAGTTTGTGGACATCAACAAGCATTCACACATTTACGTTGAAAGGTGGGTGAAATTCAATACAGGTGTTATATAGAATAGTTAATCTGTAACACCTTTGTCATCGTGGATAGAGATCAGTAAGCATCAGTTTCCTGCGCCAAAAACCACATGTGACTGGCATGTTTACCCCCAGAGACAGAAGTACTTCCCCGACGAGCTCCCAGGGCCCCGAGTGCAGAGAAATTCCCAGGACATTTGATAACTGTTGGCCAATGAGTAACAGATTAGGAGAAGTTGAAACATAAGTGCCCTCATATGCCTACACTTCCTATGAGCGAGAACAAATACAAGGATGTGGGCTTTACAAAGTGAGGGAGGGATGGAAAAAAAAGAGACACAGACAGAGAACATGGAGAGGAAACGGCACCAAACAACCAGTGATTGGAATGACACCCAGGGTGTGTTGTGTGGAAACTCCTGTATGCTAGCATCAACACATTTTAATAGACCGAAAGAAAAGGAAAACAGAGTTTGAAGAAGTGCTATTGTCCCATGGCTGCAAGGATTACTTTTAAAAGTGTTGATGTTGGCAACATTTGATTTTCGCAGAAATTTCACGGCAAAAAAAGGTGAAGAAAAAAAGGATATGAGAAGATGTGGACTTCTCAGTGGTACTAAAATAGTTATGACTGAATTGTCAAAAACAGTAAAGAGAACTATGCTCACATGAAAAAGCCAAACACTCTGGGTTGGACAGAACAATTAGCTAACCTCAAGATACTGTGACCTCTCACACTTTCCATTTGACCTTTCTCCCTAAGTCTTAACCATTTATCCTTGTCAGTACCAATACTGTGTGGCACTAAGTGACGACAATCATGTAGGCCCGTTTGTTTTCATCCATTCTGACCGTTCACATTCCACCTTCTCTGTGCATTTTGTGGCGGTTTCTAAAGACCTGCTTGTGAATGGCCATATGGTTAAGCAGGGTACCGGGGCCCTGTGGGTTGAAGTGTCATTAGTCGCCCTCAGAGTACTAGAGGTAGTCATTGTTTTAAGTGGAGGCAGAATAGGTTGTTTGAGAGGTTGAACCACTGGGGCAAACTTAAGTTCTATGGGGAGTTTTGACACCCCAAGAGTTACAGCAGCGGCAATGCAACACGGTGTCTTGTAGTGTCATTAAACCGCCTTGACTGACCACTTTGTTTCTCCCTCAGCTTTACGTAATCTAAAAGGAATTTGAAATCAGAGGAGTGACCCCCTTAATAGCCAAGGTGAGATACAACACCAGTCAGGAGGAGGCAGGCCAAAGTTGCCCCAGCTGAGCCTCTGAAAACCAGCAGGGATCACCTTGTTGATAGGCAGTTGGAATGCAGCGGTTCTGCTTGTTATAAACCACAGACAGCACTCTCTTACGGGCCTCTCATGAATGCAAAGTTATGCTCCAACCCATATAAGAGACATTTCAATCTCAGATGGCCCGGGGCCTACATTTGTTTAAGGAAAATGAAATGAGCATTGGGGCAGAATGTTAGTTGGGAGAATATCGCCTCACTGCCAGGGGAAACTGAAGTGGCATGCTTGGAATCTGGCTTGAAGGGAAGTGAAGATCGTTTGGATGAGGCCACAACACCGTGCACATGATGGGGTCTCTGAATGACTTACTGTTAGGGGCTGTTCTGCACCGGTAACTCCAGCATAGGGGGGTTATGTTTTGTAATGTAACTGACCATTTAAATCATTTGGTAGCTATTTGCTAAAATGGCTGTGCATGGTTCACAGCCACAGTAAAGATACATAGGACATATGGAATGTTCAGATAAGTGAGAAAGAACATTTAAAAAAAGCCGCCCAGGTTCAGTCTGAGTGGTCAAATGTCAAAATAATCCTGCGAGTTCTCATAGTGAAAGCATTTGAAAGCCATTATGACTCACTATAAGGTGATGACTATCACATTTCCCCACTTTTCTCCTTGTAAAATGATCCACTTAATGATTAAGCACAAATCCTTTACCAGACTTACTGTGGAGGGTACTGAACTTTGGCCTACCTCTGGAGATCTTTACTTCCATTGGTGCTGTGTTCGGTGCTGCTTCCATCTCCCTGTGATCTGCTGTCCACTGCTGGGTCCAGGTCAGGGGTCGCAGCTTCTTCGTTAGTGTCCAAAGCTCTGGGGACAGGGCTATCTCCGCTCTGCTCGGGCAGAGGGGTGTCGTGACCCTGGCTCCCTGCACTGCTGATACTTCCTGTGGTCCCATGATGGTGCCGGTCCATGCCTCCTCCAGCCTTCTTGGCATCATTGCATCGCCTCATGGCCTGGAGCTGGGAGAGGGGCACTATATCTGCTCCCTGTGGTCGATGCCAGACTGTGCGGCGTCCAGTTGAGTTATAATAGTAGAAGCGGCCACTATGTTGGTCAAACAGCTCCCACCATTGGTTACCATCTGACTGGCGAACAGCAACACCTGGCGGGGCTACCCAGCCGCACTCACCAGTGGTCAAATTCACATACATATGCTCTCGGGAGCGTGGCTCCAGGATCTCCACCCAATCAGCGCTGAATGAGAAGAAATAAGAAAAAGAGAAGAGCGTTATTTAAAGCTGATAAATGGTAACAGGATATCATGATGCGCTAAAGGCCATGGTCACGCCTGAGTTCTAATCAACTCGACAAGCAGTGAACAAATCACACTGTTCAACAGCCGGAGAGGCTAAGACATACATAACTGTCCATATGGACAGTGTTTATGTTTGTGTCCCCTATATGTCTCCATCTGTATGGGCCCATGTGTTACAATGACGTCATCTCTTTTGTAGGCAATGGAGTAGCAGGACCGATGGGGCATATGTGTGTTTCCTGAATAAGGAGACAGGTGGACACACTCTATGAAACACCAGGCATGGAGTCAGCAGGGCCCAAACAGAACCACAGTGCTCCTAATGCAAAAGCCACTAAGCTTAACAAAAATCACAGAACGACAACCGCCAGCTCAGCACAATACACGGGGACAACAAAACATAGATGTTAGAGAGGGGAGGTACAAAAAAGGCAGAGAGCGAAATACACAACCCCGTTTGCAGGAAAGTACACTTACAGAACGCACGGATAAGAGGGACAACCAATTATTCAGCATTATAAAATGAAATTAATTTCGGAGAATTAATAGGACAGACTTTTATGTGAAACGAGGTGAGTGGTTTATTGGAATGGAACGATCGCATCATATTATGAGTACGTGCAGTAACTAAAAAAGATCAAGCTTAATAATAAACATGATAGGAAACGTAAAAAAACTTGAATCTCAACCAAAGTTCCAGAAAATTCTTTGATACAGCCGTTTCCAGAAATTGTGTTGCATTAACCTGGAAGTCAGATTCCCCCCTCTCTATATCAAAATGGATATCAGAAAGAACTAACTGTGTGCCCTTAGAGAAAACCACCATCATGTCCTGAAAACGAGATATGAAGCTTTTTTAAAGATCTGGCAGCCTTTTTATTGAATATATAGAAACCTTTATCACTGTAGACTCGCTGTAACCTTTGAACTGTTTCCACTGTAAGCTAATACGAACGTCCGGGTACATTGGTTGAGATACCTTAGGGACACATTGTGTGTGTTTTTTTTTTGGATGAGTATTTTATATTGAGTTCTTTTGTATGTGAATGGGTTGTACTCTTCATGCAGTGAAAAGTGAGAACTTTAAAACAAGTATTTAAAAAAATAAAATAAAGATGATGAATAGTCGAGGACATCAAACTGTTGATGTCATATATCCAGGTCACCCTATGCTTTAGTGCGATACTTTTTTCTCCTTTTGATCTTGTTCCCAAATGCACACCTAAACCAGCCAACAAATCCCAGTGAGAGAAGGAACACCGCAAACAGCCAACAAGAGTCCTTTCCAAAGTCTGACACATAGTAGATGTGTAGCCTAGAAGAGAACCTCCTTTCTAGTCTCTTGTTAAGACCACTTGAGCATCCTGGCCCGGCCTGGCTGGGTCATTTGTCTTCCTCTGCATCCCAGCTAACTCAAGCCTAGTATCTTTGAAAGAAAAGCACTAGTGGGCATGAATAAGTATCACAAGCTACTATAGGGTTCAATACTTTCCCAGCTTTCCCAGAACAGAAATTCTTCTCTTCTCCCAGTCATGGTTGTTTCTAGTACAAGCATGCCTGTCCAAGCTACCTGTGATGATCAAAAGGGTCATGAAGCTTATCATGGGTGACAGTCTCCTCAATGTCCCTCTACTACCAGCAATCCATTCCCGTGTGCCAGCCAATCCAAACCCGTATGCCGTCCCTGCCATCAGGAATAGACACAGCGGAGGAGAGTGGTGCCAGTCAGATCTGCCAGGGTCTCACATCAAAGTGTTGACAGCTTCTCAGTAGGAGCAACAGTTGTTCTGCAGTCTAAGTGCAAATCCTTGAGCTACTTCGACATACCTGTTCATCAAATATCAATCCATCTCCTTTCTGCACAGCCAGAATCAGCTTTGAGCTCTCCATAGGGTGATTTAACGGTTAACGCAGAATTGGCAATGAACGGATATAGGAGCCTACACATGGTGTCTACCCATTTGTCCCAATGAATTTCGCTGGGAGGCCATCTGTCCGATCCCTCACACCAGGCAAGCAGCCGTTACCTGAGTAAACTCAACATGTAGGGCTTCTTATTCTCTGGAACACTTAATCCAAAGATCCAATATCAGCTAGGCAAAATGAAAACATCTTGTCGTGTTGTAATCTTTAATACACACCTTCATTAAAAAAAATTCCAATAGCACTTTTTTTTTTTTACTAGAGCCAGGCAGATAATAGGTAACGGCCAAGAAAAGAACCACAGAGAATATTCACTGCTTTCTCAGGAATTAATTAGACGTACTGAAATATTTTGGATTTTTGAGAAAATAATGGTTTGTTCTCCTTCAGCATAATCAGCTCTGTCTGTACAAAGTTAGATTAAAAGTACATGCAAACGGAAGTTTTATCGTCATATACTGTTGGAATATGCAGCTACTTTAACCATTGGTGCATAAAAAGTATAAAGATATAAATGAATGCAGAAGGAGTTCAGGAAAAATCTGCTAGCCGCTAGGCTAATTTATTCTATGTAAAATGTGATATGCTTAAGCTCATATGGTGATATGCAAAAAAATATTATTTTGTTTGTGAACAATAGTCATTTTTATTGTTATAAAGTTTATACTTTTTTCCTTAGTACATTGGTACAATGTTATTTTTTTAAGCTATGTTTAAGGTCAGTTTATGCACCCTGAGTAAATTTCCTGACAAAATATTTTTTTCAATTTGTAAGCATATTTTGAATATTTTTAAATAAACGGCATACTTTCCAGTTGAAAATAAGGCAACACATTCTGTAAGTCCTTTTTAAAAAAAATATTGTTTTAATGTTCTTTTTATTATTTAATTTTAATGTTATGCTGTTATTTCTTGTTTGTTGGTGTTCATACAAAAATCTAAATAAAATATATCGGAGAAGGAGAAAATAAGGTGGTACATTGCAATAAATAGCAACATATTGAACAGCAAATGTTAAATATTACAACAATACATTGTCTTCCTAGTATAAGGATAGAAAACTGTATATTAAATATTGTGGGAATGTGTTAGTACTGGTAAGGAATGAACTCAATGGAGTATATTAGTGTTTACACACTGTCTTCCCACACAGGGGGGACCCCCCAATGAGGCCCAACTATTGGAAGATGACTTTAACTGGATCTATAAGACTTAATGGGTGGGCAGCCTAGCAGATAATAGGGCATTCAACGCAAAGGCCAAACAGTCAACACCATCCCATAGATCTGAGAGCCTTCTTCATTTTAGTGCTTCCAGCCTCCACAGGAGACATTCCCACACAGAGAAATTGATCCATCCATGTTGCTGGACCTCACCATGTGCAATTCCTTGTCATTGAGCCTGTTTGTCACTACCCTCTGTGTATGCAGAATCTGTACCTAAAAATAAACTAATTCCTTCTGTTCAGCAGTTAAAAAAAGATGTCGCCGCTTGTTCCTCTCCCTTTCAGATCCAAAAATTCCATAGCAGTGACTGTGTGGAACTGAACGCAGACTTAAACAGGCTCTACGGTGTTCTGAACACCCCAACAGGAAATCAGGGTTTGAGGGTCAACTACGGAGGCCAAGGCTGAGGAGTTTAGCAGCCCGGGTGCAGTGGTTGCATAAGGACTGTTCCCTCTGGATAAATAAACAGCAGAGAGAGCTGAGAGTAAACCTGCTGGACTCTGTTGACACAACCAGATAGGCAGGAAGACAGACAGGTGTTCCGGTTTGGAAATTCTAGGAACATCACTTTTGGGGGGTACACAAACAACACGAGAGACGACGATTACATTTGTTTGTCCATTACAAACTGCTGACTTGTCATCTGCAGGACTAAACTTTCTGATTTATCGATATACAAGATGACATTGGATTTATTTCTACCATTTTGACAGATCCAAACATAAAATAAAGGTAATTTCACTGCTGAGGAATATAAAATTCTAAATTTTAATATAAAAATGACCCTACTCGGCTTTATGCTATTCCACTGACATGAGAAGCAGACATAAATGTAGAGTGCAGGACTTGAAGTGACTGAGGCAGTCTGCCTCATGCTGCAAATGTTCATAAATGGTTTGGAATGCAGTCTGCACCAGCTCAGTGAAGTTTAACTCCAACACAACGTTTTTATATTGAACTAAAATGGACCTGGAGGCTGCAGAGACGGCTGAGCGCAGCACCTTATTTACCTTTGGGGAAGTGTGAGACCTGTATTATTGGTTTGACTGGTCCTAATTCTAATATAAACAGGTTTTGTTTTGTTTTCCAAGGAAGCAATTATTCGGTATCCCTTCCTAATACAATGGTTTAACTTTTCAGCCATCCTACATTGTTAAATTGACCTTAAATTGAAAAAATGTATGTGGTTATAAAAGGCGTGGAGATATGAAACCCTGCAACTTTTACTCCAACGAGCAGTAAAACACTAACTGCTCCACATATCGCTCTCCTACGGCAAACACGATCAGGTCTTTCATTTGGGTCAAGGAGATGCTTTAGCATCCTATGGTCATTCCACTGTGACTAAAAATAAAGCTCATCAAATTGTAAAACAATCTCTGCAAACAGAGCCAGCCACTGAGGCCTAAGACGTGTACACAAGGACACCTTCTCAGCCATCTTTTTAATCCCAGTTCCAGTGTGCCAGAAGCCTCTTTCTGGACAAGAAATGCTTCATCTATCATCCACAATTTACAGTCGGCTCCAAAAATAACTAGAACAGAGAGCGGTTTCCTAGAGTGGGAAACAACAGAGCATAGCTCATGGAATCTGCCCTATTGTTCGAGGCAAATGCCAAAAAGTACATGGCACTTTTCCCAGCAACAGTAAACATTGAGGTAAAGAAAATACATCCACTGCAAGTAGGGCAACAGATAGCCTTGTCATTTTTCAGATTTTGAATTTCAAACAAATTCCAATACTAATATAGCTGTTGATTATGTTTTAAAGATCAGAGACACTGTGAGAAATAGATTTATCTGTATAGAATACAGTTTTTCTTATCTGATAATCTAGTAATGGTTGAAACGCAGCCTGAACGCCTCATTGCCATTGTGGCATTTCTAATGTACCGAAACGGTGACAATGAGGGTAATACTGGACTCAATTAAACCTAAAGTGAGATATTAGACAAAACTAGTGAGCCATCTGTGGTTCTATTTACCAGTTAAGACTGGGCTATCCTCGAACCTTTCAAGTGAGGGACTATTCTTGGCTCATGCTTATGACTCTCCTCTGCAGACCAAATGCAGGGTTCTCACACAGGGCCTGCCATTCATTGAGGAAACCTTAGTGTTCTGTTCATCAGACACAGCAACAAGTGCCAAGGTCCACCCTGGCCGGTATATTTACAGCCCTGCTATTTCCTATTCAGAGACATAAAACGATCTTCCTCCTCAGATACTGGTCTTAAAATAAGTCACAACTCAGGGAAGAAGAAGGACTTAAAACCCACCTTGCCGCCTTCGCAAGAAACTGACTACAAATGTATATATCCAATAATGAGAGGCGCCTTAAAGAGCAAAGGGGGTCCTTTGCCCCAATGCTATACAAAGCGTAATCTGCCGAAAGCTGACTTCTGTTTGACTATATATAAACTCTGTACAAAGTCTATTCAGCATGACCGCTTAACTTGCTTATCTAAATATTGTAAAACAAGAGGGAGTGAGACAGGCCGACTACTGAGTGCTTGGCAGCAGTTACAGCGACTGTGTTACTCATAAAGAGCAAAACTGAAAGCCTAGAAAGGCGAGTGCTTTGACCATGGTCCTGTTAAGTAGAGGATAGCACCTGCATCAGCAACGACACAAGCCACTGCTCTACTGAAACAAGGGAGAAGCCCATTTAAAATCTATCTAGGCACACTTTGTACATCACTTTGTTTTTTAATCTTTAAGTCTGCATATCTGCTTGTTATCTAAGAAGTGCATGTGAGAGAGCTTGTAGCCACAGCAGTATCTTTAGAACGCTGGCATGCAGCTCACAAAAGGCATGCTTTCCTGCCATGCTCTCTCCAACATGTTTCCGCTGCAGGTAGTGTTGATAGGGACAGAAAGACATTAATCAGGTTTGACAGAATCCTTCTGAAAAGCATGATTCAGCCTTAGAAGAGCTCTATGTTTGTGTCCCCGCCGATTCTAATGTTGTGGCTGCAAACAGGGCATGTGGGTTGTCTCTGTGCAGGACGGGCAAGCAGGCTCCTCTGCTTTACCACTGAGTCCAGAACAATCAGTGGGAGAGGGGGAGAATGCACGTTTCAGATGACAGAAAAAAGCCCAGCACCTGTCACTAACACATTCTTTGGGCCTTTTGTTTAACACCTCCCGTTCCTGCCGTGTCACCAGGGTTAGGGGTCCGTAAAACCCAAGGCACCATTGTGTGTATGTGTGTGTGCATGTCTTGCATTTAATTTAACAACAAACAGACCGGTATAAAGACTGCAGAGTCTGTTATGGAGTAATGGACTTCTGAGAGGCAACCTGGCATTCATCCCAAGAGAAATCCTCATAAAGTAAAAGCTGAGGGTTAGAATGCAGCATACCGTCTTGTTCTCTGACTTTAACAGTGATATGCTTTGTAAAGCAGACCCAAAGGGCTGCCCAAAGCTCTGCTTGGTTAAACTTTAGCCTTTTGTTAGAATCTGCTACGGTTGCTAACGTTAAGCGTGCTCTTAAATGTCTTCTTAAGCAGGTTTTTATGTTTGCATGCTTGCTGACGACACAAGATTGCAACTGAAAGAAACATGAATAAATGGACAAAACGCAAAAGTAAAACCCCAAAAATGTTCAGCATTTCGGGAAACACAAACCCTTGAGTTGACACCAAAGTTCAGCAGATACTGAAATAAAATGAAATAGTGTTTCCAGACGATACTGGTGCTTAAGGCTGCCTGCATACACTTGTTCTTGCAACCGATTGTGACTCATAAAGTCAGGTCTGTATATCATCAGTTGGTTTTGGGTTGACACTGATTCTACACTACAGCATTACACCTCCTGAGCATGCCCCAACCATGTTCAGCACCATTGTCCTCTGGGAACCCTTCTAAGTCTTCTTTGTGCTGTGTGTATTTTAGTGTGTTTCCGTTTTGGTGTCTTTGCGAAAATGCTGTGCGTGCTTGCGTCTATTCAAAAAAGTTGCAGCATGTTTGCGCTTGTCTTCAACTGTGTATTCCTTTGTGAGTCTGTGGGGCGTTGTTGTCTTGCAAACAAAAGGTTATCCATATTCCTTGCAGTATCTAATGATTATGAAAGGGTTTTTAAAACGTATGCATCATGCACTTTATTCTTTTATAAGTAAGAATATGAAGGCGTGACGATCAAGGAGTTGCCCTTTCAGTAAGTTTTTTTCATTTAGCCTAAGCCTTTTGCATTTTCCCAGCCCTGGTCTTACAACTTTTAGTGGATTTTCTCTCTTTAATACAAGAAATCGGGACAAGGAATGGACCTAAATCTGCATGAATGCTTTGTCGCTTCTGCGGTGCCTCAGCAAGGTATAATAACCATATCTTTGATCAAGAGTATGTTACCTTTTTGTCTAAACCTTAGAACATTTCTGCATCTCTAGGTAAAAAAACTTTTTGTGCCTTCAGTGGCTCTGAATTGAGTAAACGGCCAGCTGGAGGTGTAATATGGAGATGAATAAATGGATCTGGGATTCAACCGACAACGTTTCACATAAATGATTGAAATAATCTTTGCATTTATTTAAAAGTTATCCAAAAAAAAAAAGCTAGCTCTTTTTTATGTGTGTTAAACTTCTGCACATCGGCCGAACAATTTCGTTTGGACTCGTTTGTGTTGTGACAGAAGATCTAACACAGTATGAAAGTTATGAGGAAAGGTCTCCGTCAAGGAACAACCGATAGCCATTTTTGAACCTATTTTATATTCCTACAGCTTTCTGACAATAGAGAAAGTCTGATCATTGATTAGAATTTGATTTTGTGATTTGATAAGAGGGTAAAAAAAAAAGTTCAGGGGAACATGGTCTTTAACAGTTTCATTCCATTTCTACCTACTTCATCCCTGCTCCCCTTTCCACTTTTCCTCAAACCCGTCAGCAGCAGCTGTTAGTGTCCATTCCTCACTCGTCGTGCGCTGACATTGGCAAACAAGTTTGGGGGTCGTTTTTCATGGCGAGACACGTCAGGCATAATAGAGTCAGACTCATGTGAGCTGACCCAGGCACCACGGAGGCAGGTTGCCGAGGTGAAAAACTTAAAAACCAAACAGTCAGGGAGAGAGAGAGAGTAACGCTGGTTTGGGAGGATGGACTGAAGCTGAGACTCACCTGTTTTCACCTGAAAAAGCCTTTGTGGAAAAGATGCAAAATAATTGCTTTGGCAGTTCAACCAAGACACGGATGCTGTACAGTGATATGCCTTATATTGCAGTGAACTGTTGCATTTCTAACACATGAAGACTGTCTTGGAATCCTGGCTGTTTGGTTTAAAAGTGCTTTATCTCGCTTCCGTTCCGCAGTGAAACGCCTCTCTCACTTTTTATGGAACTGAAATACAAGAATTCTAATCTACAAACTCAGCAACAAACAAAATCACATAACCATATGACAAAGTGTAACGTTCCTAAGGAGCTCTTTGTCTAACTTTGCCAGATAACAGGAACACTGGGACTGAGTCACTAGAGTGACTGTATATGAGTAAAACTGGAATAACCAGAAAGTCGGGTTTTGTCTGTGCATTATATTCTAGGCCGTGGTGGACTTTCAAGGGATTTTTCAGATATGAACATTCTAACCTGATTGAGAGAGGTTGGGGACTTTTTTGATGTATCTACCAACAGTTTCTTGTTATACATAAGTCTGTGGGTCCCTGGGAACTGATACAAAAAAAACAGTTACCTAGTTGGCAAGAATGTCCTGTGATGAGTCTAAGTCATATGCATTACAAAGCCTGGGAAATGCAGCCTTTTCTGAAGTCTGTGATGGTCCAGAACAATGCAGACTATTGTCAGATCAACAGGCAGACTTCATTCAATGAGAACTCTCTGTATCGCCTCCACACAAGGGAGCCAAGCCAATCAGAGCAGTGGGGGGCGAAAGAGCTTCGGACAGGAAAATGAGGTCGGGGCTGACCTGCTTCAACAGCTGCCCTAATCTAGAACTAGAGACAGTTCCCTCTCTCCATTGGCACCAGATTAGGCTGGATCTCACAATGTCGTTCAGATAACTTCAGGAGGGCTACCCTCTCTTTCCCATGCTGCTTTCCAACAAGCAATTTTACATGGCCGAAGTGAGTTAATCCTCTGTATCTGCCAAAATGTTCACGCCACTGTATCAAACTGATTGTTTTTGAGAAGTGAGATAATAGTGCCTACCTCACAACCAGCTCCAGAAGAACATTTTTGTGTTGGCAGTCTCGAAGGTTACTTGAGCCCCAGTTGTTGTAATCCGCCTACATACTAATTGCAAAGACCCAGCGCTCTGTGAATTCTGTACAGAGTTTTGTCTTGTCCTGCCATCCTCTCCTCTCCCACAAAAGCTACAGCTTTCAGCAGAAATGCTGAGAACTTCCGGCTCCCTTACTGCTCTGCTGCACAATCAATGTCTGTCTGAGACTCTCCCAGCAACAGGGTCAATAAATTCCCTTTTATAGGGATAAGCCTGGCCAAACAGAAGTCCCTGTCCTTCCTAAAATCCACCCCTCTCCTTAGTTGAAGAGCACATGGGGATTTTCCAGGTCAGAAAAGACTTTGGACGAGAGTGAACATGTGCAGGAGGGGCTGAGGACGAGATCAGGGTGTTTAGCCCATACAGACTGGCCTTTCCGTCAAATACACCAGCTGTCAGAGTGGGAACAATGGAGTCACTTTTCCAAACAAGGGAAATAAATAAACACATTAAGATGTTATTTTGCTTAATAACCCAACATATTTATTCTCCAAATATTATCCTGTTGGATCATTCAGTGTAATTACCGACTTAAGTATTCAATCTCTGCCATATGCGCAATAATATTTCTTTCTCTTTCCAGGCACATTTACAGAGCCTGTTCAAGGCAAGACTGGTGCGCCTTTATTCCAGCCCACTATTGTGTATCAACGCTATAACGACACATAAATTAAACCATAAACGTTTTCAAAATGGGGAGACAGAGCAAGATCGATTACTTCATTGACCTCCAAACAGATAATGAGATCAACTGTCTGGTAGCAGGGAAGTGATTGTTTATGCCATATTTCATAGTCAGAACAGACACCAATGCTGCGGTGTTCATGCTACATTTGCTTGCAGAACACTGGCTCACTATTTGAAATCACTCACTGCGATATCCAACTGTTGTTGTTTCAGTCTGTGCAAAAAAAGTTGTAGTAGAAAAAGGTCTTGCAGCGCTGTTGCACAATCTCTGCCAGAAAAGGCCTTCTGACCTGTCTGACTATCAGGATCAGTTTGCAACTTAATTTTGAGCTAAACCAACCACCCCCCACCCGAAATCCTCCCCTGCTGACACGACAAACGAGGCCGGAGTCTAATCCTGAAGCAGAGTTGCGGGGTGAGAGGGGGGTCAGGCTGGCTGAGGAGCCACACAGGAAAGGAGCGTCCAGATTGTCCTCTAGAGGAAGTGAAGGTGCAGCCAGCAGGGACCCCTGCTTAAAACTGCAGAGCAGTCTGGTAAAGATGTTTAAGCTGGGTCTATACAGGCCCAACAGGGAGGAGCGGGTGGGATTATTTAAGAGGCCCGTATATGGGATCCACGGTGTAGGGATTATCAATTCCCAATGACAACAGACTTTTAGACTGTAATAGAAGGAGACGACAGTAACAAGGATTTTAAACTCCTAGCACAACTCACTTTTTGTCTGTTTCAGGGTTACAAATCAGTTTACAGAGCTCGTTTAAAATGTCAACTGTGCTGGTGAACGATCGGACTAGACAGATTTGTTCAAGCACATTTCTGGCATATCTGAACGTGCGACCATCCCACAAGTTACAATCCCATGTAATCTAGTGAGTGCTGACCAGACACGAGACACATAAAGATTTGAAATGTAAGCGACTGGACGGGGTTAGATAAATATGTTTGAGCAAATCACTTTAAACTCATTGCACGGTCGGTAGGTGGGTTTACATCGGCAGCCTAATTCCGATTAGATTGGGAAAAGACCTCTATTCGACCATAAAATGCTGCATGTAAACAACCCTTTGGACGGCTAGATGGGCGAAAAGTCAATTCTTTGTCATATTCTTCTTCTGGGCGCTTATTGTCGTTGGCACCGAGCTCACCAAAGCATTATCGCCACCTTGTGAACGGGAATGTAGATCGTCTGCACATGTGTGAAAGCTTTTCCGATTAGGTGAGTCGATGCATGTAAACACCAGGTCGGAAAAGATCAAAAGTCACGCAAACAGGCGACCGACATGGCAATTCGGAAAGGTTTAATTAGGAAAGGAGAAAAGTGTCCCATGTAAACCCACCTAGTTTGCCTCACCATAGAAAATACAGATGAGAAGTGTGTGGACCTGTTAGGAGGACAGATCTACAGAGATGTGAACGAGGTTACAGCAAAGGCAGCAGGAATATATAAATATACATTTTTTAATCTAAGAATATCACCCTGTTGGCAATATCTGTCAGCATTCAGGCCTCTGAAAGTAGAAACTGTGAATGTACACACATTTTTTATCACTGTGAGGAGATCATTTATAGGATATGTACCACACACAGTTTGTTTTTACTGTGACCCCGTCTATATCGTACCCTCGAAATATATACATGTTAGAATCATAAAACAACTCTGCATGATGGTGAAACATCGTGAGTTGTCCAATTTGGCTAACTATTATTAACTTGAGATTGGTGAAATGTTTAAAAAGGCCCTATCTTGTGATGTTGAATTAAGTCAAAACACTGAGAAGAACCTTCATCTGCAACTGGACCCCCCTCAGAATTGATCGGTTCTTGTTTGGCCCATCAGAACCAGTCGGTAACTTTTTGAGTGATCTTTCAGACAAACAAAAGTAAGTGGGTGATCCAATAACGTCCTTCGGACACTGGCAGAGGTCATCGCAGCACAAGCCTCTACAACACTTCCTCTCAACGGGGAACAAACTAACATTTGGATGGACATCCTGTGTTGTATGTGAAAAACAGCCACATTCTGATTCATCACGGGAGGATTTATGTCGGAATACTCCTGAGCAAGACACTTAAAGAAAACTTTTAGCACCAGGTGCATCATAGCCGCATGCAGTCAATCGTTTCTGTCTCGAATGTAGTGCTGGACGGATAGAGAAGTTTAGACACCTGCAGAAACCAACACCACATCAGATCAGCACCAACTGTCAGGGGTGTGGTGAGGCTTCCGCATGCCAAACTCACGGCTACACCGCATAAATGACATCTGACGAGGCGGCTTAGCTGTCAACGTCCTTGCAAAAGTATTCAACGGGGAAAACGTGCACAGCAACAGTCATCAAGTTATAGTGAGACGTCAAAGCTTCTCATAACTTCAGCTTTAGCCGAGAGAAGCCATTGAGATTGATCTCCAGCCCTGAAGTTTGTGTATCGTGCCAAAACAGTTAGCCCACATCGCTGAAAAGAACTAGAGTAGTTTATCCTTTACATCTCTGCAGCTATAAATACCAGTAAGGACTAAAGCGAACCATCTGTCCCGAGAAACCGATGAAAGCTAAACAAAGTTTTTATGTTCATCTGCAGTCAGGGCAGATCAAACCTGAAACTCAGAGCCCCTGTTGACCCTCAGCAGAGGATATGGGAGCAACAAGTCGAAGATTTGATTTCCCTTTGGGTTCACTGCAGTTAAGTCGAGTAAAAACATCAGTCCTCTGCAAAAAAACTAGATCGGTATCATTTCTATTATCTTAAATTTGATCATCTTTTTTCCGACTGAGAAATTCTTAAATCTGAAACTATAGAATAAAATTGTATCAATTTATATATATTTTGAATTTCAATCTAGATTTCAAATCTAATCAATCAAAATTTTGGATTTAACATTTGAATGAAATCGATTCCAATCCTGATTAAATAAATACCAGGGAATAAATTGTATTTTTCTACTGACAAAATGGATCATAATGTGCCTGTTGGAAATGTTGGCAGGATGTCCGTTCTACAGAGGATCTGACAATGGATAATAATTTTGTTTCCTGTTGAGTGGAAGTGTTTTAGAAGCTTGTGCTGGTCGGACATCTACGGGGCTGAGAAAATAAAAGTGATTAAACTCATCTTACTACAACTTTCTAGAGGTGCAGCGATCGATTGGAGACGGGAGGTTCACTTTTCAACGGAGGAAAATAGCAAGTTAAGCTAACATTAGCAGTGCGGCTGAAGATAGCGGGAGCTCAGACACACTCTATTTACGTACCTATGCTGTCATTTGTGGTTTTAAAACATAACAACAAAATTACCTGCAGCAGAAAACCCCTGAAAGCGTTGGGCACAACAAACTTTACCACACACTAACAGACTAATTTATCCTGAGGACCACCATGTTGAGAAGCTAACATTAGCATAGCGGCTAACGCTAGCAGGAGCTCAGAGCCTGCTACAAGCCACTAAGTCCCAGAATAAAGCCAACATATAATGGACTGAACGAGGTGAACAAAGTTTTACTTTCATTTCAAAATGACATACAATTTGTCAAAGAAACACACGGCGGGGAGGAAGGAGGGTTCATTAACTTCAACAGGTGAGAATATATATAGATTGCAGATGACACTAGCACCTTGAGATTTGTAACAAATGAAAAGTGCTCTATAAATAAAACATGTTATTATTATTATTACCAACCAGTCTTGTTACTTCCGCTGTCATCTTTGAAAAGAATAGCTCTTATAATATATAACTCATTATGATTTTTTAACTAGAAATCAGAATCTGCCAAACTCGTTAACGGCCGGTCATTAAATGTATTATTATTATTATTATTATTATTATTAATGAAAACCGTGATCGGCCAAGAAAAGTGCAATCGAAGCACCTCTACCACTTTCGCATAAAGTCAGAAGTGTGAACTATGGGATCAGAATTAATTTGGCTTTGCTCACAACACCAGTGGTGGACTAAATCAAATATGGATAATTATTACTGGGAGAAATGTGTTGGTAAATCTGATACATGGATGGGATGTACTTCAGTCAAAACCTGTTTCTGCCTTCTTGCCCTCGGCCTGAAAAGATGATGGATCACCACCACACAAAACACTATAAGAAGGAAGTGCTTGCCAGAATACGTGTTTTATGTGTTGTTATAACACATACAACACATATTTGCAGACTTGCTTTTAAGTAATGCAAACCTCCTTCTTCTTCCACCTTCTATCATTTCAGCTTTGATCTGTCTTACAGGAATGTCTTTTGTTTTTTTTATTCCTTTTACTTTTCATTTTGTTATTACAATGTTATTGCAGAATTTTCTAATCTTTTTTCTTTTCTTCTATATTTTATTATTTTAATTCGTTTTGGTTTTAAGTTGATTTCATCTTTGGGATTTGATGCTGTCTTTTTTTTTTTTAACATCCACAAAGTAAGGAGGTTGGGTCTTCACTCCTGTTTGCCGGTCAGCAAGTTTATAGAAAAACTACAGGACGGTTTTTCTTTAAATCTTACCCAGAGGTAGTTCTTGGCATGATTACGGATAATTAAATGTTGTTGAAGTTATGTTTTATGCAGCATTTAATGACAATAAAGTAAAAACTAGATATTTAGGGTAGTGGCGTCACAAAGTGGCGAGGCCCTCTCTTGTAACCGTGTCCTTTGGGGGCTCAGTGGGATCAACAGAGATGCTGAAGTGGAAGACGCAAGAGACGACCGGCTACTATGCATTTGCGAGAGATCTGCTTTAATTTTTCCCAAACCTCGGGTCCTATTTTGTCTTGTTCCTTTGATGTTGTACAGTGGGGATGAAAAAGAAGTGATGCAACGGGGTCTGTTTAAGATAATCCGTGGAGGTGAGAATAAAACAAGTTGCTGAACACATGAAAAGAATGAGATAGTAGAAAACAAAGCAGGTTCAGTGCTAGATCTTGCCCCTTGGCAGAGGTTTGCGGTTTCTGAGTGCTTTTCCAGCGGATTCTCTTTTTATATTTATTGATTCATATCGCAACTTTCATCTCCATCTTCCCTCTTTAACAACCATTGCACATCTTATGTCTTTAATCTTTTAGTTTTCAATTCCTCTACCTTTATCTTTGGGTTTGACCGCTTAGTTTTCATTTTAATTTTTATATTTTATTATTTCCTTTGCTTGGCCAGTCAAGGCAGTTTATATATATATATATATATATATATATATATATATATATATATATATATATATATATATATATATATATATATATATATATATATATATATAGATTATAACTATTTTATTATATTGATGATAAATGGCTAGCCGATTAACTTTCTCTGCTGAACACCGGTATTATTTTTGTAAATGTGTAGTCACTCTTCACACCGATATTTGAGACGGGTCACAATCAAATGGCAAAGAGATCGGATGTGAGACGAAATCATAATTGTGTGTGAACACAGCCTTCGGTTTCTCAGGTTAATTTAACCTACTAACAAGCAGAAACTAGATAAAGCAGAAAATTAAAACAGAATTTTAATTTCAAACTTGGAACTGCACTAGATTATCACAAAGTTTGATCCTTTGGACTAGCTTGAACCTCATGCGTGATCAGACAGTAGATCCTGAATTCGGTTCCTGCGGCGGACCCAGAGGAACCGGGAATAGTTTACAAACTTTCTCTTTGTTTGTGAAAATACGAAGAGAGGTCACTCACCTTGTCGCGGACATTTTCTTCACATTGTAAACGAGGCGTAAACAGGAGGAAGACGACGTTAAGCGAGAGTAGTGTGGGTTACTTTTCTGCAGTCTCTGTGGAGTGGGAGCGGGACGATCCTCCGGCGGTGGATCCGATATGGAGTCTCCGCCTCCGCGCGTGAGTCATAGGTCAGGACGGGGGGCGAGGGTGGGGGGGGGGGCACAACACCCAGTCTGCACACCCTGTTTTCCGCTTTATCCACCCCACGTCCCCCCCACCAGCTCCATGATCCTCCACTACTTTCTAATCAGCAAACACGTTTAACCCTCTATTACATATGTGAAGACTTAGTTTCTCTGTTTCTAAAAATACAATGTTTTACTGTAATATTACAAATATACCTGCCATCACATGACCAGGAAAGTCTAAATGGGAAAGAAATTGTTTTTTTGATCATGAGAACGCTATTTCTGTGTTATTAATAATAATAATAATAATAATAATACATTTAATTTATAATGCACTTTATATTTGGATCAAATCTCAAAGTGCTAATATTACATGTTACCAATGTTTTTACTACCATTCATACATTCTAAATGAATAATATTAATACAACTGTGTGGAAATGCATATCACCCAGTATCATTTGTTTCGTTTTGATTTCTAGAAAAAATGTTTTTAATCTATAAACATGGACATTTGATTTCATAGTACTTACCAAAATTTTGCATTATTGCTGTATTGTGAGTCTTTACTGTAGATATTTGCCCCCTACCATCAACGTTTTGCACTGATCAGGGATACCTTGCTAAAATATTATTCAAAGGAGAGATTTATTGAAATAACTTTTACATTAAACTTATTGTCTGTCAGGCCATACAGACAAAATATTTGATTCAGTTGGCTGAGTAAAAGAGAGTTATTAAGACATATCTGAACATAGTGTTCACGTCATTGTTTCTTGTTTAACAACCTAACCCTACTGAAGATCAGATTTTGTCCACAATTTAAAAGTAGCAGAACACTGGATTCATATTTGAATTCTTAGAACATCCTTCATATATTAAATATTATATTAAGCACATTAGTCTTCGGGACATGAAGTATACTTTGTATTAGACAAATGAAGTATACTGTGCCTTACTTTCTAAGCTTGGAATGTCATGTCAAGTTTTAAAGTCAGGTCAGTTTAATGATTAAACAACACAATTACCATCGGTACTCACGTCTGTGTAAATCTTTGCAGAATATAATTAAAGAAGCTCACAAAAGCAGATAAGTTCTACTCAAATAATAAATATTTAACTGCTGTATTACTCTTCTTTGGCACAGAGCTATAAATCAATACATCTGTCTACAGTCAATTCTTAAGTGCTTTTCTAATATAAATATAGAGAAAACATACAAGGTTTTTTCTTATACTAGCACAGAGCAAGATTTAAGAATATATATACGCACACAAAGAATATTTCTGTGAATAAAAACAGACTTGTTCTTTACATGTTGTTTTTCTAGCTTATTATCGTGATTACAAAAAAAACCCCAGAAAGCCTAACTCTTATAAACATTTTTATAAGATAAGACTTTATCTTTATGCTAAACCCACAACTTTAAAGAGGCACAACATTGCATTCATATTTGAATCTTATCAAATCATTCTGATGTGACTAACTCCTCTTATGACAAAAGGCTTAAAATAGGTTTAACTTGTAAACCTGGTGTGAACATGTAAACAAGCACACAGAGACACCTGCTGGACAGGAACACCCATTGCAGCAATAGTGGCGAACAGGCCCCACTAGCCACATTTTATTGGATCAGTTTTGATCCAGTACTGTTCAGCTGCAGCCCAGCACCATCTCCAGTACTTGGTAGTAGACTCAGCCTTATAGATCATCAATAATATGAAATAAACGCCAAAGCGGTTTGTCAAAGCAGTTCTATGCTCATAAAACGAACCCACAAAGTATAGACCTGGTGTTGGACGTGAGGCACTCCGAAACTACAGAATGTTTTTTAAATTTATATTGTCTATCTATAATGGGGGACGCATGTGAGGACATATATGCAATCATTTGAAATACACTTATTAAATTGACAACTGGATTTTTCAGTTTCAGCAGCAGCACTGCTGTATTGTACATTGGCAGCAGAAGAGCGCAAAGCCAGGAAATACAGTGACGAAGAGGGGTTGTTTCTATATTCTGGAAACATTATTAATGAAAGATCCCTATGGTAGGAGGTTTAAAAAAGTAATAGAAAATATTATCTCAAAAGGAATTCTGACCGACCGTTTATTCAAATGTAAACGAATAATGATATATATGTATCTCCTGCATGAAAAAAAGAGCAACTGCAATTTTGTTGGAAAAAGAAAATGAGAAGCAGTATTACATTTTGTGATAGATGCTAAAGATTTAATGAAGATCTACCAAATTTGATCAAAGTTCAGTCAGGTACTGTTCCTTATACTTCAGATTCCCACCTTTTCCTCCTTTCACTGTTTGTATTACCTGCTGCATGGTCTGGGGCATCAATTGAGTTAAACTGTGTTCCTTCAGTCAGCAATAGTCCGATCACCATCAGCTGCTGTCTTTTTAAATATTATTCTCTCCAGTAATTGAGTTCTTCCCTGCTGTTGGTTCGCCCGCCCTCCACCTTTTCTTCTCTGTCCAGTCCTCAGATCCAATAGCCTCATGATACATGAAGTCTCAGCGGACTCTTCGACCACCAGCATCAGAATCCAGACTCAAAAGGAGGGGGGACATTCCATGCTGCGGTTCAGTCCCTTCAATTACTGTCATCTCAAAGTTTAACTACAAGACTTTGTAATGGACGAATAATCAAATATCTGCTGTATTAAATATTAATAATTTCTTCCCTCTCCGTGATAATTTGTTCTTTGTGAAGTTTGTCCATCTGTGCCACTGTGTGTTTCAGAATAGTTTTGTTTTGAGTTGTTTAAATGGTGTGTATACTGGTATGCTCGCATTTTAATAAACAAAATGAGCTAAGCAACGATAGTTTAATGCATTAAAAGTACATGTCATACATTTAGGATAGAAGTTATGAGTAATGGAGAATTCCTGCTCTGATGACGAGCAATACACCTGTTAGCAAATAAGGCTGGGTCGATACTATGATCAAACAACACTTTATTCACAGTTATTATAAGCACTCAGGTCTATGGAAATATTTGCTAAAAAAATTAAAGAAGCTAACAAAGGCAGGTAGCTTAAACTCACATCGATAGGCATTATTATACTGCTGTGTGGTTCCTCTGGCACAGAGTCAACTCTAGAAGCGATCCATTAAATGTACATCAGCTCACAGTGAACTCTTTAAGTGCTTTTTCTCATGTAAGTAAGGGGATGGAAAACATACAAATTGCAGGTAAGGACATTTTTGAAGCTACATTTGTCCTTATAACTTCATTTTGTCATCTCGTGTCATTCAACAAGGTCTGCCTCTTCAGTATTATAAAAAAATATTGTAAACATTTATATTAATTGCACAACATACATTCAAATACATACTGTACTGTACAGCAAGTTTGACTTATTTCTGTATCGTTATCCTGTAGCACCATGTATGGCAAGCTGTACAAACTATTTGGATACTTCTACATTGTGGTGCTGACAATACAAATGAGTAAAATGGCATTCACTAATAACGTAGTTTGCAAGTGGTCGAGGAGCTTTGGGTTCTACCATGGTTAGACAGTGGGTAGTGTCGGCACATTCAAGGTGTGGATGACACTGGATGGGGTTGGATCAAGGCAGCGGATTTCTAGTCACCTCACATGTCACAGCTTTGTGGAAGATAACACTTCATAAAGAACATTCATTAGCAGGTTAACTATAATACAAACGATTGTGGCAAACAGAGTGTTACCATCGATCCATGTCTCTGTGTTCAGACACACGTAGGTGCAGGGACTGAGATATGAGAGTTTCTTCTTGTTTCTCCAAGGATGTTGCTAATCAGTGTGTGCCAGAAAGACATCATGAGGCCAGGACATCATGTAGCAGCAGGGGAGACTTGACTCTCATCAGCTTCCAGACAGTTCCATGTGACCAGAAATGATTAAAGCTGATATTATGTACAAGCATTACTATGAAACTGAATGGCTTGTAGACGGTCCCGTCTGATTCACAGCATCCTGGTTGATATTAATGAATGTAAATTAATATTGAATGGAAGCAAAGGTACACTTGACAGTTGGACAGTTTTCAGCCTCCTCACAGTCTCAGCATCTTCTCTGCCTCGGTGGATCAGCTCCCTTAAGAATTAAAAACCCAGATTCCAGTAAAGTAGTACCCCGGGTTATAGTCCATCGATGTAGTCAAGGTCCTTGGGTTTGCCTGTTCGCCGCCTCCTACTTCCTTCACTGGAGGAGGCCAAAGTGGCGCATAATGGGATGCAGCTGGTTAACCAACCCATCCTTCCCAAATCTGCCCACTTTATAGGAGAAACAAATACTGTGTGTTAACTGGGCTGCTCGAGGCATTCACTGGAAACTGGGGCTTCAGTTGTGGTCAGATCCTACAAACACTGAGGAAAAAATTACACTAACAGGACTGAGAACACAACGTAACAAGATGTCACACCTGCATCGCTTTACTGAATTTGATTGAAGTGAATGAATGGAGCAAAAGATGGTGCAGTTTTGCAATGCAGTTAAATGTACAGTACTGTAAGTGTGGCAGTTTAGAATGACAGTAAATATGAAAAGGGGAGTTTTGGTCATCTGACCGCATGAAAATGAAAGCTCTGGATGGAGATAGGAGTGGAGCCTGGCTTAATACAGAGGAACAGATGGGTTATGACAAACTCACAGTGACTTGGAGGAAGGCTTCTTCACTTTTGGCCTCTTTCGACGATGAACTGGCCTGAAGCATGCACAGCACGTATCCACACGCAGGGCAAATGCATGGAGACAAACACAGGAAGACACACACACACACACACACACACACACACACACACACACGCACACACGCACACACACACACACACACACAAAAGCATGTGCATACACGGAAAGGCAGGCGCACACACACAACACCAGACACAGCACAGCGATTAGGCTTCATTAAAAATAGGGAAAAGCAGAGTCGGAAAAGCAGGCTGACGTTTTGTCCCTCTTTGCGCGCTAAAAAGTCTTCAATCACATCAATAAGTAACCATGACAGTTTGAAGTGGTCCAGTTGCACCAGCTTTAATTTATTTTATTTCAGATGACTCACAGTGACAGGAAACACAGCCAAAAATCCCACTTGGGAGGCTGTAACCTTCTAGAGTTCAACCTATAACATGAATTCCAGCTGCAGTTTGTAAAAGTAATCAGCTGCACTGTAAGAGGAAGGAGAAAATACCTGTATTCACTGAAGTAGTTCCGCTCCTTTCCTCCTGAAGAGACGTGGAGGTAACATTAGTCTCAGTCGGAAGTTACTGCAGAGCCTATAACCACTCATATCTGCCTCAAAGGCTCTTTACTCACCCTTCTCCGGGTTGCATTGCTTATGTCCCTTACAACCCCGTAAATCCATGAGCTGTTGATGCATGGAATTCAGAGCGTTACGTTCCAGGCTGCTGACGGCATTTATCAGCTACAGGAAAAATAAGGACAAAATCACAGAAAGGGTTTAGAAACTATAGTAAATGTCTGGAGAGACCGAGGAAGGAAACAAGTTGTAGGCTCATTATTAATGGTAAATTATTTATGCCTCTTCTCGATCATAGAGTTTGCCTCTGACAGATACAATACCTGATGCTGGTCAGTGTTGAGGTCAAAATACTCCAGGAAACCAGTCGCAAATTCACAGAAAAGGAAGTTGTGTGTGTCATTGATTGTCCTCAGACACCAGTAGGTGTTATTGTTTGCACTGGTGCATGCACAGAATGGACCCACTGATGGAGGGCAAGTATGGGAGAAGGCGAAAAAGAGAGATATAATGGAAAACAAGTGATATTACAACATTGTTAAAAAAATCATTTCTCCATACCGGCTTTGTAAAATATCAAACAATTCCACAAAAATATTCTTCATTTCTCTTTAGTGTAAACTCATCGTTATTTCCTCACTTGTCCAGAAGGGGGCGGTCTGCCAGTGGTGGTTGTCATGGGTGAAACAGGTGAGGCCAGGCATGCTGCAGGTGTCATTGTTCTGCAGTCTCTTAAGGAATTTACGTAATTTCTTTCTGCGCTTCTGGTCTTTTTGAAACCACTGGCTCTTTTGCATGGATGGCTCCCTGTAGACGATGAAACACACTCAATGACGTGGGACTAGAAAAAAAGTCCACTCACTGTCAAAAATCGTCAATGCTTACCTGAGTGACTGCATGCGCCCAGCACTGAGCCTGAAAGCCTCTTTACTAATGGGCAGGTAACTGTTAGGACAAGAAAAAAAACATTCAACAAGTGATTGGAATGATAGTTTGTAGGGAGTTTACCGTTGCCAAGGCACAACAGTACTTTTTAATCAAACTAACAACTACGCTGTCGTCCCCGACAGCAAGGGTATATTCCCACAACTCTCCTGTGTTGTACAAGCAATCCCCCTGATCAAACTCCTCAAATGAAATGCAAAGTTATGTTGGAAAAAACAGTTATAAAAAAGCTACCCCTAGTGGGTGAAATATGAACTACTGGAGTAAAATATATACACACATAGATATCCTCGAGTCAAGTCTTATGCACCACATCTGACCTAGTCGGACAAACGGTTGAGAAATTATGGCCCCATAACCTTTGAAGAAAGCTAGACTTCAGAGTAGCGCGGACATGAACCCGACATTATTATACTGTTCTGAAATATCAGGCCTCTGAAAACATTTCAGCCAATAAACTACCTCTTTTAAGGGGGAGAAGATTTCTAGTGGTGGTCGACTTTAGCGTCAGGATTGGTTGTATTAGAGTACTACTATGACTTCATTTTTGTAATATTACAACTTTATTCTCGTAAAATTACTATATTATTATAATATAAGTGGGGGTGGGGGGTGGGGCGCATTGCTTAATCCGTACCTTTACCAAGATCCACTCCAAAACTGAGTGTTCGTCATTGCTTCCTCACTCGGTTCTTCATTTCTACATGCCCAAATATCTCCCAAGTTTGATCAAAATCCATTTATAAATTATCCATATCAGAGAGAAAAACCAAAGTTAAAGAAATTAAAATGAGAAATCCTGGATCCACTCCTTGGATGGGTACTCTACCATCAAAGTCAATGAAAATCCATCAACTATTTTTGAACAAACTTTTGCTTACAGGCAGACAAACAAACTGATAACAGAGACGATAAAACTCCCTTAGCAGAGATGTTTGGAATGGAGTAATAATGAAGTTCTGACACTTTCTCACCTGGGAGGGTCACACTGACATTCCTCTGGCCGCACCTCATTCAGGTGACCTTTGACCTCACGGAGGTTCTTGATTTTTGTCTGCAAGGTTTCGATCTTAATACACACAGCCACAAAAAGCTCTTCAGACACTCAAACAACTAAGAATCTGCGATATGTAATGGGTTTCAGGGTCTAGATTAATGAGGGGTGAGATGGCTTTGGTACCTCATGCTCAATGTGGAGTTTGTGGTCTTTCCATGCTTGAAGAGACTTGTAGAGGCCTCCGTCACATTTTACTGTGTCATTCATAAGAATGGAGCACCTGCAGGACATGAAAGTAAATAGCACCACTAAAAAAACATGCATGCCTTTTCAGTTATTGCCATTCTCTCCTATATCAACAAAAACTTTTCAATTGAATGCAGATAAATATACACAGCAGCACCTGTAGGTGACTTTAAGGGCAGCGGGTGGTGTTAGTCTATTGCTGGTGGTGGGTTTGTATGTGACACCCATGCCACTGAACTCCTCATTTTCCATCTCATTTCCTGCTCCTTTCCTCCTGTATTTGTCCCAGCTGCTATTCCTGGAGATCAGGGGCTGGTAGCCTTCCTGAATGTCTACGGCATACAGGTCTCCACCCAGCTCAAACGATACGGAGCGGGCCCAGCGCTTCCTTGAGGCAGTCTTAATGGATTTCATTTCAGAATAAGATGAGACAGATGAACCTGGAGAAGATGAAACAGAGGCATGTGTTTGATAGAGAGGAACAGGCTCTCACAATGATCTAGACAATTGAAGACCAGCACGTGATAAAATAATTCTGACCATCTAAATCAGTGTTTCACATAAATGGTGTCTGATTGCCTAAATAAGTTGCAGTCTTTTGTATTTTCTTTCCCAACTCTTTGATTAAAACCTTGCTTTTCTAGTCCACCACTTGATGGCAGCAGAGACACATGATCTCAGATATCTACAAAAGCTGGTTATTTCCCTTTCAATTCAGAAAAAGTGCCCTGTTTGGAAGGCTTCGCAGGCTACAGTAAGGACATTTCAAAGTAAAGAGCAATTGTTTTTCTAAAAATCAAAATCAAATCTTTTAATAACAACCTGCAGCGCTACGTGTGAGTGACGAAGTACTGAACTGAACTTACTCTTCTTGGTGAACACTCTTTTCTTCTTCAGGGTGGATGTTTTGAGGCCCACATTAGCACAGCTGCAGCTGTTGGAGTTGGACGTTGGAGACGGCTGAGAGGCACCTCTGGCCATCAGAGCCTGAATACGTGGGGCAAAGAGACTAGCCATGCCCTTGCACTTATACAGCCTCAGCTTGCCAGTCGGGTCCTCAACACACTGCCACTTCTGAAACAAGGCAGAGGGAATTGTCATGATTTTAGGATAATGCCAAAGCAATACGTATATGTAATGGATAAAATTCAATTGATTTAAAACCTGGAGAGTAAAACTCCCTTGTAAGACACTCCGTGAACAGACAACTTCAACCAAATTATCACCCAGCATAAGGGTGCTACATGTGATTCTCCGGAAAAATTAATACATTTCTTTCTCTGCTCCTTTAGCTTAGATACCTGTCCAGGTTGCTGGCAGGAGGTCTGGTACTCTGCTTTCTGGCACAGGTCCATCACCCGCTTGTATTTTGGCAAGAAGTTCTCCTCCTGAGCCATTTCCTTCTCATCACCTCTCTTGTGAGGAGGCTTCCTAAAAGAAGAGGGAGATAACCAACCAAAGACAAGTTGTCTGATTTTGAGAAAAGAAAACATCTGGAATGAGAACATGCACCGCAAAAGGTCAATCAATAAAACTGACCCTCTCTCCACCAGGAAGGAGTCCCTCCATGTTTTAACCTTCCTGTTCAGCTGGAACCTGGAAAATTATAAAAAAATAATTTAAAAAATCTGAAAGACCACTGTGGTATTTTTACTGTCCATCCTTGTACAGCCGGGAACGATTTTCATGTTTATATTTTGAGTTTATAATGAATCATGTCCAAGAATACATCAAGAAAAATGTACAAAGTCCAGGTAAATTACTTTCTGGTACATAGCCACCAAATCTGCAATAATATGAATGGCATTCTTAAAGTGGGAGTTGAACAGCAGGGACATTGAGAAAATAATTTATGCATATGTTCACCTATTGACCGGCCGCTCTGTGTCCAGCAGCTTGAGAATCGATTTGCCATCCATTTCTGCAGGGATATCAACTCCAGCCATGTCCAGCAGAGTGGGAGCCAAGTCAATGTTTAGAACTATATGAGAATTGCTGCAATGAGGGAAGCGCAAATTTATATTTTGCCTTAGAATTTAGGCAAAACAGGGTCATTTATCTCTAATACACACCATTCAGCCACAATATTAAAACTAATGACAGGTGAAGTCATTATAACATCGATTACTTCGCTATAATAACGCCTCATAGTGTGTAGGATATTTTAGGCAGCAAATTAATAATTTGTTTTGAAGATGTGTTAGAAGCAGGAACAATTGGAACACACAAGGGTTCTGAGTGACTTTGACAAGGGCCAAATTGTAATAGCTAGACGACTGGGTGAAAGCATCTCCAGAACTGCAGGTCTTGTTGGGTTTTCTTGGCATGCGGTGGTTGGTAACTGCCAAAATGGTCTAAGGGAGAACAACTGGTGAACCAACCAAAGGGTCATGGAAGCTCAAGGTTCAATGTTGCGAAAGCTATCCCATAGCTCTACAGAAGTGCTACGGTACTGGTTCTGATTTAAAAGTGTCAGACCATATAGGACAATGCATCACTGTTTTGTAGTCACAATTACTTTTGCAATGCGATGCAAGTTTTTAATGTTATGGCTGATTGATTTAATTGATATAACAGTAGATATCAGCATACTGGAAAAATGAACAATATTTCACTCACATGGCACCCTGCTCAACATTGGGGCCTCGTACGTAGAAAGGTACACGGATATCAAATTCATAAGGCATTGATTTGCCCTTGACCAGACCAAACTGGCCAATATGGTAGCCATGATCTGAGGTGTAAATGAGGTAGGTATTGTCCAGTTCCCCAATCTCCACCAACATGTCGTACACCTTCAGAGAAGGATACAGTTCAATGAACAGTTTAAACACACACACAGGAAAAGTTATACTTTTACATGTTCAGAGCTCAAGTCTCCTGTGCCAGTTTCAAGGAAAAGGAGTTTACCAAGTGTGTCACTGACTGTATTATACACTCCCAGTCAGAACAAGCACAGATCTCCCAGGACTTGAGACAGCCAGATAAACTGTGCAAGTGTGTGAGTGGGTGGTGTAACAGTGTTTAAGTTTCTCTGTTTAAGCATTTTCCATTTGCCCACACATCTGCCCACCTTCTCCATACTGTCATCCACAGACAGGAGGGTCTGCATCCGTCTGCGCTGCAGCATGTTAGTGAACTGCATGTGAACGGGCCTCATAGGTCCTGTGTAGCGTAGGATCCAGTGTTTGTCTGGGTTAGGGGCATAGTTGTAGCTCGGGGATCTGAAGAAGTCGGATGAGAGAAAAACATCAAACTAGACCACAGAAATTTGGTGTGATGCAGCGTCTATCTCATTGCAATAAAATAACAAATATCCGGACTCATTCCATTTTATGTATCTGCAACTCGCCATACACTTACATTCAGTGGCTTTTACATTCCTGTATGTGCGGATTTCATATTCATAGCTGAATAATTACAATTTGCATTCATGGCAATATTTTCCGCCTGTGTTTGCTAACATCTTATATTCCTCTTCTTTCTAGAGTAGACGGTGAACTGTTTGTACAACGCTATACTGGAGGAAAGGCTCTGTAATCAATAGGCCTGAACACAATTTGCACAGTCTGATCAATGTGGTGTGAAGATGAGTCTGCAAGAAGCCAAGGTGAGAAGAACATTTATCACCAGGGCAATGCAGGACCTTTACAGCCTTTTTTCATGTTGTTGATAAGAGCTTGGGGAGATGGAGTAAGAAAAATAACCAGAGAAATGCTTTCAGAAAACATCACCCAAGGGAGAGCAGATTTATGGGGAAAGAGCAATTAAAAGTTTATACAAAGACACTGGGGCTGAATTTTCAGAATACTCTGTGTATAAAGTCTGCATGGCACAGGTTAATGATGCTGGAGGGATTAGATGAAGTAGAATGGGTTTGAGGGGGCTGGAGGGAAGGAGCAGAAACTGCAGTCTCATTACTGGGCCTGGATCAGTCCCTGGAGGCAAATATCAGGCCTGCTGTTAGCCAGCAGCACTAGAGTCAATCTGGAGAATGGAGGGTCAAGTAAGACAAATGCTGAAATGCTGTGTGTGTGTGTGTGTGTGTGTGTGTGTGCGTATGTGTACACATGCTGCCAAATCATTAGCTATATATTAAACATACTTCATTCATGCCTCTCTGTGATCGTGGCTGACAAAATGGAACAAATCAGCAGGGCTCATTACACTGATAGACTAATATGAACAACCAAGCCAAATAAACTGGAGCGAAAAACTGGCTGTGCATGGAGAGGGCTCAGCTGCCAAGAGCACACTACAGGCGGAAGGAGATGAGATCGAGCTGAGATAGGAAAATTTGTGCCATTCTGGGATGAATGAAAGGAATGTGTGATGACTCATGCAAGCAAATGACTGAATAAGAAATGGCACCTTCTGATGTCTGCTGTGTTTGACATAAACAAACTAAATATACATTATATTAACAATAATGTGTAATTCAAACTGTCACACAATATCCCGCATTGTGCAAACGAGGTTCATTTTGGCCATTTGAAGCAACGCATTAACTTACATGTGCTGTGACGCATTGGGGAAGGCTGTGCTGTACTGCGGTGCCGAGTCCTCTGGTCCATGCGGAGCAACATGGCTCAGGACCATCATGACAGGGCGGTTAGGGTACATCCTCTTTGATACACGGAAGTAGTTGATGCTGTTGTTGGTAATAACATCTGTCAGGTAGTCCTGAGGAAAGAGTACACATTGTCCATCAGGCACTCAGTGACTGACAGACTGTCAAAGAATTCCGTACTATGCCCGGTTTCGCTGAGCTGGTGTGGCATTGTCAAAGTTAGCACAACTTGGGAAGATGTGATAGGCGGTGGAGCTTACCTTTGCATAATTACTGCTGTGTTTCTCTCGTACTCCGTTCCTGCAGAGGGTGTAGTTGTAGAAGCGTGAGTTCTTCACAAGAGCAACCCACTCCTTCCAGCCGGGGGGCACGTATGAGCCATTGTACTCATTGAGATATTTTCCAAAAAAGGCTGAGAGGGGAACAGGCCAGCAGAATTTCAATTTCTAGCTCAAAACATCTGTGAAAGTACCTGTTTGAGTGTATTTTGACATTTACCTGCCACCATGGAGCACTCACCTGTCCTGTAACCAGAGTTGTTTAGATGTACTGCGAAAGTGTGCGGCTCGTGGTTGGCCTGCCACGAGGGTGAGGAGCAGTTTTCGTTGTTGGTGTAAGTGTGGTGGTTGTGCACATACTTCCCCGTCAGGATGGAGGAGCGGGATGGGCAGCACATGGGTGTAGTGGAGAAAGCATTGGAAAAGTGTGTGCCTCCCTTCTCCATGATGTCCCGTGTTTTGTTCATGGCCTGCATTGACCCTGGGAGGAAAGAGCATGAGGAATAAAAGAAGGACGAAGGGGTAGTACAAGGGGACAGGGGGGTGAGAGGGTATTCAAAGGCCAATGATTGTGATGGAAGGGACAAGGGGAGAAAAAATAGTAGGAAATTAACGAAAGGAGAAATGGTTAATAGGAAAAAATATAAATGTAGGGCAGCAGGGGAAGATCAAAAACTGCTCTGGATGTGGTACGAGACAAAGGATGGGAAAGTAAATGAGGAAACAAATCTTTTGGGTAAAGTTTAAACCCATTTGGATCGCTGTGCACTAAAAGCTTTTCAAGCTGATGTTGATTGTTTGGGAAAACAGATGCTTGACCATAAATTCTTGCTGTTCAATAGGGGTCTTCTCACTGGCTATCACAGGGGGACAAAGGATGTCACTGAGACCATTATGCAGCCACTCCAGTCCCATATGCCTCTAAAGAACTTAAGCGGGAGGGGAGATGGCTAAGGTCTGGCACCTAGACAATGGAAGCCATAGGCCACCGCCGTTTCATGCCAGCAAAACTGGAGTTGGCATGAGATGCACATGGCTGAGTGTGCCAGTTGTTATGGTGCTAAGAGGCAGGCAGCTTTAGGTGGACTTTCCCTTGCTGATGCTGTTGGACACAAATGGAGAGAATAACCAAACCCATGGGGCATGGACACACAGATAACGCAGAGAGAGAGAGATGCCCAGGAACACAGTAAACACACACAGCAATAAGCAATGGAGGAAAACATCCTACCCAGTTCTATGTCTTGATCATCAGTGAGGATGAGGATGATATTGGGCCGAACATTGCGGATGTGGCGGTCTCTTTGTAGGCGGGACCTCATGCGATATCCAGAGATGTAGCCAGAACCCTGGGCCACAGCGAAGATTCCCACCAGGACAAGAAGGAGGGGAAGAGGGAAAGGGGCCCCAGAGAACCCCTGCCCTGCCATCACCCTACTCTGCAGTTACCTTCTTAGTCCGTAACGAAGTCTGCAGCTCTCTTACTCAGCCTAAAGGGGAGGACACAAGAAGATTGACAAGAGTAAAAAAAGAAACACACATAGACACACATACATCAACACACGTGAAAAGGCTTTGCAAAGCCATTACAGGAATGTCTTCCGCTCCAATGCACCCTTTTGGGATGAACCTAACTCATTAATCAATCATTAATGATGCATTAGAGTGGTGTCAGTGCCTGGGCGTAATGATCTCTGGTGATGAGCGCATGCTTGCCAGGCTGGGGCTAATGGGCCTGGGCCAGGGGCTAGCTCAGAACTCACCTTCCCAGAGGGTTTGGGTGGATGAGTAGGATACCTGGAGGTGTGGTGCACAGAGGTGAAGGAAAGAAACAGTAGAGGAGAGGATGAGAGGAGGACAATAACAATAGGGGTCAGAGGGCAGAGTCACAAAAATAGGGAAGATAAGGAGTATGTAAGCGGAGATACGGAGAATGTTAGCAGAGATCAGGAGTATGTGAGCAGAGATATGGAGTATGTGAGCAGAGATCAGGAGTATGTGAGCAGAGATCAGGAGTATGTGAGCAGAGATATGGAGTATGTGAGCAGAGATCAGGAGGATGTAAGCAGATATATGGAGTATGTAAGCAGAGATATGGAGTATGTAAGCAGAGATATGGAGTTTGTTAGCAGATATATGGAGTATGCAAGCAGAGATATGGAGTATGTGAGCAGAGATATGGAGTATGTGAGCAGAGATATGGAGTATGTTAGCAGAGATCAGGAGTATGTGAGCAGAGATATGGAGTATGTGAGCAGAGATCAGGAGGATGTAAGCAGATATATGGAGTATGTAAGCAGAGATATGGAGTATGTAAGCAGAGATATGGAGTTTGTTAGCAGATATATGGAGTATGCAAGCAGAGATATGGAGTATGTGAGCAGAGATATGGAGTATGTGAGCAGAGATATGGAGTATGTGAGCAGAGATATGGAGTATGTTAGCAGAGATCAGGAGTATGTAAGCAGAGATATGGAGTATGTTAGCAGATATATGGAGTATGTTAGCAGAGATCAGGAGTATGTGAGCAGAGATATGGAGTATGTTAGCAGAGATATGGAGTATGTTAGCAGAGATCAGGAGTATGTGAGCAGAGATATGGAGTATGTTAGCAGAGATAAGGAGTATGTTAGAGATCAGGAGTATGTAAGCAGAGATATGGAGTATGTTAGCAGAGATCAGGAGTATGTTAGAGATCAGGAGTATGTAAGCAGAGATATGGAGTATGTGAGCAGAGATATGGAGTATGTTAGCAGAGATCAGGAGTATGTGAGCAGAGATCAGGAGTATGTGAGCAGAGATATGGAGTATGTAAGCAGAGATATGGAGTATGTTAGCAGAGATATGGAGTATGTTAGCAGAGATCAGGAGTATGTGAGCAGAGATATGGAGTATGTTAGCAGAGATCAGGAGTATGTTAGAGATCAGGAGTATGTAAGCAGAGATATAGAGTATGTTAGCAGAGATCAGGAGTATGTTAAAATAAATAAGAGATAAGAAAATACTTTTAAAACTTCATTAAGATAACACAGAACATGAAAGATACCAAAATTTGAAAATATATAAATATCACAAAAATAAACTGGATCCACAATCTCTTCCAGGTTTAACCTAACAGCGTGTTATGTTTAATATTTTTCTTAATCAGTATATCCATCTGATGTTACCAGTATATCCATCTGATGTTACCAGTATATCCATCTGATGTTACCAGTATATCCATCTGATGTTACCAGTATAACCAGTATATCCATCTGATGACTCAGACATGCCCCACTGTCACAGTGAAGTGGCGTTTTTACATGCATGTGAGCACAGTGCACAAGGAGCACAGGGCCAGTGTAATCCCTGTTTGAAGATGAAGACAATAACAACAACAAAGAGGAACCTCTCCAGGCTGGGACTACCAGTGCTCCTGAATAAGGACCTGACTGGAAAACAGTTTGCCAAGAGGATACACAGTTACCCACAGCCCCGCCTGGAGGCACACAAATACAAATGACAGGATGAGGCCTTCAAAGGAAAAAATGTAAAACTGCATTGAATGTTTAAGGGAAGACATGATTAGAGAGAAATTTTGCTCTTGTGAATCTTAATCTTTATGCAGAGAGTCACGGGAGATGAAGACAAGTGTTTGCTTAATGTCTGCCACAAATCTCCCTATTCCTCCCTGCTCAGTGCTATTGTCCAGATTGTGCTCATTATGGTCTTCCCAAACACCCACCTATGTCCTACACCCTCCTCCGCAATCTTGCTTTGCACAATGTGCACACTCACGCACACACACACACATTCTATACAATAGCAGCTGTGTTTGCTCTGGTTTCCTATTCCCGGGAATTACGGCTCTTCCCCGAAGGAACACATGAGCCCTGACCCAAGGCGCGGTGCTGTTTGAAATTGTCATTGCTGATTCTTGTGGCCTATCCAAATCCCCCCCAATCTCATTTCTGGCATGGTACGAAAACAAAGACATCAGCAACAAGGACATCAACAGAACCCGGTTAAAGACGGACAGATACTCTGCTGGTAGCAGATATCACGTCACCGAAATTAATTCAAGGACAATAACAAGGTATAAAGAATAGATTTTGTGGACTGAAATAAAACGGTTGGCCACCACTGGCTCTGTATTTAGAGTGGTTTGTGGTGTGGTACATTATTTCCCTTTGATGGTTGTTTATCCGTTCAAAAAGCTGATGTTGACAAAACCTGTAACAAATAAAGGCCTGATGTATGAGAAACACTCCTGCTAGATCTTACACACTGATCTATTGATAGCCACGAATGCAGATGTTTTGTTGTTGACATTCTCCTCTTGTGGATATTTTCGAGCATTAGTCCCATGGGGCCTCCCCCTTCCCCTGATAGTGAGGACTAATTGGATTTTCAGGCTTCTATCAGCTCTTCACTGACACATGCAGTTCTTTCTTTCCAGTCTGCTCGCTCCCTCTCTCTTTTTATCTGCCCATATAGTTTATCACTGAGGTTTGCAGATACGAGACTGAAAAGCAAAAGCAAAGGCAACTAAATATCCAAACAAACGGGAGCCGTTATTCCTTGAAGATTTAAGAAAATACGGAGATGGACTTTGCAGTAATTTTTCTTCTACAGCATCATGGGGAATGCGATAGTATGTACACATTGAGAGAGCAAAGAAAGCCATGTTGTTTCTGTAAAGTTGGATGATTTATTCCTGACAGAACACTGCCCACATCGACTATTTGCACTAAGTGAGCAACGACATGCTGATTCAGTAAGACATCCCAGAATGAAAGAGGAATTTTTGCCCTTTAGACGGAAGCACAAGACAACATGAGTAAATATAACTCTCAGCAAAATTCATTAATGATTGGGGGCTGAGAGAGGAAGGGCCGCAGAGTAAGCTAGAAGAATATAAGATCTTAGGGAATAAGCTTCTGAAAGCATGTTTGGGAACAAGGATCATGAAGGGTTTTACTAACGGCAAGAGATGCCTGGAAGTCAGAACAGAAACGGAAAGTTTTTCTCTTGAGTTATTCGCTTGTAAAGAGGCTTTAAGAGACAGCAGAACTGCATCACCAGATGAAAACTTAATGCAATCCATCTTTTATTAAGAAGGCTGAATTATAAATGCCGTGAAAACAGGATTGGTCCTGTCACAGTCCGGGCAGAATGGTTAGACGGTGGCAGGAGAGAGGGATGAGAGCACACAACACACACCAGGTCGTCAGACAGATATGTTACAGCTGCCAACAACACACGTCTGTACTTTAAGCACCATAGTTCAACAAGGCCAGTGTAGACCACTGATAAATCTTTCACAGAATCTAAAGGGGCGTTAATGTATTTTCCCCCATAAATAAATCACCGTGGGATTGGAAACAGGCGAGTCTGATTCATCAAATCTGTAGCCCCCTGAGAAGGCAAGAAACACAGGCAGAAAATGAGAAAACTGACAAAAAACGCAAACATCTATTACATACTGAGGGAGAACGAATCATGTCGCACACTTGCAATTTAATCAGCTGTACCTCATAATGCATATGAAATATATGGATGAAAGCTTACAAGTTAAAAGTCTGCGTCCTGGATTCTCTATCACCAATGTTCCGAGACAGAGCGGGAGATGGAGGGGAATAGGACAGAGAAAGAGTGTGAAAGAAGCTCTAGGCACAGAGTCTAGAGAGAACAAAGACTGAGCTTTTCCATTGCAGATGGATTTTTCTCCAACATGAAAACTAGATTCACAGACCGAAGCCTCCATATAAAACAGGAGAGAATAAAACAGAATGAGGGAGCAGAGAGGCTCCGAATCGGTCGTTCTCAATGCAGGAATTTACCATTTGCTTTATTCTATCTCGGGGAAAGAATGAAGGAAGTCGCCAAAATTTAAATAGACACATCCGTTTCTGAATGTGGCCCAATGCAAAAGGATCAAGCCAATCTCTTTGGTGATGATTGAGGCTGGCAGGTTTTGGTAATGTGTGACTTTGTTCCCATTGGCCTACCTTACCCTGAACAGAATGTCAAAAATCTCCAACGACCCTTGAATTTACCAACAAAAGTTTGCATTCAGATGCAAATTCTGTGACGGCGAGCATCTACGCGAGAATACCTTTCAGCGATGTTTGTGTGAGTGCATTTGTGAGGGTACGTGCTGGAGGAGGGAAGGGTTTGCAATTCTCAATACAGTATGGAATGCTTTTTTCATGATAATAAGAAGCCTTTATTTGTTGCCTATGTTCATCCATCATTCTCTTCTCGCAAATCTTTGCTCCACCACCAAAATCTGGAAAAACAGAGTTTTAAATTGGACTCATCAGTCTTGTTTTTAAGATAACAAAATAACTTCTTTGAAAGAGTAAGACCAAATACGAATTCTCTATAGCTGTGGCATGAAAACTCAATAACAGATTTATTTCCTTTTTTTTTTGCCACTCGGGGCAGCAGAAATTATTGCATTATTATCTCTGTGTTATATAGCTTCTCCTCAGAGAAATCAGGTTGCCCAAATTTTAAAAGACCCATTTCCCTGCCCTTAAAAAATATATACATTTCTGTTTTGGTATTTCTATATCTTAAAACCTATGCGAGTGGGTGGTTGAAGCTTTATAGGCAGTCAGTGTTGGTGTAGTTGTTTATGATTTTAGAGTCTACTTTTTCTGTAGCTCCTAGATCTCTGAGAAAAGATTTGGTCTTGCTAACATTTTCTCAACAAACTCTCACTATAAGTTGGCCCGGATGACTTTGTGTTAACCTTTGATGACAGCCTGTAGATATATGCTGATACCAACCTACGACTACGTTCAGTTAAAAACCTCCATCCAGCCGAGTTTGGCATCGAGACGTTAGTGGCCACAGGAATGAACAATATCTAGGCCTTTTCAGTAGAAAGTCACACAATCTAATATAACTTCAGCGCTCACCCATCTTCATCCATTCATCAAAGAACTTCTTAGCAAACTGTTGCTTATTGACACATCCAACAACTTTAGAGTAATGAAAGCTTTCATTTTGGAGTTGTGTGTAAATATTCCCATTCCTTTAGCCCTGCTTTTGGTCTGGTGCTGAATAGCTAGTATACAGTCATTTGTTGAAATTATGTCATGAGTTTTAACCAAACCAGTAAAGCTGCAGACTGGACATCTAAATAATGAGATAAAACTCACTATAAATCTCCATAAAGCATATTTCTAATTAATAATAATTTTTTTTAAATTGTTTGAAGTCTCTAAAACTTCAGGATTACCTGCAGTGAAGCAGAAGAAAACAAAATGTAATTGCAAAGTTACTAACATTTACAGTCACCACTAGGTAAAAATCAATGTATTGATTTAATTTATTTACATATCTTGAAGAGAAAAAGTTGCTGTAGCGCTGACCTGAATAAATCTCTGACATTAATGTCGGCTAAAACCGCCACTTTTTGGTTACTTCCTCTACATACCAACAGTAGAGGAACACGCGTCCACTCCCACCGTCTCATTGAATTAGTATTATTTTAATGGATTAGGAACTTTATTTTGTCCTCTTATTTGTTTCAACAGTATGTATGTAGCAATATAGAGATCAAAAGCAGAGAAAAAAAAAGTTGTAAAAAGCAAAGATGCCATGCCTTTTGTTCATGGCTGAGTTTCTTTTCAGTTTATTCTTCCGGTGTATTTTAAGAAGAAAAAAACTGCATTCCTATTTCATCTGTGATCTGCCTGAGACACACCGATGGACCAAGTCTTTTATACATATGTTATTGTTATTGTGTCTTTTAGGTTTAAATCACTCCTGACGTTGGAGAAACACCTAATGATGCAAAGTAAAAAGGATCTATTTCTGTAACAATTGTTACGTTTTGAAAAGAACATGGGAAACGTTGTCAGTCACTGTCACCTCTGTGTGACGGCAGGGTTAACAGGAAGAGACTGAAAGGCCTGACTAAACTTAGAAAGACACTTCAATCCTGGATAAACAATACCAGTGTGTTCCTTTACTTTTTCTCTGTTCTGTTAATACATTCTCGCTGGTTGTAAAAATAGGAAGCTTCAAGCTTCTTCAACTAGCGACACGCAGTTTGTCTGCCTCTTGTAACAGGTGCCTTCAGCATCCTGGTAGCACAGCTGTGTGCCACATTATTGGTTTGATGACATCTGAAACAATGGCCGCTTGAACAGGCCAACACATTCCTAAACTCTCCAGTGCCTGAATGATAACCTTGAAATCCTAGTCAATGACTCTTCAGCAGCTCTGTGGTTTAAAATAGTCCTCCCACATTCCTTCGACAAATGTCCCCTCACTTCATAATAACCAACTTAAATAGTTGGGAATAACAAGAGATTATGTGCAGGCTGATGCGATTCACCAGGAAGATTTAATTTAGATTTCCCTCAAGTTCAGATAAGCGTTGCACTCTACTGACATTTAAAGATTCAGCCAAAACCTTCCAGCAATTTTCTGTTTGAATACATACACACAAAGAGCGACAGTAAGAGTTTAGTGAGAAAATGAGATTTCTGTTGCCAGCAGACACTCGGTGATAAACATTTCTTTCTGCAGTTACTCTTAACCTGTTTGCCTCCACATTCGCCTGAGATTCTTTTTCCTGTTTATACATTCCTTTCCTTCCTTAACCTTTAATTCCTTAAGAAATGTGCTGTCCAGTCAGTGAAATATGAATGAGAGTCATTTTAGTACTTAACACATCATTAATCCTCCAATGAAATTGCTGCACCAAGAAAGAGGTGGTGATATGTGCTGGCTGGAGGTTCTTACACGTCTCACACATGAACGCACAAACTAAAACACAGACTGCTCTTAATTTGTTTTAGATATACGTTGCCAGCAGTCAGAGAATAAATTTCCCCATTTACAGCCCTTACATTATGTTTATCTACATTTTATGAATAGACACTCTTGGTACAAGGCCCCTTGAATAATTTTGGCTAAGCTCCTACATTCTTAGCAGGATGAATCTTAATGTACTGATATTCTATGCATAAATGAATTGTTTTTCTATCTATGTTTCCCAGTTCCTTGTTAATTTCAAAAGGTTAATGGTTTACGCAGAGCACTGACCTCCTCAAGCTGTAAATCCCTGCAGCCAGGTTCTAAAATGTTTGTAAAGCTCCCCCAGATAAGAGAAGGCTGTGACCATCACTTTAATGGCCATGGTCTGCACTGGAGAAAGAGAGAGGAGAGAGAGGCAGGCAAAGGAAGAGAGAGTATGATGGTGTCCTTTCAAACAAAAGGCCCGGTTATGATGTGTTTTTGTTGGATAATAAAGAGTTCTGAAAGACTCCCGGTATCTGCTCTGTTGCCTATAATGTACAAAAATGTTCACTCAAACACACATACATACATGGAGGCAGAGTGACAAGCAGACACCCAAATACACCCACTGCCTTTGTCAACCTTCTCTCTGCAACAAAGAATCATGAAAGGGAAGAACTACTGTTCCGATGATAATCTCTGAATCTGAAATAGAAGAACAGCATCATTTAGTTGTATTGTTCTGGAACTGTTTGCCCCCACAGCACTAGAGGGTCATCATCCCCTTAATCTCAGAAGTTTTTTCTCCTCTACGATAACACAGTGAAGATATCCCTCATATGAGCTTGTATCACGGCCACTCCAAAAATAACACTTGTCAAAACCTTCTGCGGAGAGGACATTTTAGATGCTGTGTTCCTTGTTTGTCTGCACAGATCCACTTCATTCTTCTGCTCCGTTTCTAGGAGCAACAGGGTGGCATGTTGCGCTAGCGTGGTGGTCTGCAGGATTTTTAGGCTTCTTTATTCAGGGTCACGGCATTTACCCCTCCTCCTCTGCACACTTGCGGTACGCTCCAAGAGAGCCCAAAAAGAACACAGAGGTGTTAAAGAAAATACCAACAGAGCCCTGATTGTCCCTGACTTGGGCTCTACCCTCCACAGCCCCACCTCCAGAGGTTTAAGACTGAGCGAATGAGAGACTGTCAATGGTGTTTTGTAAATATGTACCCCTTTTTCACTTCAGATGGGTTTAGTCAGATGTTGAAGGGAAATGTGCCTGCTTTGCAGTCTGAAGGTGCCCTTGCCTTTCCTGTCCCATTGAGGTTTGTATGGGAAAGCCATTGGTGGTGCATCCGAAAGAGGACAATTGCCAGCTCCTTTGAGACAGGCGATGACAGCTGAAACAAGTGAGCAAGCTGGTGGACAGGGCAGCCCACTGAGTGATGGCTGTTTCTTATTGGTATTTATTGACCAGAGGCAAAGCCCCCCTACAGTGTGCCACATCTCAGCTAAATGGATTACAGACAAATCAGTCGGGGCCAATTGTTCCTACGACCTAACTGCCTCACTGAGCCTTCATTGGAGCCTAATGACTTTTGTAGGACATAGCGTAACCACAACACTATAAATCACTCATAGGATGATTCTGTGAGAAGTTCTCCACACAAAACTAAATTTATCAGAGGAAGTTTATTGTGATGCATCTCCTTGGTGTTTATTCGCTCAGAGTAATGTAATTGTATCTCTAACAGAGGCTGCCTTCCTATAACTTATAAGCGGAACACATGTTGGTATGATTGTGTTGTTCTACACGACTTAGATTTTTAAGCCGTCACTTCTTGTTTTTTAATTACACTCCATTCACGACCATCATCAAATTAGCACCTGCAGCGGGGATTGCTTGTAATGGCCCCGACTTGATGATGATTACAGAAAATATTGTTTTGAGCTTTCAGTGAACAATGGCTGCGCCCCTTCTGAATGAATTACTGACAGCTCAGATAAATCAATAGGCTGGCTGTGAGTTTCGATCCAGCTGCTGCAGAAGTCATCACTATGATAGACGAGGGGTTTTTCTAACTTGACTGAGAAGCAATGACTCAACTATTCAAAAAAGGCTCTATACAGGAGAGGGATGCTTAAACCCGGGGCAGCATGGGCCGGTCCCGAGGACCACTATTTCTTAAGCAGACTTTTGGGGGGCTGGGGAGCTGATGGCAACTTTTACTTCTTCACTCCTCTCATTCTCCGTCTTAACCCCCTTCTAAATTGGGTATATGGCTTTCTCCGGGCCCCTTTGCTGGTGGATTACCAGGATCTTAAGGACGCATTGAATAACCCCCCCCCAAGATTAGAACCTCACAGATGGGCAAGAATGTAGCACAGAGGGGAGACCCCCACACAACGGTGTGAATTACAGAGGCATTCTATGTATGACCACTGATATTGCCCACATTTGCTCAACTCAGAAATCACTATGATGTTTTCTGTTTTTCTTCATTTAAAATGCCTGTTATTGTATATATGTATGTATGTGTACGAGCTGTATAGACCTGTGCTTGGATAGAGTACATCAATTTGAAAACAAGTATTTGATATTTTTTATCAACATTCTGTTATATGAATACAATAGCTGCCAGGGTGGGTTTTTTGTTTTATTGTTCTGAAAAAAACAAACAGAACAAGGGAAAAGTCAATGTACTGACCCACAGTATTGTATCATTATGATTCCTTCAATAAAAAAGAGTAAAGAGAAAATCACCATGAACTGCACTTCAGTGCTTGTGTGTTACCCAGAACAATCTTAGAAACTTAAAAGATTTTGATTCTATAACATCTGCAGAGTTCAGAAAGTGCGTTTTACACAATATTCTTTGTGTTTTGTTTAGTCTAAACATAAACATGTGTGATGGCTGTTGCAGTCATCTGTAATCAACCAACATAGAAAATACCCGTGGCAAACAAACAAGCCTCAGGTGAAACCGCAGCGATGTGTGACAGTATGCAGTCAACACACACACCCACATCATCCCTCTATATTGTGAGAAAGCACAGGCTGTCTCCTCCTCTACAGGTCTGCATCCAACTCGCTCTGCATCATCCCTGGGACGCTGCCAGACAGCCCATCTGTCTGTGTTGACCTGTGTGTGGGACCATAGGGGGAGCCTAAGTGGCCCACGAAAGGGGTCGCCGGCATTTTGCCCATCTGGTAATGAAAGTTAAGCTGCGAGCGGCTTACCTAACAGCTCTGGAGGTCTCGCTATCGTGCTAGAGTATTGATATTGTATCGGGTTCCAAAGAGCTTGGCAGCCTATTAATGAAAGGTCTGATTGATCAGACCGTAGCGTCTCTCCCTGCAGTTCTGATGTATATCACTGACATAGGAGTGAGACAAAAACATTCATACTTCCCACACACATTCAGTGTAGAAATAAGAGAAATAACATGAATAGTGTTGTACACCTAGAATTTAAAACTATTTGTAATTAAATGGAGCATCATAGAGGCTCAGGTGGCAGTCTGAGGCAATAGCTACTACCAAAACAAGACACTGCTGCACAGAGGTAGGCAATGTCAACATTTTAAATGCTTTTAAAGTTTTGTTATTGAAATTGAAAAAAAAATGCAAAATATTAAAAAAAACATCAAGTGACATGGAGAAGAAAAGTGAAAAACTCCACATCTGTACCTAGATCCACCTAAAAATCTGTGTTGAGGCTTTGCCTTAGCCCATGACCCAACTCTACATAAAAAAAAAGCAAGCAAACATACAGTGGTGATCACTTAACTTGGTCCAACCCTTGTGGGCAGTGGAAAAAAATGGGGACAAACACGATCAGCAACCAACGCAATCGGGTTTAAAATCCTAAAAGTGTTAATATAAATGACTGACTTCTATAACTGAACATGGGGAAATGTCTGTTCAGTTGAAGCCTGGATTAAGTCATGACATCCGGGAGTTGTAATCTCAACCTCTTTCCACAACAGTACCCACGATGGAAGTGATTGTGATCAATATCAGTTAGGACACTTTATTTAAAATACATCCTAATTAATGAACCCATCTAAATAAAAACCTGATCTGTTATAAAATCCACTTCGAGTTATCGATCTACATCATTTCCGAATTGTCAATGAAGGATGCAATTATATATTACAATTCAAAATTGCGACGAAATTAATCCATTATTGAGAGGGTCAAGTGCCTTCTTAAAATGGGTAAAAAAACATTATTACGGCCTCACAACACAACATCTTTATGTAACATCACCAAAATTTAGTCAATCCTAGGGTTGGTCAAATGCTACCACTGGGTATAATTGAGTGTAGATCCTTCAATTATTTTTTGAGTTATTGCCAAAAAATAGGAGAAAAAAAGCCCTATCTTGTAATAGTTAAGACAAGGTTATTAGGCCATCATACAGTGACGTCATGACATAACGTTTTGAAAATTTAATTGCCACTGGGATATGAGAAAATCTACCTCTCGATTAAATTTCATGCAGATTTGGTCATTTAAATACGAGTTACCAAAAAGTCCACAATTGCACGATCGCGCAATTGTTAAAGAAAGGTTAGGATTTCAAGTCTTTAGGCCTTGATATAATGTCACCAAAATTTTAATGATGTTTAGGATAAACCAATACCTTAATCTAGGTACAATTTCATGAAAATCAGGCAATTGGTTTCTCTACAATCTTGCTAACAGACCAAGGTAAAATCTTAACCTCCTTTGTGGCTGTAATTATTACTACACCTAACAATATGCTTTAACTTCAAATATACAAAAAAAACCTACTTTTCTCAGGATGCTGAATTAGTAGTAATAAAAAAACAAAGTAAGTAAAATACATAAATAAGAAAAATGTATAATATTTATATATTTACTTTTAAAATAAGTATTTTCTTTTACTCCAACACATGCCGGCACCCACACCCATCCACCCTCTCAGAGAGAAAGCTCAATATGTTCTGATTATCCTGTTCTTCACATGGTGCCTTTCTGTCGTGTCAGTAGCTGGACAAAAGTGGTTATCAAAGTTCAAGTACATATGGAAAGAGACCGAGGATAACAGAAAGAGATCAGCCACCTGTCCGACAGCCGCTATAACAGTCTTCACCTTTCTAGCCCATCTTCTCCTCCTCCTCCTCCCTCTACGTTCCTGAACAGGCTCATGTCAAGGTCAGACCAGTGGTCTCAACTCGAATCACTCCTATTAAACCTCTATTAGGCTGCTGTCAGAGGAACATTCAGCTGTCTGCCCCCCCTGTGGTTGTTGATCATGACCTCCACTCAGCCTCTAGACACCCCCCCCCCCCGGGAGCTAGAGCAGGAAAGTCACAGGATTAAGACCGAAATGAAACCCTGCTTGTTCCTCAGGGGAGAGGAGACTGATTACTTTTCAGTGGCCTGTACTTCTGAAGCAACCAGAGCAATGACTGTGCTTTCAATCTGTCACGCAGAAAATGTGAATTTTAAAATTCATGTAGCGAAATCACTGGATTTGCAAGGGTGGAAAAGGTCCATTTGATGATTATGTCCTGCTCAAAATGTTTTTCTCCCTTCCAAAGTTTTTCCCTATCCTTTCCATTAACATGAATTGGAAGTGCCTTGATCAAGTTCATCACCCTTGTGTTGTAATTAGGACTTTGTGAGAGAATAGAGCATGGCCCAATTTCACTAATAGAGTAATTACAGGATCATCAGCCAGCTCTCTGAAACCCCATCACCTCACCCCTCCACACATCTTTAATCATTTCCATTGCACCTTCCTATCAGCTCAAATGGAATATAAACCATCGAACAAGACAGGATATATACCCAGCTTTTCAGCCTGGGATGATTAAATTGCATCTATGACCCTTTACTGTGGATAACACTGAGCAGAAAGGTCAATCAGATTCATGAGAAAAGTGTTGTGTGATGAATGTCTCCTCTTAATGAGTGTTTCATGGAGCAGAGATCGCTGTTACACTCTCTTATATATGGACTAAAGAAAGCATTAAAAATAAATCGGGAGTACAGGCAATTCAAGGCGGACGTAAAATTGCCAGTAAATTCATAGGGTAAGCAGACAGCAGAACGATTGGAATTCGCAGCCTATGGGAGTGAAAGAGACGTTGTTGAACAGCTCTTGAGACTCAGTTAATTTTCCCTGAATCAAATTTAAGGGAGGATAAGTTTCAATCAGAATTCCCGCACCTCCACCGCATGTCCTGTATTTTCTCAGTGTGGACAGTGATGACATGCTCGCTGCCATTTTATGTTTGGTAAGCTCCTTGTTAAACATGGCTGTGATTAAAAGCCATTAAAGCAATTATCGTAGCAGCAGGAGAGCTGGGGATTGAAGAAAAAGGAAGAGTGGAGCCTTTTGTTGAATTCTGATGAAACCTCTTTTCAGCACCATTGCCCTAGATAGCTTAAGTTAGCTGACTGGTAATGCAATTGGTAAAAGCATTTTTATTTTTCAACAGATGCACACACAGACCCTTTCTTCCCAGCCAGCCCCTTCCTTACAAATAGGACTGTCGATGGGAGCTGACACACAGCTAAACCATGAGCTCCTCCTGTGTTGTAAGTGTAAAGCTTTGCCAGCGTGCTGAGTGGCCTCTCTGTGTGTGGCGCTGCAGGTTGGCAAACTCACAGGGGTCTTTATTGGGGTACCATCTTGAGCATCAGGCAGCATGCCCGATGTTGACAAAGCCTGGTATTGCCTGCTGTCAGCCCATTCTGTGTGCACTGGTTGGAAAGAATCAATTAGGCTGAGCTCACAACGGAGCACTTTAATATTTGACTTTAAATGAGTGGGCAGAAGGCAGACTGGGAGGCAGATTCAGGATGGCAGTTCCTGTTTTGCTTATATAGTAAATCAGGGCCAGAACCACAACATGTATCACATACCCCAGGGAAGACATGATGAAACAGTATGAAGAAAATATAGCCACCAACTATCGGGTATTCCACCAAAGTGATAAAAGAAAAATATTTCTTTGTCACTCACAAGATATAAAAAGTCACCCTACGCAACCAGCTGCAAACAATAAAGTAGAAACATCACAAAGCAACCCGGGCAGTGTGGAAGGGACAGTGGTTTGAGAGAAGAAAATGGAATTGATGAGGTCTTCGCTGGGCAGATAAACGGCGCCTTTGAAGAGTTTCTCTAGAAGATTTTTGTTTTTATCATATACTGCCGAGGGCTTCCTCTGCAAGCAAGAAGAGGAGGCAGAAAAATAGAGAGGTGAACGCTGCCCTCATGCTGGGGGTTTCAAGGGAAGATCAGTCCTCAAACAGAATAGTTTACCAAAGGCACATCATTCACCTGTCTACTGTTGGTAGTCTAACAGAGGCCAGAACAAAAGTTCACCCCCCTCAATGGCACCACGAAGAAAAGTTTCGTAGCCAGGCTTTTTTTTTTCGGTAACCAAAACACTATCACCACTATTTTAAGAGCCCATTTAAAGGTAATTATTTGTTAATCAAAAAGGAGAGCTGATTAAAGTCACGTACGGATGTTTTTGCGAGTGATAATGTGTCGGCTGTGCACAGCTGTGTACCGAATGTGCCTACATATGGTGAGAGCTAGTTCCTCTGAGTCCATCCAACTGTTCAAACAGGATGATTCTGATCACAGCAGCAGGCCCAGTATGTTACTGTTACACAGCCAACAGATCAGTAGCAATGCAATGCAGATGTTTCCAGGCCATGCAGATTCATTGTCGCATTTAAATAGTGAACAAGAAAAAAAATACATTTTTGAAACTTAATTCCTCAAACTACTGATTTAAAGCATGGCCATGGTAATCAATGGCTATTTGGTAGATATATGAGTATGTTACCCAAAGCCATGGGCGGAGAGGGGAATATCCCAGATCCCTGATTTGAAAATTCTGTACATTGTAACTAGCTTACTTATTCTCCCAGGGAACTCTATGACCCATTTCCCCTCCAATCTCTTGTTATCCCTAACTTTTCTCTTCCTGATTATCATTTGAACCTGTGCTGCGGTCACAGTAGCACCATAACACCCACAGCTCTATGTTGATCAATACAAATCATTGTGGTCAATGTCTAGCACCGTCTCAATCATGTGGGATGAAATGCTAAGCATGTGCAGGCAGATAAAATCAGGTGATGTGATTTTGAAACTAACCGAAGCAGCATTGTGCCCGGAGGCGGCAAATCTACCTATCATGGTAAATAAAGAAAGCATTGACTGTAGCTCACTTTTATTATTGTTTGTTTCTTTTGAGGTTAGAACATATTGACGAAAACAATAATCAGAGCCTGTCATCTCAGATGGACATCTCCATGAAATTACCCTAAATTCTTAAAATGGATCTTGAATTTCCACTATGTGAGACAAAAAAACGACATGGCGGAAAGATTTTGCTTCGACAGGCTGAAACAGGCAAGCAGCCTTACCTTCTTCTCTAAACAAGATGTCCCTGAAAGGCTCCTCTTCTCCCAGAGAAATCAGCCTCTGACAGTCAAGTTCTGTAGGTAAACAAACAGTGAGCCTGAATGTAAACTACAAGCCTACATTAAAGAGCCAAAACTGAAAGAAAAAAAACTGCACACATTCTGGTTCATCCATCTCCGATAATGGCCTTATAGAAACTTCTCCTCACTCGATGATACCCTGAGGATGGTGACATCTGTATCAGGGAAATCTACTGTGACAGTGTAGGATACAGAGACAACAACACTATATGTCATGTCTGCTGATGAACTTCATACGAGACAAATAAAGTATGAGTATATCACACCAATTCTATGACAACTGTGGGAGTGGGGAATTTGCTCAGGAGAGTTTAATTAGACCTCTGCCAGATACAACAGTGTGAAAATAGTTTAATTTTGAACATAATTATCTTGAACCCTTTAGCACACACTTACCAAAAGTAATTATAATTAGGCTGTTTATAATGCTATTCAAGCAGTGCTTGCTTTCCGTCCGGCGTGCGGTTAAATCCTCATGTTGCTATAAAAGTGGTTTTCAGATGTAGCTGAGGTTCATAGAAAAGTCTGTTTTCACCCGGCTCCATCCATCAAGCTGCCATCTGTCTTCACTTCTCCAACAGCTTCTTGTTGTAAAGTTACAAGATACAAGGCCTTGTTACGCATCTGCCTGTCAAGACATGCTGACAGAAGTGGAACCGTCTGATCCATGTCCTCATGTCAGCATCCTGCATACAAACATCTAAATCAATCCAAACCAGCTTTGGCATCTCCAAAACTACTCAAAGATATCATGGCCTTAATTCCCCTCTACTGATTTCATAGTTAGACAGGGATGACTATTTTTTGAACCAAACAGTTTGTTGATGCACACACATGCGCTTCTTTTGTGTAGCTAAGCCCAGAATAAACCGGCGAACATTAAAATCCACAAATATCTCTCTGCGATGGTGGATCTCTGAACTCAATTGGATCAGGCAGCCACTCTTGGGCATTGAGGAGAATTGAGGCTGGACACCTGTGGTTGTCCGTCTGTCTGTGTGTCCATCAGGAGTAATAAAAAGAACCTAAGATCTCTGTCATAGCCTATGCTGAAGTGTATAGTATCTTCCCATATGGCTGACATGCTGCAGACTTTTGAAGCCAAGGACACTACCGATGGAAGAAGGATTTCACTTTTGTGACAACAATTCAAAGCAGCAGGGAAGTCATTTGCTCTGACAGAATTTTACTTGGCCAAAAAATGACATCCTCATAAACTTGTAACATTAAGCAACACCGCAGGCTGAAAATGGTAAAAGTGTATAAATGTATTTTCTTGTTCTCTGCCTAAACAAAGGAGTGACACATTTAAAATAAATTAGAGAGGGGGAGGAAGAACGGTGACAAGGAAGTGTGACAACAGAGAAAATGTGACACCTGGCCTTGTTCTTGATGTGAATAAAAGGATGATAAATCAGAAAGTGACAGGGTAAAAAGAAGGCTATTACCAAGGCAAAGAGGAATATTAAGATGAGATGGAAAAGACTATTATTAGCAATGAGTAAAAATACTCCAGGGGTTCATTTAATATTCCCATCCATAAAGTGTTCTTGTGTTAATGCATCACGTTTTATGAGTTGCAATAATCTCTTCTTCTTGGCAGAGTTAGGCTACATCTATATTGGCATTTCGGAGCATTCCAGCAGTGACAGCATAAGTCCACTTCAACAAACGAAAAGCAATCAGGAGACTTTATGCTCTTTTGATTGAGATAAGCTGAAGAAGCTGTCAAATGGTTGATCCTGATGAAGTTTGACCAGGAGGATAAATGAGTAGGAGTCAGAGGCTGTGGTTTTTTTTTTTTTTTTTTTTTTTTTTTTTAAATCGGATTCATCGTCCCCATCGGGTAGGACCTGATTGATGTCAGTGGGCTGGAATCCCTCATTTGATCCCTCATTCCCAGCCCTGTCTCTTCTCCAATTAAGAATTCACTAAGTCACCACTGTGGGCCACTCCTAATGAATATTACCTTCAGTAAAACTCAATACCTTCACTATGCTGCCTTTCTCTTGTGTCTTCTCACATCTTTTCTCTTTTTCCTCTTCTACTCCCTCACTCCACTCATAGTTAACGATAGGTCACTTCTGGAATGGTGGAATTGGTTTGGATTTGTGGTGAGGTAGCTTCTTTTGGGAAGGGAGGTTTTTAATGTTGACAAAGGAATAACGCAGCTCATTAAACATAAGCATCAAGGAGAAGGTCCAAATCCCTCCACATCAGCTCAGAATCCACTACTTTACCCGAGGCCAGATTTTAAGGATTAGAAGAAATTTGGAAACTTTGAATGTAGAAATCAGGAATGAGCCTTGGTGTCAGACGGAAAAGATCAAAAGAGTCATTAGATTAGAATTAGATCAAACAAAGTCAAAAGTTGTGAGGGCATAAGAGGGGGAGTTGAGAAAGGTCCACAATAATTACAGAGAAATCCAGACGGTTGAACAGAAAAGCTTCCTGAATGAGATTTAATTTAAATGCCGGGTACATTTACAGATCCAAACAATCTATCTATACATCTGTTGGCACCTCCAGCTCTTTGCCCAACTTAAGGGTATAAATAAAACAGTTCAATCACAGGTCAGTTGTGCCGATGCATCCAGCCTTAAACCCATAATCCCAGTGTTTTGGCAAGGGGAGAAAATCCAATTTCAGAGATCTGTAATTCCATAAACCTTATTAGGCAAAACAATGGCTACTTCGCCCTGAGGGAGAGGTATGAGGGAGTGGGTGAGAGTGAATGGGGAGGATGAGGAGCTGAAGTTGTATATTGAAAAGGGTGATGGAAGCTTCATAAGGTAACATTTTTCACTTTTCATTCGAGATGGTACCCCCTCCCACTGCTGCTAAATTTCTTGTACCCATTTCACACACGTCTCACATTATCGCCGTTTCTTTTTAACCATATAATCCGTTCTAAGCTGTAAGAGCCTCAACAGTTCAGAAGAATTCCAGAATAGAAATAATCTTTCACATTTTATTTTGTTTGGGTTTCCGTGTCTTGCTATCACTACTGCATCCTGTATTCATTTAATCGTAACATCAATTTACTACTTAGACCGCTGTTATGTGAGTGCTCTCATTGATTGTTTCCCTAGATCCAGGAGAGTGTGGTGCATCTGTGCGTTTTTCCATTCTAATGGACATCATCTCAGCACACACCTCAGTGAGAGCATACACAGTCATAATGTAAACACAAACGTGTTGAGAGGAATATACAGCAGATAAATCAATAAAATCACTGCTCTTAGTAACCACAGTTAATTCTGTCATAAATTATTCACAACTGTAACAAAAGCGTAGCAAAAATCCACCGATAACCCCAGGAACTTCACTCTGATAAGAGGAGGAGATTAGAGCAAGGGTGTAATACAAATATTTGAGATATTGCAGGGCTTTGGTGACATGCTGTTTGATATTGCAACTGAGAAGGGGCCTCTAGCTGCTGTTTCTCCAGAGATAGATAGGGCAGAGAAGCCCGTACTCTCTGGCCAGCAGGGTATAATTACATTTCCCCGTGGGGCACCTGAACCACAGCAGCTCAGCCACAGAGAGCGGCGAGATTGAAAACTGATTGCACTCACACACAGCATTCAAATGGCCATCCATATGCGAGTACATGAAGGCACCGTGGAGGCTCAGCTGTGCACACTGAGCTGATACAGCACAGGTAGAATCAGAGAGAAACACGACTCACAGACATTAGTAGAGGAACATGTAGGTTTGAAGACACAACAACGCTCATCGCCTTATTTGCTCCTATCAGCCGTAAGCTATTTTCCCTCTACACACTCTGTTGAGAGAGGAGTGTTTGAGAGTTGTTGTCAAGGAGTTCTTCTCTATCATTAGAGCTGAGAGGAGTAGCAGAACCCAGATTTAAGCACTGATCTCGATGCCACCTCATCGCAAGACCTTTTAACTGCATCTCATACATACAGATGAAGAGGGACTCGGAGAGGAAACATGTGAATGCTACTTACTGTGAGGCTAATATTAATGTATTCTATAGACGCCCTGTGTGAATGAATATGTAATAAAACACTGGTTATTTTCCCAACTTTTCAGCTGAAATCTCTGCAAAATTAAATGTCAATTGTAGTGCGTTGTTTAACAAAACATATGGAAATGTATTTTTAAATAATGATTACAGAGATATTTCTATTCAAGCAGGTAATTACATAATTATGTGAGAATCTTTAGCTGATATACGGTGAAATTTAATTTCTGCTCCACACTTTAGATTTATTTAATTGTTGCAGTCATATACAAAACTCTCCCTATTCTTTACATTCTGTGCCTTGTCGGTGGAGTGAAGCCAAGTGACGTTGGAGACAGATCGATACGAAAACCTTGCCAAGAAGTAGATACAATAAGATCAAGACGTTTTGTAAAAATCTATTTTCCCCAGCTTGTAGTTCACTTTCTATTTTTTTAGTATGACAACTTCTTTCAGCAGTAAAACTTATCTCAGCAAAACATAAAATATGTGGTGAAAATGTGGGGGATTTTGTTGTCAAATTAAAACCTGTAGCAGATTGACATTGCCATAGAGATTAAGCGGTGAGCATGTAGAGGGACAGCAGGTTAAATAAGCTGCAGTTCTGAGAGGGAGGAGCAATGCAAATGGGAGACATTATCTTTAGGGCCTTCTATAATATCTTTGCTGTGTCTAACCATAAAAGGTGGTATGGCGGTGGTAAAACGATGCTGACATTGCCCTGGCGCGCCTGCTAGTCTTCAGAGACAAAAAAGAAGAGTCACCTTGGCTGCGGTCACAGATATCTACCACCTGTCACCAACACTACCCCCCTGGCCAGGGATGCGGCAGCGTCGACAATCGGTTTGTCGATAGCAGAACCTCTTAAGTGGTGTTAGGGGAACATGTCCTCTGCCTTCATCAACAGCTTGAGTCAACAGTCTCAGCTGTATTAGCATAGAATACATATTCATAGCAGTCTCTTCATTCAACTGCAACCCCAGCCCACCCGCACATTTTCTAGTAATTTTTACAAACGGCATGTCAAGCGGCACATTTTGGCCGGGAGTCCCACATGGCCTCTTATGTATTCACAGCACGTCTGCTGCAAACAACATCAACAGGTCTCAAGGTCGTCACTCCCGCTGATAGTGTGTGTGTGTCTTTTTGTGTGGTGTTTGTGCGACTTAGAAAGTGTGTGATTACAAATCAGGAAGAAAAGTAGGGAGAAAGATGTGAGAAAAAGCAAATCATGTGAGGGTTTGATGGGTGTGTGTATTTGTGTGTGCACTTTCCATACAAATGTGACAGTGGATGCATCCATTGCAGAGTTTGGTTTATACCAACGATTTGGATTTTGTGGGCATTTCCCATTTTATTAGTGAGTGTAAACATTACATTTTGTCTGTGTAAATATGAATCTGGACAAAATGAACATCTGGAGTGTGCGTGTGTGTACATGTGTGTGTCTGAGTGTGAGCAGATAGTGCAGCAGGCGGCTGCAGTCATAACATGCCTGGGGACTGGCTGACAGGTAGACTTAGCAGGAGCATCCTCCTTCAGTCCACTGGCATCTCAGTGAGAAAAGAGGCCAGTTGATGAGGGGGTTAGAGCTTCCATGGCAGAGTGCTTTGATAAATAATGAATGCTTAAAGAACAGATCTCTGAAGCTTCTTCACTTTCTATCCATCCCTCCATCCCTGCATTTGCTCACCCATCCGCCGATATCACTGCAAACAGCATGGATTGTTCAGCTGTCTCTATCATAAATACTTCAGCCTTTAGGTCAGTGCCTGTAACCTCTTCCACTGCACTGCTTGTAACTATCCCCAGTTGGTGATGACACCGCCTTCTGACCCATAAAAATATTGACAAAACATTGACAGTGAGTAGACTCACTAAGATTAGTCTCATACCGTAAAGGCGTGCATAGGAGTGGCAGCAGCCGCGACTGTTGAAATGGCGACTCTTGAATGAACGCTGCCTAGTGGATTCCTCCTTGATTTATTAAGATGGTCCCCCCACGGTTAACTATAAAAAACCTAGACTGCCTCCAGAAGGAATCGCATTTTCACTGCTTTAGTTGCCGTTTTTGCGACAACTTTAAATCCAAAACATACCATTCAGCAACAGCGGGGATTATATTTTGCTGAATAAATCCAAAGCATGGTTGAGACAATGAGTGTTCCACATTTCAAAGCACAGGAAACTGTGAGGACAAAAATACTTAATAGCAACACAAGGGCAGACCGAAGCGCTACGAAAGCTTTACGGAATTATTTGACTGAGTGAAACGGATTCTTCTAGATTTGGAACACAATCATAATGGAATTACTCACAGACTAAGTAATACTATTATGTAAAAAATTATCATTTAAAAAATACAGACAAAAAAATGGAGGAAAAATCACATGTGAATTAGCCTCCAGACTCAAAAAACTACCAACTTGCCCCACTAGATAAACAGCCACTCCGATTCAAAGCCATATAAACACTGAAGAGTCAATTGCATGCCATGAATGAGAGATCGTTTTTCTCATACACCATTGAACCATTAGCGACTCTGTGCATATATTTCGGAGGCAAAGGGAATGGATCAGAGCATTCAAGTGTAAAATAGGGCAAAGCTCCGGCACTGTACCTTCTAGACATGCTACTCCGGAGGCAAGTCCTGTGGAGGATCAAGCGTTCACACACTTAAGGATACACATGCTGTCATATTTCACCAATACACACACACACACAGATATAAACAAAGAGCCACACACCTGTTCTGGGCAGTCCAGTACAATTCAGTCCTGTCCGGTCCGTTCAGATCCAGCCCCCTGTGCTGGCAGAGTGAGGAGCTCGTCTCACCCCCCACACAGCCCGGTGTAGACAGCTTGCTGGTAGAGATGCACTGACAAGTGAAAGGAGGGAGGCGTGGTTTCACATGAGATAAATAAAAGAGGGTGGGAAAGAAGGAGGAGAAATGCTCCCTAAGTCTACAATTCAATTTCGCTCTCACTCCCTTTTCCACCAATGTTTTGGTTCTACTCTTCAACTCTTAGTTTAGCATGTTATTGTTGTTAATCTATCACTCCCCTTACTTTTCCATCTTCCTCCCTGCATGTTATTTATTACTGACTTTTTTTTCTGTTTCCATTAGTTGTTTTCCCGTTCTTCTGCCTTTTGATTCTTCACTTTCTCTTTGTAGAAAAAGTGGTAGTGGTGTCTAAGTGTCCGTGTGAAACACGGAATCAGGGCAGCTCCGGCCATCTGCTGGAGCTAGAGCTTTACCTATTCACAGCCTCATAAAGGCAGAGGCTCACAGAAGAGCATAGAAGAAAGGAATGGGAGGGAATGCGGGATCAATTTTAATGCTGCAGTGGTGGGGCCCTCTCCCCACAGGCACAGCCTGGCACAGACACCATATCTATCAGACTGGCACCTTTTTTAGGGCGCTGGCATGGTCATGGCCGCTCACTGCGTCCAGGCAGCATGGGCCGATTTTTCTTACTTGTATGGGCATGCTGTTAGAAAAGAACTGCACTTTTGAGTCGTAATAGAACATCAAGTGCATTTGATTATGTATATGTTCTTTGGCGATACTGCATCAATTATCAAAGAAGTTGGTAATTATTTCACTGACGTTTCCTTTCTCATTTGGTGTGTCTGTAAAAGGATTACTCCAAATGAATGAACAGAATTTGACGAGACTTTTTGGAGAATTAAGATACAGCCAACAGAACAGTCCAGCAGATTTTGGGGACGTCAGGAACCAGGATGTTTTTGAAGGATTCTTAACCATTGTGGGATCTGGACACTCAGAAGAATTTTGCGTCTTACTGCATGGATAATACTTTCAATGTTCGGCCAAATATTACCTAATGATATTCTCATAAGATCTGGATCTGGTGATCCAGAATGTTAAAATTTGGTTGTGTTCAAATAGATATTTTTACTGTGAGATAATAAAAAATTGTGAAATTATAAAACTATAGCTAAAACGACAATGATTTGATTAGGTGACATTTTAGGTGACACATCTTAAAAAACTCCAAACTCTTAATGATCAACTGCCGTCTTAAAGTTAAAGAATTGTCAGCACGGATTGTGGATTAGTAGTATGATTGTGTAAACATAAAGAGCACAGGCTCATGAAACAACAGAAAGCTTGCCAATGATGTCACAATATATCGTGGTATATCAAATCATAACTCCAATTTCATAATTTGCATTCTAGCCCTAGATTCTTGTTTATGAACAGGCAAAAATGCACACCGAAACCAATCAATCTTATACACAAGCGCACAAAAACAAGTTGACACCCACATATACAACACTTTAATACAAATCCACAATACCAATTTCCACTTTGAATACCAAATAGGATTTATCAAGACTGATAATCCTACAAACTCAAAGAGACAAGGGGACGGACGACAGCGGCCTATTGTACAAACTCAGACACACACACACATAGCCTTCTCTGAATCCTCACCATCAAGCAGAGCTTAAGTATGCATTTTACTGGCCAGTTGAGACCAGGTATTTCTCCTGAGTGCTGGTGTCACATTGTATCCCTGGACAGGAGGGAGAGGTGCGGCAGAGGGTGTCGGAGGGCGGAAGCATCCATCACTGTCCGCGCTTGCCGTCCCATGATGGATGCGCCTGTTTATCCCTTTCTGCAGGTTATTTAGATGCAGTCAAAGCCAGAGAGATTAGTGATGGAGAACCTCTGCACCTTCTCGCGTCTCCTCCCACCCCATCAAATCAATAACACTCTTATCTATTATCTGCATTTCGAGGAATTTCTCCATGGACATTTGGAGCAGGGAGAGAAAGAGATTAATTGTCAACCTCCTCTCAGTGTTTTCAATTACAATGTCTGTAATGGATCATCTAACCGTCAGCTTGGCACACTAGGGTATTTGTGTCATTATAAAGGGATGAAACTGTGCTGCTTTGAAAAAAATCAAACAGTATCTTGCTGACCATGACAGTCCCTTGGAGATGAAAAAGAAATATTCCGAGCGGGGTAAATGCAAGGCATGTGAGGATAACGAAAATTAAATTTTCTGCTTTCAAATACAGCTGTAATCCTTGTTAGAATAATGTGCTGTCATTCAAACCAATTGGAACCATAAGCTCTTTGTAGGAACGGATTAGTTCTAACATTATTCAAAATCTTCATAAATCAAAACATTCTGTCGGAAACTGATTTATTCCCCCACTGTCTGCTTATCAGATGCTGCCTGAAACTCTGGGACTGCTTACATAAAGGCAATATCTTGCTTCTCTAACATGCTGGATTACAGACAATGGCCCAGAGACGGCCATGTTTCTCCAAAGCGTTGCCAACACGGTGGCCTAGTGACACCACTTTAGGACATGGTTTATTCATGCTCCCATTCTCTTTATCTGTGACTCTCTCACGCACACTTAAGCTGCATCATCTCACCAACCCCTAATTGGATTTAGAGCAACAAATGGATACCACATCATACATGTATGAACAGGGTCTCCTCCTCCCTTATGTAAACTGCAGGTATCAACCCCACAGGCTTCTGAGAAATCCCCACAGAGGTTCAGGGGGGGGGACGACACAGATAGAAATAGCAATAAAAAAAAGGAATATAATATCTGCATGTTTACAGGAAAGGCCTACACCGTGGGGAACAAATTTTTTGCTTTCCTTGTTGCTGCTTCATTGGACACAAAGCGGACAGGGCCATGGGCGCTGCCTCTCTTTGAAACTAGCGGGCAGGTGCATAAACAAGAAATAATTATTTCCATTCTGAATGACATCTATGTTTTATCCTGCTGAAATTGTGTCTTTGGCTGGAAGTGTGCTTTTACAAATTAATTTTTTCCTTTACTGCACTGCGTGTGCCAGGCTGATAAAAATATCCTCTGTCAGCTCCCTGTGTGAGAAAGGGGGGATTCAGTACAAATGAGGCAGACCCCTCATTGTCTTTCTCTGCTTGCCAGCTCTCTCTCTCTGACAGCACAGTTACAGTATTATTTTCTTGGTTTGGACTAGTTGGTTCAAGGAAAACTTCCTCCAACCATATCCATACACACACATCAATTGCACCCTGCCGTCCATCCACAGCTCTAAATCACCATGGTTACATTTTGGAGAGAATCAGGGGTAGGAAGAAAAACAGAAAAAACACAAAGCAGAGAAGCCCAGGAGCTGATTATGTGGCTCACTCTTTAAACAGACCTGAAGATGAGGAAAGTCTTGGCCCCCACAAAATAATTCTCCTAAAAGTAGCACAATGGCTTCTGCAGGAAGAGTGGGGCCATCAAACATTAGCATATATAGACTGATATATATTATAAAAAAAACTCAAGTGTGTGTTATAGTGAAATTCCCGAAATAAATGAACATACAAAAAACAGCAAAGGATTAAACTCACGTCCAGACAAAAACTTTATTCAAAACATAGTCGGAGTGGACAGAGATTTTGCGCATCATTGAGGTGTAGGTCGTAAGAATGCCGGACATGAAACAGCTGAAAATCTCAACATTCTTAGATCCTGGCAATTACAAACGTCACACGAATCCTCCTTATTTATCTCACTCCTGCTGTTACCGTCATATCACAGGCTCCAATTGAAAACATGAATAGTGAATAAGTAAGTGATGAGCGACTGTCGTTTTCCAGGAGTTGGTTTCACGTCCTGAGGAGATGTTCATATTTCATTCATGAGAGTCCCAAAACTCTGAATGATACGATTATAGGGAATAAAGACTTAAGCGAGTTGATATTTAATTGCCGAGTTTTTGGCCATGGATGTTTTTCAGAGATAGGATAGTCTCTGAGTAGAAGCTTTGCCTTTTATATTTCAAATCTCCAACAGAGCAACAATGGGAATGCCTTTAGCCTCCATAATTGTAATGCATACTCTAGATATATTTCCATCAGCTTTAAGAGGCTGCATTTGTTTTCTTAGCTCTCTTTGCAGTGAATGTGGTAAAGAACAAATACAGAGACAGATGTGTAGAATAAGGAAATGCCAACATTGCGTCCTTGTAAAATTTAATTAATCCGACTTGGACACTGGGTGTATTGCGTATTCCCGGTAAATGTTACACTGAAGTTAAAAATACAAACAGAACAGAACTAAAAGAGGTGCTCATAGCTGCAATGATCATTCCAGGATGGAGCCAATCTATTGTTCTCTCAATTTTCTACTCATCAATGAGGAACACCCAAGCGTGAACTCAGATAGAAAAACATTAGCACATTTACATCTGAATCCCAAACTTGCTCTTTGCAGTTTGTGACTTGAATGTTGGTTTCCTCCATTAAACATCATGATGGTCATTCTGAAGGACCAGAGGATGAGACAAATATACTTTGTAAAAGCCATCCCATCCTTCTTCGGCGCAGACGTTATAAATAACACTAATAATAGTTCTACTCCATATCATGAGGCCAATATCTTGGCCTAAGGATTAAAGACTTACATTTGACTAGTCAAAAACAACACTAAAAAGAAAATTAGCAAAATTTAGTTCTCAAGTTGCAGCTTTAACTGACATCACACATGGCTTACACATTCCTTGTCACAACAAGAACGACCACTTCATTGATTTCTTATGTATTCTGTGTGCTAAAACAGCGTCCTGTCAACATTAACATGCTGTGTATAAGCACATTGTAATTAATTGAAAACACCCTACCAGTCTCACTGAAGGAGGCCATGTTTTTCATATTAGCCAGCAGGGGAAGATGTTTTCACGTCTCGGAGGAATAGATCATCTCTCTGCATCAGGGGTGTAAAAGAATACTTAGAGGTGGGAAAGTGACTGCAGTGATTTGAATTTGCAAAAGGTTCAAACTGTTTGGCACCTTAGACATGTGTCTGTTTGTTTTGTCTTTGTGTCAAGAGAGAATTTTGTTGAAACTGACTATAGTCATTGTTTAAAGAATCAATGTTACAGGCGTATGACTTCCCTATGTTGTTGTTCCCTTTTCTCCTACTTCCTCTCTAGCTCTGCCCAGGTGTTCTCTGAAGCATCTTCTGCAGAGTCAACGGTCAAACTTGAAAAGTTTAAAACATTTCACCATGCCTGTTCATTAATCTGCAGTAGAGGACGATTGGGTAATAACTGGATTAAACCAGACTGGATCAGATGTAGAGCTGTATCAGTAGCATAGCATCCATTTGCTCACACACACAGATATGCATGAGCAAATGCACACACACAACTCACGCTGCAGTGGTTGAGGAACTGTTATCAGAGCGTGGGATCCAAAGATCAAAGAGCGGCTCCCCGTCGAGGTCTGAGGTCCCAGGGAAGACAAGCCACTATGGACCAGAGGCAGCATCACATCTTTGACTAATTAACTAAAGCCCCTTCAGTCTTATTTGAATTCGTAATGCAAAGCACTCAGTGTAATACCTGCAACACATATTAAATAACTGTGGCGTGTGCTTTTGTGTAACAAGGCTCCAAAGTGTTGTTAGCAAAAATATATTTGTAACCACATTAAAACACTGTGAGGGCGGCTGCATAGAGGAGTGGAGTTACCTGAAAAGGGCAAATTTTACAAGTTAATTAATCCAAATTGAATTGCTGCATATGTGCAACTTGTAATGCACATTCTTTGATAATGCGTTCACTGAAAAGGAACACTTTTCGGTGGCCTTGAGTGCAGCCTTCCAATCTTAGCACTCTGCAGAGCGAGAGAACGCCCTGAATTATAAATCAAGGGGCTTTAAACGGCTATGTAGATCAGCAAGTAGTCATGTTTGGGGTCCTCAATAATTAATTACTTGTTTGAACCTGGATAGACCTTGCTTTTTTAGTGCGTCGCTCATTTCGTCTGCAAACAAACACTCACTGGCATACAGTCAGAAGCTGTCAGGGTGAGAGGAGTGCAGTGCAGGAACTGATATAAAACAAATGGTCATTGCTGCTATTTTGTTTTTGTACTTGCAATGACAAGATAGCAAAAACCCATGGTGAGGATGTAATGCTTGGTAATTCTTGAACAAACTAAGATGGCCTTAGGGTTTTGGTTTGAAGTCAGGATTATATTTGGGTAAGCAGCTCTTTTCCACTATCAATCATCTTCTTAAACCACAAAGTCCCCCACTTACAGAAATTACAGAAGAGCACTGTAATAATTTCATGGCTTTCTTCAAATCGAAAATTGACTCACTCCATTCTGTCCTTTTTGGTTCCTCCACTCTACCTATCCAGTCTGCTCAATCACAGTTTGAGATCTCCCAGCTTCTAAAGTGCTTCCCAGAAATCTCACAGCAGGTGGTTGAGTTTATCATCAGGACGATGAAGCCCTCCACCTTCACCCTCGACCCCTTTCCTACAGCCCTATTGAAAACTTACATCTCTTCCATCAGTTCCCTGATCACCGCTGTAATAAACCAATCCCTCCAGGCTGGCTTTGTTCAACCTGACCTAAAAGCCGCCATAATCAGACCACTCCTCAAAAAACCCACTCTCGAATCCAGGAGTTTTTGCAAATTACAGGCCCATTTCCAAACTCCAATTCCTCTCCAAAGTACTGGAAAAGTAGTTGCTGCCCACCTCCAGGACCACCTCAAATACATCAACCTCTCTGAATCCTTTCAGTCTGGTTTCCATTCCACCAACAGCACAGAAACAGCACTGCTTAGAATCACAAATGACCTACGGATGGCAGCAGCTGCTGGTTCACCTTCCCTCTTGATTCTCCTTGATTTGTCTGCTGCCTTCAACACAGTTGACCATAAAATACTCCTACACTGCTTACATCACACCACTGGACTCAATGCCACTGCCCTAAACTGGTCTCAATCCTACTTGAATGGCAGAACAGAATAAATTTCCCTTGGAAGTTCAAGGTCCCTGAAAAACACTGTCACTTTTGGGGTCCCCCAGGGATCAGTCCTTGTCCCCATTCTCTTCATACTATACATGCTCCCCCTTGGCCGTGTCATCAGTCGTTACGAACTGTCATTCCATTGCTACGCTGATGACACGCAAATTTACATAAAAACGGACACATGTTCCTCCGCAGCTTTTCCATCCTCATTGTCATCATCATCTCCCCTGTCAACTCTCTGTGCTTGTCTGGAGGAGATTTAGAACTTTGAGATTTGATCCGAATGTAAAGTGCATTATAAATAAAATGTATTATTATTATAGATAAAGGTGTGGATGAAAAAATACTTTCTCCAGTTGAACAGCTCCAAAACCGAAGAAATTTTAATTGGCACCCCACATCAGACCCAGTCTTCCTCCATAACCAGTATTACCTTCTCTGGTCACGACACTCCCCTCTCTTCATCAGTCACCAACCTCGGCGTAAAATTCGACCCTCAACTTTTGAATCCCACATCAAACACATCTGCAAGATCTCCTTTCATCATCTCACAAATATTTCCAAACTCTGTTCTTCACTCACCTTGAGTAATGCTGAAAAGCTGGTCTACGCATGTGTCTCCTCCAGGCTGGATTACTGTAACGACCTTCTCATCGGGATCCCTGATAAAAGTCTTCAAAGACTTCAGTATGTTCAAAACAGTCTGCAAGGATCCTGATGAGAGTGCGTAAACACGAACACTTCACCCCCGTTCTTCATTCCCTTCATTGGCTTCCCATCTCCACCAGGATTGATTATAAGATCTCTCTCCTCACTCACCAGTGCATCCATGGTAACGTACCCCCCTACCTGAAAGAACTACTCACCCCACTGACCTCAACACCATCCCTCCGTTCTACCCACTCATACCACCGCCTCCTCCTTCCCCGGACTAAGCTCAACACCATTGGTGATCAGGCCTTCTGTTCTGCTGCCCCTCGTCTGTGGATACCCTGACGACTGTACCTATAACTTTAATTAACATTGTTGCTTTTTGGTCATATTTTTATAAAATTATTATTATATTTTTTATTGATGCTTTTATCTGCTTTTACCTTCGAGTAAATTAGATAACTCAGCAGTTTATGGTGACGATGCTGTGTGAGACATTTGCTAATTGAGTTTCAGCTTCCTCGTACAAAATTAACAAATCTCTACCTCAAGTAAGGCTACAATATAATGAGATCTGTACGGCAAAGTATACTCTTCATTAGGCCCCAAAAAAGTGTCTTAAACTTATGAGACAACCCTTTTACTCGGTAGCAGTCCTGAAACAGCCCAGTAAGCAGACCAAAGACAAGTGGTGGGATGAGATAGCATCTTCATCCCATGAGAGGCAATATGATGAATTTTGTGAAATCTTATTTTGCACCTCATATTAAAAACATCAGATTAAACCAGTCACACAAGGGCAGAAAAAAGCTGATGCAGGGAGAACAGAGGAGGGCCCATTAGAGAAATGCTCCTGCCTGTCATTCTGTCCGGCTGGATGACACCTTGCTCCTTAATAAGCTGTCTGAAGTCAAACAGTAGAAATACCAACACAATAAATTACCAGGCTCATCACTTCCTGTTTGCCTAGACTCAGATACAGCTGACTAATCTTTCTATCTGGCCTCGCACAATCCACAATGAGATTCTGTCAAATCACATTTTACAATCCTTGGGTCCATTTGCATAACTACGTTCGATGTTTCAAGCCAAGGCGGTGACAAGTTATTCAGCAGATAATTAGATTTTGGTATTAGTTTTTCAAAGGAAACAAAGAAAAAAAGATTTCTCCTCTGCAAGGCGTTCTATCCCCATTTGGAGGTGACAGGATAAAATTGTTTATAAGAGTAATTGCAAGGAATGATTGAAATTAGAGCTGCAGATAGAGGGTATATGTGCAATCAAGAGCAAATTCTCTGTTCCAATTTCACTCTGTTTAGCATGCAGGCTCTGAACTGTTTCCTCTGACATGGCAAACCTCATTAAGATAGAGCCAACCAATTCACTGGAGGACGAAGGCTAATTCCTCCTATCTTTTTTTCTTCTTCGCTGAGATATAAAGACAAACTGAAATTAGGTCTTCGGGGTATACACATTTGAAGGTAGACCTTTTTCCTTGCTCTTATCATCAGACATTCACTGTTGATTAAAGAGGAGTAAAGAGGGCGTAACCTTAAGCTACCTATGAGATACTGCTGTCCTAAATAGAGAAGACCTGAGCTCAAGCGCGGCAAGCCCAGACTGGACCAAACTGACAAACAGCATTGACACCTGAGCTGTGTGTGATCATCCCAGTCACGTATCTACACCTGCTGATGAAGCACAACTAGCACAACAATTGAAGATGCACAGGAGTAGGGTGAAGGAAGGAGGAAGAGAATAGGAAGAATGATAGACGTTTAAAATGAGACGATGGGCAGATTCCTGACCCGCAGTTGGCAGACATCCATTAACCAAGCACCCGGCACGGGATTTGGCATTTACAGAGAAGAGCCAAATGCCATGGCAATTAATCAGGGCCTTGAATGCCAGCTGTATCAACACCTCTCATACACGGTCATAGTCACAGTCGTGAAGAAACACACGCACACCTCAAAATAGAGCTATGTTTTTCTCTGCTTTCAAAGGGAGGAACATTATGTGTGAATTGAGCACTTTGGCTGATCTCTTATCTTAATATAATTTCTATGTCTCCATCTAGAATGCACACAGTAAAATTGAGTGAATATATCATTCATCCAATCACAAACCAAGGACAGGGCGATACATCTTTACTCCACAGGGAGTTGCAAATTGCTTTTGAATTTCCGGGGTCTAATTGACAGGAAAAGAATGCCCTGTCACTTTCCTCGTGTGAGAGTCATTAACACATTTTTCATTTTGTACATGCTCCAAGGCATTATTGTTTTGTTGGCCCCAATCCCTCCTAGTGAATATGTTGCAGTGAATATGTTTTAAAAATGATTGCGAGCAGAATGTTGTTAGCTACACAATGCTCCCCGAGGGGAACAAAACAAGAACAATTGGCTCATTAGAAGCAGAAACACTTTAAACCAGAATGTACTGGAACACATTCAGAGGAGAGACAAAGTCAGCAAGTGGGAAGCACAGATGGATGGATAGGAGGGACTAAGGGGAAGACAAAGCCACTCAAACAGAAGGAGAAGCAACTTTGTATTCAGCTCAGTGCATATGTGAATATCTACAGCAGAGCTGTGATGAAATTATGTTAAACGCGAGGAGACTAATGAGCGAGGTGTTGTACATAATGAGATAACATTTTCCTCATTATATTTTGTTCTACCTGCAACAATGTATGTAATGTATAATAAGAGTCATCATCACAATCACAGCTCACTATTTAATGCTTCTAGTAACTCTCTCAATGATTATAATCTGCATGTTAGAGGGATTTGGGACAAGCTAATAGTATGCAAAAGATATCAAAGGTACTAGAAGTTCTAAATAGCGTCAAATTGGTTAGATAACAGTAACAGTTTTCCTAAACCGATGTGGAGCATCATCACAGAGGAAATGTGACCGGGGAACCAGCAATCCTTGCCTGTGGGGCTCCAGGTAAGGAGGATGGCGTCACAGAGCAGATGTGAATCATCTGGGCTGCCGGAGGATTCTACTTCTAAACATTTATACAAAATATTCGTCTTTGCTTGACAGGGAAGCTTGGCGCTCCGTTGCTTTTATTAATTCTAAATAATAAGCATTATCTTCCATTTTTTAAAACACAGTGAAAACTTAAAACGCAAGATCCCACTGCACATGGCAGCCTCGAGAAGCATCTGCTCCATGGAGATGAAAGGTGCTTTTTAAAAACATACATTAAAAAAGTATATATTTTAACCTTCATGTGAAAGGACACACAAACAATATGGTAATGAATGTTATTGAATATTCTATTTATGTAATCTTCACTTGTACAGCTTCATTCTTCAACCCCTTTAATGTCCTTAAGATTATATAAATTAGCCTGAAATAGTTAAAACATTTAACTACTTCTTTGATTTAAACACTTTTAAAGGACTGTGACACTTAATGAAAAGTTACTTCTCACCGTTGACCTAACTGTACTTTTTCTCAGGTAAAAGTTTGGCAGCTGGGTGAGCAAAGCAGTATTTTACATGGTAAGGTTGCCATGGCTACCTAAGCCAATGAACCGAATTCCTACATTAATCACTTATCTTACCTCTGCAGCACAGAGGAGCTTCAGCTGATGTTGGGCCGAGGTGGAGACATGCATCAAACAGAGCTGCTTCATCTTCCCATGATACCTGTAACAAGAATAAGAGTATGATTCAATGACCTTACTGTGACAACCAGACTGAGACAGAGATGTCCCAAATACACCTAACAAGTCTCCACTGACCGGAGTGCATGCATGGGTCTGAGCGAAACACAATAATCCATCCATTTTCCATATTCACTTGTCCTCAACTGGGGGGTTAGAGCATTTCTCAGCTGACATTATTCAGGAGGCTGGGCTATTTAATACAGGTCATCAATTAATCACACCGCTGACAAATGTATAGATAAACAACTCTTCAGGTTTACAATCACATCTGCAAATCAAAGCACAGTGTAAGGACAGATAGAAATATGAATATTTTGTTAACCCTTCAATGTCGTCCACAAGAAATAAAATACGCAAAAATTATTTCTTTGCATTTTTTGTTTCTTTGGGGGCATTTACTAATTTAATACGTTAGACACTCTAAATTTACCATAAGGTGACTTATCATTTGGTATCATATAATAAATAAAAATATAATAATTTCATAATTTTAATAAGGTTAGTTCAACTTTTTGGTAAAGCATGTTTTTATTAGATTATTTTAACCTTATTATACTTATTCTGGTTTCATCAAGTTACATTTAGAAACTCCTCACATGCTTTAATATGTCCGAAAAAAAACCCATATCAAATGGAACTTTCTCAATAGCCATGGTTAATGACTCCTCGTCAGTGGCCTTTGACCCATGGTGTCCCCCAGGGGTCAATCATTGGCCCCTTACTCTTTAGCATATACATGCTGTAACTGGGTCATATTATGAAAAGTCAATTGGCACACTCGTGAAATAGTGAATCAAAAAGTGCTCAACCAACAGTTGAGCAGGATATTAAAGTGTTTGAATATACCCAAGTAGAGTTTTCAGTTAGCTGTATATAACTTCAGTTTTTATTTTTCTCACAACTTTTTACTTTATTTCCCTTTATTTTAACTCGAACATTGTGTACTCTCTAAATTAGGTTTCTTTAGTAGAGTTGTTGTTATCTTGCGTCATTAAATGTGTTCAGTCAAGAGAGAACGAGGGACCTAGGCAACATGGTGGTGCAATGTGACTCACAGCAAAAAGTTGTGCTATCAAATCCATCTAAGTGTGGCGTTAGCATTATCTCCCAGTCTTTTCTGGGGTTCTCTCCGGGTACTCCGACTACCTTTTCAGGATGTATCTTCTATAATCCATCAGATCCAATCATAAAAAACATCACTCCCAATCCATTGATATCAAATTCACAGACTTAATGTGATGAAGTCACTGCTTATTTGCATGAAACAACTGCAAAAAGTTTCAGAAAACACCCGAGTTCTAGCTATTAGTAATAAACCAACACGCTAAAGTTTAGACCAATCTTTAACTACAGTTTATTTATTTGTTCTTGACTCGTGAGCCATGACAGAGAGATTATTACTCCTCCTGTGTCTCATATATTGTAATTACAATGTGTGTGTGTGTGTGTGTGCTTAGCATCTAATCTTCCGCAACAATTTATCCTGAGTTACAAGAATATCAACATCTCAAGGACATATTATATTCAAACTTTGTTATTCATGGTTTATTGTTAATGACTGACTGATCGATTTTAACCATCACGGCATTGGTAAAGATAATTAATTTCACCTGTGCTAGCTTTGTTTGCTAGCGGCCTCTACCGACATTTAACGAGTTCTTCTTTCATAAAAAAGAAGGAATTGTCCCCTTCACAATAGAATATTTCAAAGTTGAAAGGTTTAGTTTTTGCTTTTAGACAATAAAAGTATTTAAAAAAGCTCGTTTCACAGGCAACATCTTCGAGCAAAAACAGCAGGTGTTACGAGTTCCACATCACAACGGAAAAATTAAGGCACCTCTTACCAAATAATGCATGTTTCCTATAAGCATATTTAAATCAACTGTAGAATGGTGAACTTTTACCGGCTAGGAGTTTGGGCTGAATTCTGTCGTCATGAAGAATTCCTAACATCTACGTCTCTTCCATGCTGAGAAAGTGGGGAGGGGGGCAAAATCTCTTTTGCCTTATGATGCACCCTACATGTGTTTCTTTTCAGACGTAATAAGACTCGAAACATTCATTAAAAACAAGCGTCAGAACATTCTTTGTCGTTGGTAAACACCGGCGAAAGAAAATGATATCGTTTTTAAACAACACTTCACCGTTTTCGTCATCGACGGACACGCGCCAGGTGAACGTCAGTCTGTGGTAAGCGGAAATAAGAGTAACACCTGTGTAACGTTTAATCGGTGCAATGAGATTTGAATATATGAATTTATAATGAATAAATTAAAAAAAAAGATAAAACAAAAGTACATTTTGGTAATTGATGAGGACGTAATTAAATAATTTTGTATTATTTCTACTTTCTTGTTCATATTTTTCGGTATCTCGTGATTTAATTCATTTCTATATTTATTTAGTGGCAAAATTCTGTATTTATCTATTCATTTATTTCTACGGTGTTCATTTTATCCTAATTTTATTTTTCATCTTCCATAACTCCTTTTTGAAGGGGATATTGCATTTTCTCCATATACTTGAAAGTAGAATTAATGTACAATTAAAAATCGCGTGAAATGAACTACTTTTTGGTATCCACGCTGTAACAAGATGAGCCAGCTGAGATAAGACTGACATGCATGTCAGAGTCGGTTTTTTTCAATTTATGAATGTAGTGTGTGATTTTTATTTCATATAAACATGTTAACAATGTTTATAATGTAACGTTTTTACCTTTGCCATTATGTGCTGCCTCCATCAGGGCGGTGCTGATGAGCCTTGAAAACCCTCCTCAACCATTCAGCTTCAAAAAAAATTTATTCAAGGCATTGTGATGGTCTTTTTTGACTCGGGCCCCCAAGGTATAGAATCACCACTGTCTGTGTAATATATTTTTTCTTTGTTTTATTACCAGATGCATTCAAGGTAGTAATCTGAGTTGATTCCACATCTTTTTGGATCATTTATTTCTTAATTTAATCATCCATAAGAACAGGCAAGTGTGGATTTCCTGTTCAATCCACACTTGCCTGTAATAAAATGTATAACATAAAATGTTAATGTACCATTTTATACACTGCGCAGAAGATTTTCGGTAAACTGTGTGTAATGACAGTAAAGTCATTATCTCTAGTCTAATCTATTCTGTTTCTGCAGCACCTGAGAACGAAGCATTATAGTTCATGCGATGTATTGTAGAACATATTTCATTCACATCATTAATGACTAGCACTTTGAGATTTGATCCAAATGTAAAGTGCGTTATAAATTAAATGTATTATTATTAAAAATAATATTAAAGTTATTCTCTCCTTTTTTAACCTTTTATCCTTTTGTCCTTGGATTACCCCAGGGGCATTAAACACTGGTTTAACGTACTAAATCAAAGTTGTTTTTCATTTAGCACAACAGTGGAACTCAAGTGAGCACACGTGCAAAATTGCTGCTTCCTTCCTCCTGATTATAGTAACGTTGGTAACGCATGTGTTTACCCTGTTTTATTTCAGATTGCTGCTTGAAAAGTTTTATTGTTATGACGTAAGGCATAAAATAGGTGGTGGTTGAGCTTCGCCTGCCAGCACTGCCACAACATTGGCTTTGTATGGGCCATTTAAAACGTTTTTGTTTTTTAAAATAAAATCTTAATCTTTAAAAGACAACATTCACACAGGCTATTTACTTCCACTGCTCATTTGACACAGAAGAGGGCGCCACCAGCTTTCTTTTATTTTTGCAAGCAGTGCAAGTTGAAGCTGAAAGGCAGAAGAAAGGGTTTCTAATTTCAGTGGGAGGACAGAATGGAATTTATTGATGGAACTGGGGTGCAAAAAGTATTACAGAATATTTTGAATGCTTGCCTACCCATAGTTGACTGTGAATTCATAGATTTGAATCACAGTATATAGGTCAATCTATTAAAATAAAGCATTAACCAAGAACTTCATCTTCCTCTATAAATGCCTTAATTATAAACTGTATATATGCAGATTTACATAGGGTATCCATGTGACTGCCTCACAAGGTAAACTTGAAATCATCTCAGTGTTTGGGCACATGTTAAGGGAAATATCCCCTACAATGGAGCTTGCCTATGATTATATGATTTTGTGTATACTTGTTCTAAGAATGACTTAAATGTTACGTTATTTGCACAAACAATAGGTAACCTAATCATAAAAAACAAATGTAATAAAAAAAAAAACATTTAGGCATAACTTAGACATAGTTTGGACAAATTACAGGAGTAAAATATTTACATAAATCTCTATCAGATTAGACCATCAAAAGGTTGTTTTGATAGTTTGAGAGGGGGAAATGTACGGGTATGTGATCACATAGCCAAAATGTAACCGCACATGTGGTTACTGCATCACTGGAAATTGAATCGCCGCTTCCATTTATATTACGGATCAGATATAAGTGAACTGACATCAAACCTGGGTGAAAAAGCTCAGCTCTAGAAGATTAGTATCATGACCCCCTCCATGTATTCACCACAGCTGCAAAGCAATAGGTGCAAATGAGACATGACAGCAGCATCTGACATCTATTGCTCAGGAGGCCAGAGGGTATGTGAGTGTGTGTGTGTGCGTGTACGCGTGTGTGGGTGTATGTGTGTGTGTGTTGGCCGGGGGGGTCAATCTGCTTAGATTACATAAACTCATCCAAGAGCCATGGGAGAGCAGGAGAAAGAGAGGAGCGCAGTAATAACCTGTGGATCACTTCTCTCTGAGTCAACATCAAGTAGGTGTGTTTATTTTTCATTATTTCCCAGAGGCACAGAGCTCCTGGAAGAGAGGCCTCATACACAAGAACAGCGTCTCTTCCAAACTACATGCTCAGCCATAATAGTCCTATTTTTAGTTTCCAGATGCACTGTATATTTAAGGTCAAATGATGGCTTCACCCTTTGTGTTTGCTTGTTTTTCTCGAGGTGGTGGATGGTGGAGTCATCACTTGAAGAAACAACAACCCACACCCATGGATAGGAGCCCATAATCTGTTTAAATATGTCTCTTAGAACTGCTGTTGTTATTACAAATAGAGCTGTTATTACAGGCATTACTGTGAGCTTGACAAGTATCTCCTGGAAATGTGTTCCCTGTCACAGACCAGGTGAGATCAGTGATGACAACAATAGCTGAATGATGGATATCACAGATTGACTGATGAATCACTTTTGCTCACCCGTTGAAGTGAGTGAAGTCAAAGTAAGGAGCATGAGCGACGGGAAAAGACGACGATTCGGTGAAAGAGAGTTGAACGCAAGGTTAAGTGCCACCTGCAGACAGCGGACCATTCAGGACGTCATAACACAGCCATAAAAACCCTTTTAAGGCAGTCTGTTACAAACCAGCTTAACACACTGGAGCTGTTTACAACTAGTTGATCCACCGTAAAAAAAAAAAACCCTCAACAGTCAGTGTGACTGACTGCTCTCACAGGAACCCACACACACAGGCAGACACACACACTTCAGAAAAATTATCTTTTATTTTGACATGATCCACTTGAGTGTGGGCTTTAATAACATGTATTCTGTCACCTGTCATTGAAAATGTTCTGGTCTGGTTCTACCTGACACGGCATGACTACAGACGTCACCCTCTCTGCCACATTCAGTCCCGAGATACCCCTCAGCATTCAGCTCATCTTCACACCGCTCGCAAGATCCATCTCCATCCACTTCACATTCATAGATTTTAATATTTTGTATGGAAGACTGCATACAGGGACCGTGACTGGAATTCTTCATTTTCAAGTCAGCAAAGTTGTCCTTGTTTCACTTTCAAGTTTCCAACTGTGATGTTTGATGTGGAACCGACTCTAAACTATCCTTTTTTTTCACTGTCAAAAACATAAAGAAAACAACATCATAAGTGAGATGAGAAAATATTTCATGTAAGAGGGTAATGAATTACAGCAAACATCCAACGCAGAGAAGTTCACCGCAGGTCATTATGACCCCATTACGAATATCTTATGGCTTAATGAAGACTCTCAGTCCGTCTTCAACACACACAAAAAATAACTAAATGATTACAGAACACATTCAATTTTACATTTGACATTGTGGATTTATTTTACGGAGTTGCCGAAAAGACAGTGCCTTTCTCCGGCTGGGATATAGAAGCTCCTGGGAGGATTACAATCAGACCTGGCTGAGGCGTGATTGGTTCAACAGAATCCATCTGAGCAGATAATCATGGGAATCTCCAATATGCAGGTTTCTGGAGACACAAAGTTACACAGCAAACTCTGTTATTATCATCCGGATGACTGACATGTTATAACATGTTTGATATGGAACTTATTTAACATATCTATCTAACTTTGCTGATTAGCAGCCTTTGCTACATTTATTTATAAAAGATGATGCACTGCAAAAAAAAAAGAAATCCAAATAATTTACGTTAAGATCCTGGCAGCTGTGCCAGAATTGCGGCATGAAAAAAATACAGTGAATTTGTACAAGACATTAAAATAGAGTAGAAAGAGATTCATTAATCTCAGGTAAATTTGCTAATTACAGCAGCTCCAACATTTAAAAAGTTATGATAGAAAACAATAAAGGCATATAAACACGTGTATATGTATACATACGTAAATATGTATATACATTAAATGAAAATAAATAAGGTACAGCGATGGTAAAGAGTCCAAACTCTGGGAGAAAAACATATATTAATTAAAAAAAGTCAACCAAAGTTGTGCAAATGTGCAGTTACGGTAAATCCCCATGAAAAAACAGATCTACTGTAAACCTCTTTACAAGGACATTAAATAAAATGATGGTAAATAACACTTTCTTGCTAAATAGTTAATGGCTTTTACTGTACATATTACTGCACATAGCAGCAATAACTTGCTTAAGTCATTATGATATCATGTATTAAAAGTATTCTCACAGGAAAATTCTGTCTATTTTCCCCCTGCAAAGAAAATAAAGGTATTTACAGTTTCTTGATTTAGGGTAAATACTGTTTTAGAGCGTCACAATTACATCTTTCATAATTAGAGCTTTGGTAGCTGGGTTTCGTAGCATTAAAATGTTTAGACAGATTAAAATGATTATTTAAGAAAACTGAGAAACAGGGCGATGTAGTGACGGGACTGCTGGGCCTGAGAGGGAGCGTGCTCTCTAGTGAATGCGCGTCTAGTTCAAACATGTCACGCCTACGTGATCTGACTAAGATCTACTGGAATGGGACCAACATTAGGAAACAACAATATATCTGTAAAGAGCCTCAATTTAAACCAGTGGAAACACGTGGCAGTGTGGCCCAACACGCACGGCCCACATCAGTCCACGTTATTCATAATCAAATCAATCTTATATTGTGTTTCACGCTTGAAAACTTTGGCTCTGGTATTCTGGTAGGTGAAGTATAGAATTTTTGCCACCAGTACAGGTTTTTCATGAAAAAAACGTTTTTGAACGTTCATCAATGATAGAATAAACATTTGTTTAAAGAGATAGAGTCACAATGTGAACCAACTCAGACATGTCAGTCACATGGCTAAATACGGGTAACTTGGATGACACAAACTAACGAGCAACAGATTGAACTGATAGCAGAGAACTCATAGGGATGAAGGCTTTCCCTGTTTCAGGGTGAAAAACATGTCACTTATCACAACAACAACAACAACAACTTTTAACTTCTACCCCTATGTTTCATTAAACCACTCCCCTTACCTGTCAGTGGAATTTAGAGAGATTGAGAAAATAGAAAACCACTGGACCAGGACTGAAGAAGAAGCTGTATTTGTCACAGACAATGAAACATTGAGTACAACGTACCTAAAGCTGCTGTCTGCATTTCTTCCGTCCACATGGGGCAGGGGGCAAACCGGGATTCAGGCTCTTTTTACCTCCACCAACAAGGTCATGTTTTCCCTCCAGTGTGTTTATCTGTTTGTTTAGGTTGTTACATCTCAGAGGTGATCAAACTTTGGTAACATCAAGTGTGTCACAGCTTTTAAAATAAAATTAAAAAAAATTGAATAATAAGCTGTTTGGAGTAGTGACATCACAATGTGGCTATTACTGACTTGGTTGCTTTGGGGGTGGAGCTTGGGACTCAGTGGACTGAACAGAGTCGCTGAAGCGGAACAAACAGAAGAACTGCGGATACAGAGCACTTAAGAGATACTCAGAGAGTTTGTTGGAGTTGTTGGTTGATATAGATGCTGGCAATAACTCTTAATGGAGAGATGTGCATGAATCTTTCCTAACCTGCGGGTACCGTTGTGCTGTGGTGGAGGTTTGCGCTCTCTGAGTGCTTTTTCTACAATGTTTTGATATGCAGACTGCGGCCCGGGGATAAAACCACCAGCGTTCCGAACAGTGGAGGACCGCTCCGCCTCCTGAACCACGGCTGCCCCTCGCTCGTTCTGGCTATGTTGGTATGCAAACCTCTGTCATGCTAACAGCCCTTGTACTCAGATGGATTCCAGTCAGGTCCTCTATGTGAAAATATGGAATGCATTAGAATGGTGCATTCCATATTTAATGAAAAATGAGAAGAGCTTTCTGTGTTTGCCCTATTGACTGAAGTTGTTGCGCTGATTTGCGTAGCTGGACCACCAGTCAGAGGGAGCTCCTCCCGCTGCTGGGCTCCAGCTCATGCTCAGCTGATTGTCAGCCTGGTGGGCCCTATTAATAACTTAACAATGACCATAACATGCACAGTACCCAATGCTGCAGTAAAAAACAAGTATTAAACTTGCTTAAGAAAACTACAACCACTGACTTCAGGTGTCGCCATGGCAACGTGTACACAACGGTCAGAACGTCACATACAAAAACTACTTTCAGAAGCTACCACCCTATAAACTGTCTGTTCTCCAAGTCTCCCTTTGTGCTGTGAGGAAGACCCACTAGGCCCAAACGTTGGCGCAAGTGTTGTTATGAAAAGGCCGAAATAAATATATGATGTAACTGAGTTTAGTCAACTTTTTTTTGTGCTCCCCTTTTCTGTTCATCATATTTTGACTATATATTTTGGGTTGAAGCACAATAGCATACTGGTAAGGCGCATCCACTCTGAAGCATTTAAAAAGCTCATCCGAGGGTGCATAGCTTTTAAGAGTCCTGCGTAAACGCTTCCGTTGTCTTATGGCCTTTGCAGATAATGTTTCCTAATTATTAGCGTTATGTTGAGGCTTTTGTAGCATGCAAGTGTTTTCAAATGGACGAAGTTGTTTTCTTTATTTGCTTGTGTTTTGACTATTTGCATGTGTTTTCTTAAGTTGAAGTCCGTTTGGCCCTGTGGACTACCATTCTTTTCCCCTTGGAACACGACTCCTCAGTTGGACTGAGTGGAAAAGCAGCAAAGCTAAATTTAGTAGAGGAAACTGTAAATGTATACATCATGTTCTTAAATTAAAGGCAGTTGGATTTAATAGTGATCCTCGTAGCTTGCCAAACATACCAGTAGTCTTGTTTTATCTCCTTTTGATGGTGGGGAAATCTTCAAAGCAAAGCCTGGTGGCGAACAAAAGGGACTTCATGCTTGGTCGTTCTTCAAGGGGAGATTTGATGATGATACCGAAAGGATATTCTGGTTGTACTGTATGTGGACAGGTTTTTATATAAATATTATTTGCATGTTGTTTGCGTCCCTGCCAATGTAATTACATTTTATGATGGCTCGTATACCTCCTCACCATATCCTAAACCTTGAGGAGAACTTTATGGTGCTGAGGATGCTGGTTTGATCTACAGTGAGCGTCTTGACACATGTGAGAGGCCTTTGAGGGTTTGTTGCTCGCAGATGCTCAACTGCAGACCCACGTTTCAGCGCAAGGATTAGAACTGATCCTCTGATCTTCACTGACCCATTTGCATCTCATTTCTTCAGCTTTTGGAAATCTGTAAAAAGTTAGCTCTCATTTCTTGTTGAATCTATTTGTACTGTCAATCACATGGCAGCTATTCCTCGTTTTAGTTGTGTGTTTTGGCTGCATGCAGGCTGAACGGTAACGCTGCGACTCAGATAGAGTTCCCAGAGTGTCTGTAGTTTGAGCGGAGGTTAAAGTGGGATACATTCCTGAGTAGCGTCAAGGCCCAGACAAGGTCCAAAGAAACAATCTAATCTAATCATTCAAACACTAACTGTAAATGTAAAGGGAAAAAAATGACTTATATAAATAAACAAAAAGAGATTTGAACTCAGATTATCTGTGTGAGGGTCATCCAAAACTATAACTCCATCAGACTTTGTATTGTGACATGTTGACCCCGCTTCGCAGAAGTGATGTTGTGGAACACCACCATCTGGGGTCTAAGGTCACACCTGCATGAACCCTTACCCTTTACACATGAAGGGCGATTCGTATGTTTGTTGCCTGGAAATAGAAGGAATTCTTCTATATTCAATGAGATTGAATGTCTGTGGAGATTCTCATTCATCCAGGTAATGGTTATCCTTGAAGGCTGAATCTGAATCAGCTGCACTTCTTGTTTATTGAGTTGATGAGTTTGAATCCGCAGTGGTGGATAACAGCTATTTCAGCATTTCAGCAGTGGAATTTTGAGCTGTATCATTATTCTGGTGGCAGAAAACATCTTGTCAGCTTCCAACGGCACAGCTTCTCGATTTTTCTGTCTTACCTGCCTCATGAGAGGGTCACACCTGTGATAGTGGTAGCCGACCAGCAGCACTTCCTCTGATTCTCAGAAAACTCAAGCCATCACTGGCATGAGATGTTGGGTGTTTCCACTGTTTGGATTTTTCAGAAACAGAAAGTGAGGACTTACAACTTTGAATTACACTCAAGTAGGAGGATTACAAAAGTTAGCAAAAAAAGGAAACAAATTTGCAAGTCTCTTCCCGATTCATGTGCTTGTTTTGTATATGTGGTGGGAGTGTCACTAGCAGACCCCTTGGGCTTCTATTTAGCTCAGTCGGTAGACAACTGGTTACTCACGGGCAGGGCGAGCTCGGGGAAAACATTTTATGTTGACTGCATCAGCTGCGTCAGCTGCTTCTCCCATCTTCAGTCCGATTGTATTTTTTGGTCCGACAGTCAGTCAGTCAACTTTAAACCCGGGGTTAAACCATGGCATTTTTTATCCGTACCTCACAATAATGTTTTCACAATAACATACAACACTGATATACTGAACCCAAAAATATGCCATATTAGGGTTAGGGATCATACTGGTTTAACCCCGGGTGATGTCGAATATAACCTCACTAAAACAACGAGCACTGTTATTATGAATACGATAGGATATTGAAATGAGCTGGGTTGCATGAAATTGCTGAGAAATTCAACTTTTTATTTTAGTTTCGGCATTTTATAATTTCGAATAGTTCAGCTTGGTAAGGAGTATTTGATGATTTCGTCAAACCAGGAAGATGATACACACATATATTTTCCTCACTCCTCTCTATATAACTTTTTCAATGATTTATCACATTCTTCTCACCTAATGCAGCGCTCTGACTGCTTTTTTTCATACCTGACCTGTCCAGGCAGAATTTATAATAAGCCGGTGGATAGCAGATACTCTTTGTTTGCCCAACACTCTGAGCACAAATACCAGTGTGGGTGCACCACCTCTGCTTCTCAGCCTCACCCACTGGGGCATGGGCAGGCCTGTGCTGTTGCCTCAGTAAACCTGATGATTCACACAGTGTGTTGTGCCAATCGTCAGGCTGAACACACACCAGTGATGTACACGCCTGTCCAAACAGCCAGCCAGTGGCTTATTGTGCAACACACCAAAAACTTTCTTTGGCTCTGAAATGCATAATTCTCTCTTAGTCTTAAAGAAGAAAATCCATTCAGGTGCAGGTAAGTCTGGTTTATAGTAAATACCTCTGCAGCAGCGGTTCTCTGACTATTTACTGTAATGTTTTGTAGAGTAAAAATTTGTGTATATGACTGAGAGAAGCGTTTTAGCTTTTCTCAGAGAGACCACTAGGAGGTCTCACAGGGGTGTCTGTGAAGATCAGCAAATGAACGGGTTTAGGAGACCCTTTGAAGCCACACTTTGGGCTTTACCTTTACTCCTGCTTCAGCGCAGGTGAGAGCAATTTCAACAGTTTGCTCTTGTAATCCGAGTAGCTGAAACCACCTCTATCACTTGGGGCTACTTGTAGTATCCACCTCCATTTTATCACTCTCAATATCAGTGCTTTGACAGAAAACAAGGGCGGGAACTACAGCAGAAAAGCCCTTTTAGATAGACCAGGAATACTGTTGTTCTAATTGCTTCCAGAGAAGGCAAACAGCAAGCAGTGCAATCCAGATGTTCTCTCTGTCTCTGTATCAATTGACTCCTTTTCTAAAATGAATATTACCTTGTTTCACCCAAGTAACTGGATAATTTGTTCCTAGGCAGGCAGGCGACAGTCAGGCGCAGACTCACAGGTTCAGGCCTTGTTGGAGGGGTATCATGTGGCTGCCTTTTACGACCTGTTTAACACCAGAGTGTTGAACGCAGCCATTTATCCCGCTGTGCATGACACAGTGTGAATGCAACAGGGTGAACACTACAGCAAAAAAAGGGGTTTGTTCATGCCTGGGAGAGGAAATCGGGCTACATGGAAAGAGAGAGAAGTCCCTGTTTGTCTGCAGTAAATTATACTGGATCCACAGGCTGAAATTGTTTCTGCAACTTTCCACAGTTTTAAAGGGAGACACTATTGTGATTGTTCTCATGTGCTAAGGGGAAACCCTGATGCTTGCTGTTTACTGGGGGAGCAGTTATAACATTTATAACAGTCGCTGTCAGGCAAAGCAGATGATTTGCATTGCAGTTCGTGTTACGACTAGAAACTGTCTCCAAAAGACCATCTGACCTCCCAAAAATGGATTCACCTCATGTAGCAGAGAGCTTCATCCATCATGTCACTATAATGAGAGATAATTCATATCTGTGTTTACACAATATGGGCTCCCTTACTAAGAAAAAAACGAGACTTATGTAAAGCATGTCCTTATGTAAAGCACATGTGAGAAAACGATTTGAGGCTTCATCTAATGGTGTGTGATAAAGAGAGAGAAGAGATGAGACACTGAGTGTATTGTGTGTTTGGAGGTTAAATAAAGAGAGGACAAAGAGCAGGAGTATCAGAAGAGACAGATGTCTTCATCTTTACAAGGTCTCCAGCAGAACATGGAACATTTTTCCTGACAGTGGCCAACATGAGCCACTGTTACAACAAAGCTGTGTGTGACAGAGGGAGTATGTGCGGTATCATGTTTATCGCGCTGCTGTTTATTAGGTATGTCAGAGCTAATATTTTTATATGACCGCTCATTGGCTCAGTAGCCTGATCCCCAGTTCCGTGAAATATCACTGGAGGGTCCCCCTGTGAACACTTAGAGGGAGAGGAATAACAGTCCTCTCAATGATGTCTTCCACATGCGCTCCATGACGCCCGCTTGTGTTTTTCTGACTATTCTGTCCTTCATCAGACGTACTGGAGGTTGGGCAAGAAGCGCAGAGAAGAGAAAGAAAGAGACAAGGGTGAGGAAAAGTGAGTGGGTGAGAGGAAAAAGTGAGAGCGCGTCTTAAATTTCCATTGAGCTACGGCAGCTAGACAAACAGTGGATAAAGGTAAGTGGGGGAGATGCAGCAGCTGAGGCCGAGGGATAGATGGATGGATGGATGTGGATGTGGAGAGGGAGGAAAGGAGGGAGTGAGGCGCTCGGCAGAGCCACTCAGTCTAGACTCCAGATGTGCAGGCTGCAGCAGTGTGGCTGTTTTGGCCCCTACCAGGCTGCTCTGGGAGTATCCCCGGCACATGTCCCTACGCCGCCTGTAAATCAGCCTTGCCAGGCCTCAGGCAGCACCGCAGCCACAAAACCCCTCCACGCGGACCCCCAAAAAGACCGGCCAGCGACAGACGGACGCCGACGAGCCCACTGTGCCGAGTTAAGCCTATAATAGTCTCCCTCACTGCCTATATGAGATGGAATGGGCTCCAAGTAATAAAAGTTACCACCCTTTCCCATGCACACCTTTCTTTCTTTCCCCCTTACTTTTGTTAACTATGTTTTTGCATGCTTGTGTAGTTGTCCCTCTCGGGGCAGATGATGCCCATCACAGTACAGCTGCGTATACATCATTGAGGAATGCAGTTGGTGTCATAAAGGCTGCTGTCTCTCTTCATTTAGCTCCACCACAGCTTGTCTGCAGCCCTACTCCCTAGTCTCACTGGCACCAGGGCATTCCTTCAATAGAACACTGCTTCCCATACTTTCACATCATCTCCAACATCCACAGAGCATATTCACACAATTACAGATTCCTGCTGGATGTGAGCGTGTGTGTAATCCTTTCCCATCAGAGCTCAACACATAATTAGATGTTGGACTGCGAGGCCCAGCCCTTATATAGTAAGCAATGCAGACCACAAACATGCACTTATGACCAGATTTCTTATTGTACTCTATCAGACCCGGGTGAGCTTGGCTTTAAAGGGGGAAACGGTCTCTTCCCCGGCGTCACCAGGCAGTGTTTCACACATCCAAGTCCATGTAGAAGGAGTATAGGAGGAGGAGGCCTGTGTGTGTTTCCAAATCAATCCCATGCTATTGTGCAAAGTGCTAAAGTCAACGCTTCACTCAGCTGTTCAAACAGGTAGCGTGGAAACCTTGGCGCTGTGTTTAAGTTGATCAGGCTGCAGACATCCTCTGAACAAACAGTTGAGTGCAGGGAAAAATGTGGCAGCCAGTGTGTATACGGGTTTTTGTGTGTGTGTATGTTTGTGTGTGTGTGTGTGTCTGTGTGTGTGTGAGTGTGTGTGCCCTCAGTCGTGACTGTGGCCCTGTGAAAAGAGACTGATTCTTCCCTCCGTCCACTGTGTGTGAACAGGTGAGCAATCCCACGTTTTTCGTCCAACCAGGAGACACAAACACACAAACACACCTATTCACACACTCCCTCAAAAATCCCATGGGATCTTCCTCATCGTCATACCTACGACTGCTCACGGTGAGATTCCAGTAGCAGCAGCTCTCACACAGCTTTCATGCATGAGTGTGTGTGTGTGTGTAGACTTTGTGGTCGTTCTTCCCCCTGTGATTCAATTGTAGGTTCTGCAGCTTTCCATCAAGGCCCAGACGCTGCATGGGACAAGGCAGGGAAAGAAGCTGACAGCCTTGCAAATGCTCCTGAACATAAGAGGTTAACTGGGCTTTAACCTATGCACCATGGGAGGGTAGGGCTGCGAAAACACAACACAGACCCCCAACTGGACTGTCATCAGAAGCTTACATTAGACATACAAGTCAGTAATGCTCAGTGATATGATATTTAAAACATACAGTATGTCCTGACAAGGCATGAACATGAGAGAGATATACACACAGAGATGAAAGAAAGAGGGCTTAAGTCAATGGTTGATTAAATGATAGGAGAAGTGTGTGTCATTTACCAAGAGCAATGTCAAAAGGGAATTTCTCTAACAAGAGTATACTGTTTCCTGTTTATTTGACATAATATCTCTGGGGTCTGATGTGTTAGTAGGACGCAATTTGAAGGCATGGTGTTAGATTGAAGGAAATTATAAAACAACAATATAGATTATAGTAATAATCATGCTTTATTAATGGCATACAGTCATACACAAGATAAAATAGGGAAATGTTTTTCTGCATTTGCCCCATCCCTGAGGGAGCAGCCCCTTTGAAGGCCCCGGGGAGCATATGGGTTCAGGGTCTTGCTCAACATGAAGACCTGGTGGGACTCAAAGCACCTACCTTCTGTTCTTACTCTTGTGAGTCGAACGCTCTACCCACTGAGCTAACGCTTAATTACATAACGGTTGAAAACATTTTCTTACTGAAGGTCATTTAAGGTTTTATTTTATGTGGCATGAATAGCTGAAGATGAATGTTTCAAACTATTTTTTCATCCGTTTAACTTTTTAATTACTTTAATCAATCCCCATTAGCTATTTACAATCTACCTAATTCGTTTAGCTATTCAAATATTGATCTATCACTTATTTAAAGTTCTCAGTCCACTTTGTTTAACCATTACATTAATCTTACCATTTGTCCAACACCTTAAGCTGTCAGTTTCAACGCTTCATCTATTCCCTCTGGCTGTTTCAGCTGTTTACCTATACCTTACCATTTGAACGGTTTATTCTGTACATTTGGCTTCATATTTCCATCATATTTCCAGTAACAGTTTATTCCTCCCTGTCCGTTTTACAAAAATAACCTCAGGACACAGGTACAGGCCTACCTGGCAGGGTATTGTTTGTCTAAATGGTTAATTAACCATCCTAAAGAGAACAGGTAGATAAATTGGTTGGATAGTTCAGTCCTGGATAGACTTAAAATGACCAATAATTGGTTAGAAGTGATTACTTTTTTGAACATTTACTGGTTTAAATCATCTTTTCCAGAGCGACATAAAGACCCTGTAAGATTTGAAAGCTGCACCAGTCCCAGGATTGTCTTTATTAGCCCTCATTCTGTACCACAAGAGGGCCACCTACACCATCCAAGCACCTCTCGGGTCCACAGCAGATAAGAGCTAATTCATCTGTGTGTATTTGTGTGAGTGTCTGTTGGCATGCATGCATGAGCAATCCTGTGTTGGGGGGGATTGCGGGAGACAAGGCAGTCAGTCAGAAGGCCCTGGGCTCTCCCAGTTAATTAGTAGCAGGACTGGGCCACAAACAGGCCAGCAGCAGCAGCAGCCTGGCCAGCAGTCATCATGTGAAACGGCTGGAGGGGAGAACGTCTCCCTGACGCTGCAGATAGTCGTTCAAAGAGCTTATCTCAGGCAGTCTGGCCTCGCCTTATCTGATGTGACCCCGGCTCATACGCCTCCTGTTACACTATGTTTCATCTGTTGCAGATAATTGATTTGGTTCCTGTGTGTGTGTGTGTGTCTGCACGCTTCTGAAGGCCAGCGTGACAGTGTGTGTGTGTGTCTGTGGGAATGTGATTATAATGTTAAATGCTCAGATTGGATGTCGACCAGGATAGTGTCAGGTCACAACCAGTTGTAACACAATCAAAAAAAAAAAGAAAAGGGAGGGGGTGCAGATGGGGTTGAATTTCAAATCAACCGCAGGTTATGTCAGCGTTGCGGAGCAATCTGAAATCATTTAAGTGTATATTAGTGCATGAGCTGATTTATAGGATAGAGCTCTGTGGCCTGAGATGGAGTGTGTTTTTGTTTAAAAGTATTAAGACCACAGCTCAGCAGAATTACGACGGGGAGGGAAAGCAGTAATCTGTACAGAGGAACATGCTTCAAATAGTCCGCCGAGCTTTTGCATGAGTGTATGCTTTTTCTGCAGGTCATCTTTTATATTTAATTACATGCAAACCAGCACTGTTGCATTTTTTAGATGAGCCACTACACAGTAATTACGTAGCCACTCTAAAATTTTCTCTCTTGGCACCGGCTGTCTGTGGGCCGGGCCGAACAATTCAGACACAATTTAACTACAATGCTGCAGTAATTGTTGTTGCCCACTGTCTCCCCGAGGGATGACCCCTCACTTCCCGAAACGCAAACCCATTCAGATACAGATGCACGCACACACACACACACACACACACACACACACACACACACACACACACACATTAACACACAATGTTGACACAGCTTCGGCAGGGACACCCCCTCTCCTGCGCCATGACACCCCATCCCCTCCTCCTCTTCCTCCCCCCTTTTGCCTTCTTGATCCCTCATCCCACGTCCCTCCCTGCACACACACATACACTCACAGTACTGTTTGGTAGAGATCAGAAGCCCAACTCTGAGGCCCCACACCTGGGCATGTTTGCGGAGGAAGCGGGCCCTGGGCGGGCTGCGCTCCATGCGCCTGTCGACTGGCTCCACCAAGTCTGGCCAGCTGTGCTCCTGGCCTGGCCTCGCGCTGTGGGGGCTGTGCAGCTGGGAAAGGCATGTTTCCCAAAAGAGGAGAAAAAAGACAGGGAGGGGAGGAGGGAGGGAGGACACAGAGAAAGGGAAAAAGAGAGAAAAAGGGCTTTAGGTTATTTCAAACTCATTACACATTCATCCCTGAGCTCTCCTAAGGCATCTCCTTTTATATGAGAGGAGAAGAAAAAAACTTCTGCTTTCAGCTTTTTCTCTTCGAAAGTTATGAATTCATTATTAGAATATTAGATGGATTTTCAATGTCATTAAAGTAGTAGTAGCTCTTACAACGGCGTTATAATGTCATTAGCACATTTCTTGACACATTTGTTTGTCCAATAAGCAAATGAATATGCAAACTGCCTATTCGTTACATTTATTAATTTATAATGATTACAAACTTTGGCCAGTTGAAAGAGACAACAAAGTTAGAGTTGCAGTATTTGCTGTTTCAGATGTCACCTCTTCCTGTGTGTGTACTTAGCCTTCTGCAATGTGGAGCTCCTGAGGGCTGCTGAGCCCAGCAGTAGCTCAGGAAGTCGAGGATGTGTAGAAAGCTCTCCTGTCACTCAGCACTCAAGGGAACAGCCAGCCAGGCTAAGGGATCCCGTCAGAACATGCCCAGAGTCCTGACCTCGTCCTGGGAGAGAGCCACTCAGCCTCCCCTCCCATCAGAACTTCAATCCCTGAGGATGAGTCCCAAAACCTACAGCGCTTAACCCTCTGGACTCGTTGATATTGTCTGATGCTATCTGTGTAGACGTTAGCTGAGACAGTAAAAACCTTGAGCTATCGTACACTTCAATGGTGGCTTGTTTGACTACAGATCGAGTGTTCAGGTGAAACAACACTGGTTATCCAGGCCAACTATTTATTGCTCCTGCGAGGTCATTATCCTCAGAGAACCTCAAGTATATGAGCGCAGGCTAGCAAAGAAGGGAGCAACATACTCAAACCATTAGTCCGTTTCTTAAACACAACATACTCTCTCTGCGAGGAGTCCATGTGTGATCTCTCAAAGGAGAAGCTCATTTTGGCCTCCGTGAAAAGGGCAATCTGAGGTGGTACACTGGCTCTCAGTGGACCATAGCCTCTCTTCACTTTAGGTTTGTCTGAACCTCAATATCTGCTATAACCCCTGTGTCCAGATTTGTAATGCTCCCTGCTGCCTTCTCTCCTCTGTCCTGACCCTGGACCTGCCACCCTGCTGTCACCGGGGTCTGAGGTGACCAGATGGACATGAAGAAAGAAGCAGCATAAGGTGGGCATATGTCTCCGAAACAGAGGCTGATGTTTTTGCCATAAAATTCATCTCTAAATTGAAAATAATAATAATTATAATATGAGAATATATCAAAATGGTGCAGTGATAACATTTGTGGATGATATGGGTGTTTTTGTACCGGATATATGGGACACACCAGAAGCTCTGACTGAAATAGACCTAAGGTTAGACTACCTTCTCTCCTACACCTCCTACACACCTCCTTCGGGGTCTGGCCTCCATATCACTCCATCTTTTCCTGTGTAGGCCTCTGCTTGCTCACTCACCGAGGCCTCCTCCCTGCAGGCTGTCTGTGCTTTGTCCTTCCTGAACCATCACAGGAGTTATTGGGCTTGAGGTACCAACTAGAGCCAGTCTCTGCTCACTACCAGGCCAACCTCACACCCACTACATTCCTGCACTCACAGCCAGAGGGGAGGGTGAGATTCTGCATAAAATGAACATCAGTCCGAAGGACGAGACAGACTGGCGCTATTTTGCAATTCAGCAGGTATGAAGTGCGTTTGGGACTGGGTCTGATTTCATTACACTTTATGATATCTGTTAAGCTCATTTACATTTGATGATGCACATCAGAAGATCATCCATCTCTTGCGGGGGGTTCACTTTCCTCCATAGCTAAATAAACCTGCAGCTTAGCAGAGTAAATGGAAAAACAGAACAGGGGGGAAAAGAAGACCTCAAGAGACACAGAAAAAAAAAAAATCCTGACCAAAGCAAAAACAGAGAATTATCTCCCCAGCTGTCTGTGCATCAGGAAGTCTCTCCCAGGCAGCACAGGAAGTCCCACAAAAAGAAAAGGAAGTGAAAACCAGCTCCAGGAAGTGAGTTTTTGCAGCCATGGCTCCACGGAGTCTGGCTCTGAAGGGTGGGAGGAGGGGTGAGGAAGAAGGGAGGCAGCCCAACACCAGAGTGTGAGAGAGCAGGGAAAGAGAGGGAAATATAGTTTGGGGCGTAGTGACGGCAGTGACAGCCGACTCCATGCAGCCGCCTGTGTGTCATTTAGTGGATGCTTATAAAAATGAGCTGGCACCAGGGAGTGATGCGTCTGATGCTGTGGCGCCAGGCGCTATGCTTCAAATGACACTGGGTGCTACCACGGACTTCCTTTCAACCTACTCACACATATATACACACACAAATGAAAGAGTGCTCAAGGCTCAGTTCAGTACAAAATAAATGCAAGCTTGTGTTTGTGCGAGCTTTGTTTTCAGACTCTATCCTGCCATTTCCCTGAAACTGATGTTATGTTTCTCAAAAGAACCCAAATAATAGAGTCAACAGTTTAAGAACAAACACACAATGCATAGGGACAAACAGATACGCAGCTCTGGCGGCACCATTTCCCAGTCACACACACCTGCGTTCACACATTTTCAGACTAAGCCCAGTGTTTTGCATGTAAATAGAGTGTGTCACAGTGCAGAGGAGGTGCTAACTTCCTCTGAGTTGCACCTGGACTCACCGCTTATCTGCATGAAGTGGGAGCTGCACGGACGGTGAGGGAAAAAAGGAGAGCATCCGAGGTGTTAATGGATTAAGACCTGGTAATTGGGGGGTATTTAGTCCACCAATTGTTGTGGCCTGAGGCACAACAGATAAAGCCTCAGTTGGATTTCCCAGAGTTCACACATCACTGTAAACGGTGATGACTTTAACACCAATCCCTCATGTCCCCTACTATCATCTCCTTCCTAAAATCTTGCATGTGTTGTAACAGAAACTACACTATTTAGGTTATTTTATGTATAAATCTGTTTTTCTTGCTTCACCTTGTCTATAGTTAAGTCCACGTGTCACTGATTAGGCTATTGATTGTTTCTGGAAAGTTTGCCCCTTTGAAAGTGTACTTGCGAGTAACGCAAAATATCAGAATACGATAGCATTATGTGTCATAAAATGTAAACGAGCACTGACAAAATGAAAACGTATCATATCAGATGTTGTAAAATCGCTCTGAGAGAAACAGAAAAAGCCCAAAACTGAATGAGGCATGGACAGTCTGACACAAACGCGGATAAGCTGCAGTCATCATATCTCAAAACAGCCACTGTGACCTGCTCAGTGTCTTTGTGACCTCTCATTCTGTTCACTCTTCGGTGGAGCCAAATGTTCAGCTTTTGCTATCAGAGGGTACCAGGACCTCGCCGCAGTGTCTTTTCTGCCTTTGTCAAGGTCAGTCTTCAGTTCATCCAAAAAACCCTTTCGCTCGCACTGCTTTCCAGAAGAAACTCTGGCGTCTCGGAGTCAGCACGGGACTCGCAGTCATAACATTTGGGTTGGAGTCGTCCAACAGACATAATTCAGCACAGCTTTAAAAGCAAAAGCTGATAATATTCAAAATTACTGATGACATCATACTCACGAGACCAAGCACTCTGGCTCACGACCATTCAACTCAGTGCTCTATATTTGGTCATTTCTCCTGGCTCTCCTCAGTGACTTCACCAATGAAATTTCAGCTTCTGCACGTGTGTTGTTTCAGTCTCATTTTCAGTAAACTCTATGATCACCTTGCTTTGCGTTCCACAGGCCTTTCACTCGGAACACAAAGGGAGAGAGAGGGCATTAGTCCACACAAGAAAAGACCAGCTTTGGCTTCGTAAAGAAAGCAGAGGTTTAGCTCTTTCACTTCCACTGCATTGTTATGCTAAGGCCCAGCTTGGGAATAGAAGTGAACCATTAGCATCTGAAGAAGAGCCAACATCTGAGGGAAACATGTCTTTAAGGCCCCAAAGAAAAGAATCCATGCTGTCTCTCCCTCTCATTTTCTCATTCTCTAACTCACTCACTTGTTCCTCAACTCAACTCTCATTCCTGACCATTGGAGATGCCTTTCTCTTTTCTTTCAGCTACTCCTGCTGGCTCTTTTGGCGCGGAGAGGGAGAAGAGGTGTATGTGTGTGTGTGTGTGTAGGGGTGGGTGGAGAGGGATTAGGTACTAAAATGGCTCATGAGACAATAAATATAGCCCTCAGCAGATACTATGTATTGACATCAAACAAGGGAACATATATTCATTAAGGGCCACGGTGCTGCTGAAGACATCACCCACACTACCGCAGCTACCATACAAAGAATTCACCTAAAGTTTAGAGGAAGCAGTTATATTTGAAAGAATTAGGCCGACGCCGTCGTCCCTGACAGCAGGCGTATATACTGTATCACAGAGTTACAATAAATCCCCCTGATTGCACTCCTTCAATTAAATTTGAAGTTATGTCCGAAAAACTGTGTTTTTCATAAACAAATACCCCTAATATGTATAATAGATTATATATAAATTATATATATATGTATATACAACCAACCTTTCCATAAATCAATCCAGTTCTTCCTCGCACTTAGGTCTATGTGGCTAATAAGTTTGAAAGTAATCCGTCAGATGGTTTTTGAGCTATCACGTTAACATGATGGATCTGCAGGGGTTGGTAGCGATGACGAACCCATAATTTCACCAACTTTTCAGGGATATAAATATGTCAAAGGGGCGAGGTATTGTTTGAAAATCTCATTCTTGTCAAAGGTTTTATTGAGGGGACTCCATATAGATTTATCCTGCAATCTACGGGATTTTCCAATAAATGAAATAAGTCCAAATGTTCTCTGATACCAGAAGCACCAGACAAACAAAAAAGATGTGTTAAGATCAGCAAGGACAGTTAGTAAAGCTGTAGTATGCATGTCAGCCAGTAGTCGGTGCTGTCATTTTTCAACTTCCACGCCATGGAGTAGCACCACAAGCCTGCATGCAAAAAGGATATTCCACCATTGTGACCATTTCATAGAAGGGTGAACCGCACAAACCACAAGGAATCTGATCTGGTCCAGTTCCGATTTGGGCCACATCCACATGTGGTCCTAAATCAGACAAGGGTTGGATATTTTGCATTGTGACCTCAGTCTGAACGGTCAGATTGGAATTCATGCAACTTTGACGTCATATTCCATCGATTTTTGGCACAAAGCTGCGCGGTCATTTTAGGGCCGTGAACTGTTCATGCTGGAGTCGGATATAGGATACATTTGAACGGAATGGGAACAGCTGAACAAATAATATCCGGTCCAGGAGCAAATCAGAATTAACAAAGTGAACTTAGAACTTAGATGAGAGTTAAAAATGTTAATTTTAACACCTTTTTAAATTTATAAATTTATTATATTATTCAAAACAGTGTTCAAAACACAACAAATGATCACTGTTCTATCCAAAGCATCATGTAAATAGCGCCTCAGTGTCCATTCCTGCAAGGCAGGGAAGACCCTTCTTTACGGCGCTGCTGCAGATAGTAGCCAGCATGAAGGCGTTCCACAAACAGATGAGGCGGTAATAGACAACAGTCTGATCTCTTACCGATGCATCATGCCTACCTGGTCCATGTTTTACTCTTCCCAAATGGTAAGAGATCCCAGACTGCAGGTTATCTCCTCACACATTTCCGTTGATGTTCTTCTTTAGCTATTAGCTAGTTTTAAATCTACCTGTAGTGGACCAACATAACTTCATACTTCGGTCCTTTGCTGCTCCCTCGCTGGCTTGCACCATTTTTACAGATGTCGATTTGGCACTGTTGCCGCCTCCTCCGCAGAGGCAGAACAAGAATGGCCGCTAATTAATGTTTATACAGAACAACGAGGAGCAATAAAAGCAGGTTGAGTAAAAAGGGCTAGTGGACGGACCTCAGGTAATACCAAAAAAAATATTGAGTTTCAAAAACCGAGCCTTCATGGTGAGTTCATTTCCTGAGAGCAATGAGCATTTATTAAAAATACCTGTTATATTGCTCAGCCGTAAAACTTTTTATTATACTAGCTTTTTTCCCCCACAAATTACCTTCACCCCGTCTACCCCTGGATATGTTGAGTTTCTGCTAATTTGTTTCAGCATTTCTGTCATTAAAAACACTCAAAAAAACAAATCATGGCAGAGTTTGTGCTTCGGTTTTTGCATCTATTTGATTTTATTAAAAAATGTATCATATTTTGAAAATGTATTTACTCAAATTACATAGAATGAAAATAAATATGTTAATTATGAAAACAATCAAATTAAGTTAAGTTTGAGTTCAGGAATACAGGAGAAAAATGCGAAACACAATACAGTGTTAATGTTCACAAAAATAATTTATAATACATTATTATTAAAAAAATAAAATAAATAATAATTTAAAAAAAGTCTGACAGACTGTATAAAGAGAGACCAATTAATATCCATTCAAAATCTAAGGCAACACAGATGAAAATAATAAAGTAGTAACTAATGATGCATGCGAAAAGCCACTGCTTTTCTATTCTATTCTATTCTATTCTATTCTATTCTATTCTATTCTATTCTATTCTATCAACTGTCGCCTTGTATTGGCTCTTCAGCAAGTTACTGATTACTTTGTCCCGTCAGTCTCAACTCTTGGAATAGTCCGTACATGTTGATTAACTATTGAAACATCTTCAAGTTGTTAGGTAGCCCATACTAGCTAAATAAACAAATCTGGCGCTCCAGACATAACTGATAAATAGAAACGACGCCGTTTGATCTTCTAGCTGAAGTGACGCAGGCAGCAAATAAATCTGAACACAATTGGTCAACTGGACACATTTCAAGACGCATGAGAGACACAGGTGGAAAAGGCAATTTGTCTCGCTGTCCTCTTGTGATACAATTGCCCAAAACGCATTTTAAAACCAAGTCTAAACAGGGTCAAAAAGTTACACAGACAGGATTGAGGGGGAAGAAGAAGAGGAGGAGGAGGAGGAGGAGGAGGAGGAGGAGGCCACAGGCAGGTTTCACAGGGAGATACGCAGGAGCCAACAAAGGCAAGAACTCAAGCAGGTAACACAAAGACAGAGAGGAAGACCTAGACTTAAATACAATGAGTAACGGAGACAATAGAGAACAGATGAGGGCCAGGGGCAGGTGAGAAGATTCAACAGTCAGGGAGGAGACTCTGGGAAACAGGATTCGCACACACACGCACACACACACACACACACACACACACACACACACACACACACACACACACACACCCTTACACACTGACAGGTGAGAAGGAAGTGAACACACAGAAAACCTAAAAGAAGGTCGTGAGGAGACAAATTTTTGAAGGTTTATAAACCTTGAAAAATAAACCGGGAAACACAACCTATAAAATTAATCCTATACAAAATAAACCAGAATCATTACATGAATTGAATCAGTTAAGAAATATGAACAAAACGTAAATACTGGATAAGCTGGAGAACAAACAGGATTCAGTCGGTGAATAATCTAATTCAAGATTGGTTTACATGATTTTCAGGAAATTGCATAATTTTTAAGGGGAAATGTATTTAAAACACATCATTTGAATGAGAACTATTACATACATATAATTTTTACTTCTTTCATTCACATTTTAATGACAAATATGCATCACATTAAGTTTAGCAGTATGTTTAAGTGATGTGTTAAATTGTTTGTTAAAATGATGTGATCCAAGTGCAAAGAAAGATTACATGAAAAAAAAACACATTCTTTTGAAATATTAGGCTTAAATATATAAATATATTTTGATTGTAACACTTTGTTGTTTAGTTTAAAAAAAATCTGGTTTTCCCTGAGAAAGATATTTAAATCGCTCTCTGATTAAATAAAATTTAAATACAATATATTCATGATTCTAATCTTTTTTTCCTAATGAGCTAAAGGTGCATCACAACAATAGCAAATATTTCACCCTCTATCCTTTGACTAAGACGCGATTGTTTACACATGTTGTCCTGTCTTTTTTTTTATTATTTATGATTTACTGAGTAACTGAATAATCAACATAAGGATGACAAGTTAAGGTTAATAATCACCAAGACTTTACTATCAGCGTTATCATCTTATTGTCTGTGTTGTCCCGACACACACAGCCAAGGTTCTGTACAGCCGACCCTATAAATATCCTATTTCTTTAGATATCCTTTTAAATTGGACTCAGTGCGTTGTCCCTCTTCACGGTTCCTCAAACGGTTCCTGTGTTACTTGATATGATGATTTTTACTAGGGAGACATTCATGGGAAATTCAAAGCTTCTCTTGTTGGTAGGAATGTGGCCCTTTCTGGATATGGACCACTTATTGGGTTTGAACTCAAACTATCTTCAAATACATTGCACTGATCCAGTACCTTATACGCACCTTTTTTTTTTCTGAACAGCCAACTGCGAGAGCGATGTAAAGGAATTCTTTACCGGATGATTGTTGCAGAATGAAAGGAAGTTACCAAATGCTTTAGTGGAAGACATAAAATAAACCACAAACATTGATCGGATTTGTAAGGTAATGTGTAAAATAATAAAATAGACATTCAATAAAACGGGAAATGCAGTTAACAGATTAAAGCCGTCCCGTTTATACCAGTAAAAGTTCAATATATAAAAATACATTTTTAAGCTAGCCAGTTTGTTCTCCTAAGGGAGGTGTTCCAAAGAATAGGGGCCATGATGGTCAACCTTAGTCCTCCGCCGGGCAGGGCCTAGTGTAAAGGCCTCAGGTTACAAGCAGACACAAAGAGTGTCAGGACATCAGAAATGTATTTGGGTCCAGAACGGGCCTTAGAGGTAAAAATAAAATCTCATAATCCTTCTCTAATAGCTACACGAAAAATAACTTAAGAACAAATTTTACAGCAAAGCAATATTTAATCTGAAGCCATCATGAAGTTAAAGTAGTACATCAGCTTTTGTCCCACATAAACCAGGACGCCATGGGAAAAATATGAAAATCTCTTACGATCTTGGTCCAAGAGATCCAATCTAAATCTTCATTATGTGACACTCAGTTTTATCTTGGGTCCCATTACCATGGACTGACTTCAAAGCTTTGATAAGATCAAGTGCTGCCGATGCCAAGTTCTTCTTCACGCAAGAACAATCATGTTACCTGGATCACTGACAGCGAGTGTGAAAGCAGCTTCGCTTTTTCTCTCTGCTCTGCCTTTAGTTTTGAGGGAGCAGCTGTGGGATGATTCACCACCCTGACACGTGCACGTTATCCTGGGTGTGAGCCCACCTCTGGGTCACAGTTGGACAGTTGGAGTGGATCGAACCCTTGAAGGAAAGTGAGTGATGCTGCGTGTGTATAAACAGACTGACGCGTTAGCAGGAACTGAAACCTAGAAATGCTGAGTCACTGGAGTTTCAGGGACTGTTATGTGCCCATCTGGCTGTTTGTGCTGACGGGAGAGGGTATGAGCAAAACAACGCTGGCACCAGCATTACTGTGAGGACTACTGTGTGATAAACACGTAACTCTGACGCTTAGGTTTCTGGTCAAGAACTTCAAGCTGACTAAATACCCAGCGAAGCGGAGACACATTGAGGGAAGAGAAGAATGATAAAGTCATGCACCTGCCACTCTGTCAGAGTAACAACGCCAGCGCACTGACAGGAGGGAAGAGGGTGAAAGGGTTGTATGAAAAAGAGGAATTTCCAACGACGGGGAAAATGTTGTGAAATCATATTGCGTATGTGGCCCGTACAGCTGCGGAGGGAGTGAATCGCTCCATGTGCAACAACATGAATCACCAGAAGAGTTCCATAGATGTCAGATCACACTTTCAGCACTCTCTGTCTCTTTCTTTCTACCTCTCTTCCACACACACACACACACACACGCACACACACACACACACACCCACACACACACACACACACACACACACACACACACACACACACACACACACACACACACACACGCCCTCCCTCCCTCACTGTTTTCCATATCTCGCCTTCTTTATCACAGGTGCAGGCAGTGAAGTAAACTGACTAGATTATCGGAGTACGATATGAAGCCCAATCGCACACACACACACACAAACACACACACACAAACACACACACACACACACACATAAACACACATACACAGACACACACACAAACAAACATACACAAAAGAGGCATACACCTTAGTAATCACAATGAACAATGGCCGAGCTATCCAAGTCTCTTCATCAGCATGAGATCATATGGCACAATATAACACACACCACTCATGCACTTCCTCCTCCTCCTCTTGCCCTCCCCACACCAGAACGCAGGTGGCCGACTGCAGCAGCTGGAGACGCATTCCTGCTCTGTTGTTAAGTGACATCTCCTCTGTTGAAGTGTCCTCATCCTCATCCAGGAAAATCAGATGACTCACAAGGTTATTTACAGATGGAATCACTGCTGAGGTACCTGGTATCTTGGGGGAGACCACTTGGGCTAATATACGTCCAGTATCTGCTTGTTATTATAGACACGAAAAGTCAAGGGTAATATAGAATCGCCACCGCCTCCGCGTCCGCCGCAGATCCGTCGTTTCAACAGGATAACTCAAAAACTTTTCCTGGATCATTTTTAAATTTAACACCCACGTAAACCGTAGTGTGAGGAGGAAGAGGAGTGATTTTTGGAAAAGGTGGTTTGTATATTTCCGATACTCCCATTTTGTCCAAACAGGGTGCATATATCTATCCTGAGATCTATCCTGTACATAATTCATAAAGTATGTCATGGATCATTTTCCAATTTGACCCCCAGATTGACCTTCGTGTGAAAAATAACTAGATTGATTTTTGGAAAGGTCGGTTTTTATATTTCTGGTAATGGGGGAGTGTTAGCTTCAAAAGTTTCAGCCGGTCATTTTTCAACCTTTGGTCCGATTCCTTCCAAATGTGGAGAAAATGAATGGACATGTATATATATATTATATTTTACTATAATAGTTAAAAAAATTTCACTAGGAGATGTTTTTTTTTCTTTAAGAAAATAGTTTCTTGGACATGACCACAATGAATTTTGAAGTTAAATCAAGGGGATTGCTTGTACAATGCAGGGGATTGGGGACTTTTTATGGATATACAACACTATAGTTGTAGATGTGTAAAAGATTATAATGAAAGGGAAACAAAGTTCTGCGTGGCCTTAACAAACTCCTTTCTCTTCAATTACTTGTCGCTGAGAGAGTTAGAAAGATGGAAGAAGCCTGACCGGTTCTAGACTGGTTTAAGTCTTGTCCAGCTCGTCTTGTGAGTGACTGGGAAAATTCATTATGTCATCATTTATTAATCTTTCTTAAGCCACAGCATTTAATTAATGATTAATTGTCAGACAGAAATAGCTCAGTTGGGAGATCTGGTTCAATCCTGGGTAACGGTAGACAGATGTCCTTCAACACTTACCTTCAGTAATTTGTTCTGTCCAACATATCTTAATAGAATCCTCCTCACTGGAAGCCCCTGATACCAACATCCTGTCATCAGCATTTTGGGACAACTTTAGCAAATGGAGATAGAGTCGCTGTAACCCAATTGGAAGACTGGCACCTCAATCCCGGTCTCTGCAGTCTACATGTCATAGCAAGACTCGGATCCCCAATTTGCTCCAAGGCGTTAAGAGGGACCGACTGCTGGTCCTACAATATAAAGAAAAAATTAACATCACATTACTGTATCCACAGGATGTAAGGAAGCAAAAGTCTTTAATTTGTCACATACAATAATGGGATAATTGTTCTCTGCATTTATATCATCCCTGAGGAGCAATTATAAAACGTTCCCTTCTCGCGGACCTTACAACATGTAAACTGCTGGGCTCCAACCACCAACTTACTGAGACTCATTCAATCACTCAACCACTCACTCATTATGGTACACACTTTTTATGTTATTGTATTTTTACTGTACTTTCTTTTTTCTTCTATTATTTCTAAGCATTTTTTTTTTAAAGCCTACCTTTGACAGGTGTTGAAATTAGCAATTTTCTATGAACACATAAGGCAGCGCATCTGCGTAGTTTTATTTTGTAGAACCAATTATCCTGTATGTCCATGTCAAATAAATAAACTAAGATCTCATTCATTGCCTGTTTGCTGCTGAGCAAAGGTGGTCAGAATAGAAGCGCCCACCACGGGTGTGGAGATAAATGCTGTGCCTGACTCTGACTTCCACCAGGTGTTAATACAAACATCAATAGTGATTATTCCGAAACAATTAACCCATAAACATGAACCATATACCCCGCCCTCAGAGATAATGGTATGACAGAAGGAGGGCAGTTGATTGTGAGCACTTTCATGAAGAGAGGATGATGAGATCTTCATCTCCCAAAGCCTTGGCTCTGATGTTAAACTGACAGTGTTGGATTGTGTCTTTAGTGCTAATTCAATGACAAAATCCACCGGGGCAGGGCTTGCTGTAGTGCCCTGTTGGGCTGTGGTGTTATGCCGGGTCCCTAAGGACTGTCCAGTGCATCTCTGTGTGGTCCAGCCCCCCCAGAAGAGGACTGGGGGAGCTCTGGGCCTCTGCCCCCTCTCATCCTTGCCCTCCTTTGATATCAGGAGTGCTGGAATAGAGGAGTAGCACTGGAAAGAAGGTGGGGGGTACTCGGTCTCCCTAGTTGCCAAGCGAACGCCATATGGACAGCTCACTGGTGTTACTGGGGGCCCAGCGAAGTTCCCAGAATTCACATGATAATGAAGCCGTGGGCCATTCAGAGAGCTGGCCTAAAGCTGAGCCTAAGAGCTTTTGATAGCCCCCAGCAGCCTGTAGGCCTGCCCACCCCGAGCCCAGCCAGCTTTCCTGCCAGGCCCAAACCACCTGTTTGATTTTCCCAGGGCCCTGCCACAGCGGAGGGAGAGGAGAGACAGAGGGAGAGAAGGGGAGGGGCACCAAAGGAATGTCTCCCTCTTATTTTGTCACTGAGTGTGTACTTCCCATTCACTTCCTCTTTATAATCCTCCTGCCCTCCCCTCACATGCACACACACATACACACTGTTGCATAAACACTGCCGTGCACGCAAACACGTACTCCCCACTATAACCTAAATGCACATAAGCACACACCCCTGCTGACCCGCACACAGGCTCTTTGCCCTTTTGTTAAACCTCTGAAACAATCCCAGGGAGAAGAATGAAGTTTAAAAGTAGGGCACCTTCTGCTGCATGAAAGTTTCACACAAGCAGATTCCTGGAAGTGGGCCCTGGGTGGAAAGCAGGGCGCTTGTCTTAACTGTGTGTCTCGTTATGTGGGAACCAGGGGGAAGATCTTCGCCGGGCAGCAGAGGGGGCTGGCAAGAGAGGAGAAGCTGATGCAGACTAGGATGGGTGGGAAGACCCCCAGGCGGGTAGCAGGGCTGGACACTGGTGCTTGTGGCACTTCAGGGGGGGGGACATCTTTACACTAAGGGCAAATTCCTGTATCGTGAGAGAATGGCTTGTGGCTGCACAGCAATAACACCAGGACAAAAAGGGCAGATGGCCCAGGGCTCCATGTTGTTGTATTGCAATGAATACAAATATCAAACCTTTGCTTGTTGCGTCGTTAGATAAATTTAGATTATAGAAAAAATTTAGAGTTGGTGAGCTGGTGAACTGGTGAACTTACCTGTTCATAACAGGTAAGTGTCTCTTTACTGGCATGGAAAATATGTGCTGTTGTGAAATCATGTGAATCATGTGATGTGAGAGATCAGAGCTGAATGAACAAGCCCTGGGTGCACAGGTGTGCAGGTGTGATGGTGTGCAGGCTGTGGCAACTTTGTGTTTCCCAGTGTTAAGGCGGGGCAGCGTTTCTGCAGTTTAACCTGAAATGCTGCCTTGCTGGGGGCTAAACACCTGCGCTACACTCACCTCACAGCATTACAGCGAAACGTTAGAGAGGGTGAAGGGGTTTACTCGAGCTCCTTGTGTTTACACCGTGCCCTTCCCTAACAAGGTCTCTGGTTACTGTGGTTCCCTGGCTGTGCTATTCTTTTAGCGTTACTCAGGTCAGGTGTGCGGGGACATCTGCATAGAAAATATAACAATAACTCCGCTGTAGCCCTATTGACTGTGACAAGAATACACACACCTACACCTGTTGCACCTGTACTGGTTCCTGTAAGGGCCTGTGAATAGATTGCCAGATTCCCACACCCAAGCAAAGTAACTTCCTCTTTTCTGTTGTGTTGTCTACCCGGCTATGAAAAATAGCAATAACAACCAGGAGGCGAAACTTGACCAGGCAGAGATCCCAGATGAACCAGCAGAGGCTGTTAAGGTGGGACCTAAGTTTCAAGAGTATCAGGGGAGAGGTACAAAAACTCCCCGAGGCCCAAATAACTTGATTATACCCGCTCTACAATCAAAACAAAAGTGGCAGGCCCAATCTGTTCACTGTCAATGGCGGCTCTCGTTTGTCAAGCTCATCCAAGAGGTTGGTTCTCAGGCGACTTGCACAATGCCCAGTGACAAACAGGAGGGCTCTCCTTTTACCCCTGCCTGCCACCGGGAAGCACATCTGAAGTATTAATCTTTGGGTAGAAGAGTGGAGGAGAGAGCTCAGCCTGGCCCAGCCATTGTCCCCAGGCCTGGGCCCTCTGAATGGGGCTTTGTCAGCTCCCCAGCTGCCACTGTCCATGCTCCATCTTTGGGCTTTGGCGCCCATGTCCCCTGGCCGTGCTGACTGGATGCCTCTGTGCAGCTGTGGGGATGTGCTGATGTGTGTGTATGTGTGTGTGTGGGACAGAGACAGAGGTTAGGTGACCGACTATTCATCTCACAGATGCACACAAATACGTTGCTTTACATCGGGTTCTGCTTGTCATTTCAAAGTGGTGCATTCAGTTACCATGGAAATCAAAAACACCAGAAATGTGTTCCTTAAATGGCCCTTAGTTAAGTTGATTTGCTCAGTTTCATCCATTGTTCCAAAGCTGCATTTAAAGTAACACCCCTCTGTCTTTGATTAGATTGTTATTCTAATCAAAGACTTTTTATTAGAGTCTTTTATTGGAATAACACATTATTATTATAATAGAATTACATGGATGACATATGTGTCCAGTCAGGTTAGCAGCATAAAAGTTTTACAAGCCATAATAGAGCACATTTCATTTGATAGATCTTACCTCTAACTCACTCTTTATGTAATAGGGGGCGTTGAAGGGTCCTTGAGCAATACTATGAACCCCAATTTGCACATCGTGGCTGTAAACTACGCCTCACAGATGGGTCAGACGCAGACAACTGTTTTCCCCATGTTGTAATGTGTATAAAAGTATGCAATAAAGTATACTTTTCTTTTTTAGAATTTTATTTCATTATTATATAATTTTATTTTCATTATTGTATAATTTTATCTTCATTATAAAGCGATAAAGTATACTTTAATATTAATAGCTCTTAACATTCCAGTGAACTAATCACCTCTAACATTTCACTTTTAAAATGGAGCAGGTTAAAGATGTCCTGAGAGTTATCCTCCACCCTGTTCACATATCTTAACAGCCCCATGATTTCTTTCTTTTGACATTACAGCAATGGCTCGGTTTACATGGGCCCGAATGTTCTGATCGTTTTTAAAGACCATTCAGAATGAAAATGTTCTATATTAACACCTCATTCTGTTGAATAAAGTCCAACTGATTGAAATTCCATTTACCGGCAGAGGGATATGGCATAAATGGTTTCATATACCGATCAAAGAAAATTGTACCCTGGAATGGACTATTTTCTGGCTGCGATCTTTCTATGCATGCCAGCCCACCTTGCCAAAAAATGCTAGGTGGCTGATTCCAAGCAGAACTGGACCACAAAGAAGTGATAATTTGTTTTAATGCAAACTCTTTTTGGACGCCTGTACTGTAGCAAAGTAAGAAATTGTGAATCCCACAAGGATTCCTGGAGAGACAAAGGAATGGATGAAGAAACACAAAGACAACCACTGTTGGAAATTTTTGAAGACTCCTATTACAAGGGGACATCCACCAACGACAAAAGTGAGTCAGAGCCCACCAACTTCCCTCTTTTCCCTTTTTACAAATGAAGCAATGGACAAAACAATGTGAAGACGGCCAATGGGAGGGATTTGTTTTTATTAAAAATGTGATGGAGAGTCTTCTGTTTTTAACTTAAACTAACCTGTTATTTGGATTATATTGAAGGTAACATTTGCTGAGTGGCGGGCCTAGGGTTTCCAACCCGGGCCTTCACTCAGAGCTTGCAAGTGACTCTACAGCTGCAGGCCGTTGCAGAACTATGTAACACACCCATATTCAAAGAGACATTAAGATTTATCTGGAGGAAAAAAGTATCAAAACGAAGTGCAACACCTGTGAGTGATAAACACTAACTGCAGAGACACACCCTTAAACAATCAAGGATGTAGCACTATTGCACAGAACGACATGATGCTGCATCACTAATAGATGTCACATATCTCACGTTACTGACATTACTAACTAATAAACTCTCAATAACCAGTCACATTTACTCACAAAACCACAAAGAAAGCTAAAATGCCATAACATGTAAGTAAGATTCAGCAGCTTTTTCTCACGGACTCCAGCCAAGCTGCTGGCATAAACATATTTGAATGAATCTGGACTACATTCACACAACAACAGCAGCAAACACCAAAAGCAAGCATTAAGGAAGAGAGATTTAAGATACATAAAAATAAGACTCGCCACAGCTGTCCGTCATCCAAATATAAAGTTTTTCCTCCTTTCTGTCTTTTAAAGATTGTTCCATAACAGGGTTGCAGAGGACACCGGTGTGTTTCACTCCCTTTTCCATTGGCATGGAGGTCCTATTTCTCTAATAAGTTATAATTTGTTTAAAACAAACAGCCAGATTTAGAAATTACAAGAGTATGACATTTGAAATGTTGATATGTTGGGCCTTCTCTGAAGGCCCAGAGGGTCCCCTTCTGCATTTGCATTTCAAGTAAATTTACTGTTAAACATGGCCTCGCTTGTCAACTTTGCCTTAAAGTTGGCCAAATTAATACCACTGGGAGAGATGAGCTAACATTACAGATGGAGTTTGCCCTCCAAGTATTTGGCATTTGTTTTGAGCCTCTCAAAGGTCCAGTTAGCCATTATGGGTTTAGCAGTTTTTATATTTGTCACAACCTTCTTCAGATGACCGGCAGAGCAGTGTGGATGTCGGTGAACACTGAGGACAGCAGCTGTCATGTATCAGAGATCAGCAAAACGCATCACGTTCGTGAACGGGACACAGCTGTTCTGATTAAATGCAGTGGTGCATGTAAACACCAGACTGTAGTGTAAGCGGATTTATTGTAGAAATATGTTGTTTTTTTAAATATTAAATAAGTATGTATATATTATACTTTTTAAATATTTAAATATTTTTTGTGTTTTACCATCATTTTATCCTGACCAAACTTATTTAATTGCATGTGCTTCCTGTTGTATCAGTTTAGTACCTTTCTATTACCTCTCCATTAGGCACCTTGATATTTTGAAGAATCAAATAGGACACACTAAATACCTAATAATTAATGCTGCTTTTTAAATGTCAAAAATATTCTCTAGGCATTTTGGGACATTTCTATCTTCTTTTTTTTTAATCCCACACCATGAGCGAGGTGTGGAGGCGGCTATAAAAAGGGTTCTGCCTTTCTGTAAGACCGTGTTTGTACTTGGCTTTAAATAGTATTTTTTTGTTTTGGTGGATCTGATCACAAGTGGACCCCGAGAGAAAAGCTGTTAAAACCTGCGTCTCCAGTCTCCAGATGTGTGCGGCTGATTTCTTGTGTTAAGATACCTTTGCTGCTTTTGTTACTTCCGCTACAAGGTCAAAGGGCATTTTACGTGGTTATCAGTCATGTCAGTTAAGCGCCAGATTTGGCCAGGTCAGTCTTGGGAAAGAGTTTCTTAATCTCAATGAGGATTTAAGCAGATAAATTAAAAATAAAGGATATATGTTTAGCTAGCTAGCACGTGTTACCTAACCACTTGAAGAAGTTTCAAGAGCTGATATGCATATACTGACTATTCCAAGTGTTGAGACCGACCAGACAACATAATCTGTGACTTTCTAAAGAGGTCAGGAGATGAAGCACGTTAGAAAAGCTGAGGCACAGCACTGTCGTGGCCACCACATCAAGCCCTGAATAATTATTCTCCTATTACGTCCTTGTAAGAGACGCATCAGGACACATTTACGTTTCGCTACAAAAGATTTGTGGTCAAATAGGTTCCAGATCACCTCGGCAAGTGGTTTGAGTGACCAGATCACAATACGTCATTGTGGTTGTTTACTCTTTTATTCAGCGATGTGTCTCGTTTTCCACTTGGGACCTGATCGCCCAAACACGCTTTTAAAAACCAAGTCTAGACTGGGTCTTCGGGTATAACTCAAAACTTTAGAACTTAGAACTTTAGAAATTTCAAGCAAGTAGTGAATGGGTGCCCTTTTGCTATTTAGGGATATGTATTGTTTGTACTTCCTTGTTTTTGTTCCCATGGTTACTTGTTGAATTTAAGCTCATTCTTGGCGTAGGATTCGTTTTAGATGGGGAAATCCAGGCTGCAACACAAAAACTCTTCAACATTACTTCACATGACTTTATGTATGTGTCTCCAATGTATTGTAGAGGTGCTATTTGATATTTGAGGAAGCTATTTATTCATTTATTTCAGTTGAATAAAATGCACCTGTGGCGTGGGATCTTCAGTTATTAATGCTTTTTTGATTTAGTATTAGTGATGAGCAGGGAAGTTGATTTTCAGCTATCAATTTGGCATCTAAATATATGTTTGGTTCGCAATGTTCTCTGAGTTGGAAAAGCATGAGGTGGAACCAGAGTGAAGACAATACTGGAACTAATTTGATGCCTTCACAGATGGAGTTACTTGTTTGTACCCCATCTCCCTCCAACAGCAGGAGGCAGCTGGCCAACCACAATCAGCCATGTCCCCCATAGGCATTTTCTGGCTACCAGCTGGGAACAGCTGGTCCTCCCTTCTGCCACCAGTGGACCTGGGCCCAGCTTGAAGTCATGGAAAGAAGACGGCCTCAAGGGGTCTTACAAACAGGCCACCTTCACATAAATAGACAGGTTCTGCTAATGAAGAGGTCTCATTAGACCACATTTACAGTTTCTATAGAGGTGTATCTTTGTTAAGTCCAAGAGGGGACAAATAGCCACGGGTCTCCTCAGAACAATGGAGTACCTCATCAGGTTGTGTTGGTAGTGACACTCTGGCCTCAGCATGGAGTTTCAACTCAACCAACCATCCTCTGATAGGTCAGCACAAAATTCTTATGCTATGCTGAGATGAGATGAGGGAGGCGTCGGATTTTTAAATCGTTACTGGTGGAGGTTGGGGGGAGGTGGCCAGTGGATGGAAAAGGGACTCTGGTCTTATTTGATTTGCAACAAGCCGTAACACTGTCTTGCATTGTATCCCCCCCACCAACCCATGTCCTCCACAAGCCTCCCCTCCTCTTTCTCACCCCCTTCTCACCCAACGCCACTCCAACATCCCCCACACCACCAACTAAAGCTCTCTCTCCAGGCAATTGCCACTGGAGTGGAAAGTATTCCCGAGCACAATGTCTATGCTCTCAATGGGTGCTTTAGCATGCCACCAGTGCTCTGTCACCAGCAGATGGGGAGCTAATTAGAAGCCATTAAGGGGCTTTGATAATATGTGTGTGGGAACCAGGCGGTGGGTTGCGAGGGAGGGGTGAGTTTGGGTCCGGTGGATGCACACATACACATGACCACAAGACAGAGAAAGATAGCGAGACCACGCTGTCCCTGCAAGTCAGCCTAGGCCAAGGACGCAGACCAGAAGATACCTGTGGGGCTTCAAGGACCTCTGTGAAGCCTCTCTGAACCCAACTGTCAGATGGAGATAGTGTTCCTGTAACATGCCCCTGGCTCTCAGGGGCATGTTACAGGACATGCCCCTGAGGGCACCCGTCCACCCACCCAGTCTACTGGCTGCAAACAGGAAAAACAGCCCAGAAGACAGCAAGGCTCCAGCCGGTCTGCGCAGTGACACATCTCTGAACCAGGACTCCCACAAGAAGTGACTCCCAACCACTGGTCCTCACTCATTACAGAGGCTTGGCATCCCGGGGAGGTGCCAGGCCGCACCAGGAATTCAAGCAGAAACATACATTAACACACACCCACAGATACCATCACAAACTTCCTCCTCTTCTGCCTAAGAATGACGAGTCCTGAGAGTCACCAGTCAGTCATCACTCGGCTGGGTAGACACGTGATGTTGTGGTGTGGTAAAGATTTTTGTATCTGACACCATACTCACCCCTCCCAGTCCCACAGGAGCCTCTCCACACCTGTACGCAGGTGTGATCACTATCAAGCAAACAGGAAGAGCGAGACTGGGAACTGGAAACTAATCCCACAGCTGTGAGGAGATTGCTGCGTGTGTGATTGTGGGTGTATGTAGAAATAATTGGAAACCTTGCAGTGTCCTCCTCCCATACTTCTTTTCAAGAAAAACGTGTCTGTGCTCCTACATCATAAATGCCATTTGGGTCACTTTCATGTACCAGGAAGTAGTACACATACTACTTATTGTCCGCACAGTGATAAAAACAACAGCAAAAGTGTGAAAGCATTGCTGGAATGTCCTATTTCCTTTGAAAGAATTTCCGTACCAACTTTTCCCTTTGTGGCTTCCTGTAGTGTGTTTTTGTATATGTATTTGCTGGAGTGATAAGGAGGGCGTGTTAGCCAATATGTTTCCCCTCCACCAAATGGAACAAGTTTTCCCTTAAAAAACTCCTGAAATAGTGTGTGTGTCTGTGTGTTTTTGTGTCTGTATGTGTGTTGGCACAAATACAGGCAAGATACACACAGTCTATAAAAGTACTCTGTTGTAACTCTACTGTTTGATGGATGCCGGATGTTGCAACAGCACTGACGCAAACAGTAGCCTGTTATAGACATAAACAAACAAGTGATAATCGGCTCACATGTAAAGAGTCCACTGGGAAATAAATTCTGTGTCAGCTGAAGGAGGGGAGGGGAGTTGGGAGTGGGCATTGCCATTCTGTCAGTTAAAATCAGGAGCTAATATGTTCCACTTTTCTTTCCCCTCCTCAGCTTCTTCCCTCTGTCTTCTCTCTCCCCTCGCCTTGATGTGCTGTAAACAGGCTAAAAAGGGCCCAGCTGTGTGGAGTTATTGTTGGTGTCAGTAGGAAGTGCTGATAGCTTTTGCAGCTGAACAAAAGCTGGATGAGGGGAGTGGAGGGGCGCTCCAGACACTGTGGCTCCAGCCTAGATTCTCTCCCACAATCCCTGCACCGCACTCCCATTGTTCTGCCCACCCGGCCCTCCCTCCGCCCTGTCAGCTGCAACCTGGGACAGAGGGCAAAAAAAAAAAAAGAAAAGGGAAAAAAAGAAAGTTTTCAAAAAAGTTTTTATAGGCTACTGCAACAGCTAGAAGAAACAGTCTTGGTGGTACATAGCTTTTTTTACAAGGTACCACAGCAATAGAGGCGTTATCTATGGGCTGGTGTAACATCTGTGCGGATAAAAGATGTGACTTTGAAATAGCATTTATAGTTACATTTGAAGGCACATAGCTGTCTTTAATCGTCCAAAGATTGGGAAAATTCAACCAAAACTTATATATAAAAACATATATTGGGTAAAAATGTGTTATTTATAATATTCTGCATTTTCAAACGCATTTCCAAACAAACACATGTTGCACATTAAATAAAAGCTTTTTTTTTTAAGCATTAAACATACTCCGGTGAAATATAACTGGGTACATTCACTTAAGGAACGTGTTTATATGTAATTTATAATCTGGTTTACATAACTACAGTAATCCTATTTTAAGATACTTTAGAACTCACTGTCAATAATAATATTTCAGGTCAAATGGTAGATTTATATTACTCTGCTTATTTCATTTCAAAGCTTTCCACTTGACTTCACCTGCCTACATAATTTAAGGTACTAATATGCCTCAATTGAAAAACCAGTACGACATTAATCTGCTACAATATCAATTAATATGTTAATACAGGATTAGTTACTCATTCATCTTTTTTAATGGTATGCTATTATTTTTTAGTACATTTTAAGATAATTAATTGATAAAATAATGTAACGTGTGAAGGAATGTAAGGATGTTGTTGAGGAAAACCGACAAAAATACAATTATAAAATCAGTAAATGAAGTAAAGCAAAGTTTAAAAACATACTTAATGTTATTCCCTAAAATAATGTTTGTACAACATACTTGTTAAAATAATGAAACTGACAAAATAAAATGTTGTCTTGTATAAAGTCAAAACTAAGATAATAAAATTAACTCTTGCTGATAAATAAAAACGCGTTAATAAAGTTTTAAAACGAAGCCTTGTGGTAAGCATAAGAGCTGACAGTAGCCTGAGTGGGCTGTGTGGAGGAATGCAACAGTCATTTAGTGTTAAAGTGCAGCAACAACATCATGGAGAGCCCTCCTTCTCCTCCTCCTTCTCCTCCTCCTCCTCCTGGCTGACAGCGGCGCGGCTGCAGGTGCGCTGGCCACTAATCTGGTCCCGCTGCTTTAATTTGATAAATGAACGACGAGGCTCCGGAGCTGGTTTGTTCTCAGGGCTCTGCGCGCCACGCAGGTGAATGGAGGAGTGCTAGCTCTCTTGTTTGACGTCTCCATGGAGACCGCCCTAGCGGCGCCAGGCTGACAGGCGTCAAGGCTTGGATGAATGGGTGACGTCACCGCGCTGGCGCCTGCCAGTCTGCTCGGGCTTGTTTGGACAATCTGGGGGGAAGATTCAGAGCAGAGCGATGCGATCTGAGTGCACACTGGGCTGAGAACACACTGCAGGAACGTATGAAGGAATCTGTATGGATGCAGCACCCACAGGGTGTCCTTTAGTACATGGAACATTAATCTGTGCAGACAAAAAGTTCAAAAGTTTTTGCTTCAAGGCTAAATGATTGCACTGCCTATTTTCTAAATCAAGCCCTCAAGTATTATAAGTAACTAATAATAAATTGAATAAGCTGTCAAGCTGACTGCATTCCTCGTAGTTTATTTCAAGCAAACTTCGCATCATCCTGAACTAATTAATTTAATGAATGTATTCCTACTATTGTTTGTTGACAGTCATCAATCGTCTCGCTTATTTCTTCTTTGGCCATGCACATCTGCAGCGCCATTAAATGAAAGCAAATCGAGGACACTGTGGCCGCCTAATTACCATTTACCATTCATCCCATTCATCCTGTCACATCCCACACACATTCACAGAGCACATCCCCTGGAATTCACCACCTCGTGACTGTCCCCGGGCAATCTACACCTGCAGAGTCCCCAAGCCATCGACAGCTGGATTCCCACATATTACCCATAAAAGACACACATTTGTTTCCATTTGTAACGCCATCCCTCAAACAGATTGTAAATTCTGATAACCAGTCGAGCGCGTCCATTGGCTGAGAGGGCTCCAGTGGACCCGCCCGGCAATACAAATACATGCTTCTCATTGGCTGAATGTTTTCAAACAGGGCGGGTCTAACACTGCTCTGGCTCTGCTCTGCTATATAAGGAAAGAGGTTTGCCCATGTGGAGGCTGAACTGTCAACATTGACTACGCGCAAACCTAAGGAGTTGAATCTTCGTTGCTGAACTACCGCAACTCATTGGAAACTATCCACTAATATGAAGGTTGTCGGATCTACCTGCACCCTAAAGAGCAAAGTTGGAAGCGAGGACATGGTGCGTTGCCTTTCCGACCAGAGCCTGACAATCTCCAAGTGCAAAATCCCGCTGCTGGACGAACAGATGACCGTATTCCTCCAAGACATGAACAGCTGCTACAGCAAGCTGAAGGAGCTCGTTCCCACCTTGCCAACCAACAAGAAAGCCAGCAAAGTGGAGATCCTGCAGCATGTTATCGACTACATCTGGGACTTGCAGGTCGAGCTGGACGAGCCGGAGAAGAGCCGCCAGCTGTCAACCGGCAGCGTGTCCCGCACACCGCTCACCACGCTGAACGCGGAACTCGCCAGCATCACAGCAGAGGTGATTATCCGATGATCATTCATTGCGCTTATACTCTGTGGTTATGCGTAAAAGTTGGATGGTGACTCTGTTTGCCTGTTGCTGCTTTGTACCCGTGTACCCAGATTGACTAATCAACCGTTTCTTCTTCTGTCCCACAGAATGGCTGCTCAGATGACAGGATTATGTGCCGCTAAGAGCTCGTGGAGCGTCTCACCATCAACCCACAGCGCACACGTCGAAGATTGAACAAGGAGATGTGGAGAACACATCCATAGAAAACCTTGTAGGGCAGTTTCAAACTCCCCAAAATGCTAGATAAACAAACAATGGTTGTGTGGACATTCAGAGTCGGCGAGTATCTGTGTCACTCAGGGATCGCGATCCCACTGAGGGCCCTGAGAGAAGAAGACCGGTGATGTCAAGATCAAGACTGGGTTAGCCGAGGGACCAAGACCAGTTCAGTGCAACTTGCTGCCGCTTGTTGCTTGTAGAGTTTTTAAAGAAAGCTAAAGTATCTTCTACGATCTTTATATCTCGTGTAAAACCATATAGAGAATTCTGAACATTTTGTAAAAGGAAAAAAAATAATTTCTCAGATTCCTGAGCGACTAACTGTATTGTATATTACAATGCCACAGTATGTGAAGATATTGTTTTCTTACAATGTACCTTATTGGTGTTTTTATTAAAACAAGAAAATTATTTTTGAACAAGAGCTCTGTGTCATGGTGTGTTGGTCTGCGCGCGTGTGTGTGTGTGTGTGTGTGTGTGTTGTGTGAGAGAGAGATGGAGAATGATTCATCACCAGTGTGGATTTCTCTGCAAATTCTTAAGACCATAGTTGTGAAATATCCCACCTTAGTGATTATTATGGGCTATGATAGCCTGATTTCCCTCCTGATTAATAGCCAGCTCACAGAGGTTCAAGTCATTGTTGTAGAGTGGCTGTCACTATAAAACCTTACACCTATAAGAAACGTTTGAGTCATTCAGGTAACATAAAACCAAAGCTGGTGGTCAACATAATGGCTGGCAGCCAGTTAAAACTGGCAGTTCCACCTCCTCGTGGCTCACTACTGTATCCTATTACAAGAGGTGTCTTTAAAATCCACGTTTAAAGATCTCGACAAATGCTGTCAAGTGTGTGTGAAAATATTCCAAGTCAGATAAAGAGTATTTCCCAGAGGAGATTAAAATCGTATCACATCTGACTTGAAACTATTCTAAGATGAATTATTCATGTTGAAACCTGGTTTGATTTCATAACTAAAAAAGAAAAAAAACTCGTGTTTCAATATGTTCTGGTGTAAATCAACAGTTTTATTTTCACCGGGCATTCGGGGGTTAAACCGGTTTTGGCGAGGCGATTCCTTATAAGATTTATTCTGTCTCCCTGGTGCAATGTTTTTCCCATTTCCCTGCGGTGCGATGCGCACAGCTGCAGCCCCGGCGTGGCCAGTGTGTGATTGTGTTTGTGTGATAGCTTTGTGCCAAGGGCAGGGGAGGGCGGCGGAGCCCAGACTGAGCGGCGCCTCGGCACACCTGGGGAAGTTCAGGTTAAATAGCTTCACATTCCTCAGCACACAGCTGATTGAAACATTAACAAACAGTAATCCACGGCCCAGGCCGCAGATGGGCCGGGAACCGGGCCAACAAAGAGAGAGAGAGAGAGAGAGAGAGAGTTTTGCTCTGGGGTAGAGATTCCCAGAGTACAGTCCTAGGTTATAAATGTTCTATTAATATAAGCACTTCTGTTTTTTACTTTCTTTTTTTTTTTTTAAACTTAACAATCCTTTAACTGTTAGAAGAACCACAAGTGGTTGATCTGAATTATTTAGTAAATACAATTACCTCATGTTATTTCTTTTATGCTGAGAAGTTATTTATAATTTTATTTTCTCTGGATTTCTAATCATGATCTATATGTAAGGCATGAAACCCTCTATGTAACCGGAGAAAAGGACGGCCAGAATTATGTGGTCTCCGTAACAAGCCTGCAGTACATGCTACATTACCGATAGCTTTAAAATAGGCATGTTTCCTATGTTGTTACATTTGTAAGTGTTAACGTATCATTGAACTTTAAACGTGAATAGAACCTTGCTTCTATCTCTTGCAGCGAGGACACTCCTGCAGCATAAAATAAAGGCTGCAGGAGCTGCTGGGAAACATGAGTAGACAACAGCGCCACCCGATGGTGGACATTGGTATACCAATTTAAATCAATGTTAAGTATTTTGCTGTTAACTTAAAATTTGGGGATTTTTTTGTCAATTAGCTTGGTGTGCCTATATATATGAAGAAAACACGCTCTTTAATGAAAGTAAAGTAAATGTTCTCCTGCATTATGTTTATGCAACAGTTATATTACCTGATCTTATGTTCAAGACATACTCTCAGGTAATCTAAAAGAACACCACTGACATTCTGGCCCAGTCTGAGAAACGTTTTTCCTTTTTTAAAATTACTTTTACATTTGTTAGAAAGAGAGTGTGATATTTCTCAACACACAAGGTTCTGTCATTCACTCGTGATTTCTGTGATCATTCATTCTTCCATTACTCTTGTTCAGGGTCGAGCAGATCTGGGTTTGATCCTATCCCATCTGACACTGGGTGAGAGGCCAGTTTATCACAGCTCCAACAAAGACAACCATTCCCACTCACAATCCTACCTATTTACTGTCACAATTCCACTGCTAATGGTGACTGTGGGAGGAATCCAGAGTTCTGGTATGGAACCCACACAAGAAAGGGGAGGACATGCAAAGTCCATGCTCCAAAAACAAATCCTGAGATGGATTTGAATCCAGAACCTTCTGTGTCAACCATACCAGAAGGTAGTCAAAGTTTTTGGTCCTTCTTGACTGATTTCTGTGATTAATCTACACATTGTTTTAGAAGAATAGCTACAATTCCTTCATCCAACTACTACCAAATGACAATTATCTTGTGAAACTAAAGCATGAAGATTAACAGTGAAATCTCTTCTTTTAAGAAAACAACACCTGGGAATACCAGACTGATTGTATCAGTGGACATGCTGGAGGCTTAGCAGTCCTCCTAGCAAGTCACCAGAGCTGTGCATGTTCACAATTTCACAATAGAACATTTTTGTTGACATTACGTAGTCAGAGGAAAAATGAAAAACTCCCCTGACCTGATCAAAATCCACCTGCCACACCTCAGAAACAGATTCCTACCATCAGCTGCTACAACAGCAGAGTCCATTGGCTCCCATAAATGTCTGTACGTGTTCATGTTCAAATAATAAAAAGGCACAAGATGAACATTGAGCTTGAGCCTGATGACCTTATGCTGATGGGCAGACACGATAAGGCCTGCCTGTGTTTTTTTCTCACTTTCTTGAAGAGAATGATATCACAGTTCGGGACTAACCAGTGGTGAGCCAAGACCTCAACCGCTTTACAATCCTGTGGGGCTGGTTACATAAGAGGGTAAGCCATGTAACATCATGACATATATAAATATATATATATATATATGACTCTTTCCTTATATTAATTTGTATTTTATTCCCTAATTGAAATTAATGTGTAGTTACATTTTCTACTCTTTTACTATTTATCTTCTATATTTACTTGTATTTATATATGGCTCTATTTATTTTATTTTATATTTGTGAGCCATATATAATATATATATATTATATGTATATAATTTTTTATATTTCTTTATATACATATCTACACACATATACATACACACACACACATTTATTTATATATATATATATATAGTAGATACATAGCAAGAGAGTGAAAAGTAGAAATACACACGTACATTTAAATGATGTTATGGAATACAAACTAATATAAGGAAAGAATCCAATGGCCAAGAACAAAGAGAAGTTAGAAAAGTACTTTCTATAAATGTGTACAGTGTGTAGTTTGTGTGAGGTGGATGAAGGCTTTGAAGAGTTGCAGTGTTGAAAGTGTTTAACATTAAGGGTAAATTGTATTAGTTTAACGTTAATATAAAGGATAACATTCATACTATAAGCCAGAATGCAAATTTAGAGGGGTATTTTTTGTGGTCATTAAATCAAGCAGGATGCTTTGACTTGATGAAACTTTACTTGATGATTACCCACAAAGACAAGGCACTGCAGAAGGTGGAGCAAAATGCTTTATCTTATTGGCAAATAATAGGACAGCACAGATGTGTTAAGCATTCTTGCTTTATAGAAAGGAAAGAGGCTCTCTTCAAATCCATGTAGAGAAGTAGGTCAGAGTTTTCCCTGATGAGTAGGTGAATTTCCTGTGTCCAGAGAGTCGGGCCTATGATGACACTCCATCCTGCTGTATGTCACTACTGTGGTCTGTGGTGTTGTCGTCGGTCATTGATTTATATTGTGGTTCTACAAATTATAAAGCTTAAACAGTTTGTGAGAGCAAATGTATGTGTATGTGTATTTGTGTGCCAGGATGCACACATACACACTTTCTCTTTAACTATTGTTGGGTGTGTGTGTTCATCGTTAAAAGCTTTTAGGTCCTACTTGAAATGATTTGGCCCTTGTTTTGAACTAAATGGGGAACTTGCTCTAGGATCTACCCACTCCTGCTCAGCGGCTGCAAAGGATATATTATCATAGAAAATATATGAACTTTTTGTGCTGTTGATTTATTGTAGATTTGTTATCGTGATTAAAAAAAAACTCAGTAAAATAAGTGTTGCCTCTGCTCAATCTTTGACTGTACCAAGGCACAACCCCACCCAAGGTGGGGTCAAGATGTGACATCACCAAATGTAATTATTCTATGTATTTATATGTACAATTTCACGTATATCCGTCCATTAGATTTTCCGGCATGTTCTAAACAGTTAAACAAATGTTAAAACTTCTTGACGGACGTAATTATCCAAAAAATAAATACCAATAAGAAGCTAATTATAAAGTTAAACGAACTACCCAAAGTGGTACTAATATACAATATAATTGTTAGGTAATACTTCTAATGATATGATCCCACGGAGGGCAGCTGTAATCTGCCCTTTTCTTTATAAAACGTTGTTTACTTTAGCGCGAGACATAATTTCCGGGCAGCGTAGATCGCACGCGCGCACACCACGAGCATTGTGGGTCGTGTGCGTAGGGCGCTGAAGTCTCCTCCGGATCGCCAGGGGGAGCTCTAGCAGGAACTAATTCATCGAGTGACATGCAGCAAAGTCTGACCGGAAATAAGTCACACTGTTTTACTCCCGAGTGAAGTCTGATATAAATCCCGGTGTTAATAGAGCGCTTTTGGGTTTAGACTGATTTATTGTTGATGATTGAGATACATTTTAATCCAAACGTTTCACGCCGCTTTCCTCTTAAAAATAGGCGTCGTTATTTCCCTTCAAAGACAGAAGCAATGCTGCCATCTGCTGGTCATTTGTTATAGTCCATTAGACGTGTTGCAGGAAACATTTGACGTTTGATGCCAATTTTCGATTTCAAGTAACCCTGTTTTTCCGATCCTGTTCTTACAACTTGATGGATATTGCTGAAAGAGCAATTTCGCAGGAACTGTTGCTTTTATTACCCCACGCCATTGCTGCATTATTTAGAAAGTCGGACAACATGTATTCCTTTAACTCTTCAACGTGCTGTTTTATTATATATAATAAAAATAAATATTATATATAATAAAACAGCATTGTATGTGCTATAAGAAAGATTTAATCACATTTATCTTCTCAAGCTCTTAGTCTAAATATTTAAAGTGTATTGGCTAATTGCTTATTCACAACATTTTTTTTTTAACAATTTTTTTCGAACGTATACATGTATTTTAAATCGGATTGTGTTATGGTGTGTATGTGTTTGCGTTTTAACTCTGGCTAAATCTGGTGCAATATTTTTTATATGTTGAAACCAATATTAGTGGATGGTTCCGAACATCAATACACCAACAAAACCCTTAGGCTTATTTTATTTTGGTGTAGAGCATAACTTTTTCTTGTGTAGCTAATCTTTTCAATATTTGAAGAGCAGCCCTCTTCAGCTTTGTTTGATCAATGTGAGACCTTTGTCATTTACTATACTGGCTAACATGTATTTAATAAAACCGATTCAATTGGATGTTTGCATCTTTTCCCAAAATCAGAGAAAGAGACAGGAGTGTTTAAATAGAAATTTATATTTACATCAATATCAACAGAAAAGAATCTGTATTATACATCCTGTAAAATGACAGCTCATCATACCTCCACACAAAGAACAAAAACAAACCAAATGGTCTCTAGTCTTTTTCTGCCCTTCATTCAAACTCAAAGTTCCCTTTTCCTGGAGTAACACAATCTGAACACATTGATTTTTTTTATTCCTGACAAAAAGGGGTCACTGATTTGTCTTAAGGTGGATGTCATTCCATGTATTTCTTTCGCAGCAAAACATGCTTCATTTTTTTACTAGATGTAAAAACCATCTGCTGTGGGGTTGTGAGTTTCCAGTCCTCTCCATACTGCTCTTGCAGCCTGCGCCCTTTACGCATTCACAACATAACCATCATATGCTTTGACAGAGCCATTATATGAACCCATTTACTATCGGACTACGATAACACATATTATAAAAATTTACATCAGAAAAAAATACAGAGATGTGGAAAAATATCTTTGGATTGCGCATGTCAAAAAGGTAGATTCAGAGAGTTAAGGGTAGAAGCCGAGAGAAGATGTTAATAAAAATACAATTGACAGATGTTGGAGGGAGGGGGAGGGAGGGAGGGACACTGTAGGGAGCAGACATCTTGGTAAACTGAGGAGTGCGTATTGCAGAGAAAACCCATAAATCACACACAGAACCCAACAAAAATTTAAAAACTTGATGGAATCGATTGCTAGGATGGAATACCCCATCTGATAAAAACTCTGATTCTGTAAAAGTTTAAACCTTCAATTCATCAGATACTTATCACAAGTAAAAGTGCCTGGCTAAAACACAAGCTGTTTTTTGTTGAAAATAAAAATACAGCATCCTGAAAAAGACAAACAAGGGAAGGAAACCCCAAATACAACAGCAATATCTGCAAAGGCATATAAAAGTAAATTAAACAAATTAGCATTGACCTATGGGACACAAAAATACATGGTCTCATAATTTGTGCAATAACGGGCCTTGAAAAAGCATGTTGGATATATTTTTGTTCAATATATACAATTCATATTAACATTTGGGACATCTAATACTGCAGTACCATTTGTTTGCTTACAATGAGAGTCATGATGCTCAGTTACAGTATTACGTATAGAAACAAGAGTTATTGCTCCAATCTGCATACATAGTTTAAGTGTGTGCTTATAGCTTCCAATGACATCAAGAATGAGGCGTTCAGGATAAAAAAGAAAACAGAAACCCATTGTTGTGAAGGCGTTGAATCTCTAGTAAGGCTGTAATGATGAAGTTATATTGCATCAATCTTTTGTCTCCAACACAGAAGCCTCCAGATAAAGTGCCACCACAACCAGTTCGGTACCGTAGTCCTGTTCTGCTGCCTGGCCGTGACACTGAATACTGGCCGTTGCTCCAAGTCATCAATATGGACACACACACACACAAGGTAACACACAACTTAACATAGTTAGATTACGTGAGGCTTCAACTGGTGATGAAGGCCAGCACGAGTTTCTGGTTGCAGCCCACGTCTTCTATGGATGAGCAATTTATTGTGCCTAGAGTCTCCTGGATCACGGTATGGGCCACAAACGCTGTGTGTGTGCGTGCGTGTGCATGTGTGTGATATACGTCCAGCTCTTCTCTGGGCTCAGGCACCCCTGCCATGTCTGAAATGCTTCAGATTCCGGTGACAGAGGCAGGTGTTCAGCAATACTTCTGCAGAGAGAAAAAAAAAGTGACATGTTTCAAACCCCCTGGAGGTTTAAAACAGTGAAACTGAGGGTCCAATCAGGATTTTAGACCAATCACTGATCTAAATTCATGGCTATGAATGGCTACGAGCTATTCTTCTGCTCCCATAGAGAGAGAGAATGAGAGAGAGTTAGAGAGATGAAAGGTTTCACCTGCAGGTATGTTAAAATAAAAGTCTTAACGTACAATTGTTTGGATAATTCACATTTCATCGCAGCACTAGATATAGTGGATAGTCTCTGCCTCAGCTTGTTCTGGTCATTCATTGGTTGATGTCCGGTAACCCTTTCTTTTCACTCTGCATTCATGTCTGATGAACAGCAGCTGAAAACTGACCAGCTGGTGGTCATATAGGTTTTTATATTTTGGACAATTTGCCTAGAATTGGGTATTTTTATAGTTCTAATATCAGTTTGATGTGCACTAAATTGATGCTTTTAACTTTGTTGAAATTCCCGCACAGTTTCTGTAAATTCTTTGGGAAAAACTGGGTCCAGCCATCTAACAGTTTGGACTGAGGGGAATGATGGTCCAGTTCCAAACATTTCAGAATCTTTTGATACCCATGCGAGTCGCCAGCAGTGAAACTAACAATACTGAAAGCATGATACGTTGCTCACAGATGTACACTAAGAATTTAATGTACAAAAGACCCGTCTTCTGTTTAGAATCAATATTTGTTGAGCAAAAATATTCTCAATACCCATTCAATAATTAAAATTGGAGGGCAATCAATTGAAGGACCCTTATATGAAACATCATATGAACCTCATGTGAAAATGGGCATCGCGCTACGATTGGGAAATGTTGTCGTTTCCCTCAAATCCATTTTTACTGCCTCAGCAAATTGCTTACAATGTGAGCTTACATATTCAAACTCTGACCTATTTGTTTGATAGTTCCTTCAGGTAGAGGAACATTTTCTTGCTGGTAGATGGTTAACTATGCATAAAAAATGCAGGGATGCGCTGCCCTGATCATCTGTGCTGTGTGCTCAAATGCCTGTGTTCAACTTCATAGATTGTACAATGTTGGCGTGGCACTTTCCAGATGTTGTTTGCAACTTTGTGCTGGAACCGTTATAAAGAAAGGCACAGAAGTTGGGGAGGAATTTCCTCAAGGAACTAAAAGTCTGATGAAATCAGAATTTCATGCATCGAACTATGATCCCTTTACGTTCCACATGCACGTTGAACCATACATGACGCCAGTTGAAGCTGAAAGTGGGCAGATTGTGACATGATCCAGGTTAGTCAAACGTGGGCCTCATCAAGACCACTTCCCACCTGGGTGTCAAAGTAGGACCTACCTGATCAGGTCCCATTGGCATTCTGCCCATCCCCATGGGGTTCATGCCCATTTGGGCCTGCATCTGGCTATGTCTCGGACCTGGAATTTGGCCCATTTGCCCTGTGCTGGCGCCGCTGACCGGTCCTGGTCCACCAATGGAGTTGTTCACCATCATTGGTCCAAACTGGCCCTGGTTGCTCTGGTGAGGGAACTGCTGCTGAGGATATGAGCTAGAAAAACAGAAAATTGGGAGACACAAAGGCAATTTACTCCTGCAATGTCATAGAAATCTCACCCAATATGTAATATATATGTAATATACATATACATTACACAAAGACTCTGAATTAATGAATATTTTTGCTCAACAGAAATTTAATGCAACATACTTTGGGCGTGGCACAACCCCCTGTGGCCAGCCTTTCATGTCACCAGACTGGTACATGGGCCCTCCCTGCATCCCTGCCATCATGGCATTCTGAGGAGGACCTCCCATTCGGCCTTGCATCAAGGATCCTGATGGGCTGCTGCCTGGAGCCATGAATGATGGCTCCCCCTGCTGGTTCATGCCTGTAAGTACAAAAACAATAACATGAGGACAAAGATCATGAATGTGAAATTTAAAAATTGGGAGATCTACTTCTATCTGAGTCAACTCACCATAATTACCTCCATAGTTGAAGCCCTGCTGTCCGGGCTGGTTCATGGGAGGGCCCCCCATGGGGCTCTCCATACCTCCAGGTGCGGTGACATTTGGAGGAGGGCTAAAGCCTGCTGCTGGCCCCTGGCCCTGCTGCTGCTGCTGCTGCTGCTGCTGCTGCTGTTGCTGCTGCTGCTGCTGCTGCTGCTGTATCAGCATCATCATTCGCTGCTTCCTCATCTGGGAGATGGTCATCATCTCCCTGCTGCGCTGAGCCATCATCTGGGCGTTCAGGACACTAGGCTGCAGATACATATCATTACTCACACTTTAACTCTACTATTGTGATGGGACTGATGTTACTGAATGAATGTGATGTGGGGAAGTTCTGACTATATACCTGACTACCCATGCCTGTGGGTTGCATGCCAGGCTGCATGCCAGGTTGCATGCCAGGCTGCATGCCAGGCTGCATGCCAGGCTGCATGCCAGGCTGCATGCCTGGATGCATGGCGGGGTTCCCTCCAGTGGCGTGTTCCATCCTCATGCCTTGTCGGGTCTGGTTCATAAACTGCAGGTGCGAGAAGATAAAACCAGTTCACTATTAGTTTCATTAAAGATAAATCAGTTCTTTTTAGCACAATTAACATAGCATCCAAGAAGTCACCAAACTATCTTGAATCAAACATGGACCTACACTGATATGTAAGGTACATTGTACAATGTGTGTGCATGTGTCTGTGATCACCTGCTGGCCTTGCAGTCTCTGCTGAAGCTGCAAACGGAGCGGTTTAGTGGCAGTCATCATGCGAGGTCGCATCATGTTTGCACGGGGGTTACCCATGCCTGCCATCCCCGGGAAGGCTCCTGTGTGGACCATTTGATTTGTCATGGGGTTAAAGCCCCCGGGAGACTGGCCTTGCATTGGGTGGCCGACATAGCCAGGCTGCATACCAATGGTGGGGGGTTCTGGATAGCCTTGGTTATATATGGCTTTTTGGTCCACGCCTAAGGAAGAGTCCGGCCGTGGGAAAGACGGTGATGGCGGGCACTGTCCTTGACCTTGATCCTGGCCCGGCTTGCGACCTTCGGCTCCCTGTGTCTGGAATACAGGGACCTTGTAAATCAGGCTAATTTGGGCAATTTAAACTTCACCGCAACCTCAATATATGTTTGGACATGAGTAAAGATTTCCTGCAATTAGATTATATAGGGATCTGCTGTTTTCCCCTTTCATTCCTGATAGAAGGGGTTTCTGGAATATTGGTTGGACATAGATGCAATATTAATATGTCCCCTTGGGCAGAAAAAAATTATAAATAAACTAATTCAGAGTTGTTTTTTACTAACTAAAACATTAATTGATTGAGTCAAACATAAAGCACAAACATCGTTCAGTCATAACATTTTAACAACATTTTTAACAACTGACAGGACAATGAACATTTCTTATTTCATCATTAAATTAAATGGCACCTTAAGTGGGGGGTTTGAAGACAGCTACATTTTTATGGCTTGAAGACTGAAACCTTTTGGTCTTGTTAGAAGTTCCTGGTCCTCAGTGATTAGTAATTAACAAAGCGGTCTAAGGAAGGACAACTGGCAATCCAATGACAGGGTCATGGGAGTCCAAAGCTCACTGCCGCGAGTGGGAAGTAAAAACTAGCTCATGTTTTCCAACCCCAGAGGATGTACTGTTGCAGAAATTGGTGAAAAGAAACAGTCTAGACAGAGACTACAGTAATTTCACATTTGTTTTTATCTTTGAATTTCAATTTGCATTAAATCAATATCCATATAAATTAAACTTTTCTTTTGCAATTACGTAGCTCTAACCACTTTATTCAATAAGCACGTGAAACTCACAGTGTGTGGTTTCTGCCAATAGATGTCTCTCAATAGAAACTAAAAAAGATGTACATAGCACAGGATCATGGGACATGTGTTAATGATATTACATTTAGTCATGTTTGCAGACTTTCTTCCTCATTCCCTATCTTGCAGAAGTATATTGCGGATTTCTATAATGAAAGTGTGACTAAAAACAAAAAATATACAAATAAGGTTAAAAACGGCTAGGACCATATTGGTGCCAAAACATTTACCAAACAGTATTGTGTGTCTTGTACCTGGCCTACTATTTCAGGGATGCCTAGGGCTCGGTCTATCTCCTGCAGAGCAATGACATCAGCGGTATTGAGCAGAGAGTCCAGCTGGTCGAGAAGGGCCCGCTCATCACTCTGGCCCTCATTGTTGGCCAGGGGCCCAAGTAACTCCTCCAGTGGGTTCCCAAACTGGTCCCTTAAGCAACAAATGTCACAGGAGTTATTAAGTCACTTCGCGAGAAGGAGACCACAATTACAGATACCATTGTAATGTAAGGATTGTTTACCTGCTTGTGGTCCTTTGCGGTCGATCCATCCCATGGGTGGAGTCTGGCCAGGAGGGGGACTGAGGATGTGGTCCATGCCCACCAAACCTGCTCATTACCATATTAGCTTCAGGGGTACCTGAAGAAGTGATGATGCATAGTGGATAAACAATATAAAGTGAAAACAATCATTTCTATTTCCTATCCTAAAATAAGCAAAAATAATCCTTATTCGTTCACATTGACAGAACGTTTCATATCATTCACTACAGAGGCGTTGACATACCCATATCCATGAGTTGCTGCTGCAGCATAGACCTGCTGTTACCAGGCACACTGTTGGAGCGATTGATCATGGGTCCTGTCATTGGACCAGTGCGACCCATGCCAGGGTGTCCTGGTAATGACACAGGGCTGCCATTGGTCCTCGGCATCCCCCAGTCCCCTGGCCCCGAAATGGGGGGGCGTTGGGGCATACCCATTCCTCTGCCCATACCTCCTGAGGAACACAAAGACAAAAAAAACAAATGGTAGAGTTTCATCAATAAGCTGGCCAATAGAGCATGTGTAACAAAGTTTTTACATAAGAAATGCATAGAAAGAAGTAAGTATTCTATTTACTTGTTGGATGGCCTCGTGGTGGACACACACCTATGCCACCTGGAAAGCAATTGGGAACGGACCCCATTCTGATGGGAGTTTCCATGCTTTCCTGTTTGATCAAAGTGGGACAGGGGACATTCCTTCTTCCAGCCAGCCCACCTCCCACTGCTCCTTCTCCACCCATGGGCTTGGTATCTAGAGACAAGGCTCTTTGATAGGCACCACGCTGACCTGGTGGCAGGGGACGTCTCTCCCCCTCTGAAGAAGCACACAACACCAAACTTAAATTACAGGCGATCATGTATTAAGGTTTTAGAGGACTGGTAGCTAAACAAGAGCATCCACAGCCTAATACCTCTTGCAGTATCTTACCTGCTTTATGTCAAGTGCACTATGGTAGTATCTTGTTCATGCATATTCTTCCACATAAAGCATTAACTCCTTTGCTGTTTAGTCACTACATGGTGTGGCTGAACTCAACTCACTTTGAACCATTCATCGTTGTTTTTCCATCAGCAAAAGCTGTGGATAGTCCCTGGTGTTTTTTTTTAAGCTCCACCTCCATTGACGTCAAAGAAAAACCAATATTAAATGGTGGAATTAAACACTACAGAGCCCTAACAGGAGAGTCCAAATGATCACTTATTTGACACGGAGCAACCCATCCGAGTTCTGACGAGGATTCACCACATTGAATTTTTTCTGTCTTTTGTCCGAAAGGTATCAAATTAATAGCTTTTTGTTTCCTCACTGTGCAGCAATCCCCTTCATATCCTTAGTTGTTCCAGTATTTCTGTGGCATTTACAACAATGTTACTGCAGATACATACATTGTTGCAATGACTATCAGCCAAAAATCCTACTTATATTGAGAAAATAAAATCTGTAATGGGCAACATAATTGGGAACTTTACCTGTGACCAAATTGAATTGCACTGTCATGAGGCCCACCATGCAGAAAAAATGTGGTTTGATCATGTGATTTCCTCAATTAAACTGATTGACTTACCCTGTAAACTATCAGGCATATTTCCTGGTTTGTTTCCGCCTTCCTTCGCTGCTCTGGAGTCTGGTTCCGAGTAGAAGCCAGAGTTGTTCCTTGGGACACCCAGAATGGTCTCCAGGGTTTCCGTCTAAACCATCAAGAAAAAAACAATAATTACGGAACAATTAACAATTGGGTACGATAAACTACACCTGAGGAACTTGGGTAAAAACCTTACCTCATCAGATGGATCCAATGTGACCTTCCCATCTAGGCAGCGGGGGTCTGAGCTGGAGACCCCTGCACCCTGAGCTGCTCTCCCCTCCAGTTCCTCCAGCTTTGGCTTTATATCGCTCACATCTTTTGAGTCGTCTTTATTGAGGAGGTAGTGAAGGAGGGCATGGGGCTTCTCCTTCTTAGGGCTGTGCTGCTCCTGCTTTAATTCTGATCCCCTAGCCCCACCACCAGCCGCTTGCCCAGGCTCTGGTGCCCCGGAATCAAGGCTGCTCTTCCCAGTGGCCTCGGCAGTGATCCGAGCCACGTCATCAGGAGTGTTCCCGTTCTGCAGTAACTTATGGAGGATCTTGTGTTTCTCCTGCAGTGACTGACTTGTTAGGTTTCCTGTGCCTCCAGTGGTGGATATAGTGCCGTGATTTCCGCTCGTGGAGGAGGATACTCCTGTTGAAGATGAGGGGCTGGTGACAGCGGCTGTTCCATCTTTAGTCTCTGGTGTGGAGCTATTTCCGGAGCTTGATGCGTGATTAGGTGGCACTATCTCATCTGTAGGCGAAGTGAGGAGCTGCAGAAGCTTCTTGTGGCACTTATTGTCTGGGACTCGTCGGTTAGGTTCTCCCACAGGTTGCCCCACCTCTCGGCTTGCCTGGCTATCGGGCTTGTCAGAGTGGCCATCGCTGGTCGGTGTATGTGGATGCTGCTGAGGATGTTCACCTCCAGTCCCCAGAGAGCTGCCTGGGCTCTTTGAGTCAGAGTAAGGTGGGAGTTTACAGGGTCCCCCTGCTAGCTGATTGGTGGAGTTGATGCTAGGGGAGCTGTCAGGCTTGTGCGGGGGAGGAGAAGTGAGAGGAGAGGGCATTGGATTGCCCACTCCTTCACTAATGGCTTGGAGGGCGTTCAAGGAGATGCTGGAGAAGTTGGTGCCTCCCCCTCCATTCCCAGAGTTACCAGGGTGACCAGAGCTCATTGGAGAGTTCATACCTTCAATGCAAACAATCAACAATGTAGTTAATAACACAACAATAGAAAATGTTTGATTCAAATGTTTCTATTCTGCATTAAAAAACATATGGGTTGAAAGTTCCTGATAGTCCTAAAGAGTACCGACAAAACTTGTTTCATACCTCCCGGAGAGAAAGGGCTGCCAACCATCTTGGGGCTTCCTCTGACTCTGGGTGAGCCCATGACGTTGTGTGGGGGGGCATTAATCCCTTGACTGGCCTGGGGGGGACTTGTCATTCCCATTCCATACCCACCACCTCCAGGTCCCCCGCCACCACCACCTCCATGGAACTGACCCATCTGCGGATGTTGGTGCTGTTGCTGATGCATAGCATGGTGGCCCATCTGATTCATGGGTCCATTTTGGTTCATAGAGTTCATAGAATGCATTGAATTCATCTGGTTCATTTGACCCATGTTGTTCAGCGGATGATGCATGGCATTCATTTGATTCATCTGATGCGCGGGATTCATCTGATTCACGGGATTCATGCGGTTACCCCCAGTGTATGGAGGCACTCCTCGCTGTGGCATGTTCCCTTGTTCAGCCATGCTGTAGCCCCTGGTCATCCCCATGCCCCCTCCAGGACCCATATTCATCTGTTGGCTGGCGTTGTTCACTCCCATATTTTGAGGTCTCATTCCTCCCTGGTGTCCACGATATCCATTCTGCTCCCTAAAAGAGGGAAAATAAAATATCAAAAACTGATCGGTGTTCAAGCGCATAAAACACAGTGGACGTCCTTTTTGCTAGTATTAGTACCTTTGTAGCAAGTGTGTGGAGAGGAAAGAATGTGGCTCATTGGTGTTGGGATTCCTGCAGAGGTCAGTCCTGGTCTGGGCTGTGACTGGGGTACCATCAGAGAGTGAGAACCGGTAGAGTGGGGTCTCTGCATGGCCGGTATGGAAAGCTGGAGCAAAAAAAACATTACAAGACAAAGAATAACACCATAAAAATGTAGGTGAATAAAACAGCTGGTTGTGGCAGGGATACAGTAAAGGCTATGATTTATTTCACACAACTTAAGCAAAGCTACGTACCATCTTGATAGTGGCGTTTGTAGGACCAAGGCTGTCCTTCACTTCGATGAAGGAACATCTGCAGACAACGTCTCACTAGGTCCTCCCAGCCTGGACGCATGGTTGTGTGTAGAGAGGTCTGCTGCTCAATTTCAATCAGTTTACCTGCAGGAGGAGACACATCCGTTGGATTACACTTAAAAATAATAGCCAGCAGTGGTTGGAATGTAATAGGAGGTAGCATATATATTTCTAATACAGCAGGTTTAAAACCTACTCTCTAAACATCTAAAATAATATTAATGACATGTGATTGAGGTGGTATTTCCATTTTCTATTAATGGATAGTTTAGCAACATTAGCCATTTAACAAAGCATTTACTGTATGAATTATTGTATAATGAAAATACATAAATCTATTCAATTAATGTAGTGGAAACTTACCAGACAGTTCATGACGGGTGCTAAACCTCTCTGTCCTTTCTACTGCAATTATGCGTCGTGCCACACAAATCATGCATGACTGCAAATCTGAGTAAGGAGACAAGATGTTAGACCCTCATTTACTATATTGGACAAGAGACCTTACAATCACAAGCTTACCAGAGTATAATATTTGCAAGATATAGCTACAAACTGATCAATAAATACAACAGAAGGCATGGTTACATACTCTGTCCCATATAAGCCAAGAAAGTCTCTGAGAAATGAAAATGAGCTCTACTTTGTGTCTAATTTTTTACATTATACCAGGCCTGGCCTACCCACGGCTCCCGAGCCACATGTGGCCCTTTGCCTGGTTTCATGTTGCTCTTACATTCATATCGAATTTTCTGATTATGTTTTTTTATGTGTATGTGTATGCGTGTTCAAAAACGCATTTGGTGTGGACGCAACATAAAACTGCCCACTCAGCTTGGAGGAAGGGAAAACCTTATTGTCGAGTAAACAATTTGTGTCAAGATCGCTCTGAAAATGGCAGCGAAAAAATGCACAGCAAAACCAAAATATGAAGATGAACACAGGACATTTTTAACAGAGTGGGAGAGTTTATATTTTTTTGTTGAATGTAATGGCAAGCCATTCTGCCTTATATGCCAGTCGTCTTTAGCGCATTTCAAAGCTTCAAATCTTCAGCGCAGCTTCAGCTCAATCCATGCATACATTGACCAGAAATTTTCAAAAGGGACTGAACTTCGCAAGCACATGTTAATCACTTTGAAAAGTCAGGCAGAAAAGCAGAGACAGTTGTTCGAAAAATTTACAAAGCACTCAGAGACCGTAACGCTTGCATCGTATCAACTGGCTTAGAACATTTCACCCGAGCTAAAAAGCCATACAATGAGGGGGAGTTCGTTCAAAAATGCCTCAGTGACATTGTTGAAATCTTGTCTCCTGAAAACGACAAACTAAAACGAATGGTATTAGAGGTCCAACTGTCCGGCCACACTGTTCAACACAGAATATCGGACATTAACAAAGTTGCACTTTGATCTTCAAGCATTCAAGTATTTTAGTGTCGCATTGGATTTGTGAAATACAAGACGAGCCACGGTTGGCAAAATTTACACGGTCTGTGTCAAACGATTGTGTGATCAAAGAAGAACTCCTTGATATTTTGCCATTAAAAGACAGAACCCGTGGCATAGATGTGAAAGAAACAATGATGGCTGCATTTGTGACAGCAAATCTGCCCATACCGAAACTAACTGCAATAACCACGGATGGAGCGCCAGCTATAAACGGATCTGTGAACGGGCTTGTGAGCCTGTGATGGAAATCGTCAGCTGCAATCCTCACACATGCGCTTAACCACAGGCAGGAATCTCATCGCTGACATGGACCAAAGGCTTCCAGGGCTGTGAGGTGGCTGTCAAAAGGCAAGGTACTTTCTCGGTTCTTTGAGCTTTTGGATGCCGTGAAACTGTTCACGGAAGAGAAGGACAAGGACTATCCTGAGCTCCCGGACCCCAACTGGATTATGGATCTGGCCTTTTTGGTCGACGTGTTGTGTCACTTGGACAGACTGTACCTGACCCTGCAGGGTAAGTTAAAAATGTTGCCTGACCTGGTGAGAAGTGTTTTTGCGTTTTTCAACAAACTGAAGCTGTTCAAGACGCATATTCAAAACGGGCATTTAGCGCATTTTCCCGCACCAGCGGGCAAGTCAACAGCGCCGCCCTGAATAAGCAAACAGCCAGATATGCAACACTGGTTGAAAACCTGTACGAAAGCTTTGTGACCCAGTTCCATGATCTACAACTGAAAAGGCCCCAGATTACATTCCTTGTCGACCCGTTCCATGATCTACAACTGAAAAGGCCCCAGATTACATTCCTTGTCGACCCGTTTAATGAGGAGACCGACTGTTTGAAAGCCCCGCTAGTCACGGATGAGGCTGCAGCTGAGTTGGAGATGATCGGAGGACCAACTGAAACCTGCTTTAAGGGGAGGGCCATTGAGTGCTGGAAAAGTTTGCCAATGGAAAAATACCCCAATGTCAAACGGGCTGCACTCAAGATACTGTCAATGTTTGAGTCAACATACGTCTGCGAGTCTGTGTTTTCTACCCTGAAACTCTTGAAATCAAAGCATCGATCTGTTTTGACTGACACACACATAAAAGAATTGCTTCGAGTGGCAACAACGGAATACAAGCCAGATTTGAAGAAGATTGTTCAAGGCAAGGAATGCCAGAAGTCCCACTAAGCAACATGCATAGTAAGAGAAAAACGCTATGGTAAATTGTTATATTTTCATTTGTGGACTTGGTTGACTGTTTATCATGATTTTACCTTCTCCTTCCTCCATCATGGCCCGGGGCTGCGTAAGTGCAAAACATTGCATCGCCTCATAGCGTTGGTTGCCGGGCCTCTCGTCTGACATCCCACGGCTTTGACCATGAACAACATTCACCAGCATTCGACAGTTAAAAGTATGGCTCTTCTGCCTGGGTACCTCTCTACCCCAGGACACCCCATTTGGTGCTACGGAGAAAACAGGTATGTTCAGGTGTGTCAAGTGTCTGGCTTTGATTAGGTATGCATGACCTTGAACAAATTTGTACCTGCAGGTATATCTAGAGCCATGCCTTACCATTGGACTTGGGCAGATTCTTGTGAAACTCCTCTCTGTCCTCCTCGTGGATGATGTTATACACGCTGGTATTGATGAGCTCCTCCTGTCTGTACTGTAGGTACTGTGTCACATTGTCTGACACAAATACAATGCTGCCCTCTCGATTAACCACAAAGAGAAAGCCATCTAAGGCCTGAGAAAAACACAGAAATGATGAGTTAGATGGTTGGTGGGTCATCAGTGATATAAACAACATAAATTTGACTATTTGCTCTTTCGCCTCTCTACTAGCAGATAAATGTCAGCAAAACATTTGTCCGCTATATGTTGTTTGTCTGTTGCGCGCCCCCCCACTGTAATTGTCCCCAAGCTGACCTGTAGGAGCAGTGGTCCCAGATGGTCCTTGTCAATGACCCCTTGACCAGTCGAAGAGACATCAGCCTTCTGGACATCATCATCACTGCAGGAGGTCTTTCCTGGGGACAAATGAAACACATCACACACCACTGTTGAAAAATTTAATTTAGCAAAACTAATCAATACTTTTTACTTTTTCAGTACATAACTATTTCAAATTAGTTAAATGGTGGTTTCAATCACAGTGCAACACACATTACCTTATTTCCTTTATCATACCATATATGTCTTGACGTCATCGGAATCATTCTACGATTTACCATTAACTGTTGGAACTGCTATCCTGCTATAATGACAGCTGGCCAGCAGGTGTCAGCATGAGCCATGGATGCATCATGCACATGCCTTTCTATTTTCAAGACCAGCATGTGTCTCAGGCTTTGCTAGACACCACTCTGTATAGAAGAGTTGTATGAGCGCCAGGCAAGCAATAATATCACACTGTATATTATACTGTAATCAGGGGCTGGGGGCCAAAGCATGTTAAATGGACAACAGACAGAAAGAAGAGGAGAGGCCCTCCATCATTTTCACATCCTGTAACTATGGCAACCTGGCTGCCCAACACCCAGGCTAGCAGTAACCAGCTGTGACCCTTCGTGTAGATTCTAGTGTGATTGGACTCCCTGTCTCTCACCTACTTAACCTCACATGTCTTATCTTCAGGCTGAAACAGGTGGAGATGCATATCCTTTAAATATCAAATAGATTCAAATCTGCAAGTGACTGGGAAATGACAGACATAAGAATGACTCTATAAAATCTACATCTACATCATTGCTTTAAAATCCTAAGTGCCTTCCATCAGTCTCCAAGCATGAGGCAGGGCTTGGGACTAATAGATTCACACTGCACTGACAGCCGCATCAAAACCTGGTCTTGGTTACTGGTGTTCATTTACCCCCAGCAATACAAACAGCCAGAGGAGGCCTGGCCATGAACCAAACACACCACTTAATCACTGGCATCATCTATCCAGCAGCAGGTCAGTTGACAAGATTATTCTTAACTTTTTCCCTTGATGGTTACTCAAAACAAATTCAGAAAAAGACTTATTCTATGCTGTTTTTGCGATTGTTTATGACCCGGAGAGTGTGGGTGTAATTTGCACAGTAGCCGTACCTTGCTCTTTGATTTGTCTGATCTGTCTCACGGTCTCCTTGAGGATGGCACATTTGTCAGGCTTGACGTTGAAGCTGTCGATGTTGGAAAGGTTGGCGGAGATGAGTTCAGCCAGCTCTTCGATGTACTTACTCTCCTGTTCCCTCCGACGCTTGTCACACCTGCCGGGGCGCCAAAGGGATTAGACGTGTAACCATGACAACTTCACTTCCCCATGCTTGTCCATGTACAGGTAATACAGCAGGGCTCGGATGCTTCTGATATTTTCCTAACAGCAAAAAACATGTTTAGGGCTATGGGTGTAGTGATGTTTATGTGAGGCCTGTAGGAGTGAAGTGGGCTCATGCAGTTTCTGATATTCACACCATAAACAGCAGGAGTGGACTGGTCTGAGATCAAAACTTCAACAACTGAAGTTACAATACTCACCCAAAGCCCGGTGTATCACATGTGGACAATTTACGTTTGCGGTCGGAGCAAAGCGGCTCCAATGAGTTGTCTCCTACGCCACTCATCTTCAGCGCATATCAGCACCTGAAAGCAAACACGTTATGGGTAAGAGTTGACACACAAACATGTAGGATATGCAACATGATCAGAGGAAATAAAGTGAGAGTTAGCTTTTACACACCGACGTGGTTGTGGTGCAACTGAATCATAATAATGTGAATTGGATCATGCCCTCAGCTGTCGTGTATTTGCCAAGTTCCCACAGAAATTATGGAAAATTCAGGCCATCCTTGAGAAATTTCAAAGCTGCGGAGTCTATCAATGAGGTGACTTCTAGGGGAAGCACAGGGAGTAATGATTTATGAGGGTACACTTTGCAGTTTGTAAAGCAGCCTTGGTTCCTGCTTAGTACGCGATGGGAGTAAAATCTCATCTCTTCCACGATGAGGTGCGACTGATGATGATGTAGTGCTTTAGAGCCTCGAGGGAGAAGGGTCATTCTGCGTTCAGCCAACCTGCCCGCTAGAACGATACCACTCTGCTAGCAGCGGCAACACATGCAGTTGCTGCTTATACAAACCGTTTCCAGTGCATATGCATGCTCAGGCATGTCAGAGCACAGTCTGTGAGGGAGATGGGTGATAGTTGCTACTATCCCAGCAAGGCATATAATGCCAAGCCTGCCTCTCTGTATGCACAAAGAAAAAACCACACACTGCTGGGTCTTTTGAAGTCAAGAAACAATCCAGGCGACTTGAGGCGAGGCTCCACAGTGCATTTCAGGAACTAGTGAGAATCACCCCTCTTCCGCATTCTTTTTACTCTACATTCTCCATAGTAGGCTACATCCGTTATTTCTTCCAAAAGCCTATAACTGCTGTTTCTCTCATACCATCCACAGATGACTCCTCCCTTCTCTCCCTCCCTCCGTTGGTGTAGCAGTATTAGGTTGAGGACCCTGCCCTTGTTTTCTTGCTCTGCGATTGCCCTGTGACTGACCTCCTCAGAGTTCACATTAGAGGAAACCACTGTACCCAGTCTCTAAGGTCACTGCTCTTTCCTATCCCCACCCAGAGACACACAAAAAGCTTCAGCGTGCAGCTATACAACCAGATTGTTCCACAACAGCCTTATCCAGGACTGTCTGCATGTGTACAGAGAACACACAAGTGCTCTTCAACAGAGAGTGAGCTCATTCCAGAACGGAAAAGTGTACAGCGGATGGGAGCCATTATGCAAACCCTACTCCACAATAGCAGGCTAGGACATGCAGCCCAGTCAGTCACTACCACTGTTACTACTAGAAGAGCACTACAGAGCAATAAGTTTCAGACACCCGCTATAAATCACAGCACTACATGCTTCTTGTCTGTCTTAGTGTCACCACCCATCCCTAAATCTGCCTGTCTCAGCCTGGGATTATCACTACCCTCTCTACTCTCCTTCCTTCCTTCCTTCCTTCCCTGTTACTGTCCTACGGCTCACCTCAGCAGTGGAGAAAGATGACATCAGCCCCTCAGCAGCCTCACATCCTGCAACAGACACACAGTGGAGCCGAGGGTTGCTGGGGGTCTTTCTGCAATCGGGGAATGAACACAGCACATTGCCTGCTCTGGATATGGCAAATAAATGCAAAATACCTGGGTAAATGCAAACAGGTTCAAACATGGAGTTGCAATTCTCCCCTTGTTACATAAACATCACCAAAACCACTATATCCTCATAGTATTCAGACCAACGGAATTTGCTGTGCTTTCTCATATTCTCGACAGCATGTTTGACTAAGATCCCTTGGTGCTCAGTATGACTGAAATTTGACCGTTGATAACCCAACAAGACAACAAGTTTAGAGGAGAGGGGTAAACTACGAGATTTAAACCACCAAAACCACAGATGAGTTAAAAAAGACATGGCCAAATGCAACTGACCTGATCCTGTGTCTTAGACAGTGTGCGCTTCTGCATTAACCATATACTCACCTCCACCAGCACAAGCCCCAGCCAAGCTCCATGCAGCGTGTAAGTGTTGCTTCAATGTCTCAACATCTCCTACAGACAGAAGATACAGAGGCTATGAACTTTGGGGCTAAATCAGAGGCTCTAAGTCTCAATTTGACTAATAATAATGCATTGTTGATATAATGGCACAGCTTTGCTTCCTTTTGAAAAAGCATGACCTTTTTACAAGTTTTGATTGAACTGATATCAGAGAGAAAATTTGATTTCTAAAACTGCACAGGAAGCCACAGCAGATAGCATCCTGTTTGTGTCCTCCCCTCAGCCCATTCCACTGAGTCATCACTTCCCTTTCCTGGATGTGTTATGTATTCTGTTTATCAGATTGGTTCCCTGTCACTCTGGGTCCCAATCATACCCGCAATAGGGGTGGTTGCCAGAAAGCAGTACCAAATTTCTATTGCTGCCTAATTAATCAATATCATATGCAGCCATCAGGTTCAATACGATTCTGTACAAATAATGCTGCTATCGACATTTATCTAATGTTAATTGATTCCAACATGTCTTGCATTTTTAAAATTTGTCTTAAATGGAATCAGTGTGTTATGGGCAGGGTAGTCTACTCCATGTGACAAAAGCACACATTTCAGATGGCAAACTATTCTTTCTCCACAGCAGCCATCAGGGCAGACAGACTCTACACTTTAAAAAGTGCAGTCACGTTACGAAACTGAACGAATTTGAATCAAAATACTACAAATGCTTTTATTTCAGGCTTTATTTGCGTGTTTGACAGCATAGGAAAGCCTGTGCAACATCCAATGTTCGGTTCTGAGTGCAGCGCAACCACAGCTTTGTCAAAGAATAAAAGTTAATGAGCAAAGTCCAAACCATTCACCATCACTAGATCATACACAATGACTCAGGAAAAAAGTAGGGAAATGTAACAGGTCTGTCAGCAATTTTATTGTAAATGATTTACAACCCTGTCCCACAGTGAAGTCCAGTCGGGTATGTTCACCAAATAACTTGCATTTTATAAGTCGTCAATGTTAAAAGCTCTTCATCCTCCTAGGAGCCTAAGTACATAGTATTTGGCTGTGTAAAAAAGTAAAGGGCATACTTTTGCTACTTGAAAGGCTAATACATTTTAGAAGTGTAAATGATTTAAGTGTCTGACAATGTAGTAGAATCCAGATCCAGAGTCAAACCCATGTCTTAACCTCAATAACTGTACAGAATGTGTTTGCTTTCCTTTTCTGAAATAGCACTCCACTGATATCCTGCAGTCAATTACTACAAGGGACGGTATTTTCTGATGTTTATAAATGAAGTCATCATATGCAGCATTATTAAACGCAGACATTATTTTAGAAATATACTCATTCATTATTTTAGATAAATCAGCCAAAGAATTTCTCACAATATGAACTCTGCAGCTTCTGAAAGAAATTAAGCCAATATGGCAAAACAATGTATTTATGGCTCTTGTAAGTTTGAAATTTGTCAAATCTTTGCATCTCAGGCCTTTATTTTTTGGATCAAATTGTGGATAAAAGTATCTCAAAAGAGATCAAAGTGACTTGATATTAACAAAGCAGCATCAGTATCAGTAAAATCCTAACGATAACATCCCTATTCGTCATAACACCTTTTAGTTTTGTCACATTAACTAAGCGAGGACTGCTTTATAATATTCAGTATACAGTATACAAGTCCCACGACTCAAGTGACGATCCTACTAGACTTTTCATAACCTTCAACATTAATAATAGTGTTCATAATGTCAGGAAAGAAGTCCCTCTGGGCTTTTGTGTTTTCTAATCAGAGCTATTGGGTAAGCTTCCATCGGAGAAACAGAAATTAATCTCCCAAGGGTTCATCACTGACATAAATCAAAATAGTAGCTACAATATCGTGCTCAGATATAATAATAATAAATTTGTTTGCGTAGCCAAAATTCATATCAAGAGACCTTTCAAGGGTCCGAGCAAAGAAGGAGAAGGCCCGGTTTTCAGTGTTTTGGAACAAACTGCTCTTCAAACCACTGACCTTTAGTTCCATCATATCTCAGATAAGTATGTCAGATGTTCTTCCCATCATGTAGTAACCACACTGCTCTCAGCAAAAGATCTTCATAAAACGATTGCAATAATCTGTGGCATTGACTATGGACATCCCGAAAAAGGAATTACAGATTAAAAACAAATAACCCAAAACTTGAATTGGAATTAAGTTCACAATTTTTATGAAAAATCAGGTTGTATTTAATCTTATTGATCATATGTCCAATCACACATTTACAAGCAAACTACATCCTCAGCCTGCAGAGTGTGTGTGTGAGAGAGAGAGCTCTTCCAACACAGACCACTGATCACATCAGTCCTACACACCGGGCTGCTACTGAGCTAATGCTGCAGCTGAATAATTTAACAGTGAAAGACAGAGATGCCTCGCCTTTCTTTCAAGTGTCCAGACACGGTTTAATAATTCTAAAGTGACTACAAAGCATAAAAATGATCCCAAACCAGAGTGAGAAATACATTTGTGCATATATTTGAGCATTTTTTCCTATATTTCAATCCTGATGGACACTTGTCTTTCTTCTTGTTCACTGACACAGGTGGAAACATACACAAGACTTGCATGAGTTCAAACGAGGAAATAATACATATACAGTTGTAGTTGAAGTAGGGGTGGACAATGATTTTCGAATATTCAAATAGTCATTACACTATTAAAAGAAATCAATTGGTACGAATAACTATAATTTTTTCAATAAAATACTTTTTCCTTGTTTTTATAAGCAACTGGTGATATCACAGTGATACAACCAGGAGGTGGTGATAATGCACCTATAGGCTGTTTCTAACCGTTTTCACAAACAACAAAAAGCTCGCTCTGATCATCAGTTTGTGAAGAACCCCTTTAAAAAATGAAGGAAAAAAAAGCACATGGAGTATATGATATCATAAAACATCAACTCTGATTAATACGATGGTTTTCAAACTTTGTTGAAGTTTATTGAGATAAAGTTTGCAGTGCCATCTAAAAAATCTATTTCTGCAAATCTGGATAATCATTATGATGATAATTAACATGTTTTCTAATGCGTTTCACACGGAAGGTTTAGTACAGTTAAATCCTGTGACAGACAGCGGTCATTACATACACGCTGGGAAAGGCTGTTCTTCAGACCTAAGCAATACAAGACAACGTACTGCTGAGAACATAGCAAACCTGGCCTATCACTCCTTGCATGTCGTGCTTGGGAACACAGGGGTTATGGTCACATACAAATAATAGGGAGTGCATCTTTATAGCACTTATGCTTGAAATGCACATCTCTACTCAGAAGAACGAGCCATGGCAGACGGAGTAGAATAATGATGGAGAGGAAGGGAACAGGAAGGGTTGCACTGAGACGAATCCAGCTGTGCTGGTATCAGTTACAAAAAATAAATACCGGGAGCAGTACTAAGTATTTAGCTTTAAATAAGTTTCTACAGTGGAAATGTTAGTTTTGTTAAGTTATGTTTAAAATGGAAGATCCATCATATATTGCTTTAAAACCAAAAATATAAGTTTTTCGATTTCCATATAATACAGAAAGTACTCAGTTACTTTTTCTCTGTATCAGCACTGTTTTCAGGTCCTCGATTTAAATGAAATCAAATTTTGTTTGAAAAAAAAGTTTCCTAACAAACAAGACTGAAGGTTTTTTGGGGGGTTTTTTCACTTTTTATTTTAAACTTAGCATTGATGTTTTAAACTTCTGGTATATGTGACAACCTTTGCAAATATGTAAGATATGTCTGCAAATCTGCAAGGCTAACAGGTAGGACTATATTTGGTCAGCCAGTGGGTTTGAGGGAGCAAATGTGTAAAATTGCAGTGACTGCTCTTTATGTTGTTATTTTTGAATTGGCTTACATGGGAGACTTTTCTCTTATCTGATTTACCCTCTAAATGGCAATGTCATTTGCCTGTTTACACTACCTGTGATCTTTTCCGACCCGGTGTTTACATACATCAACTGAAGTGAAGTCGCCATATTTAAAATGCCTAGCGGCGCTGTGCATGTTTTGAAAAATTACCTCACAACACTAGGCATGCGCAGATACAACTCAAACAGAGACCTTTCTGAAACAGTGTTTACATATAGTGCCTGAATATCGGAGAGGACTAAGACTATCTCCTTGCAAAGGAAGGAAATCTCATTCGGAAAGGACTTTTCTTTCGGAAAGGGGTGTTCCCATGCAGCATTTTCTTTCCTATTAGGTGTCTTCTCCGAATCTATTCAAAATAAGGCTGTCCATGAAAGCCAATTCAGCCAAGGGGAAATGATGCATTAGTAGTTTCTTCGTGAACGTTTCCAGTGATGATGCTGCCATCATGATCGTCATTGTACAGCACATCCATTCCAACTCCTCTGCAAGACCCATATTTAATGCATTACTTTAAATCATGTTCAGTACAAGTTCAACAGCCACTAAGGCAGTAAACAATGTACGACAGTTGCATAGGTTTGCAAAGAGTCACTCATGCCACTGGCAGACACTTTAGTCCAAGTGTTTTGCCCGATTAAAAAGTAATTGGAAGGTATACCGATTTTAATCAGAAAGTAAAAGTCTTCCTTCCTCACTCGTTGACTCCTACAGTAGTTATAACAACAATTTTTATGGGGCAAATCATCGCTGGAAAAAATTAGGAATTCAACTATCCAAAATTCTTAATAAATTATTGTTACTTTTAACAATTTAATGTGGAACTCAACATATTAGAACCAAATATGCATGACGACATCTGAGAAACAGGCTGATTGGACACACTAAAAAGTCACATGCAGCGTGGTTAGAAGACTGTACTGCTTAGTGGATGGCGGCACACAACTGTCTGCTTATCAAATTACAACATTCCTCACTAAATTTAATGTCTTTCAAGGATATATCTAAATATTACAATTTTTTTTATGTATGCCTACATATTAAATATAATTTTGCACAGGCATCTAGTGAACTGCCAGAATATCAACAGTGACAGTCAGGACCAGAATAGTGAGTAGGACATTCCTGCTCAGCCTGAAATAAGGTCTGCAACTTGAGCTCCCTGCAACAATGAGTGACAGGCCCAACAATAAACACTGGCCTATCCCAAACAAAGATCCGGAAAAGTGAGTCACATACAAACACAATTAAAGATCCCTAGAAACAGAGCGCATGTGCCCAAATGAATATTTGACAGTGAGAAATAGATCAGGGTTTGAGATTGTGGCAAAAAAAACACTAAAGCGACCATAACAACAAAATCAAGGCCAACCGAAAGCATTTAGCTCATTATTTCATTGACTTAGACAAACAGAGACAACGCCACACGGTAATAAAGTCCCATAAGGTGTCTTCTTGAGTTTGGAACGACAAGAGAAAAACGAAAGGTTTCTTCAAAGAACCTCTCAACCAACTGCTGAGCATACAACTAGCTATTAACTGGGTGCAACTGGCGTTCACACCTACCCAGTGTCTTCATTCAGTGAAATCTGGGTAATTCTAAAGCCAAATAGGAGAGGAAAAGAAAAAGAAAGGGACCTTCAATACACCATTGCAGCGTCTAGTCTGCCTAATCCTAAGAGGAAACATCAGCGTCGCATGTTATGTTGTTGTAGTCATCACGGCCACAGTGCTCGCTTGCTGCAGAATATCTCCATATATAACATGCAGTTCCCATATTATTGGGTATTCGTTTGTAAAAACATACAGCTAACAGCACCCAAGACAATGAACGTCATCTCAAAAAATCTCCCAAATCGCTTATCAAATAAATGAAAATGTTGGTGCCTCATCTGAAGCTAAATTATTTGGGGAAAGGTTTAGCACTCACTGAGTGAGTATAGCTCTGCAGTTTTGCTGATGTTAAAAGCAGCTGTCGCTTTTAAGTGCCTTAAGATATATATTATGTGTTTCACTAACCTTTTCCTCAGCTCAGACTTATTAGCTATGCTTGATTTGTATTATGTATCACAAATATTGCAATGTTGAGTGTTGTATGCCTCATTTCGAAAAGTGCAACTTGACTTGCAGGGGTGTACTGTCCTGCTTTCTCAAATTCAGGTGCCCTTTCAGGCTCCAAATCTTTGGCAAAAATAGTTAATAGGTATTCCTTTTGCATATTCCTTTTGCATCCATTTTTTCGCCAAAACAACTGTGAGGTGCATTGTGTGTCCTGACACCTATCTATCAGAATCTGCTTCTACAGCAGTTTGTTCTATAAGTAGCTCCTCTTCTGTCCTTCACTCCCCACAAGCGTCAATGAGCCTTGGACACCCATGACCCTAACGGTGTGTAGCCATCACAATTTGGCCCTTGTCGTTCACATCATTCACTTGCCCATTTTTCCTACTTCCAACACATCAACTTCAAGGACAAATGTTCACTTGATACCTAATATATCCTTTCCCCCCACTGAAAGGTGCCATTGTAACAAGATAATCAATGGTATTCTGGCTTCATCAGTCAATGGTTAAATGTTATGCCTGATGGGTGCAATGCTGGCCAAATAAAATGTGAAATTTTTCTTGGCCTTCATGCTTTTATCCTACAGCAATTTGTGATGTCTTTTCAAGCTGGTTGCACGGGTTACTTGAATTGCTTTGCAGGACGGACAACTGTAAAACCGTCTTATTTGTATGATTTATTCTTGGTCGCATGCCTTATAGGCAAAGATCTTTGCCTTATATTCAAAACACTACCAAATAACAGATGATAATCTACTTCTACTCCTCCAAACATTTTATTTTCATTTTGACTACGATTCTCTTTTAATGTTGTTTGTTGTAAAACCGCATCCAGGGAGTTTTCACACAGCCAGGGCAGGGCATGGAACAGCTGTGATTGGTCAAACAGTGGTTTTCTGCAGTTCCGGTGTGCAACCCAGAGATCTTTGCCTTTCTGGCAACGTAAATTTGAATTCAATGGTCATCGCAACTAACCAATAAAAAAAGAAGTATGTCCACAATAAAGTTCTAAACAAAGCAAACCTGAATATAAATAAGATGATTTAAAGAAAGATGATGAGTGCTGTATTTTAGATTTACAGCCATTCAAATCTGATTTAACTGACTCTGAACCAACAGTCACTTTGGAAAAAGGGTCCTTTTGATAGCAGAGATCATCTATGACAACTCCAAGATGGAATAATATTTTCCCCATAACAGGAAAAATTAAGGAACCCATAATGTTCTTGAATCAGTATCTATAACAAATTTTGCTTTGGTGGTCAACCATCACTATGACACCGTAGGGATCCTCTTAATTTTTAATTGCTAGCATGGTGTCTGATCTGCTCTCCTTGTAATTTCTCCGCAAAAATTACACATGATTTTAATGAAATGTGGTGTAATGCAACTAAACTAAAGTGAGGCCAACGGGTTTAATAGCAAGATGTGCTGCCTCACATTAAGACACAGGGACAGGGATAAAGAGGACATATGTCAAACATGTGTGTATAAGTATGGATTTAATGAAATATTAAGCTGTAAATTTCTCCACTTAAGAGGCAAGGCAGCTCCGAAATACCAGAAAGAATTAAAGACAAGGCTCAAAATACAGGCGCTGGCCTTTCATTGTTCTGTACTGTGATTGGCTGTACAGCAAAATAGCCTGTGATCTGAGAATTATCAAAATGAAACAATCATGAACCCAAATTACTTTCTGTTTTACCAGCTTCTTTCTTTTATACAAGCCTCAAAAATGAAAAGCCTTTCCAAGCCTGGCTGATTTAGAGTTAATATTCACACAAGCTGCAGTTCAACATAGAATAAAGCACACCTTTCACAACCACGTTAGTGACGCAAATGTGACAGATGAGGACAGGAGGTGGAGTTGGGAATGCAGACAAAAACACACCCTCACAGAAGCTTGTTTGAGTTGGAGAGGCATTTCATGTTTTTGAAGCATTTTCAAAACAGCATCAGTAGAAAAATAGTCCAGTCTTTTCATGAATCTAACCTTGAAGGTTCCATATGAGCAGTCAAGGCCTAAATATGTGAAAACGTGGCAAAATATGCTTTGCTCAATAGATTTAAACAGATTACTAATCTAATATTTTGTCATTCACAGGTATTACAAGTAAATGTGAAATTAATTGTAAATTAGTCAACTTCTGATGCTCCGCCAGCAAAACATAATACAGTTGACAAAACTTCAATCAGAAATTCTCTCACTGAAGAAATACACGTGTATGGCACAAGCATGAAAATACATGGCTATCTATCCTTGTGGCTTTTTTCCTCAAACATGTAGAGTATATGATTACCCATAGAAAAAATGGCGAGGCAGCGGAGGTAGTAAGCAGAAAGGAACTGCCTTCATAGGACCGCGTTTTCTCCTGGAGAACACATCCCCCACTCACGCCTGGTGCATACTCAGACAGGCAATGTATTCCATCTCACCAATTTTCGAACACAAACTGCAACGTGTAGAAAAACCAGGGAAAATAAATGAAGGTGGAAACAAAGAGATGGCAGATTCGACTATGTGTGCATGTGTGAGGGTGTCACACAAGCATCCCCTACAACTATCCATCATTAATACAGACAAAGAACAGAGAGGAACAGGAAAGGAATCACGGTGGAGCAGATTAAACCAGCTAACTGGACCAACTGTGCCAATACTCTGATACACATTTCTGACAAGGACTTAATTTGCAATGAGCTTGGCATTTAGGGTTTCTGGCGCATTGATTACAGGAAAGAAACAACATCGTCCAGAGGAGAGCGCCGTGACAATATAAGACGCAGGAGGGCTGTGATCACACAAGGCTAATATTATGGAAATGATTTCTTTAATCAATGGCTTTTATCTGGAACACCAGAGCGCCAGGGCCTGATAAGCTGCCATGTTGCCTCACACACATAAACACACACACAAGCTTCTGATGTTGTTGCAATGATAGGTGAACTCTTGTTTAGCCTCAGATACTTCATTAGATACTAGTACAAGATATGTCAATCACTGCAATAACTTTTGACATTATTTTTAAAATAACTTTGCATGAAATAAAAACAAACTAAAACCAATTTTTTGTTTAACTTTGTTTTTCAGTTGGCGTCTACACGGTTCAGCTGTGCTACTCAATAAAAAAACAGACATTCAATGTCAGACCGCAGCCTGGCGCTGACAATTTTCTCCCTTCCCTTCATCCCTCCCTCTCTCTCATGTGCGTTTCTCCTCCCTCTCTTTGTTCCCTCCCCTTCCCTCCTCCTCCCTCTCCCCACCATCCCTGTTGGATTGGTGGAGTAAACACAGGAAGAGAGCGGGCTCTGTTCCACCATGCCAGAGCTAAGGGCTGGGCGTTCCTGCAGAGCTCTTGCGCCGGGGTCAAAAGTTTACTGTGGTTTTCATTTCACCTTTCCTCAGCCAATCACAGAGCCACGCTGCTGCAACTGAACTATGACCCCTGCAAAGAATTTCACTCAAAAGATGGTCTGACGCCAGTTCCACAACTGCACCCCCTCCCAGCTCCCATTTTCCCCTTACTACTCCTTTTCCTTTCTTTCAACTGGCCAGTTTCATGTGTTGACGGGGCCTAGGTGAAAAAGATCCAAAAATGAGGTACGAGGGGAAATGGAGTGCAGCAGTGGAGAATTTTTAAGTCCTTGCAGACTTGTTCTGATAGGAACCTATACTATAGGTACCTGGTTGTCTTTTGGGTGAAGAATGACAAGTCACGGCAAACAAAAAAACAAAATGAAGATTTATATGTAAAAAAACAAAACTAACTAGGAACCCCTTAATGCAACATAATTATAGATTCTTAAAAGGCAAAGCATAAACCTAATAGTGGTACAGGCCTCCAAAGCTTTACAAAGCCTGCCTCAAATTCTGCCCAGCACATGCTGCTCAGTTCCAGGTTAACACTATTAAAATTGTGTTTAAATGACTTATGGGGACAGGCGGCACACAGGGGTCACAAGGACCAAGTGCTGAAAGACACACAGAGAAAGCATATGGGGAAGGGGGGTTAGAAGCTTCCCTAAGGTTGTAACCTATTGCTCAGAAATCTGTTTAGGAATCAAATCAGAGCTGCTCATACTCACTAAACACATGTGTACGCACACACACACACACGTGCTGAGCTATAATCCAACCAAGCGTTTGTTTTTATCTTGGTGACATTGCACTGTGTTCCCATCTGTTGAGTGATTAAGCCTGCACTGCTAATCAAATCCCTCACACTAGGTGGGTTTACATGGACACTTTTCTCCTTTCAGAATGAAACCACTCCAAAAGGATATTCCTGTATCCTTTTGGAAGAGCTGTCACCAGCTATTTGATGAGCGCAAAAGCGAGTAGCAGATGACCACTTTCATCAGAGGGTGGGTGTCTATCGTGTGATCAGGGCTGTTTTTTTTTCTTTTATCATATTAAGTTCTTAGTGACGCAGTGTTGTGTGGTAACCAGATATGTAACATTAAAATCAAAATCATTCGACATAACATTTAAAGCAGAAACTCCCCATTACGCACTTTTATTCTGAACACCCAGATCCAGCAATAGTCAGAGACGTTTACATTGGGCTTCCTTCTATTTAATTAAAATGTAAATAGGATCACCATAAATGTTAACATCAACATCATCCTTAACGTTCAAATCAAGAATTCCTCATCACGCACTTCATCCTGAAACCCAGATCTACGTGATTGACAGTCTTTGATTTATTCATTCTATGTTGAGGGTTACAGGGGCTGGAGCCTATCCCAGGTTCTTGATTACTTCATTCATGCTCAATAAAAAGGGAAGTCAGTGGGTCTGATCCACATTATTGTTAAGGGATTTATGTATAAGCAAAGGCTGCCGATTATAAACTTGACTTCAACGTTTTCCAGCACTTTTTAATTTGTTCAGAGTCGGTCCTCACGGTTCTTCTTGGACGAGTTTATAGACACTCATTATTTCTTACTTTTCAACTTGATATTTTGAGCTTGCACTAAAAACAAACCGTCTAGATCTAGTAATCATTAGATCACTAGATCTAGACGGGTATGACAAGTAAAATCGAGTTCTCTGTATATTAGAAGATATTGAGACATAACACTGGAACTCGTATAGACATTCGTGTTTATTTTACATCAGCATGTCCTAGCTTCACCATGATGGATTTCTTACCATTGATTGTGTACTGAGTTTGCTAAAAAAACAACAAAAAAAAAACCTCAATTGTAACTATAGTGTACCAACCCCTGGTATACATATGCACAGTACTGCTCACCCACCAAAATTCAAAATTGAAGGCAACTGAAATATCATTTACGCCTCTTTAAGAATGAGAATCTGTTTAATTTTTTCATTCATGCATCCATTTCCTCTGCTTATCCGGGAGCAGGTCGTGGCGGGAGCAGACTAAGAGCGGATTTCCAGATGACCCTCTCTCCAGCAATATACTCCAGCTCATACTGGGGGATCCCGAGGCATTCCCAGGCCAGATGAGATACAATATATAGTATATACCCCAGGGTCTAACCCTACTTGGACGTGTCTGAAAAAGTTCAAGAGGGAGGCATCCTAATCAGATTGGCTGAACCAACTCACCTTGTTCCCTACGAAGCGAAGGAGCAGTAGCTCTACTCCGAGCTTCCTCTGGACGACTGAGCTCCTCACCTTATCTCTAAGGCCTTGTCCATCCATCCTACGAAGTAAGCTTGTATCCTTGACCTAATTTTTCTGCCACTACCCAGAGCATATAACCACAAGTGAGGGTTGGAAGGTAGATGAACTGGTAAATTGAGAGCTTCTCCTTACAACTCAGCTCTTTCTTCATCTCAAGTAATATCTTCATTCTAAATAGCTTGGCTTTCTGGAACTAAAATATACTGTTTTTCTCTGGTGAGTCTACATTATTCTTTTTTTAATGCGTCATAATTCTTTTAGACAGGAGGAGACCATTGGGGATAATTCAGCTCCCACGCAAAACCTATCGAATGATGAACATTGAGGGAATCCTAACATAGTGTAACTGTCAGCTGAAGTTTGACTAACTCTACTAGCAACCAGAAAAATTTCAATACAATACAGCACACTGCACTGTTATTATTGCAGCCTGGTATATAAAGTATGGCACCAGTGCAAAGCCTGGCGTGATGTGGAAATGTCAAGAGGAAAGTGTTGGCCTGGCTTTTGTGAGGATGACAGTAAACTCCAGAGTAACAACCTTTTGAACAGTAGGGTTGCCTTAACGACAAGCCAAAACCGTAGGGGTGACGTCACCTGACGGTGAGAAGTAGTAATGGCGAAAGGAACACTTTCCACTTCATCCCAAGAGGAGGTTAAGAAAATCTGCACAATTAAGAAATAAGTGTTAGTAAAAAAAAAAAAAAGGCGTATAATAATAAATTATCTGACATGGCGTTCCAGTGTTGACATGCTGTAGTAGGTCTGGAGTCTTTAACAATGGTGTGGTTGTCTGAAATTCAAAACTAGACTTGTCCTTGAACTCATGGCTGCAATGAAGATGTGAAAATTCAAAATGCTCTCAAGCACACTGCTGTGAGCAAATGTTGTAACACTCTCTACAACCTATGTTTTCTTAAACTACATATGAACTTTTAAAGATCGCACACTTTTGCCCTTACAGTCCCTCGCTTGCATGGTCACATAACCCTCTTATAGGCTTGCACTTCCAATGTCTGCCTCTCAAACCACAAAGACCTAAGAACCCCACCTCAGAGCCCAAAGATCAAACTATTTCACCTTGGAGTTAAAAGAGAGAAAGACTTTCCAAAATATAAACAAAGAAAATATACCAAACCAACCACTGTCTAAGTCTAATATAAAGGGACTGCTGAAAACAAAAAGCTTTGTGAAAGTTTTGGGATAGAACAATGGTCACAACCCAAACCCCTTGTTGTTTTGGTTGCAGACTAACTACTATGCCTTTGAAAATATATTTTCTGGTTTACGTTATATAGAGAAAGCACAAACACACAGGTCAAAAAAATTGGAGGTGTGGGAGAGGATACAGCATCCGTATAGGAGTGTAGAAGTTCATCCAGAATTGACAGAGTCTTTTCTTCTCTTTTCTTTAGCTCCTCTTTATGCCGTTTAACAGCCAGAGAAAACATCTGGTAGCAGTTATCTCACAAACCAAACTTTTTTCACCATTATCGTCTCTCCCCCAAAGCATTTTTTTTTAGAAAAGGGGGCCCTAAACAAAACACAAACAAGGTCTTGCTAACAATTTACAATGGTAACAAAACTCGGCCAGGGAGCTACGCACCCACTGGCTTGTTCAGGTGAACCCATTTTACGAGCATTCTTCAGCTGGGGGAGGGAACGTTAAAGGGGGAGTTTAAGTTAAAGAGGAAGGGCAAGGAGGGAAGGGGGGACAAAGCTCTTTAGCACCCCCTTCCCTAATAAACTCTAGCCCTCGTCCAATCAACAAGGACTACAGAGAGTGGACTGTTCCAAACCCTTGCTGGTTATAAACTGGAATTGGGTGCAATGATTGCTTCAGGCCGCCTGTTTGGCTTGTAGATGTGTGCATGGCTACCATATGGTGTAACTACTCTTAACACTTTGGTACTGCATCAGATTTGAGGAAGAGACTGAGAAGGAATGTTCCAAATAGACTCCGAGAGCTAACTGACCCAGTAGACCAGAGAATTTGCTATCTGTCTCTCTATTGGTATTAGTCTCTTCAATTAGTCAATAAAAATCTGATTTCAGTCGCTGTGATGCCATATTCACATCCTTACTCGCTTGGGCAGGAGCTGTTAATATGCTCAGGATGGAAACACGACTTTCAAGTTGAGCCCAATATTCTATATTTAGCTCTATGGAGGCAAACAAAAAAAGCAAACCTACCTGTTGAGCACTACCACACCAGCAAACCAGAGTATGACATGTGAACTAAAGCAAACACAAATGTGTATCACTGACACTGCATGAGTGACCTTCAGATGTATAGAAACCAGAAACTAACAGGATCTTTATTCGAGCTTTATTAAAACACACACCGTTTTATGTTCTTAAATAAGATTGTAGAAGCGGCAACGGATTGAAGGTCACAGGTAGGTATAAATTGCAAAATGGAAAAGGCACAGATAAATCCGATCAACATCACACAGAAAATGTATATATTACTTTCCCCCTGAAAAACAAGTACAACAAGTTAAGAGTGTTTTAGCCAGATGGTGCAACTTGGTGTTTTCCTTGACTAACCCTACACTACCTGAACTACTGTCTAACAAAAGGGTGCAAAGACAAAAGGAGTCATGTTTAAATTACAGGAAACAATTGGGCTTTGCTTTCAGGCATGTGTCATCAAGAGTCCCCTCAGAGCCTCTAGATGGGTTTACATGGGACCATTTTTAGAATTAAACCTTTCCGAAATGCAATGTCATTTGCCTGTTTCCATTACCTGTGATCTGTTCCGAACCCGATTCACCTAATTGGAAACAGCATCCTGACATGCGCAGATTATCCACACGTCAGTTCATAAGGAGGCGATAATTCTACGATGAGCTGGGTGCCAACCGCCAACAAGCACCCAGAAGAATACGACAAAGAGGGCATGTCTGGCAGTGACTTTTCATAATTTAAAAGTCCAACTATGTTGAACTTTTCCAAAGATGCAATGAGTAAATGAAATTGATGTAGACCAGTTCTGTTACATATTTAATATTTATGTGTCACAACACGGTGCAATCGCCGAAAAAACTCAGCCAGATTATTATGTCGCAATGCTGGGCATAAGCAGAAATAACTCAAACGGAGAACATTCCGAAAGTGTTTTCATGCAGCGACTGGCTATCAGAAAGGTTTTTCGAAAGGACGACAACCTCCGTGCAAAGGAAATCTCATTCTCATTATCTTTTCGATTAGGCTTTTTTCCGAATCTATCTGGAATTAAGATGTCTATCTAAAAACTACCTACTGTTCACCAACACAGTTATTACTCATAACTGTGAAATATACCACCTGACCGAGATGCAGCTAGAAAAAAAACATATCTTGTCTCTCTTATAGCACAAAGGCTGTTGAAGTACGAAAAGAATGTAATCTATTCAGATGATGCAAAAATTTCAGCTCAAATAAGATGGATTAGAGACAGTTATCCAAAGTGGCTCTACCACGCAAACGGTCTGCACGTTATTCTTCTTCTGTCTTTCTCCGACAAAGCCAGTATGAAAGTCAATAGCCAAAATATCAATTCCTTTAAAATGAAACCATTTATCGACTTTATAGTAGTTGAAAATGTTTTGAAATGTGTCTAAATTTTTTCAGTTACCTAAAACAATACACTGGGAACAGATATACAGTATTATTGGAAATGAATTGACAAAAATGGTAATTAATCAAGGCAAAAAGAAGTACAGATCTAACTTATAGCTCATTGTGTATTTTGTTTGTAATAATAATAATAATAATAATACATTTAATTTATAATGCACTTTACATTTGCATCAAATCTCAAAGTGCTAAATACAGTGACTGAAGATAGTATCAATTGTCAGTGAATAAATTTGAAGTCAAAATTAATCTTAATTTTACATAAATGTATTATCTGCGATATCACATATTAGTTTACCAATGCTCTTGGGTAATGAATTCTCAGAACATGTGTTAGTACATTTATCAAACTACCAGCAAGACCTCTAAATATGTGCTTGTTTGATATTCCATCAAACATTGTGATGTAACCACAGAATCTCCAACCATATAGAGACTCATTCAGGTCCCATAAGAAAAACTGATAAGTTAATGAATTATTGAGAGCACGGGGGCTTGCACACAAAGAGTGAAAGCCGTGCATCCCAGTCACTTCTTCACCCCATCTGCGGTCAAAAAAGGCCCTCAAAGATTGATTCATTGTTAACGCAGCCTGACAGCCTGTGTGAAGGAGAAAGAAAGTGGTAGATAAAGGGACAGAGAATGGGGGATAGGGGGCTCCATTTTCCAAGAATATGAGCAGAAGCCGTTCATTGGACAGGTTCCCACAGTGGTCATTCTACCAAAAACACTACATACACGGGCTTGAGTAATGGCATTCCATCAGATTAAAAATAAAGACAAGTTAGTTCATCTGACGGCTGAGACTGGCCTCTGCGCCACTCTTATTCTTTCACACCAAGCTAATACACCGTTGGAATGCTCACAGTATTAAGATGTCACAGTTTTATGAGTGATTGAATTTAATGATTGAGTGGATTTAAAACAACTAGTATCAGGTAGCAGTGAGCGGATTTCATGATTACATTAAATCATTAAGCAGGAATAATAGCAACGCTTTTCCGCTAGAAGAAAAAACACCCTGGTGATCTCAGAAACTCTCATGCTGAGATGTAAATACCTGCAAGTATTGGCAGGGATGGCCCCAGGCAAAGAGAGCGACAGCACACATTACCTCAACCATTTCAGTGGAATGAAGAATTTACCCCCTTGTTGTCTGCCTATACGTGAGTACCTCTTCAGCAATGTCTATTTCCATGCCCAAAACTGAGTGCTCAGCACACACCTTGATGAGCAGGGAGAAGCCAGACATGCAGTCCAGGGAACCCAGAGTGCTAACCCTCCCTTGTACACATACATCTCTCTCTGCCAGTCTCCCTATTTCACGTATTTGAGCATAAATATGACTTATTAGCTGTGAAAATCGCCGTCCTTCATAATAGATAGGACATTACTTCTGGTTGCTACTACTACTAAAACATACGTAACCTCACTCCAGCCATGCATACAAAAACCAGATCTGCATACTCTCCACAGAGGCAACCGTGAGCAGGTTAGTTAACAAAAAATCTGGTTTAGCATGCAGTAGTTTCTCATCATAGATGACACAACCACAGAGAAAACGAAAAGATGTTTGTCTTTCGTGTCAGCTGAATTAGTTTGTTAAACGGTGTGTCAAATGCAAGGCAATCAAAACTGCTCAACATACACTTAAGTAACGCTATACCACGTTTAAGGTGTGCAATACTGATGCCAGACAACAATAAGAGAATAGTGTAGTCCTGTCACCCAATACAGCTACTACGGTGTAATTAATGTTAACTGTGACTATTTCTCAAGACCATTTGCACCAAAACTGTAAAGCAAGTAAATCTTGTGGAGAAAATGCAGTGACCAGAGCTATTCAGCAGTGTTATGTACAATGAATTTAACCCAGTAGTGCTTCAAACTTAATATTTTTACTCACTCACTTACTCTGAAACGAGTTTCCTACCGATGAGTATCGTGACTGCCAGCTAGGCTATAGAACACAGCAGACAAGGAGAGAGCTTCTATCTCGCAAACTTTGTAGCTAGCGGATAAAGCGAACACCAATACAACGCGCAATCGATATGAATGACACATTATCGCCCAAACCAGGCGTTCTTTATCCTCCAACTTTTTCACCGATAGTTCCTGTGCCAATAATAATAACACCTTTATAAACAGTCCGGAACAAATACACATTGGTAAGGCAGTTCATTGTATCACGGTAGCATAAAAAATACAGCCTGTTCTGAAGCGGAGCAACACCAACTGCCTTCTGTGACAATTTCACGCCAGCAAACACGCACTGGCATTGGTGAAAACTTGCCTATATCCAAAACTCACACTAAAATGTTACAAAACTCACCGGTTTCGACGGTTTCATTGAGTAAAGCAGTTTCTTTTACGCATCTACAAACTCTCCGCCATCTTCAGCAGGACCGTGTTTGTTTAAATGCGAAACACTCCCAGAGCGGAGGGAGCCAGCTTGTAACAGAGCGAAAGGACTTCTGGGTAATGTAGTATCTTCACTTATCAGGCCTCATCAAGCAGTTCCGCACGCCCTGTAAATGAACTACACCAATGCTCATGGGTGATATGAGCAGTAGTCACAGATATCATTAGGGGGATGTATTTATAGTTCGGCAGGACAGCAGCTTTATGCAAATGACATATCAAGACCATATTCAAAACGAATATGATTATTTCAAAGGTATTCACAAAGTATAGACAAAAGATCTCAAGATTAGAAGACACGTAAAATGTATTTAAGGGAATATGTAAAGACTTAAAGAAAACGAAAAAATTGCATAAAATCATGTTAGTTAGACTAGCTAAAACAACTAAGTTACTTTTTTGTTTTTAAAATGTAACCCTCTGGGGTCTGAGGTCAGACTGGGGTTAAGGTTAGGGTTAACCCTAAGCCTTTATGTACTGCATTCCATGTTGAATGTAATGTTGAAAATGCTAAATGTTTGCAGCACAATGCCACCCTCTGACCTGTAAGTTATTTCTTCACTATAACAAACTTTTACTACTATATTAGTATATAGAACCCAAAACCATGCCTCATACAAATTATTATTATTATTATCAAGGTACACGTGTTACGGTTTTTAATGCTTCGTGAGAGGATGAAATAATCAGAATAAAAATAAATAAACAAACTCAATCTGTGTGTTTGTCTGAGCTGAACTTCAATTACATTCCATGAGCACCCAAAAAGGGGCCCAGTGGCCCTCTGTTTGTGCCCCTTCCCCCACAAAACATGGCAACTGACCCCCCACCACCCAACCTTCAATGAGTGTGAGACACTTTATCCCATCCCCCTCCCTCACAACCTCTCTACTTTGAAAGGACAGGAGATAACAATTTGAAAGGACAGGAGATAGCCCTATAATCATTAATGTATTCAGATTGGTTTACCTGCAAACAGCCAGCAGCAGGCCTTTCTTTACTCCATACCCAATCCCATCCCCCAAATTCCCAAAATGCAGATGGGATGAAGCTGTAAAGCATCCCCTCCTCTAAATTTCAAGATTTTTAACCATTGTGTTGATTCCAGTATGTTTTCTTTCTTCAAAATTGAAAATCTGTAAGGTAAAACATTGATTTTGGAAGCTGTTTTCCTTTTCTTTTGTTAATTTATTTTGGCTGTTATGGCTTTTATTTGATTTGAGCAACCATGCATTTGATAGTGAGACACATACAAAGTGCAGTTCTTTTTAACGTGCCTTGAACAAGATCTGTTTTACTGTATTTGGATTAGAAACAGCGGTTCCGGAACCAGGTTTGCCTTAGAAACGGCTGTAATCAATAAGGGGGAGACTTTATATGAAAGTCAACAGCCGAAAGGGGCTTGTGTGTTGAAAATGTTTTCTGTTGCTCGCTTCTTTTCATTCTTTCTTTTCTAGAAATAATGAAAATACCTAATATTCACAAATCGGGTCGCCTCGGCTTGGACCACCATCTCTTCCTTGTGAGGACTGCTTAGTGGGACCTCTCTGGACTTACGCCATTATACTGCCCGGGGATCGTGGCCTTGCAAGCTTTTCACTTCGCTTGTCTTTTCTGACCCCAGACCTGGCACATGATGAACTACTTCTTCAAAGTGACCTCCTACCTTGTCCTGCGATGTTATCTTCTTCCGTGAGGAGCAGATTCATTGAGGCGGTCGTCCTGAAGCTTGGCCACCTAGTGACACTTTCCGCTGACAGACTGGCTGAGGTCACAGGCAAAAGGTCTACCAGGGTGCTTTAGAGCCTCACTGGCCAGATGCGGTGTTTGCTGCCTTCTCTGCTTCTGGCCTGGCTTTTTCCTTTTTTTTATTGATGTTCAGGGTCCACTAATTAAAGGTCTGTTAATGTCTAAGTCTCTCTTTTCACTTTATGTTGTTGATGTTCAAGGTTCACAGTGTTAGTCTTTCACTCTGCATATTACAGACTGGCTTTCATGGAATTGAGTCCACTGTTTGCTAAATAAAGTTGTGTTGTGATCAAAATCTCTCTCTCCCCCTCTCCCAATCAGATCGTGTTTGTGTAGATGGAGCTTAAGGAGACACCCTGCAATTTATGTTTACTTGAATGTGAAAATACCATACGGCAAAAATTTATTGTCAGTTAGCACTGACCTTTGTTTTACATCTGCAGGCAGTTCCGTTTAAGAAATTTACACACAGGCTGTAGCAGATTAGACATTTTCCATAAAAATGTAGACCCCAAGAGACAAATGTGAAGAATCCTACACGTGGATTCAGATCTGGGTCATCAGAGCACAACAGAATGGAAAGTTCTTCTTCAGATGAGATACTGTAAACTAGTTGAAGCATGCTCTTATTGTCAGTTGCTTGAGAGAATTGAACTACAGTTGGGCCAATAATCTTTGAGATAATTTTGATTTGATTAAGTTAAGTAGTTTTTTTTAAGTGTTAGAGACTGGCTGCTGAACCGGATAGGACTGCAGAACAGAAGGCCACTCACTGATTTACTCGACGGAATCACTGACTTAAAAAACAGAAGGATTATAGCTCCGAATTATCAGTGTCTATGGAGGAAGTTAATATGCTGCAGTACCTTCTTACAAATAAATTCTATATGAAGGGTCCATGATAGGGTGGCATCTATCGTAACGTCCAGATGCTTGTATGAAGATTTTTGTTCAATTTTCACATTCTGGATTGTCACTTAAGGCAGACGATGATCAGAAGGACGGTCCTCTGTCTTATAAGTGTTGATAATTAGAGAGCTTTTTTCAACGCATGATATCATGCGTTGAAAATCATGCTATTGGACATCATGCACCAGGATACCAGGTCCATTTCCTTTTAAGTGTACCTTAACAGGCAATCATTTGGCTCTATTATCCATTAAAACTACTGACAATAATTAAGTACATTTTTATATTGCTTGATTGATGAATTAATTGGAATACTGCTAGAGAAAATGACTAAGACATAAGAACTTTCTGTGACCAAATTTACATTTTTTATATCAAGACATTAAAAGCTGCTTCAGGATGTTGAGTGAAAGTCTTGCGAGACTGCCATCTTGTGGCCGGCAGGTCTCATTACCAGTCAGCTCATGGTGGGCAAGGTCACCAAACGGTGAGATGGGGGCGCCAGAAAGGTGGCCAGGAACATACTCATCGCTAAAATGAATGTTGAAATGGAAGTGTAAACTTTTTGAATGAGGGCGGTGTTCATCGGGGAGAGACGTTTATTGTGCGTTATCAGTCATCATTTTACAGCTTAACAATAGCGGTTTGTTTCAAGTTTGGGGCGGATTTTCAACTCTTCATCATCATTAAAAGTTCATTGTTCAAATATTCAAATGGCACTGGGCAAATATGGTGCCCATGAGAGTATGAGGCCAAAGTCACCTATCCTTGAGTAACATTAAGGCTCATTTGAATATTTCCACACTACACCTTGATGACCATCAGAGCTTTTGCTGGACTATTGTAGCATCTGATGAGTCTAAGGCTGAACTATTTGGAAGACCAAATTCCATCCGGAGTTACACCAGTGTTACGTCTGGTGTAAACTACACTTATCACTGCAGATAATAAACACAATGGTAAATCACGAACATGGCGGCGTCATGAAGGGATTGTGCCTTGCTGGTTCAGGGCCAGGATTCCTCTTTTGAAGAGGACAATGTGTCAGATCTCCAGATGTCTGTGAGATGAAGCTCAGGGGCCATTGAAAAATGCTTCTAGACTATGAGCCCAACCATAAGAGTAAGTCTCTACCGCTGAATGTTTCAAAATAAATAAAATTCAAGTTCTGGAGTGGCCTGATCAAAGTCCAGTCCCATTGATATGTAGTGTTTGGGCCTGAAAGAGCAGTTTTTGCTCCCCAAACCCTCCAATCTAGGCTTTCATGGTCAAGGAATCATGCCATGAAGTTAAAACTATCATAGCATTGTTGCTTTTTTGGTGCAGTGACATAATGGCTAATCCTAGCTGCCTTGGTAAGGTTTGTTCTCCCCGATTAATGTCTAATTTAACAATTTTAGCTCCAACTGTTGACCCCCTTTGAGTGAGTACAAACCAATATGAAGGATGTTGGCCTCAACAGTTAGTATTTTGTCTACATGACTTCCAAGCACCATAATGGCAGCATATTTGTGGGGCTCTTTGGACAAAACAGCCTGTTGTCAAATAGATTTACTTCATATTTACTGTATGGCTCTTACATGACAACATTAAATCTCTGTGATAGTATGTACTGTGCTGTTTTAAAAAATGTCCCCCCAAGATGTTGCTGCAATGTAAGATCATGTGTAAATACATTTTCCAGAAAACCCGTATGATGTCCGGTATGCATGTGTGTCTATCTCCAGTGATTAACTGGCAGTTTGTCCAAATGTACCCTTCCTCTCACCCACTGTCATCTGGGATAGACTCCAGCCACTCTGCTACCCTGAACAGGTTGAGTGTTATTGAAAATAAAGAAATATCTGAATAGCTCTACCAGATGTTAGCTATCTTCGTCCTCCTAGGCCTCTCTGGTTTCTTTGTGAGGTATGATTTTGGGAGTTTCACACATAATGCATTTATGTACAAGAGTGCAACTAAAATAACATTTCTAGTAAGACTGATTTCGTGTGAAATATAGGCAGTATAAATATACACACAGTCAAAAAAAAAACACCACACAGGGGTCACAAGCCAGTGTCTTTCGAGTGCCGGTTCCAAGCCGGATAAAGAGGAATGGTTGTGTCAGGAAGGGCATCCAGTGTAGAACTTATGCCAAGTCCATATGCAAAACTGACTCCCAACCCAAATTGGTTGGGGCCCAGATAAACAAATACTGTAAATGGTAGAGTTGGCCATTAGGGAACAGACCTATGGATGGGAAGAGGTGATCCGCTGTGGCGACCCTGAGATGGATCAGCCTGAAGACGATGAAGATAAACAGTCAAAAAACAAAAAACTGCCAAGAATGACAAAAGTGCCAAAATGACAATTTCCTTAGCATTTCCTGTTTGTCATTCAACTCTTGTTTCATGGGACTTAATGGCGGACTGAATGACAGTTAGTGAAAGTCATTGTCTCTAACAAACAAGGCCTACCTGGAGCCAAAGTTCTATATGTAATCACACCAGTTTAATCCCATTTTAGATATTGTTTTAACGATTTATGGTTTGAAGAAATAGAGTACATTTATTTCAGCACTTGTTTACCCATTGCATTTCTTTCTAGTATAGCAGGTTTTAGCTTTCCTGTGGAGGTGGTTGGTTTGTCTTTAGGGCGTGAACCACTGAGTCAAATTCCTCTGTCAAAAGTACACTGCTCTCTCTTCAAACATCTGCTGTCTATCATTCACAGCTACATCAAAGCCATACTGTTTAGAGGGTTTATGAAATAACAGCAGCTCTAAGCAGCCTGTTTTGAAATAATAAAGTGGTTCTGATCGCTTATTTTGATTTTGGCCTAGCTCCTCTCGCTCTCTGTACTGCGTTTCAGCTTGTCTGTGCTAAACAAAAGACAAGCAGACAGGAAATGCATTGACCAATCAGCAGCTGCCTTTCATTTCGCCAGCATGTGTGGCCATTCTCTGTGTGCCTTCTATCAGAGCTGTGAGTTGGACAGCTTGTAGAGCCGTGACTGTGCTCTGAGCAGGGTGAGGGCTGACAGGGCTGTCCTCCATGTTCTAATAAGCATTGACATAAAACACAGAATTTTTAGCCATGCATCCACAGAGGTAAGCCTTATTTTGATTCTTTCACGCATACTTCGTTGTTGATAAGGCACCAGCCACTGTGTGTGATCCGTGCCTAAGTAACAATACAGGTTTGTCTGACAAACTGGGGGAGGGGGGTGAGTATTTGTCACCCCAATGAAGAGGAGTGGAGCCTGGGAGGAGAGCACAGTACAACAGCTTCTGCTAACTGTGTGGCCGTGTAGGCACATACAGCAAGAGGCCTGAGCCGAGTGAAAGGTCATTATGCATTCATAATATATCTGAGAAAACCTGCTGTCTTTGATCAAGATCAAATGAGGATAGAGTTTTCCATGCAACCCTTGGCCTGTGACAGGGTTGGTTAGGGAACCAGGTTGAATGACAGAAAAACAATCCAGAGAGCACTCAGTAGATGCTAATGTAATGTCACAACAAGTTAAACTTAGGCCTCAAACTAACATGAGAATACAGGGCACCATTGTTAATTGTTTCCCACAATAACAGGGCAATGAAGAACAGACTGAATTGTACAGTTACCTAATCTTTTTACACTCCAACAAATACTCTGAGTACCTCACGCATTAGACTAGGTGAATATAAAAAACCTGCTTTTAACTGGCCTAATCCTGTAAGCTGCCCACCAGCCTTCAAAAAGGCCAATTATCTATGGACTAAATATGCCGTTGCAGTTTATTTATGACAGTTTTGTAGGCATTGATTGAGCCTAATAGTGTACAATGCCTCTCTGTGTTGTTCTGTGCTGCAGAGTGTCAGCCATTTTGGAGAGTTTCCCTTTCTGTCAAAAAGATTCATGAACACTGAGTAAGAGAGTGAAAGGACAGAGTTTGAACACGGCTCTGCATAGGAAGCTAATTTCATCCAGAGAGGCTTGAAAACCTTCTATGAGGTCAACCCGGTTGCACTGAATCCTGTTTGAATGTGATGCTGGTGTTTCCTTTCTGCAATGACGGATTTGATACAAATGGTCACGTTTCGTAAACATGTTATACTTCACGTTAAATCTACTAGCCTTTTCGTTTTCTCCTGGATTTGTCCTTCGACAATGACCTAGGGCTGTTTACTTTGTATACCAGTGTGTATTGTCATGGTTTAAAGGTATATCATTAATTAAATCAAATGTAGATATTTGGAAATAGCATAAACTCAAGGATTGAAACTATACATTATATATATATATCAATTAGTTGTGTACTAGTACCTCTTCCTTACTAAAATCTCTAAACAGGTATCAAGAGGCAGTATATGCTGTAGAAGCATGGCAGAGAGGGGGAGGGGTTCTGCCTTCTGTACTGTCAGAGAGGCCGGAGACATTTTTAGTCCGGTCTTTGTGTCCGGTATTAATGCCCATGCTGCATATCAACATGTTGGAAAACATACTAATCTGCATGTGGTCCTTTACAGCAGATTTTGACTGGTGCCGTGTGTACGTGCTGAGCGCACAGTGGTCTGAGAGAGAGGGGGGGGGCGGGGGGAGAGAGAGAGAGAGAGAGAGAGAGAGTGTGCCAAACTGATGCTGTACACATGCAATGACAGTCAGAGCACCGAGAGGGAAGGAATCTCATCCTGCTCCCGTAATGTCTTTATAAAAGGAAGACGGCAATGCATGTATGTATGGGTTTAAAAGAGGGCGAGGGACTTGATTTTCAAGAGGTTTTTAGGAGCAGTCCTCTGCATTGCAGCACTAGAGCTGAGGAGAGTGGAGAAAAGAGAGCCTGTGTGGCACACCGAGCTGAGCACCCAATCAGGCACCTCCATGTGGTCCTCAAGCCAATCGGCAGCCAGCAACCGAGGTTAAAGATTGACAATTGCAGAAGAGAGCAGCAGGGAGAGAAGGCCTTCTGGGAAGCCTGGACCTACCTTTTCCCTCATCCCCCAACGCCCTCAATAATTGAAAAAAAATTAAAAGAATAGGGTGAAGAATCTGTATGTGAGAAAGGAAAAAAAGGTACGCTGTTGATTTCCTACATTGAGACGTGTTGTGGTAGTGGTGCTTATGGAAAGGCTTCTATCAGCAGGTTACAATAGGCTGTATTGTGTGATCTGTGGTCTTTGATTTACAATTGTTTTTGTCAGGATGGGTAGGATTGAGTTTCCTCCTTATGCCTACGTCTCTCTCTTTGTTTCTTTTTGCTGTATTTCCTGCCCTGGACAGGACATGATGCTGATCGGGTAGATTGTCTGTGGCTGTCCACACAGGTTTGATTGGGAGGCCAGTAAAGCCATTCCACTGTGACGGATGTTCCGTATTCCTCTGTCATTTCATCATTTTCTGGAAAGGGAGGAGGTGTTGGGGATTATAGAAATGGATGCAGAATTTTTGTTTTCAAGTGAATGTCTTTCTATTTATTACATGAAATACTAAAATTGTGCTTTCCCCCTGGAGTAAGTTGGGAAAAAAAGGGCCAAATTGGAGCCAGCTGAACAGTCAGGTCATTGCATCCGTAGTGATGGCGGAAATGATGCACAATCGAGATAAAATCGAGAACTAAGTGCCTGCAAATCAAGGTGCATCATGTTGAAGTGATACTTCCTAATACCTGTTGGGCCGATTTTGACGGGGAGGTGGCTGACCGCAAATTGTGTCTTGTGTTTCAAAGAACTGTTTATCAGCAGAACATGAGCATTGGTTATGCAAACCATTATGCTATTCTTTCTGTGTTTAGGGAAATGTATATTATGTAGCTATTATACATAACAAGGAAATCTTTACATACTAACAAGGTTTTGAAACCAAGATGGTTTACACCAACTGCGCTGCTGCTATTATAAAAACTGTTTTTTCGATATTATGTTTCTGTTATTTCATGTTTTTGTTTGGGTGGAGGCTTTATAGAAGCCCACTGGGCTTATTGCCTCCTCCTACACTTTATACTGATACTATTTGTTTTCTATGGCTTTCAATTTGTGCAAGTAAACTAAAAACTAAAGTATAAACTATGGTTCAATCCCTGCAGATTAAACTGTTCTGGGTTGTCTTGTTATGGTTTGCAGATGGGTTGTGGAAGTGGAAGAAGGTTCACACCAGGTATAACTGGAGTAGAGCCCCACTCAGCTACCCTTTGCGCTATAATCGTTCAGTGTTAAAGTGTTGTTGTTGACTACCTTTGAGCCTAACTTATCTTTTGCAGACTATTTCTAGTGGTGTTTTTGCTCCTATTAAGGTTTTGAATGCATTTACTGAGATAACATAACATCAATAAAGTAGAAAACAGAAGCTTTTGGAATTTTGACACACAATATGTGACACAGCTTTTCTTTTCTGAGCGTCTCAAATCTAACCAGAATAATACTTTTGTCTGTATCCATATTTCGTAGGAAATTTTATCCACCAAAAGTCTAATTTGTTGTGCATTGGGGACCGAAGGCCAGTTGAATGCTGACCAGAGCTAGCATAAAGTTGAGTGCTGTTAGCTGAAGCTAGCATCCAGGCTTATTAAGTATTACAAGTAAATTAAACAATGTCATGCTAGACAACTGTCACTAAATTCTCGGCTTCATCCACTCGGACATCAAGGACCATTCCTCAGAAAAAATCAGGAGGAGGGCGTTTTAAAGGGAGGGACTTTCACCACGTGAAAGTGTTGAACAGAATGAATCATGCCAGAGCCAATTGACAATGTTGTGTGAATTATTTTGACGATGCTGTTCCATTTTATTGTGGTTATAAGACGTTATTGCACTAAAAGTTAAAAACAGCTAAGTGTTGGTGTGTGTGTTTCAGCTTGGTGTCACCATAAAAACATGTTGTTAAAATACACTGAATATAACCGTACATTATCACAGCATACGCAATCATAAAAACATCATCTCACTAAATGACCCAACAGCCGACATCTCAGCATTCTAATTTCTTTTATTGGTTTGACAGAATTTGTAACAAACGATTTCTGCCTTTAATCTGTAACTTCTGTACAGTAGATGACATGGGTCATAGATAATCCTGCCAGATTCACATTTTATGATTTGGTTTCCGTCACCTTCACAGCACCGAAGGCTACCCCTGCTAAGATCACTGTGATCTGTTGATGGCATTGAACTCTGGACTTTTAACCATCTTCATCCTCCTCAACTTCAGTGCAGCTTTTCACACCGTCCCTTGTGTCAACCTCCTAGACAGATTGGGTTCCAGTCTCTCAAGCACCCCTCTCTTCTGGTTAACATCATATCTCTCCAGCGGCACTCAGTTTGTACAACTCAACCTTCCGATCACAGAACTCCCCTGATACTACGATTGTTCCTCAGGGGTCTGTCTCGGGTCGTTCCCTTTTCATCATCTACCTAATACCACTCGGCCATATTTTCAGGAAATTCAGAATTCACTATCATTGCTACGTGGATAACACCTAGCTCTATCTTCCTCCAAGACAAACTCCCCAATCCACCTTCCACCATCTTTCCCTCTCTGACTGTCTTGTGGAAATTACAACCTGGTTCTGTCATAAATTTCTCAAACTCAGCAGCAATAAAACTGAAGTTCTCCTCGTTGACTCAAAAACACATCTGGACAAAATCCGATAGGTTCTCACTTTCTATTGACAACTCATTAGTTCCTCCATCCCCTCAAGTCAAGATTCTGGGTGTCATCCTAGACAGCGCATTATCACTCGGAGAAAAAATATATATATATTACTCGGTCCGCATATTTCCACTAACGAAGAATCAGCTGTCTTTGTTCAGCTCTTACAATTAGTTGCATCCCATCAACACCCTGGTAACCTCCCGCATTGACTACTGCAACTCTAGCTCCTCCATAAGCTTACTCCGCTGCCCCTAACATTACCAGAACTCTCTCAATTGACCACATCACCTGTGTCCTCCAGCAACTTCACTGACTCCCTGTCAAACGGCAGATGGATTCTAAGATTCTTCTTCTCACCTTCAAGTCCCTCCACGGCCTCGCACCTCTGTACCTCTCTGCCCTTCTCCTTCCCCACACACCTTATCGTGATTTTCGTACTTCCTCCTCCATGCTCCTCACTACGCATCCTGTCCATTAATCATCTATGGGGCCCAGGCTCTGTAGCTGTGCAGCCCCTCATCTCCGGAACTCTTTCCCACAAACCATCCGTGAAATTGATTCTCTCCTTCCTTTCAAATCCCGTCAGGAAACACACCTTTTAAAACTTGCCTATTCTGTCTTATCGCTGTTTTTGACCGTCCACATATTTAAAAAAAACGTTTATTACATATCAATTTACTAACATCCTGATATATTTTTTTATTTTTTTAATGTTATCTGTAAGGTGACCTGACTGAGAGGCCCCAATGAATAAAATGTTTTATAATTATTAAAATCATCAGCCATCTCAACTATGTGCCACTATGTGTATTAATCTTAAAGGTTTCATTAAATCTTCTGTTGTTTCCATGATAAGCACTTCTTTCTTACATGTGTTTATTTCTAGGAGCTAATTAAACACCAGTTCTGAAGAGGTGACACATGACAGCAGAGCAGCTGGTGCAATACGTGCAGCACAATTAAATAAATTAAATTTAGAATGGTCTATCCAGAGCTCATTCGTAGGCGAAGAAAAGCAGTGGTGATAGAATTGTCCCTCAATGGTAACCCTGTATTCAACACAATCTCATCTGACTCTTGGTTCTTTGAGGGGAGTTGGAGAAAACTCTCTCATTCGGTGAATGACGCCTCCTAAATCCAAACTTACAATCCAATTAAACGTCAGTCTGACTGATTGTTGTTGTATTGCTGTATTGAATAAAGCAAGGCTGACGTTCTTATCACAGTGTTTGTCTAAAATGTACAGAAACTATGTCATGTAGATGCTCTGCACTTGAGTGTAAAGGCATGCGAGCAGCGCTAGTTGATTATTTTGCATGCATAAACTAAGGGACGTCAGCGGATTTCAGAGCGTATGTGTCGACTCGAGAAGATATTTCTTGTATATACGACATTGCACTCTAATATTTTACTCACCAGGGGGAGTTTTTCTCTCACAAACACAGTTTTTTTGTGCCATCCTTTCTCAACTTCTTTGTCCGATGAACTGTTGAGAATTTTGTGGTCAGAGGTCATTGTGACTTCACAGAACACGTTTGGCAGTAAAAGGGAAATTCACAAGATAAATATGACAAAATGATGCTCACAATGTCTGAATTGAACCAAATAAACAAACAATTTAAAATGTGGGAGCCTTCAGTCACATGAACCCTCAAATAAGCCGATAAAGAACATGCTCCTCTGTTGAATGACTTCAAGGTACTAATAATGATACTAATTTAGCTCTATAGAGTAACGTTCAGATTTTGGACATGTTTGACAAGCAGACCTTTGACAGTTGTATGTTTTACATCAGTGTGGCTGTGGACGAAGGAAAATCTGAGACTCCAGCAGAAGGAATGGAGATTTCAACACGGTCCAAAGGTGAGAACATACTATAGATGGTTGTTGTTTTGTAAGTTGTATTTTAGGCATTGATGTGTAAAGGTGTTTAGTCCTTTAGTTGTATACTAGTCATATATCTCTCACCATATTTAATGATTTCAAAAGTCTGTGTGAGTGCAGTAAAAGAAAAGTAATTTCTGATAGTTTCTGTCCTTCTTTAAAAAAATAATTCCATCAGTGCGGCCTTCCTGGTTTGTGTAACCTTCTAATTCTGTCTGTAGTTTCAGACACGGGCTCAACTGAGCGGATGAACCAAAAACGAAGGATTCCGAGTCCCTCTCATTCATCTAATGGTCACTCGTCTGCCGAAGCCTCCCCGTGTCCAGTGAAGAAGAAGAAGAAACCAGGCGCTCTTAGCAGCGGCAAGGACCAGGTGAGAATCGCTAAAAGAAAAGGAGAAGTCGAACCCAGACGCGCTCACACTGGACAGTTTGAGTCTGCGTGTCGGTTCTGGAGAGCTGTTTCATCATCAGTGCATCACACTCTTAAAGATTAGAATAACATTTGTTTATAGGGTGGTCTTTAAAGTTGAATTCACCCAAATCACCTAAAACTGTTGGATGTTACACTGTTAAGTGGAATATGGTGACGTGAATTAGTTTTTGTTTTATTTGCTGAAGGCCTGACATGTCTGCAACTGAGACGTCATCTGCCATCATAAACCATGGAACCCTACTCCAAGTGTCCAAAATAATAATATTAATAATAATACATTTTATTTATGGGCGCCTTTCCTGTCACTCATGGTCACCTTACAGATACAACATTAAAAACAACAAATATCATGACGTGAGTAAAATAATACGCGACAAAAAGTTAAAATGAAATACAAAGTCAAAAACATTGATCAGAAAAATGTTTGAATTGAAATTTTGGGAAGGTATTGTTCCTTATCTATCATATTATCATGTTTGTTTTCAGCGATTTAAAGTTAGTCCTCATTAATTCATTGCTATGAAAAGTTTAACTATTATATGTTGTTATTTGTGGGTTAGGTTAACCAGGTTTTCTTTTGTATTTTTTAGTCAGAGACTTTTTTCTATATCAAACTTCCTTTGTATTTTTTTTATTTTAATGAGCATCTTAACAATTACCCTTCATATTTCCTACAATTGTTTGCACTCGGGTCATCCAAATAATATTATACACATTGGGCCCATCATTTCTGAAACAAGGGATTCAAATTATTCAAAGTTGTTTACTTTATTGTTGTTTATATATGGTATCTACTGTAGCAATAGCAATAAGCAGCAATAAAATTGGAATATCTCCACCTGCCCGATGCAGTTCCCTCTAAATCACTATTGGGTTCTAAAGCACTATTTATATATAGATAATATAGGTATAGGTATAGATACAGATACATTATTGGTAAAACTATTTACATGTCTTGGATACAGTGGCAAATCCGTTTCATGACACAATATATTTTTTTTCTTGGGAGTAGCATTAGTTTGTGATCAGAAAACTGGATTCTACCAATATTTTTAGGCCCGTATAAACAGAATTTCCCCCTCCTTGGCAGGAACACCCTTCTCAACACATCAACACAAATCCTCACATTTGCATGCCTCCACAACTGGAAGCTGCCAACTATAAACATATAGACTCTTATTCACTTAACGGCTACCCTGGAAATAATAATAAAAACTTAATTTATATAGCACCCTTTAAAACACGGTTACAAGGTGCTTTACAATAATGCATCACAGAGTTGAGCCATAAAACCAGGCTTAAAATACAGAAAATTTAAAAAAAAGGATTAGAAATTTAAAACATGACCGGAGGGCTAAAAACACAGAAAATAGATTCAAATAAACAATAAAAATCAATTAAATAGGTAAAATAAATAAAACCAGGACAAAGACATTAAGAAAAAATAGGCAAAACGGTTCAGGTGAAATCAGGAAAATCCTCACGGTAAAATTGTGTTTTAAGACAAGACTTTAACCAGGGCACTGACTCGGACAGCTTTTTTTCAGAGTGAGGGACCTTAAGGGATTGAATTAAATGACAGGGATGGAGTTCTGTCAGTTCAGCTAATTTAACGTACACAAAAAAGGCGAGAAGTCCTTTTTGTAGACTTTTAAAATGCCTCTTCTGTAATGAACTTTCACCAGTCCTGAACAGTTTGCTCTAGGGTCAGAACCCCTGTTGTTTACAATAGATTTTGTTCAACTTCGAACAGGGGCTAAATATGTTGAAAATATTACTTTATGTCACAAGTAACATAACCCTAACCCTGAGCCTACATTGAGACCTAATCCTTTCAGTATGTCAGGTACAGTATGCCCTGCACCCGAGAACAGTAGGCCTTTAGAGATATGTTTAGGATTATTTGGCCATGAATAAACGTTTGTAAAAATTGACTCAACTTTGCCATCTTAGTGGATACTTGTGATTACAGCAATTCCAGGAGGTTCTTGGATCTTTTCTCAGAATTGACCCTTTGCACTTTGCACTCTGCTCAAACATTGAGTAATGACAAAATCTGTGCACCTCTAATTTTAACAAATGCAATGTTAACCACAACTTTGTTAAATTTGCCTGCGGTATGATTATTTGTGGGTATTTAAATTTTCCTTGTGTGCTTGCTGTGTTGCCTCTGTGCTCAAACTACTCCACACATACGTATTCGGTGTAGGACTGCTAGTTTGTTGGATATGGTACATTATGCTGTCAACTATAACTATTTACTTACTGGTGTAACTATTTTAGCGGGTTTCTTCACTGTTTACATGTGGTGGCAGGAGTGAGTATTTTGTTGCTGCTGCGCATGTCTGTTTGGCTTCTCTAATCTCTGCCTGATTTTGACCTTCCCCAACTTTGTGCTTTTTTTGCCCGCATTCCAGTCAGAACTAAGACATGGTCCCTTTTACTATGTGAAGCAGCCAGCACTCACCACACACCCTGTTGATGTTGTACCGCAGGACGGCAGGAATGACTTCTACTGCTGGCTGTGCCACCGCGAGGGCCAGGTGCTCTGCTGTGAGCTCTGCCCCAGGGTGTACCACGCCAAGTGCCTCAAACTACCAGCCGAGCCAGAGGGCGACTGGTTCTGCCCAGAGTGTGAGGTACTCATCCGGGAATGTGTATGTAGTGTATTGGTGTAACATGTTGCTCTCTAACTCTAAGTAGCTCAGTAAACAACATGGAGTCTCTACTGTTATTGTTATTATCAGAGATGAGAAAATATCCATTCAATTAAAGAATTTCATTTTTTATGTTACTCTGATTCCTGAATCAGTTTTGAATAGCTACAAATAACTACTTTACTTTGGTAGTTTAATAAGTCGACCTCGAACAGGACAATTTGTTACGGATAAGGAATAAATTAGAATAAACTATTTATAGGCTTTTTTACTTAATGTGTGCACTCTAGAGTAGAAGGGAAAACAGATCCCCATACGCAGAGAACCATTAAGGAGCCAATTAACAAACACTCTTAGAATTTAGACTGACTCTGAAAGAGTTCGATGGCTTCACAGCTAATACGAAGATTGTCATTCCAGTGAAACGTTATGTTCTCATGAACATAGTTGCGGGTTTGAATGCACACCGACTGGTAAATTGTGAGCTTTGCCTCATGACTCGGCTCTCTCTTTACCTTGAAGGATGAATACAACACCGGCATTACTGCTGATACCGGTCCATTTTCCCATCTCTGTCATGAAGAATACCCCAGGATACCTAAACTCCTTTTCTGGAGGCAGCAACTCACCCCCAACCCAGCAAGAGAGCGTTGACCTCAGATTTGGAGGTGCTGATTTTCATCCCAGCTGCTTTTATACTTGGCTGCAAACCTCTCCAGTGCATAATGAAGATCGCAGGTTGATGAAGCCAACAGAAGAACATCATCTGCAAACAACAGATGCAAGCTTTGGATTGTGACACACGGAGTGAGGTTCCTCATGCAAGTGACTGGAAATGGCTCTCTTTGTGGGGGGGTTCGGCTCATACGAGGCGATAATCTCGGAGTAGAGTTGCATCTCTTTTCTAGGCACATCAGAGGAAACCCCAGTGTAGACCCAGAACTCACTGGATGGACTATATATTTCATCTGGCCGGGATTGAATGCCTTGGGATCCTCCAAAGTGAGTTGGAGAATGTTGCTGGGGAGAGGGACACTTTGAATACCCTGCTTGGTCTGCTACCGTGACCCAACCACAGATAAATTGAAGAAAATAGATGGATGGATGTTTTGTTCTCTTTCAGATCAAACACGCAGATCTATGAGTGTAAAGTATTGTTTTCTTGCAACTCCATTTAAGATAAGATGAAATGCAACTAAGGAAATTCTTGGAAAAAGCTGCGCACCGTCAAGTCTCCAAGTCATGTAACTTGCACTTGAGTTGAAAACCATATCCACTAAAATATTATGAGTGTTATAATAGTTTAGATTTTAGATGTAGATTAAACAACATTAAACAAACCACCAGTGACAAAAGTAACAAACTGACCAAACCCTTTTTATTTACAATAGGGGCCTTTGTGAGTGTGGATTAAGTGTTTTCAAAACTTCTTAGAGTATACACATACTATTCTCTCCTTCATGTCTTGCAGAAAATAACAGTTGCTGAATGTATAGAGACTCAGAGCAAAGCCATGATGATCCTCACTATAGACCAGCTGTCTTACCTGCTTAAGTTTGCCCTTCAGAAGATGAAACAGCCAGGTGTAAGTATTCTGGTCCCTACGTAGAATTTTGTGGTACCAAACGGATTATATCATGTTGAGACAGCCAGTCAGATACAGATGGGCACTCTGTTATGTAAGACGTCTAATTACAAGCAGTTAAAAATATGTTTAATTTTCTGGCCAATCATACCTTTTTGATTTCAATGAAAAGACGTGGAGGTTTTTTGTGGGTCATCATATTCCCAACCAGCTATCAAGATCTGCACCTTGAAACGCTACCTGTCCGCATCTCAGTCCAGCATGATGTTTTATTGATTTGCATGTAAACACTACCTCTGATAACAGAACTAACAGAGTCATTGCGCTATAACGGGCCTTTCATGACTGGAAACCATAAAGGAAGACATGCTACCTGGTGGTGAGGATACAGCTGCCCCTTTCAATCTCTTTCAGGATCATCCACGCTTGTCATCTCGCCCCCCCCATGCTGCGTCCACACAGAGAAAGGCTTTTAATTGGGTAATCAATTACATCACTAACCAGACCCCCTCATTATTTCTTCCTCCACTGATTTTTCTCTGATTCTCCTCCTCTTGTTTTGACGTGGCTTTTAGAGTTTTTTGTAGTGGCATGTTCATGTACGGTAGAGAGGTAGTTTGTGCAATAAGTTTAACCTGAGAGTTTATTTACTTTCACTTTCTTTTCTGTCTTTTGATCTTATAGACTGAACCCTTCCAGAAACCTGTCTCTCTTGAACAGCATCCAGATTATGCAGAGTACATTTTTCACCCCATGGATCTTTGCACACTTGAGAAGGTAAACCTTCAACTGTTTGATATATATTTTTGATATTAATATAAATGTGGAAATGTTAAAAAACAGAACTGCCCAGTTGGACACTGCCTTTTCTGCACACAGAATATAAAAAAGAAAATGTATGGCTGCACAGAGGCCTTTTTGGCAGATGCAAAATGGATTTTGCACAACTGTATTATATACAACGGAGGTACGTTTGGTGTAACAGAGCCTAACTACTCATACACATAACTAGTTATCATGGTATTAACAAGAATATGTAAATGCAATGTCATGAAATAATTCAAACTGATGTTAATTGCAATGAAATTTGCTCCACTACTGATTCTCAGATGTCATTGAATCATTTTGCTAATTTTTTTTCTTCTGAAACCTTAGGATACTCTTATCATTTCAACATACCTCTTCTGCAGGTTAGTCACAAATGCTCTGTATTTAAATTAACATATATATATCCTTTTCCCAGGCAATCACAAACTTACAGCGACGGCTAAAGTGATCGTAAAAATCTGCGAACATGAGGTGAGTAAGACATTTAGATCAGATTTTTTTTTTAAATATTCAAGCTGGATTCTAATTTGCTGACAGACCCTAAAAATGACAGCTGAGACTTCTTCTTCTGTATTTTGGTTCTTTAATTGCAGATGAATGAGATCGAAGTTTGTCCTGAGTGCTATCTGTCTGCTTGCCAAAAGAGAGACAACTGGTTCTGTGAGCCTTGTGTAAGCTAGTTGAATAACTTTGAAGTGTGTTTTTTTTTTTTTTTTTTTTTACATACTATTTACTCATATAAATGTAGATCACTTGAGTGGCTCTAATCAGTGCTACAATTTTACTGTCTGTCTGCAGAGTAACCCACACCCTCTAGTGTGGGCCAAACTGAAAGGATTTCCATTCTGGCCTGCTAAAGCTCTGCGGGACAAAGACGGACAGGTGGATGCTCGCTTTTTCGGCCAGCATGACAGGTACACTCCAATATTAATTAACTCCCTTGGACTATGAGGAACATCCAATCATTTGTTAATGATGTGATGCTTTATCCCTCAGGGCGTGGGTTCCTTTAAACAATTGCTACCTCATGTCCAAAGAGATCCCATTCTCTGTTAAGAAGACTAAAAGTATATTCAACAGTGCTATGCAGGAGATGGAAGTCTACGTGGAGAATATGAAGAAGAGGTTTGGGGTATTTAACTATGCTCCCTTCAGGACACCCTACACCGCTGACAACAACTTCCAGATGCTGCTGGATCCTTCAAACCCAACATCAAGTCCCATCAAACCTGAGAAACAGGAGAAGATTAAGCTCAGCTTTGATATGACAGCATCACCCAAGATGCCCTTGGCCAGAACCATGTTGTCCGGGGTTGGAGGGAGCTCAGTAAGTCGGCGACTCCCCATCACTGACATGCCTCGCTCCCCCATGAGCACCAACTCTTCTGCCCATACTGGCTCTGACGGGGAACAGGACACAGCGGACAAGCCTCAGACAAAAACTCCCAACAACCAGTACTCTACGGGAGAAGACTCAATGGATTATGCAGGTATTTCACCAGGTGCTTTTTTCGTAAGCAGCAAGTCTATTGTGTATCATGGGGGGAGACATCTTTTAAGAGAAAAAAATCTCTGTACAGCATCCCCTGCCCCTCCACGGGCTGGTCCTGCAGGCAGTTCCTTGGACAGCCCAAAACCATTCCATTCTCAATCACCTGGTGTCCCCAAGCAGGAGAAGAACCTCCCAACAGGGAGTATTCTGAACCTCAATCTAGGTTAGTCTTTTAATCATTCTTTATTCAATTATTTAATATTTTTGGAAGTGTTAGATTACTTCCATGCTCCTTGAGTAACAAAAGTCCACCAGTGGATGTGATTCAGCCAGAAAATAAGTATTTTACTTTATTTATTTGTTTTCTTACAGATCGTAGCAAAGCAGAAATGGACCTAAAGGAGCTCAGTGAAACGGTGCAGCAAAAACAAGGATCCTCATCGGTCCTCACCTCTCCAAAAAGACAGATCAAAAGCCGTTTTCAGCTTAATTTGGACAAAACCATTGAGAGCTGCAAGGCACAGCTGGGTCAGTAGAGTTCACATGAACAAAAAAAGTGTTTCCTTTGTTGCTTAATGCAACACATTTTGGGCATGTGACTTTGGGGACGACGTGGTGTGAAATTTCAATCCGTGTGCCTGCTTACTTGTGCTTGCCCTTTCTTCAGCTGAGTCAGATAACATATAAATGGTGTGACAACCCCCATCTTTCTTTGTTTTGCAGGAATCGATGAGATTTCTGTGGATGTGTATAAAGAGGTGGAACACAGTGACACAGAAGACTCTGATAAATCTGACTCATCTGACAGTGAGTATGGCAGCGATGAAGAGCAAAAGAACAAGGTTGATCAGGATTCACACAATGAGGAACGCCAAAAGGAGCCAACCAAAAGTAAAGTCAAAGACCAACCTTCCCTGAGCCAAGATAAGGAGGGTAAGGCCGATGAGGGGTCTGAGCCTTCAACAGGCGAGGCCACCACAGCAGCATCGCATTCTCCAACAAAAGAGAAAATAACTAAAGATCTAGTCAAAGAAAGCTCAGAGAAGACTAAAACAGCTCCAGTGTCAGCTAGTCCTAGAGAGAAGTTTCAGGGGAAAGAGGATTCAAAGCAGCCTGTGCCAGTGGATGACTCTGACTCAGAGAGGGAGCTGGTTATTGACCTCGGAGAGGAACAGGGAGGCAAGGAGAGGAAGAGAACTAGGAAAGACCACACCACTCTTAAAGAAACATCTGCTGGTAAACCTGAAGGTGAGAGTTGTACTTTTTCTAATGATGCCACAAAGAGATAGTATTAATATATGTGAATAGAATCTTTCTATTCTTATTTTTTTCCGAAAGGTGGAAAAATCAGCTATTTGCTCCACGTCTAACTGTTAAATAATATCCATTCTTTACGTTGCAGGTAAAGCCCAAACCCAAACGACAGCCCCTTCTCAAAACAGTTCAGCTCATTCCACACCCTCTAGTGTTTCCACACAATCCCCTTTGACCATTCCTGTAACTATGGTCTCCTTCACCTCTCCATCTCCCACAACCATAAACCTGACAACTGTTTCCAGTGCCACGGCAACACCCCAGTCTCCCTCCTCACTAGTTACTACACCAGCACTAAAGAAACAGCGCCCTCTGCTGCCCAGAGAGACCATGCCAGTGGTGCCGAGCGCTGTGGTGTGGAATCCCACCGCCAAGTTACAGGCATCTTCTCAGAAATGGCAGGTGCAGAAAGTGCAACGTGAACAACAGAACCAGCCATCTATGGTCACCCCACAAACGCAGGCGTCGTCTCCCAGGCAAGGCCAGGCTCAAGCATTAAACCAAACACCGTCCCCTGGGAATGGCTCAACGGCGGTCTCCTCACCTTCAACACACCAGGCTTCCCAAAGCGCACGCTATCAGACCAGACAAGCAGCTAAAGGTAAAAACCATGATAGTATTCCTGTTCCTTATATATAAAGATTCCCTTCTGTAAAAATGTTGTAAATAATTGTCATCAAGTGGGATTTAAAATGTTATGAGATTGTTACATTACAGTTTCAAGTGCTTACTTAACATATCAAAATCACTCTGTCTTTAGTGATGCTCCAACTAATGTGTGCGTTTGTTTTAAATTGCAGCTGTTCAAATAAAAGAAAGTCCACTCAGCACGTGCACTTCAGCAGTCACCCTCATATCCACTAGTCCTGCTTCTGTTGCCATGATGGCAGCATCAAGCGCAGGCACAGCTTCTACATCTTCACCAGCAGATACAGACCAGTATATTCCCACTGCCTCAGCGGATGTGGCTGCAGATATAGCCAAGTACACCAACAAAGTTTGTATTATTTTTTGTTCACATTTGCTTTGTAACGTGATCAAATCTCTGGACTTGGCGCTGACTCAATCCCTTGGCATTTCATCAAGGACAATTTCAAAAAAATACAGCTGTTATAACTTTTGCTACATTTTAAATTGGTTTGAATTCTACAATAAATCATACTTTTACCCATTTGGCCATAGTAGTTCACATGCTACTCTGATCCATCTATAAAATGTTTTTCAAAATATACAAGTTTGCTATCTTTCTTTTTTTCTTTCAGATAATGGATGCTATCAATGGCACAATGAACGAAATCTACAATGACCTCTCGAAGAGTAATTCAGGCAATACAATAGCAGAGGCAAGTGTTTGCTCTCGGCTCTTTAGAGATGTTCTGTGTACCATTCAAAACAGATCATGTGATCCATTACTTCCCCTAATGTACCCGTGGGTTTCTAATTCAGATCAAACGGCTGAGAATCGAAATAGAAAAATTACAGTGGCTGCATCAACAAGAGTTGTCAGAGATGAAGCACAATCTTGGTGAGAGCTTAATCCGTCAGCAAAATACTTTTCAGGAAGTCTTCTCCCCAAAACAGCGTCGTGAGTTTTAATTGTGTTTGATCATGTGTTCAATTGTAGAGCTTACAATGGCAGAGATGAGGCAAAGCCTGGAACAGGAGAGAGAGAGGTTGGTGTCTGAGGTGAAGAAGCAGATGGAGCTGGAGAAGCAGCAAGCAGTGGACGAGACAAAGAAGAAACAATGGTGTGCCAGCTGCAGGAAAGAAGCTATATTCTACTGCTGCTGGAACACGAGCTACTGCGATTATCCCTGTCAGCAAGCGCACTGGCCAGAACACATGAAGTCCTGCACTCAGTCAGGTAACAGCATGTGGTACCACCAAACATTTTACCTAGAAGTAAGTCTTCAGTGCCTTGCTTAAATACAAAATCCGCCAGCCACATAACTACTGGCCTTTTTATTGATGTAATGTATTTTTTTTTAATTGTAGCCACAGCCCCACAGCAAGAACCGGAGGCTGAGTCAACAGTAGACCTCCCAAACAAAGGTTTAGGGCAGACTGGCAGTGGCCTGAACCCTATCAGGGACACACCGGCCTCTGCACCATCAGACAAAGACTATGACACGGAGAAGAGCACTGACAACATCTCTGTCACTCTGTCCTAACAGAGCTCACAGTACTTGAAAATGTAAATTTATGTATATGTTTTTGTGACTACTAGAGTATGTCTGTGTAAATTGTTCTGTTCAAGCAGCTGCTAAGGGAGCACTCCAAATTATTTTTTATTTATATACAGTATATCTGATTCTCACATCCTGCTCCCCCAGTGTACACTTGTATTTGAAGTGTGGTCGTTTAAGTTTTTTAAATGTGGAAAAATGTCCTCAATATTAGCAGGTTATAAGCACTTGAGGCGGCAGTTTAAACTAGACGGGCACTCGTCGAGGGCTTAATCCGCCAAGCCAGGATCCCAAATTTGTGGATTCATCACTATTCGCATTTATTCAACGGCACTTGGCCCACTCCTGTACCCGGTTCCATGATAATCTCCCAAATTTAACCAAAAAAAACCCCTCCTACTAAGTTTAATCACAATTAGACTGGTTGATGCGTAATAGAGTGAATGGTTAGAAAACAAAACAAAAGAAATGACAATCCCCTATTCCACCATTTTAAACAAGAGAACATAAATTATTTGATTCCCCCCTTCCTTTATCCAGAACCAGCTACTCCAAAATGTCATGGGGACAGTAATATGTTCCACCCTTTCATGAAAATCTTTCAGGTAGTTTTTAAGTAACCCTGCTTACAGATAGACGAACAACCAAAGTAACGCCAGTGGAAACACTGATCCCCACCCAGGACCAAGGAGGCGAAAACAGTGTAGGCCTACTCATGCACTCCTTTGGATCTATAGAGTGCTGTCCGTATAAAGGTCTTAATATTATGTGTGAGTGTCACAAATTATAACCTAGAGTGAAGGATGTGGATCATCCCAGCTTTAAGTTAGAGCACTGTTGACAGAAATGTCTGTAAATGACTTATTTTATATTCAATGTTGATTTGTTATATTTATGTTGATTGCTGTACACTGTAAATAAAAGAACAAATACACACATTTTAAACATGCTATTTCCATCGTTGCACTGTAATTTATTTGGTCTAGAATAAGTCTGCAATATGTATATAAACTTTAAATATAGATAATAAATGATGTTGAAAATTGTCGTTTGCAAACTGTCCCATCTTTAGGAAGTATTCCAAACTTTGGAAAAATGCTTTTGTCATACATTGCACTGCCTCTGGTGCACAAAGAAGCTATTATTTGTGAAATGGGTGCTACATATTTGTAAAAGACAGAAAAATTGGTGTGGTATTCCTTTTTCGATCATAAGTAAAAGCACTACACCAACCAAGAAGGTACTGCGCCATACCGGATCAACAAATGAACTGACTGGTGGCTGACACTGCGAGCTGGATAGTGTTTTTTGTTTGCTCTCCTCTTTTGAAACAGCTTGGCAAGACAGTTGGTTGTAAACAATCTCATATTGCAGCTAAGTACAGTAACAGAATCTTGGATCATATTTGACCCATGCTCCCTTTCACAGTCTGTCTAAGTTTAGTAAGACTGCCCTTTCTTAAATCCCCCCAAGGTAGTCATTAAGGATAAGATTCTCACCCAGTCCTGCTTGTGTACCCACTGTGTCTGTGGAGGTGGGCATACAACAGTAGAGAAGTACAATCTGTAGTTCAAACAGGAGGTGAAACCCTTTTGTTTGGCACATTCTACTTGCATTGTAGAGTTATAAAGCTAGTTAACGATCAAGTTTCCCCTTAAAATTTTTTCCATATCCATTCTTAGTCATTTGTACGTTTTGAACAGATATGGTGTATATGAGTTCTATAATACTGCTTTTTCTACTCAGCAATGAACCGACCGGAGAAACAGTTTTGGAAACACCGCTGACTCCTTGTATCTGAGGCCCCGGAGAAGTGATTTATTAATGCATCAATAACAGCCATGATTGGTGAAAGGTAGGCACTTCTGTATCAGGTATCAGCAGGTCAGATGGAATGGAAGATTGCTTCTTCTTTCTACTACAACTGAATGAAAGGTCACCTGAAGGAAATATATTTTTTTTAAATACAACCTGATCCACAGGTTGTATTTTGTAAGAGCTCCAACAGCAACTTATCCAGCATATTTTATGTGAAATGTCGGCAAAACAGTCTGCTATTTCTAGGTGGTTTCCAAATAAATAAATACAAACATAAAACATTTGGGCGCATAAATCTTTATATTTGCATTTTGCTCCCAAAATTAGATCAAGCTAAGAGTATGTGCTTCAGTGAAGTCCATTTTATACGGCCTATATCCTATATCCTACCGTTTTCTTTGAGCCAAATGGAGATGTGGTGGAAGCGGAGGTATTGAATGTTCAGTTCTGCTCAAAGTTTAAGACGTAGACATTATAAATTGCACCTTTGGTCAATGCTCTGCATTTCTTCCAGAGAGTTAGATACAAACGACACGGATACATTTAAACAGTACCACCAAGATTCGTTAAGGGAAATTCAAGCATAATTCAAGCAAAGGCTGTCAGTGGCTTTGGACACAATGAGGAAGAAATAAGTGATGCGAAAAGTAAATAACTTACAACTGAGTCAATGTTTTTGACGTCCTGGCCGAGCAGACTCAGCCCAGTGAACATTTTCCCCTGTATTTGATGCTTTCAATTACTTTTTTTTTTTTTTTTATCACAATGTGCTCTATCGTTGCAATTTTGCAGTAGAAGCTTTTGGCACCTCACTGCTATCTTGTGGATGTATCAATATCAACGTTAAGGGCGCATGGAAATATGAAACCATCCTCTTTGTTTGTACGTAGATGGAGTATACAGAGGATAGATGTTTTTAAACAACGTCTAATTTGTGCGACACCCAAGAGGGACACTTAAAGAAACGGCAGCATAAGCACTACTCACATAAATGCAAATTCTTCAATCGTGGACCTCTCTTTAGTGCGTTGTATGACATCTTCAAACGGTAATTAGAAACTGTCAAATCTTGCTCCAATAAAAACTATCCATATTTGTTCTAGCCTTAATCATTGTAGTCTGATTGTTTTTCCCCATCTTAAAGTGAGTCTTGGATTTTGTATAGCGTGCCTTAAGTGAGTTTATTTCCCCTTTTTATTCAATTTCTTTGAATTTACTTTAGCCTTTTTTCACTTGATATTGCTGTGTTTTTTTTTCTGTTGCTCTTATATTACTTCTCTTTGTTGCTTAGCGGTGTGTTATGCACCTTGTATTTATTTTTTTATATGAGTGTTAAGGACTTGTGATGTGATTTCTACGTGGTAACCCCCTGGTCTGTCGGGTTACCTTATCTGTCTGCTAATCGTATCTTGGTTTTGTATTTTAGTGTAAAGAACAATAAAGATTTGTTGTTTTTTTTAAACTGCAGCAAACTGAAAGAAGACGAAAATCAAACGAAAGATTCATTCGAAATAGAATGAGATCCGCGAGCTCCTTACCAAGTGTATAGATGACGAGATGAAACGCCTTTTAACAGGAAAGGTAAACGGTCATTTCCAAAGTAATAATTTGTATCGTTTACTTACAAAACGCCATTCGTCGCCCATATATGACGTCAGGGTATCCTTGTTTAATGTCCTATGTTCAGCGAACTTCACAAAATCTCGCATCGAGGCTGGAGTTGTTTTACTCAATTTGATATTATTATACAAAAAAAACAAATATATAGTTGATAACGCACATTTGTGCCTCTATTTTTGAAGTTCATACATCATGATTCCGAAAGGAGCACGTCCCCGTCTCCTTCATTAACTTTTGATCCTAGTTTCACTTTTTATTTTTTCCTAAAACACATCTTTGGGAGAAACTGTCGTTTAAGGGCGAAGTCCACTATTGTGTGTCTTTTCATTATCACAGCCGGCTTCTTTGGCCCTGATCAGTAAGGAGTCCAAACCAAGCATCTGTTTGAATTATATGCAGGGGATTGATAAGTGTTCAAACATATAGTTGTTCGCATATTTCATAATGTTCATAATGATCATGTTCGTAATTCATAATATTTATTTGTTGCTAAAATAATTTATTGTGTGTTTAATGGAATGTAGAAATCCAGTTGCACAGGATTAATGTTTTTCATTCATTCGTTAGCACTTTATTTATAAAGCAGATTTCAAAACTAATCAAATGTTATTCCTTGTGTTTTACATGTAACTGACAATCAGTAGAGAAGAGAAAAAGTAAAATGAAGTTGTTGAAATTAATTCAAAAATACTTGGATGAATTTGGAAGCACAAAAGTGATAAATAGTAGAAATAAAATATACAAATTCAATGCTTGTTTAAATAAAGGTATATATTTAATTTGAATTAAGTTAAGGGAAAGTCCATTCTCCACAAGTTTAAGAAATTCAATCATCTAATGTGCACATATGCAAATGGCCATGTATTTTCTTTTATTTATTTGTTGTATATATTTTTTTACAGTAATTTTGATCATTCACTTAGACAATAATTTCCTTCAGGATCAGTAAAGTTCCACTATCTTATCTTGAGTTAACGCATACACATGGTGTGGTGTAGCACGTACGAAGCGGATGAAGTCCAGTGTTACAGACTCAACACAGTTTCACAGGAGGATATGGCATGTCTGAAACAAACATACCTAGCAGAACTTTCTGGTCCCACAAATTTTATACATTTGTAAACAAATAGAGACTAATAATTGGTAGAGAATCAAGTTTAGAGAGCAATCTACACTCACTTAAACTGATTGTGGGCTGATAGTATTTTTAAAAAGATAAAGTTTTCTAATGAAATGCAAATCTTTTAAAACTGTTTAATGTTTTTGCTGTTTCTTCAACATTTTCACTTAAGAACCACAAATTGAAGCAGGATTTGCCAAACCATCTAAACATGTGAATATGGAATTTTCAAGGGTTTTAAGTGCTGAAGCATATAAAATGTATGTTATGTTATTAAGCGTGGAAATCTACCATGTTACAAGGTGCAAATACTTTGTCACTGCACTTAAGTAGAACTTTCTTGTACCTGTACCTGTACTGTATATATATATATATATATATATATATATATATACATTCATTCATTCGTCAGTCATTTTATTACAATCGATGACAGGTTAATTCAGAATGACATTAATTATTTTGTTACAGTGGCATCTTTCAGTGATTTATTATCTTCGATCATGTTGATTTCGAAGTTGATGTATTGGAAATAGAAAAAAATTGTAGCACAAATCGTAAAACTAAAAAGTTGATTCTCTTTCTGTTTTGAAAGGTGTCAGAATACGTGTATCAAATAACTCTTTTTCACTTCCATTGTGGGACCTACACGATAGGCAAGTTTGAATATTATGGCTAACTGGTGTATGGTCTGACACCTCATTACTTTTATGACCAATGTTTTAACACAGAAATCTGGACTCTCCATACATTTTTAAAACAGAGTTATCACTTTAGTAGATTATTTTTAATTTGCATCAATTCCCTGAGATCAACACTGATCAGCCTAAATGGAGGGGACAATAACACGTATACAGGACATCCTTTAAATCACAATTAGAAAAGCTTTAATGGTTGATAATACTGGCGCATGATCTGCAATTCCACATAAATCTTGGCAGAAAAAAATAGAAACATTTACAATAGTGAAAAAACAAGATATAAGAATGGCAGTAATAGAAAGTGAATTTATGAATTAAGTTTAAAACCCCTTAAATGAATAAGCATTGATGAGGTTTGCACTAAAACGGAGAGTAGAATTGTCTTTCACGGGGCTACTTCTTCTTTTTCTTCTTTGAGCACATTTCAGAGTCAGTACTTTTTCGCTTTTTTAAAGTTTTTTAATTAACTCATCTTCTCGGTATAGAAACTCAGTCTTCTTTTTATGTCTTTCAAATGTACATCTGTATCTTTTATTTGTGTATTTTTTCATCTTTATGTGTACATCTCATGAGATCTTGCTCACCGACTCATTCACCAATTTCCGACTGTGTTTTCACCTTCCATGGCAACGAGGTTTTTTTCGCTGATTTTTGCACTCCTGCCAAAAAGTGCATGCATGGTTCGATGGTGTTCTGAATGATAAGAATTGATATTACGCTTCTATTTGATGATAGAAGCGTTGATGAACATTTCGAGTCATCAATGTTTTTTCCCACTCTAACAATAAGATTCTTATAGCCAGAAGATGACAGATTGTAGTAAAATAAAATAAGAAATTTAGAATAAATTTAGTTTATTTCTGAATGTTATTAAAAGCTTGACATCTTAAAGCTCAAGACATTGAATAATAGTTGCAGATATAGTCTTGATGTTAAAAATGGGATTTGAACTGAAAACAATTAAAGAGTTTCGAAGCTCATATCCTATCCATATCTGCAAAAGTCAAGTGTGGTAATTGATATTCTGTTACTAGGCTGCAAAATGATTTTTATACTTGTTCAGTGAAGTGAAGTTGTTTTCATTATCAGTTATTATTGATAAAACCTAAACTGTTAGATCTGTGGTACCCATATATTCTTACCTCTTCGGTCTTTGCTGGCAGGATCTCCGGACTACTTGGCTAAATACCCTAGTCACACAGCTTCTGAGAGAACAAAGGAAGGCAAGGGCAACTATGCTGTAGTTGGTGGTTGGTAGCGCATCTTAGAGATGTCCGGTTGCCAAAACCTATGGTTCTAGGGAGCAGTGGGTAGCTCTCTTGAAGCACCCGGGGAGCCCTATTGGTTCACGGTCTTGGCCCTACGACATGTAGCCCTGCTTCGGTTTGAACCGGCTACCTTCCAATCTTCTATTTGGGAAACTGCTAATCTACCCACTGAGCCGCCCATGTCTCCATTTCTACTGTGGAAGCTCCAGTAGACAGGCAGAAAATGGAGCGCACCCAAAGCGTTGCAGGCGGCAGAGATGAGGCTAAGGCAGAGGGCCCTTGTTGGAAGAGTGGCAACTGGACAATGAGGTAAGTGAACACAGCAGTGGAAGATCACCTGGATTGATTTCTGGTGTGCTGATATTCACCACCAATCATATTCCCGGTCCAAGCTGTCTATGACACCCTGCAGAATCGTCAAATCTTCACAGATGGGGAAAGAGTGAGACACCTACCCGCCATGTGTTGGCAGAAGATGTCTCCAACTGCTCTTTAAATGCTGCCCAAAAGCCTTTGCTGATGGAGTTACTTATGGCCCCACGACCAATTGCTCAACGCAGTGGCAGAAACAGCCATTCGGTCCTGCAAATATCCCCCCAGGAAAAATATCCTCACAGCTTCAGAGAAGCCCCATTCCCTAATTCAAGCAAGACTGTCTTCAGCCCAGACTGGCAGTTGAAAGGCGATCTTGGTAAAAAAATGAAATTCCCTGATCACATTTTGCAGAAGACACTCAGGCCTGACTTCACCATCTCCTCAGACACCCTAACGCAGGTGATTATATGGGAGCTGAGTGGGCCATCGGACGCACAAGGAGGACGCTCACGAAAGGAAGCACGCTTTGCCAGGAGTTGGTGGAGCAGTGTAGAAGCCATGGCTTGCAGGCTCTCTGTGAACCAATCGAAGAGGGCTTCTAGGGATTTGTTGGGCACTCGATCTTCAAAGCTCTGGCGGGTCTTGGAGTGACGAAGTCGCGAAGAGGAGTGCCATACTTGCCTCCGCAGAGAAAGCCAGTAGATGGCCTTTGTTCAAGGGGGCAAGCCCGTGGGTTGTTGCCCCTGAGATGCAAGCCGGCACATTATTAACCCCGGTTGGGTTACCTGGGATAAGGGGTCTGATGTTGAAAGACCCTAAAACCCCCAATGACCCAAGAAACATAACTGATGATGCATTCCAGCAAATCTTAGATTTGTATGTTGAAACCTACGGAAAAATTAGTTGGACCAACTCTCATATATTAAGTTGGTCCTATTCTTAGTAATAAGTTCAATCAAAACTCATAAAATACCTTGTAATTAAGTTGAACCAAACCAAATTAAGTTGGAACTGATGCATAAAACTTTGTTGAAATGACCATAATAAAGTGTACTGAACCATTATATGTGCATTCAGTTGGAGTAATATAATTTGTTAATACTGAAATAAACCCCTTTAATTATGTGGAAAAACTTTCTATGACTACAAAAAAGGTTATACAAAGGGTTATTTAAAAACGTGCACAGTGCCAGATTTTTATCAGACGTTTTAGGATGAAACACTATTACCAGCTTATGGTGGTGGTGCTTATTTATCGCATCATATTGAATTCCCCACATTTAATTGTCTTCAAAGAAAAAAACAAAATAAATGGATGCCAAATTCTACATATTCAAAGTGTTCTGCTCAGTTCTTATCAGAGGATATTTTGGGCTGATTTCTCTCATGATTCAGAATTTGATACATGCGCTTACTCATGATCCAGTCTGAATGTGTTGAAACAAAAGGACTGAACAATCACTTCGTGGTAAGCAAACGGTTTAATAAAATATTATTAGCAGCATATACGTAATTTTACATCGTTTCAAACCCGTCCGTTAATTTTCTGCTTCTACGAAAATAATACATTCACTGGGTCTAATAGACTGTTTAGGGTTCGAAACGTGCATGAAATTCAAAAATCAGCTTTCTCGTTTTTTCATCGTTTAAGTGCACCGCTAAGGAACGTTTATATCGTTTTTAAAACGTAGAAACCATCATAGCGTCTGATAGCAGGCGCTCCCGGGAGGTGCATGGATTTCTCCGCCGGAAGTGGGAATCATGGGAAATGGTGATGGGACAGTCAGCCATCTGCCGCAGTCACACACACAGCTCTAGCGGGAACGGAAAATGGAGGATTAACCGAAGAGCGAGGGCATATCGTTGGTATTTCGATCATGTAGGTGGGTGGAAAGCTCCAATTCAATCATTTAGTTAAAGCCGTGTCGTGTTCTTTTTCTGTGTGGAGCTCCTGTGTCACGAGACTTTGTCCTGTTGAGGTTGTAAATGAATTTCGGACTTTATGTTAGCCTGGACATTCACCTCTGGACACAGGAACTACGCCATCACATTTTGCTCGTTCTAATCGATGCCCACAAGATAGATAAAGCTATTATTTAAAACCTAACTCTCCCATGATTCGTTTAAGCCCTGTTTGGGGTGTTACTTAAGAACCTAGTACGCATATATAGCGTTTATCGTCTGCTAGCCAACGCTCACGGAAGCTAAATGAGTTAGCCAGAGGAGCTAACTTGAAGTACACGCGGTGCAACCGTCAGATCCTCGGAGCAAACGGTATTTTTGATCAAGAAAAGAAAAACACGTGCACATGTGTGGAAATGTAACGTATAGGTTTTATACATGTGTTAATACATGATATGTTCTACTGTAAATGTCTTCAGACGGTATTTGGTTGAGGACGATGGCTTTGCGGCCGTCATGTTGTGGAGGGAACGTAATTTGTATGACGTGCGAGTTCATCAAAACATTATTAATTCCTCCATGCATGTCATGTTCCCCAATATGCTTGCAATATAGATGTATGGTTGTAATGTGTAAGAATTTAGCGCTAACATTATTCCGCAGCACGATGGCTCAGTCTTTAGTTATCGAGTGGCTACAACCAGACATCGATTTGCATATGACATTATGGGATCATTTGATAAACACAGCACTTTCATTTCACGAGTTTTTAAATAAAAATTTAGCTCAGTACAGGGCCTCGCCCACCTTCCATGACAAGCCCCCATCTCCCCTCTCACGTGGCATGGTATCGTGACCACACCATAGGATAACATACATTTTTAACATTTATCACGCTGTTGGGGCACTCTGCAAGGCTCAGCAATGTCAAAATTTAAGAGACTGTCTTTTGTTTTGGGATTAACATATCAGGAAGTCGACGTATACAAATTTAGATAACTATTGGCACCACATATTAGCTCATTTTGAGAATGGGAGGGGGATGGGCCGGAGGATGCAAGGAGCAGTTGTGAATAAGGTGCAGGAGTTACTTGGGCTCAGCTGTGCAGAGCACCAAGGAGTGTGTTAAGTGGTGAAGAAGTGAGTGCAGGTAGGGTGGAGAAGAGTGCCAGTAATTAGATTTGACGACAGCAGCAGTAAGAGTGAAGGAAAAGGTTTACTTATTTGTAGTGAGGTCAGCTCTGCTGTATGTTTCAAAGACGGTGGTAGTGAACAATTGACGAGAAGTAGGGTTAAAGATGTTGAGGTTTTCTATGGGAGACATTAGAGAGTAAAAAACAAGCTACTCAGAGGGTCAGACCAGCGTAGATGTCATGGAGTCAAAGAGGCCAGATTGAGATGGTTTGGACATGTGAAAAGGAGGGACATTGCAGAGGATATATTGGTATAAGTATCCTTGAGATGGAGTTGCAGGGGAAAACCAAATAGGAGGTTCTTGTAATTGTGAGGGAGGACAGGCAGTTGGTGGGCAAAGGAAGTCAGAGGATAGGGCAAATTGGAAATGGATGGTCCAATGTTTTGACTCCTGACAGGGAACGGATAATATAACAAGAAGAGGTTGTGTTGTGGCTGGAAAAAGCTTTAATTTTTAGGACAGCCTTAAAGATGGGTTGAGGAAGGAGCTTGGATTAGAACAGCTTCTCCGTCATTTTAAAAGCAACAAGTTGAGGTGTTTCAGGAAGTTGAATTAGGATGCCTCCATTGTCAGTTTCCCACACACGTCCAAATGCAAGGAGATGCTGTGGTAGACCCTAAACTCACTGGTGTGTTTACGTGGGATTTCATCTGCCCTGGTAATGCTTCAGGATCCCGCAGGAGGAGTTGGAAGGCGTTGCAGGGCAGACCCAGGATTAGCAGAAGAAAATTCTATTCTATCCCAGATAGTAGTCATCAGAAAACTTCTGAAAATCATCTGTTTTTATGCCACTCGCCAAAGGGTGCATCACAGTTACTCGTTTCCAGAGGTACAATTGATCTCAAAATGAATGTCAAGGTTTACTATGGTCAAAGCAGCCATTAGTGTTCCCAGTTTTTGTTTCCAATTATCTCTGACCCCAGTCCAGCTTTTGTCACTGCATTCTTATCTGTGGTGGTCTGGGATATTATTATTGGTCCTTTTTAGCATCCTCTCAGCTGCTGCTCCTATCAGTACCTGCATGAGATTTATATGTATTATGTTCTTTGTACTGCGTGCAAGCGAATATCACACTTTATGCTGTTGTATATTGACCATATTTTAAACTCTTTTACAATAACCTGGTCGAATAATCGTTTTAAAATCTAATTTCTCAAGTATGGCAATTTCATTTGCATTTTTATTCAGACGATCAGCTTCATTAAATAAGGGTCTGCTACTTTCTTCCTCAACCAAGGACACTGCAGCAGACCGTCTGATCCAGAGCAACACAAAAAGAAAACGCCGTCTGGACTACAGTAGGATGTTGACGCGTAAGTAATGGAAAAGATTATCCAAAACTGTCTGCACACTACAGGGACTCTTGTCAACTCAAACATGGCAGCATTTGGTTTTTGGACGTATCTTTGTCTTCCCCAACAAATACACACATACAGTCATTTAGTTAACTTCGATAACTGTTGATAATAGTGAAATAGAGAAAGACAAGGTATGTTTGTTACAAGGATAAAGGGACGTAAGTTTGTGGATTCATGTTACTCACACAAGTTACACTAATCATTCCGCAGCGACATGCGCAAAAATGGCTTAAAGATTTGCAGCATGACAGTGTTACCAAGAGAGATAGTCCTGTGGGTTTGATTCGACTTCGTCGTAGTTTCCCTTTCTCACAAAACAGATGTGAAAAGTGGTGAATTAACTATACTGAGTTCTTGCAGAGAAAATGTTCACATTCTGAGGCATCACTGTTTTTAGTATTCAGAGAAGACAATGATGAAAATTGGCGTTGCAAGCAGGATTTTGCCACACTAGGTGCACAGAAAAATTACAGAACACACCTGTAATGTTTCCACAAATTATAGAATCCCCTCAGCGTCAACTGAGGGGAAAAGGCCAATGCGAACATCTGTACAATCGGTTTGTGACACAAAATTGGCTGTGTAAATATGTGAGTCTAGGCTGCAGATTCATTGATCCTTTATCTCACTGAAGTTTGTAACAGTAAGAATCTCTGCCTCCGACCAGGGTTTTATATCAGGAAGGAGGATTAATGAACTCTGAGTTTAACTCTGAGCTCTGGTTTGATCAATCCTGAGTTGAGAAAGGGGTTTTCGGTTCTAAAAAAGCTGATCTGAATTGGTTCAGTCCACTCTTGAGTTTATCAACTCAAGAGTTAAAAATCTTGCACGAGGACAATGAAAAGCAATCGTCACAGGCATTGTGACAGTGGTTCACCATGGAAACCGATGAGATGCTATGGTCACCCTGCCATAAACTATTTCAGCTGGAAGCTTTGGATAGATTGATTGATAGATAGATAGTAACCTAATTAATCTCTAAAAGGGAAATTTACAGTAGCGCCAACAAACCGACATTCTAATGCGCTCACAAGAGTTTATTAAAATAAGGAATGCAGCTTCATCAAAAAGAAAGAAGACTGACGTGGGCGAAAAGTACTGCCTGGGTGAATGTATCTACTAGCTTTAACAACAAACAGCCAACATAATCATGCACTTAAGATTTAATCACCCCGGAGAACAGCACGTTAAGAAGCTAATGTTAGCAGAGCGGCTAAAGCTGGCGGGAGCTCAGAATAGGGCATGAGCCCTGAAGTTCTTGAACAAAGCAAACATAATCGTAATCGGCCAAAATCGGTACGGTCCAATCATAATTAATAAAAATCGGTAATCAGCCAAGAAAATTGATAACTTATCTGTTATGTCTATTGATAAATACATGGACATGTCCTTGTTGCTGATAAATCTGTTTTTATTCAGTGAATTCAACCAAGTTATACAAATCTGTGCTCTCATGTTTACAAATCCTTGTGTTCACCCGTTGTAATCCACGAGCAGGCAATTATTTGGTAAGCAGAGCGCATAATTTACTAAACAATGTGCATAGATTCACAAAAGGTTCTTTTTAATTTTTCATGAGACTCGATGGGTGTGTCGCAGCAACGTGCAATATGACATAACTGAATGATGCTATATTCGGGTTAATAGTAATAATCTATTTTGTGCTTTCCAAGACCAAATATGTTGTTGTTTTTTAACCCATATCAAATGAGTACGATAAATTGGGGAAAAAATTGTGGAGAGAATATTTATTTCAATTCTGCTCAATGTCCCAAAATGGCCTCTTTATTTACAGCGGAACATAGCAACATGTCTGCAGCAATAATCATCCCATAGTTTGGGTATAGCCTTAGCCCAATCTGATTTTGGTTAAATGTTAGAAAATGTTATTGTTATTGACTCGCAATCCTGGTACATTGGGGTGAAGTTGCTCCAGATGTGTGTCAAAGGTTGTTGTATTGCAATTGTCAGATGGCTATCCTCAAGGCGTAATCCATTCATACAGCAGTGTTTTTTAGTAATTCAAGTAACTCGATAAGGAAAAATCCTTGAATCAAAATAATTTGTCTTCATTTTAATCTGGACTACTATTCAGCTACTACTGGATAGTCGTACTATTCTGTTGTAGCATGCCGCAACCTCATCTAACCGTTAGGTCACGCATAATGCTCCCTAACACCTCAAACAATGAATGGCTGTCTGATAAATGTGGAAACGGATACTCACAATGGCGCAACACTCAACGAGGAAGTGGCCTAGATTCTCTCATGCTTTCTGCCGGTAGCCTGCTAACCCCTGGCATTGTCTTTCAGTTGTGTTTGCTAGCTACTCACTGCAAAATGTATCAACTATGTATAAGGGGCTTTATAAATTTAAGTTATAATTATTGCAGTTCACCTTATATCCTCTCACTTGTCACCCACTGGTCCGGTGTTTCCCTGGAGACACACCTCTCCCGTTGAATGGAGGTAAACAAGGGGGATGACCTATCTTTGAGTCTGAACAGATGCTCACCCTGTCTCCAATATCGGGAGGTTAAAGAGTCAGATTTGGTGAATATATGGGGTTGGTGAATATGTGTTTTGAACTGTGATTGCGTGGATTCTGCACTGACATAAACTGAGGCCTTAGGTAGGTTTTTTGTGGTCCCCTTATTCGGAAGAAATGCCTTATTACAAGAAAAAAAAAAAGCTCAACGTAAACACCCCTTTCCGAATGAGAAGCCCCTTTCCAATTTAGCTCATGACCCCAGCGGAGAGTGTTTTTTTAATACAAACTTCTCTAGAAACACAGGAGCAATTGGTTGTTCATTTAATAACCCTGTCGTATTTTCTGTTTTTGTGTATTACTATTACTCCTGAACAAAGCAAAAGTAATTATAATTAATTTAAAAAAAGAATAGCAGAGCATGCATGATTTCTTATTCGATTGATTGCCCGAATAATGGATGGCATACTCGATTACTTAAATAATCGATTACTGCAGCCCTAATGCTTACACACTAGTGGCGTGAATGGTGCAGAAGCCTTTTCAAACTACTGCTTTCCTCCAGGGTCCAGTAATACTTTTCTACATTTCTCTGTTCTCGTGACTACTTTGCTCCTGTGTGTATCTTTTGACTAAAACTGGTTCAAGATTTAAATAATTATTACTCTATAAAGTCAAATTGGTTTTTGCATTATTATAATTTGAATTTGCGAGACTTCCCTGATAAACGCTCGGAGTGTTTCCAGGGCGGAGTGGGGCGAGGATATGAGCCAATATGGAGCGTGGTTTATTGCACCATTGCTCTTTTGTCTTTACAGATCTACTTGTCCGAACGGAATACAGCAGTCTATCCTCATACCTTCAGAAACCAAGTGACAGAATTTAATGTTATTTCAGTCATGCTTTGTAAAAGGTCTAATGTTGTGCATCTCAAAATTGGTATCTTCAATTTGCCTGTTTTATATTGTCATGCACATTTGAACTTAAGCAAATGTCATATCCATTTGTTGGCATTCACCTATGATTGGGATACAGTTTATCCATATCAACGCAAAGAATTTTATCCTAAAGCTCAGGTATCTTGTTTTTGTATTATATAAAGAAGTGCTCACTGTTATTAATAGGGATGTGAATCAACAGTTACATCACGATACGATATATCGATTCTTTGGATGATACGATAATTGCCGAAATCGCAAAATCTGCCACGATACGATTAAATTCGATTCAGGGGCCTGCCATTTATTTCAGAGGATTTAACGAAATTGGTTGCATTTCACCTTAAAGAGAAATTAATAGGCAATTTTGACAGGTTCTGACAATTTTATGCTTAAATGGAATAATAACAATAATAAGTAGCCTGTGTTACACTGTAAAGTGACACATTTTTAATGTTTGGATTCAAATATATATATTTCTTTATCAGTTAACACTAAGGAGCCATGATTACCTTTAAATTATGCTTAGTTCAGTGGTTGGGAGGTATTAAACTCTGAATGGTTTACATCATACAGAACAAATCGCCAACAAAAAGCTAAGGTTTTCAGTCAACAGCCACTCATAATTAATGTCTTTTGAAAAATATGTTTTTTGCATTGACTAACTTGTGTTATGTTAGAGCTCATTATCTCATTAACAAAATGTTTTAATTTAACTGACTAATATATGATAAGTGAAATAGTTTATTTGTAAAAACTTGTGGTGTATTTGTTTGTGGTCGCGCCGTCAATGCTAACTACTTAACCACGTATATGGCAATTCCCATTATGTTAGCATTAAGCTAATAGAACAAAAGCAAATTATTTTCCCACATTGTTGTGAGCCATTAAAAATTCAGACTGCACCTGGGAGCCTTTATCTCTCATTTGAAGAATGGGTTATCTGCAAAAGTAAACGTTATGTTTGGGGAGAGCTGATTAAAAGAAGAATATTAAACTGCAGCCGTTGGTTGTTCCCATTGGTCCACAGGTCCCTGTGCTGGTAGGGAAGGGAGCCTGTGTATGGAAATCACTGCAAGCGTTCGCTGTTAATAATTTCAAAATAAAGGCGTATCTTACAAAAAACGACATATGTCGGTATTTTGACTTTCCATCGATATGATTGGATCTTTGTCCATCAAACCGATATACCGATATGGATCGATGTATTGTTCTATCGATCCCAAGTTATTCCTGCCTGAACCTTCCTATGGAACGAGCTGTATTTTTTGATTTTAATTTAATTTCCTTTTCTCTGGCAGAATATTTGCACTCAATTCAAGACCGAAGATAGCTGCAGCAAAACCTTTGTCTTGTATGAAGAATCGCTGTTGGCATCATTCCTGAGCTGCAGGTAAGGAAAATGGGTATATTCATCATTAGGCTTAAGTAGTAGCAAGTTTGGCCCCACATAATTTAAAGTGAAGAGTCATTTTCCCTTTGTTGGTGCAGTAAGACACACTAAAGTGAAATTGGCAATTGCAACTACTGTGTGCCAGAAGTCACCTGGATTATGAACCATGTTTTTTTAGTTTCATCACAATTTTCATACTATACTCTTCACATAATTGAAATGGCCAACCAATGTATCAGTTAGTCCACAGAGCACTGAATATTGAGTACATTATAAACATGAAAGTCTGATAAATTTGAGTAGTTTAAAGAAAAAATTGATCTTAGTATTGTTTCTGCCAATCATATCAATCAGAAATACTCGATTGATCCCAGGAGAAATTGGTTCTTGTCAGCCTGCTTGGTGATAACAGTGCTCTGTGTATATATCTTTTGTTTGCATACTCCCCTCGATAGATCTTCCATTAATATTTGTTGAATTGTACTATGTGTTGCAAATTAAATTAAACAACATATTCGTATTGATATTTTGAGAAATGGTTAAATGAAAGATATGATACTCACCTATGACATGAAACAATATCAGCACTGTCTAACAAAACCACCTGCCAGATTCTAGTTAGTCACATCATATTATGCCTTAAAAGAGTGACTCATAAGGGGTGTCTTGTGTTCCCCTGTAGCTGTTCATTTTCAATTAGCGATTCAATCCTCTATGGAGAAGATTGCAAGCCCTGAGCTCTCTCTAGCTTCTGAGCCAGAGCAGAGCCCAGACCATATGGATAGCTGCTCTCAAGGTACCTTGGACGAGCTTATTTCTTTAATAATGGGGTGGGCATGTTGTATTATTACCAATGATCATGTCTGAATCTAATTTGATTTTACATGTGTTTGAAAGTGTAGGAGAAGTAAAGGTTGTACCCAAAAATAAACCGTAACTTCCGATTATTAAATTAGATTGATTAATTTGTTTGCCTGATTGCAACTGTTCATTTCTTTTCTGTTTGCATACCATCATTTTTCCCACAGCCATCTCTAATCATCTGTTCACAGGTTTTGGCGAAGGGATCGGTGGGCAGAAGGAACATTTTCCTACTGGTATTCAGAATGTGGCTAAAGGGACTCTAGAGGAGCCATATAAATCTTCCAGGGCCCACTGTGAAATAAAAAAGACTTGGGGTTTCCGGCAGTCAACTGTAACAAAGAGAGAGATGCCGGTGGAGGCTGCAACCAATGCCACTGAAAATCGCTATCCTGTACGCCGCAGTGGCAGGCAGGCTAAACGTACTGACAAACTAGAGGAATTCCTCTTGACTGCCAAAAGGGGGTCACGAAAGAGTGCCCCTCCGAGTCTGGAGATTGGAGATCCTTCTTCCCAAACCCCAACAGATGCAGAGACTGCCTCCGAAGCCAGCTTTGATGGCAATGCTGATGCCAAGGCTGTAGAGGAAAAAGCAGAGTCCCCGGAGAGGAGGACGAGAAGCAGTACAAGAAAGCAAACACCACAGAAAACTGGTGGCAGACAGACACGGAGTAGTGGTAGAGTGTCAGTAAAAGATGATGGAAGCTCTGATAATGAAGAGGTTGGTAGAGATGCTGTCATAGAGGACCAGCCAGTGGAAGAAAATGTTGAGAAGGTTCATGCAGATCTAGGGAACACTGAAATGGAGCTGCCTCTGCCAGAGCTGGACTCTGTGAAGACTGGGGATGAACAAAAGAGTGAACAAGGAGATGAGAATGTGGAAAATGAGAATGATACTGCTAAAGAGACTGAAATGGACAATGTAGACAAGCCTCTGGCAGTGTTGGTGAAACGTGGACCAATAAGAACATATGTCAATAAAACAAAGTTGACCAATAACACAACCCCAGTTAAAGCTCCTGCTAAAGAGATAAACTCTCCAGTCAAGAGGAAAATCAAGCTGAAAGCTACCCAGGACACTGGAAAAACACTCACGCCCCAGACAGGAGAGGAAAATGATGATGAAGAAGAAGACGATGACGACGATGAGGAGGACGATGACAGTGATTCTATGTCGTCTTCATCATCATTTGATTCAGATGATGGAGGTTATGATCCCAATGCACTCTACTGCATCTGTCGCCAGAAACACAACAAACGGTATTTTATCTATTATTGGTGTTATTGTTATAGGCAATGTCTACATAATGTTCAATTTTATAACCTTTTAATACACTGTATATTTTGACTTAAAAAGAAGTAAAAAAAAAAACATTCCCTCATCCCTTTGTTATAAGGCTAGTAGCTAGGGCTGCCATTTGACACCATATTGCCAGGTGTGCATTAGGAAAACTGAGATCTGCTGAAAATTGAGATTTTGTAATGTATAACTTTGAGGAAAGGTGATACTATAATATTCTGTACTGACTAGGTTCATGATCTGCTGTGACCGCTGTGAGGAGTGGTTCCACGGAGACTGTGTGGGTATTACTGAGGCCCGTGGGCGCCTGATGGAGAGAAATGGCGAAGATTACATCTGCCCCAACTGCACCGCTAAGAAAAACCAGGTGGTCAGACCTGCAACATCTATCCTCTCTACAAACACAGAGATGGGGAAGCTCAAATCTAATGTTGATCCACTGACCTCTGGTCCTGCTGGCACTGCTGAGAAAACCAACACCGGTGCAGCCGATCCCAGTCAGTCAGCTACTCAGGCTGTGGCCGTACCTCAGTCCCCCACATTAGCTGGAAATGGTGGGAAGGTAGTTGAAGACCTGGGCATCAAAGGCAGGATAGAGAAAGCTACTAATCCAACTGGGAAAAAGAAGATAAAGATTTTTCAGCCGGTAAGGTTTCAACTATTCTCAACTTTGAAAATGTTTAAGTTGCCTCTGTTAACCGCTGTAATTATATTGTAGTATCTTGACGCTTAACCGGTGCTATTTTTTGAGTCGTTGTACACAGTGTTTTGTTTTTTCTGAAAATGCATTTTAAGACCAAGTAAGACTGGCATCTAATGTTTAATCTCTCTGGAGGCAGTCGGTTTGCATTGCATATCACTACTACAGCTTAAATCTACTGTTCTGATAAACAGAAAGTTACACTTCTCATGAAACCTTTTTCCGTAAATGTGAGAAGAATGAAAATTCAGAAAGCTTTTATAGTGGGAACACTATGCCAAGCTTGTCATATGCTATACATTTTGTATATTGACTTTAAGCAGGCAATGCAGCAGCAGAAAACTGCACCGACAGTTGCAAAGACCTCAGGACTCACGGCAGAGCAGAAAACCCCAACAGACGCAGAGCATAAAGTGGCATCCAACGTGGAGGTGAAAACAACGCCAGCAGCAGAGGTGCCAGAGGTTAAGGTCGGGCAGAAGGCTGCGGACGAGTCTTCCCTTCCCAAATGTATTGGTCCTGGCTGTGAGAACAACGCCCAGCCTGACTCTGTGTACTGTTGTAACGACTGTATTCTGAGACACGCTGCTGCAGCCATGAAGACGATCACTGATGTCAAAGATTCCAAGCAGAAGGACAAGGCCAAGCCTCAGAAAAACAAGTCCACTCCAAAGGTAACTGGGACCGCTTAAAATAATGCCCCTTGCTCGACCTTAAAAGCTGTCTTGGTTGCCAATCCAATATTCTTTTAAGTAACATAATCAATATTTGTTAGTTGATGACTGTCAAACAGTCTAATTCATAGAAATGGAGATATTATACTTATCTACATATAATTTCCTGAAGTCCATTGTGTTTACTAAATGTTAAGCAGATTATTAGAGATGTTAGGAAAGTAACCCTAAAAGTCAGGTGTGAGCATTTAATGTTTGTACCCTCTCTGAAAGAATGTCATGAAATGATAATGGTCATGCTTGAACCATAAACTGACACTGACATTCTTACATTCATAAAAAGCTGTATTTGTGTGACCTGGAAGAAAATGTACCCTCAATGATTAGAATTTCAAGGAACTAATATTCATGCATGTAAAACTATCATTTCTTAAATTAGCACAGGTTGGTGTTCAGAAGGATTTAAAAACTATAAATATGTATGCCTTTTTGATATTTGCTTGGAAGGGTCTCCTTTCTTGTTTTTTGGCCGGATCATAACGGTTTGCCATTACATCACAAAGTTATTTGGAAACAATATTATTTTAACAATTTGTAGCAGCAGCTCTTTTCTGATCATGAAGTTGCCCATCTGAAGAACAAAACATTGTAGGCCACCAAATGAAGTCTTGACACAAACTTCTCACATTAGACAGTATCCTGCAGTGGAATAGTTGAGTGGCGAGACAACTGAGCAGTCAGCCTCCAGGAGCAACAATATCATCCTTCACACTGGATTATGAGACAAAAAAAGACCTGCAAGTGGATTTGCATTTATTCAGGTGTTTATAGATACCCAGAATGACTTAACAAGCTAATTTGTATGATCAGTGATAAAATATGTAGAGCTAAATAGGTGTTTTCTTTGGATTAAATCAATTGTGTTACTAGAAAAAGCAAACCAGCACAAACTTCCAACAAGGCACAATTACCCAAAGGTCTAGGAAAAATGTCTGAGTTATAGCCATCCACTGAAGTCTTCAGACAACTCCCCCAAGCTGAGTATCTCTGAAATACTCTGTAGCTGATAGTCTCTTGGGCCTTCCAATTCAGCGTCTCTGTTCAGCCCAGAGAGCCGCCAGCTCGACTCCTAAAGAAACATCAAAGGAATCAAATGAACCCTTGAAACAGCTCAAGGTTCATATCTAAAGAAACATCAAAGGAGCTAAAGCAGGAATAGCCACATTGTGATGTCACTACACCATAACGCTTATTTTATATTATTTTATTTTAAGTGCTGCGAAACATGTTGGTTCTTGATAATTTGATCACCGCTAGGATATGCCAAACTTTAGTCTGGGTAAAATTTCATGCATTCCTTTTTCTTAATCCTGCTCACGGGGAAACAGACAAACGCACAGGAGTGCAGACATAACCTCCTTGGCGGAGGTAACAAACGTGAAGGAGAAACGACAACAAAAGCCCTCCAAGCAGATTGATATTTATTTCAAGTGTTCATAGATACCCAGAATAATATTTAAAATGAATGATCAGTGATAAAATAACGTTGAGGTAAATAATTTGTTTTAATGTATAACAATTGTATGATCATTTCCCATTGCATTTTAAAAACGGGGTGATAAGCCTGTTAAATTTGTTTACAATCATGATGTATTTTGAATTTGATAATGCACTCACATTGCGTATTTCAAGTGTCTGCTTAATTTATATTTTTTGTCTTGGTTATTAATAGGGATAGAAATGGTTTAACAAGAATTAATATTATCAGCAGTCTGTATTTATTGCCTTTTACTGGTATAACATTGGTTTAATTGTGCTGTGCTTAAGTTTTGTCATTCACTAGTCAAACATTGAGCTACTTTGGCAACAATAAACAATGTTGCTGTCAGTTTTTGGCAAAATGTCAATCTCTGTATGTGCATTCATTGCTGGATTAAAAAACAAAAGATTAAGGGGGGTTTGCTAAAACAGAACTATGTGAAACAAATGGACGTCAAATGTAAACGAAACGGCATCCTTTCATTGATAATTATATCCCAGAATTTGCATAATAATAATGCAATGGCAACTTTAAGGAATCCTGCTAATGTTGATTTTTGTGACCAGCAAAAATGTTCCTTTCAAAAACATGACGTACTTGTTAGACAGGGAACATATCCATGTTTATAGAAACTCAGATGCTACATCAAAGGTTAACTACTGTTTTGTAATCCAAGGTCAGATTTTGATTTCGTGGCCGTTGTCAGACAAATTGAGGAATCGATAACCGATTGGCTGAAGTCAGACATTTCAGGGTTTTTTTTTCAATTTAATTTTTTAACAATGTGGAGCAATGTCACTAAACCATGAATGGTTGTTTCTTCCCGCCCACACAGAGGAGCTGCGTCGGTGGAAAGAAGATGCAGAACATCCCCTGCGAGGAATCTGACAGTGAGGAAGACCACAGTCCGGATCCAGATGAGGATGACGAAGATAAGCATGCTGTGGAGCAGCGACCTCCGCCGACCACCGCATCCTGGTCCAGCGATCATAATTACATTGCAGTAACACCAGAAAAGACTACACCCATATCACCAACAGTGTTAATCAAAAAGTGTATGTATCTCTTTGAAGGTCCTCACCTGTTGTTGAAACCACATTGTTCTTTTTCCTTTATAAGTGTTCCCTGACTTATTAATGATCGACGCGTTTGGGGATAACCTCCGGAGTCTAGAGGCTTCTGGAGATGAACTCAGTTGTATGCTAGACTACCTCAAAGTGATCTGAAAAGGTGCTGTGATTTTGCTAATGTAAAGATTTTGTTATTCAATGAAATTCTGGCAGCTGTGGAAAAGGTAAGTGTCTTTTCGGGTAAGTATTGAATAATCCAGAATTTACTTATTTTAAAAGGGGCACTCCAAAGATTCTACTCTTAAAAGATGATATTCATTAGGGATGGGTGAAGGGTTGGCTTTGATTCGGAAACTTAATGGGAACCCCGTGTTAATGCGAAGGCAGGAGATTTAACATCGTACGCACATAACCTGACCTAAAACCCAATAAATTGTGTATATTGGGAAATGTAGGAACCAACTGGTTATTCTGATTATAGTTTGGATCTTTATCCATGCCTTAGATGTTCAGTCAGAATACCTCAGCTTCTATGAAGTCAGCATGGGCAGTTGTGTTATATGCCTCTCTTTAGTCTATTTTTATAAGTGCAATAAAAAAAACAATCACTGGAGTACCCCTTTTGAATACTTCATTGAATTGCAGGAAAGAGGAAAGCCTATGAAGGAACATGATTCAGAAAGAGTTAATTTAAAATTCCACAGCTCTTCTAAGAACAATGTTTTAATGTGATTTGAATGGATGTGTGTTTGTGAGATTACACACCTTAAGTCTCTCCATGTTATGGGTTCATCCAAACCAGCTGTGGGACCCAAAACCCATTTGCAGCCAGGTAGGTGATACTGAATTCTCCCAAATGATCATGTGGATTAACGGAGCGGTCTTGGCTCATATTGTGCTGATCTTATCGGCTGTTAATCTGAGCTGTGTGTGTGTGTCTATATTGTTAATTTTGTTGGTAGGGCGCTGACTTTTCCCCAGAAATTTGTGGACCCCATTGAATATGATGCCTCACTTCTTGTGTGGGGAAAGTGGCTTTAAAATAAAAAGTGATATAACATATTGTAGGATGCCTCAATTGTATTTATGAGTAGTGTTGGCTCTCAGTGGGATATCCTGACCAGTTCAAGTATATATATCTATCTTTGATGAACCAACACATCCTGACATCGTGGAGGTGTGACACCCAAGACCCCCAGATGTTGGCCAGCTGGTGAAGAAAGCAGTTCTGCTGATTGTGACCAGACCTGGCGATTCTACTCTGAAGTTCTGGATTAGTGCAGCAGAAGATGAAGAAGACTGGACCCAGAAGAAAGAAAACATTCTCTGAAGATTTCACACACTTTGCACCTGATACAAACATGTTAATTAGGATATCTTTTTGCAATGTGGACATTGCAGTTTCATTCACTTGTCCTTAAAGAAGTCATTTAAGGCACTAGAATTTTCCTAAGTACAAGTGTTAGTATGACGTAAAGGCTTCTTCAGGTCAGGAGACCAGTGTGATGAGTGAATGTGTGATGAACAGAGGAAACCGGCATTAATTCATGATCTTATATAACATTATAGAGCCATTGGGATTGATGGGAGAACTTTCCAGCAGGGTTGATTTGGTTGCTTTTGATCTCATGACTTGCTTTGCAAAATATGATTTTCATGGTGGTTGGTAGTCTGATCAAGTGGGGTCTGTTTATGTGAAAGCAGCTCCAACATGCTTTTTAAACTCAAACTATGCAATTGCACATAAAGTTCTGAGAGATAAGTGTTTGTGCCTTTGTATATGCCGTATATGTTGCAGATGGATTGAGATGATAACCATCATATCAAATAGTTTTCCGATATGTATACATGTTCCTGCATAATCATTTGAAATGATAAAAGCATAAATGACTTGGGTCAGGGTATTTTTGAGGTCAGTAGATCAGCTGGTGGTGGTGATGAGGGTCCGGAGCTGAGCTCAAGAATCCACATTTACAGTTAACATTTCAGTTTCATATTGTTCTGGTCCACTTATTTGCAAGCAGATCGATTGAGTATTTCTGCTTTAATAGGCAGTAGCACATCAACTAAACATTTATCCAGTGAAAAACCTGTTGATGCTGCTCTTCTCACATTCAAACTAGAGACCCTTGAAGTTGTCCTTTCAGTAACTGCTGATAGTAAGAGTTTTCACTAAACTTAACTGCATCTGCTTCGTTATTCATTTATGCTCTGAGTTAGAACGCTATTTGAGGAAGTATTGGTACACAATTAACACCAAATAATGTTTAGAAGTGAAACACTTCTGAAAGGTCTCAAGTCAACATCAATGTATTTGCCCAAAATAAAGAGGCCTTTTAACTGCCAAACTTTTAATTCTGTCTAATTTAGAGTAAAGTACAGCGTGCTCAATGTGCATATGCACAAATAATAGAATTATATCTATTTTTATATCCTGAGATGCCTCCTAACCAACATTTGGTATATTGCCCCATCCGTTTGTAACAGACACTGAATAATAAGCCCAAAAATGTGATCTTTGCTGTTGGTAAATTACTGTCATTATATATTGCATCTACTAATGTTGTAAATGATTGCATATTTTAAAATGTTTGATCTTCGTCTTTACTTCCAGCACCCCCCAAAGAAGAGAAGCAGAGTGAGAAGGGGCAGAAGGAACCAGAACCAGAGAAGACTCCAGAGAAACCGCCTGCATCGTCAGCAAGACCCGTCAGAAGAAATAAAAAGTCCCCAATCACTAAAGCAGCTAAGGTTTCTATGGTGGACAAGAAGCCTCCACCTCAGAAGACCAGCTCAAAAGGCCCGAAGAAACCCGCATTATCACAGAATAAAGTGGCAGTGAAGTCAAAGAAACCGGGCCAGTCAGCAGTTCATCCTCCATCTCCCTTCCCTCCCGGTCCAATCCACGCCACTGGAGCACTTAGAGTCACTAAGTCCAATTTTACTATTCCTAAGAAACAGCCACAACAAAAGGAGGCTCCATCTGAGAGTCAGCCATCCAGAATCTCTTCATCTCAAGTTTCCTCAACTCCCCCTAGTCACTCCTCCAGACCTTCACATCCACCTGGTTCAGCATCCCTTGTGCCACCACCACCCAACAACCAGATGAGACAGAACATCCGCCGTTCGCTGACAGACATTCTCTATAAAAGGTGAGTTTCAAAAAATGTATCTAAATCAATGCACTTATAACTTAAACATTTTTAGTAAGCTTTTCTGTGGTTACCAATATTTGTTGTTCGTTACCAACAGGGTGAGTGACAGCGACGATCTGAAAATGACCGAGAGTGAGGTGGGAAGGCTGGCGTTTGCCATTGAAAAGGAAATGTTCAACCTCTGCCTTAACACAGACAGCAAGTACAAGAACAAATATAGGTCCCTCATGTTCAACCTGAAGGATCCAAAAAACAAAGTGAGTGTTCATAAACACGCACACACTCATTTAGAGAACTACAAATTTAAGTTTTTTTATTTAAGTACCTTCTTAAAAGTTAAAGAGACATCTTTCACTTTGAGATGTTAAAAACTCTTGTGTGCTGCTCTCAGGGCTTGTTCTACAGGGTGGTGGGTGGTGAAATCAGCCCCTTCAGACTGGTGAGATTAAGTGCTGACGAGTTGCTTTCAAAAGAGATATCTGAGTGGAAGAAGCCAGATGTCCTTGAGGTAAGAGCTAGTTTACTTAAACTAAACATGAAGCACAGTTCAACTCTTGCATAAACTGTTACAATGTGTATAATATTCTCCCCCTGCAGGAACAGTCTCTCGGTGCAAGAGCCCATTCAGGACTGCACAAACTGGGCAACAGGCAAGACTCTGGCTCACAAAGCATGGATATGGATGATGCTCCACCGACAGCTGATGCAGATGTATGTATCTCTACTACTGCTTTATCTGCCCGCGTGGCGTGCAGTTGTCGTAAATGTTGGCAAGCTGTCTTTTTTAGAACTTTCACACTTTTCCTTTCACCTTTTCATTGAGTCTTTAATACACTACTCACAAATCTTTCAAAAACAGAAATAAAGCTACTATAGGTTAGTTGTAATGCATTCCTCCTTTTCCTTTCTTAATTCTTTCTTGAGCTCAGCATTAATCTGACTTGCATCCTCTTCAAACAAAACAATCATTGTAGAATTACAGGTGATGTTTACAACAATAATAAAATAATATAATTAGTCCACCAAGGGTTTGATGGAGATCCTCTTTTCTATGTCACCAGGACCAAAATGAGCCCACAGCACCTTCTGTTCAGTTCTCTGCTGTGGAGGGCAAAAGTGGCAGCAGCATGCCGGACATTTTCAGTTCCATGCTCAAAGACACCACTTCTGAACACCGGACTCATCTATTTGACCTCAACTGTAAAATATGTACAGGTAAATGAAAGGATGATCTGGAGTGTCTGGTTAATATTCATTCCATGTATTGAACATAATTTGTTTGACATCAGACAACACCATTGATGTGTGTGTTTAAATTTGGACCTTTAGGTCAGAAGACCGAGGACGAGCCTGCATCAAAGAAGGCCAAACTGACCAAGAAGCCTGAAATTAAGCCAGCTAGACAAGATCTAAATATTCCCAGCCAGTCACAGATCCCCACAGCTTATCAGCATCAAGACTCCTTAGCCCTCCAATCTAACATGGAGCCAGCTTTACCAGAGGCACAGTTACGGCCCTATCAAGAAGACTTCAAAATGCCTACGCTTCCAGCTCCGGCACCCGTCACCCCAACTATGTCCTCTGTTAGCATCACCCGCAGAGACCCTCGTATGGCCAGGCACAGCTCCTTGGTGACCGTTGCTCCCATCCTTCCTGAAAAACCAAACAGTTTCTCCGCTGAACCACTCCTGCTTCCTGTTATTGCTCCAGTAGAGGTTGGACCCAAAGCACCACTGCCGATGCCCCCAGCTCCACCACCTTCAGTAGCCGAGGCTAAACTACTGAAAACAAGGTGCTCCTTCTTATCACAGTTTTATAAATTAACTGTTGGCATTGCAGGTTTTTGTGGCCTATTATGCTGCTCTTAGTTGTGTATTTGTATAATTTTGAGCAATTTTAGAGTGCTAAACTTGCACAAGATCATAGTGTGTGTGTGAGTGTTAATGTTGGGTAGGATGTGGCTGTGTCATTGTTGAACCATTTTCAGATTGTGTTAGGAAAACCCGGCATACAATAAAACTATGTGCTTAGAAGATGGACTATGTTGTCTAAGAAGAATGCTGTTTTGGTTTTACAGTACAACTGAGCCTACGCCTGAGGGTGAGACGGCTATCTTCCTCCATGGTCAAGAGAAGATCTGGAAAGGACTTATTGACATGCCAACCGTGGCTAAGTTTGTGTCCAAAGCTTATCTGGTATCAGGATCCTTTGAGCATCTGAAGGAGGTTAGTCATTTTGTGTGGTTATTAGACTAGTTCATTCCAGCTTTTATTAAAAGCAAAACCTCTTACATACACATAAGTGAAAGTGTCCAACTGACCTGTGTGCAGGATTTGTCTGATACCATTGATGTTAGAGGACGCATTGTTCCAAGCACAGTGTGGGACTATATCGGGAAACTGAAAACCTCGCTCTCCAAGGTTGGTTTAGCGACCAATGTATTTTTATCAATGTTTCCAACAACTTAAAGAGCCTCCATCCCTCACATACTTGTTTTTGCTATCTTGTTGCAGGAACTGTGTCTGATCCGTTTCCACCCTGCCACAGAGGAAGAGGAGGTGGCATATGTCTCTCTCTTCTCTTACTTTAGCAGCAGGAGAAAATTTGGTGTGGTGGCTAACTACAACCGTCGCATCAAAGACCTCTATCTCATCCCACTGGGCTCAAATGACCCATTACCCTCCAAACTGCTTCCGTTTGATGGGCCAGGTAAGCTCTTGAAGGGAAACACAAAACCTTTGTAGTGACATGAATGTATTTCTGTTTATATTCATGATTGAACTGTTTCTCCGTTTATATTGTTTTTTCTCATGGTAGGTATATGTTTAATTTATTTTGTTTTTGGACCCAGGGTGAAATGAGAGCTTTTTGCATCCATTTATATGTTCTGCAGGGGGCACTCATACTCCTTTTTGCCTCTCCCTCCTATTATAAATTAAATGTATTATTATTATTATTATTATGCATATAACTGTTGTGTTCCCCGCTCTGTACTTGAATTTTGTATTTCTAATAAAGGAAGATAAAAGGCGGGTTGGTGCCATTTCAGTCTGTTGTTTTTTTTAAAAACCTGCATTGGCATAATCAGGCAGGTCGACGGTGTAATCAATAAATTATTCTCAAGTAACTTGTCAATCATTTTAAACCTTGTTGCTTCACTGCAATAACCCAAAAGATCTCTTAACATATATTCTTCAACAAGGAGTCACCACTTGATTTTAACTTTTCAATCAGTTATAATGGCTATTTCTAATGTAGAAAGAATAAAGATTGTATAAATTCGATGTCTTACTTATTGAGCCTCGGAAAGAATATTAGATACGTAACTTTTTCCCTTTTATAATGCCATTAGCATCAGTAATACAAGATTGCACAATTTTCAGTTTTTGACTTCTGTTTCTTTGGCCAGGGTGATCATGCTGCAATCATAACAGTCAAGGATTTACAACATGTTACTATATTCTTTCATCAGTTTTTTCACAGTTGGGGGATGTTGGTGATTTTTTTAATATTTCAGTTTGTCTTTGTTATCTGGCTATACGATCACAAATCTCGACTGCTAACTCGACGTGGTTTAGTGCCAGCTGAGATGTGTCTCAGTTGGCACTCGTGGAATATATTTTAACAAACCTGAAATTAATTGACTGCTGACTTTGTCAATTTGTGGGTTTCACCTGCATATTATTACTGCAAATGTAATTTATTGTGTAAAAGGCTCTTAAGAATTAGAGGAAAGATTTTATAACTTTTTAGCTTACATTTTGATCTTTAGGAATGCCGGAGGCTCTCATTTCAGCTGGGGAATCAACTATTATCGTATGAGACAGAAATTCTCTATTTTTATAGACAGAGAGGCGATGTGTTATGTAAGTTTTCTGTAAATACACATTTAAATGTTGTCTAAGATTGCTATGTCTGTTTGTAGGTCTTGAACCAGCTCGTCCTAACCTGCTCTTGGGGCTGTTGATATGCCAGAAGGACAGAAAGCGAGCTGCTGCCCTTGTGGACAGTGAAGAAAAAAGGCCCAGGATTCAAACCAAAGATGTCGATGACACCGGCCTTCCAAAGCCATCCCCTTCAGTGAGACCAGAAAGAAGCACACGACAGAGTCTCGAAATCCCAATCAGCACAACTCCGGGGTCACCTCCATCCTGTTCCTCTGAGACCTCAAGCAGCACCATGACCACCACCTCAGTGCTTTCCCGTTTGTCTTCTGTCACATCCACTACCACTGGCAAGGAATCTCCATCTTCAACCAGCTCAGTTGCTCCTTCTGCAGCAGTCGCCACTCCTCTTGAGACCATTCTCAACACTATTTTTAAGAAGAAAAAGCACGACTCTGAAGCTTCCAACTCTCCGTCTGATCAGGGTGAACACTCTCACCTGCCTGCTTTAATGCTACGGCAGCTTGCACAGACTTCTAAGGAGAAACAGGTGGATGATGATGGAGATGACCGGCCATATGATCCAGAAGAAGAGTATGACCCCTGTCGAGGTTATAATGTGCCTAAGAAACCTGGAGTTGTAAGCAAACCTGAAATCTCTAAGCAGGCTGAGATTGCTCCAAACGAAGGTGATGATGTGGCATATGACCCGGAGGATGACACCATTTTTGAAGATGTCAAAACGGCATTACCCTGTCAGGGTAAGATTGGGACGGAATCTATAAATGATCCACAACACATTTTGATAAGCCTCAAACAGATTGGGGATCAAACTTTCCAGAAACAGGCAGAACTGAAACTACCATCCACAGGGACCCCCGGTGTATCATTGACACTCACAGACGCGTCCTTAAATCAACCAACCAAATCCCTTTTGGCCAATACTCAGCTACTGCAGCTTGGTAAAAAGGTTGAGGAACTAGTGAAGTCTTCATCAGCATCTCCAGTGATCAACCAGCGGAGAGATCCAAGACACAGCAGGGATCCTCGCCAGAACTCCACTAGTAGAAAAGTGTCTGATGAACCCGAGGAGACGGAGGAGACGTCTCCTTCGGAGCTGGATACTCCTTCCCAACCTGTGATTCCTCAGGATCCTCAGCTGTCAAATGTAGCTGAACTCCCAGAGTCATCTCAAGGCCAAGGGACTTCTCTCCCTGAGGAAAAGGTGAAAAGTGAGATTCTACCTTTCATGGAGTCGGACACAGTGAAGGTGTCAATTCCATTACTGGGTGAGGAGGTGGAACCTGATATGGAGGTCAACTACTTCGATGAGAAAGAAGTGAAAACTGAGGAAGCTGAACCCCTCGAGGTAGAAACAGAAATGGACAAGTTCAAGATTTGGCCCAATGCTGCCAGTATTTTAAAATCTTGTGAGGACTCAGAATATGAGGAGAATAGTCAAGATGCATCGACTACAAATTATTATGGAGCCACAATGTCATCCACAATAACCTCAACAATCCCAGTTCTCACTCAGAACACAGCAATGGTTGAAACCCACTCCCATCACATGCCACATCACATGCCAGCACCAGACTTCGACAATTACAGAGCTCAAGCTGACATTTCCCCACCATCCAACTTCCCTCCATCCCATCTGATGCAGAGTCAAAACATGATTCCGCGGCCTCCACCGATACCGGTACTACCACCCATGCAGGGTCTTCCTCCAATATCAGGTCTGCCTCCAATGCAGGGACCTCCGCCACCCATCCATGTTCATCCACCTGTACGTGGTCCTCTGCCTATGCAGGGTGACGGTGGCCAGCAATATGCCCCACGTCCTACTCTATACCCTCCCTATCAGAACCAGTGGCCAGGCACCCATCCTCCACCGCAGCAGCAGCAGCCTCCTCCTGGGCCACCTCCACAGAATATCATGCGACCCAGAGGACCACCACCACCATTTCCTCCTAATGCTCAGAGAATTCCTGTTCCTCAAATGTTTGATCCCTCCATTCCCCCTCAACACATTGGACAGCAGGGCCCCCCTCTACGCCTCCCTCCACCTCCTGTGTTTGATGGACAGAATACATTACCTCCACCAAGATTCACTGGTCCTCCTCCACCATTCAATTTCCCTGCAAACAGAGGTCCCCCTCCATCGTTCACCAGGCCTCCACCTGCTCACTTTGATAACAGGGTCCTCCCTCCGTCCCACTTTCCAGGTCCCAGGGGTCCCCCACCATCTCCATATGGTGAAAGTGTGGCTCAACCCCAAATGGGAGACCAACCTCGAGGGCCTCCAGAACAATACAATAAAGACAATGCTAACTCTTTTAAACTAAATGCAGACCAGAATCCAACCCCTCTCCATATTTTCCAAGACAATCAGTGCGGCCCTGTATACCGTGGACCTCTGCCTAACCAGTATGAGGACAGAAAAGGCCCCCCTGTCAGTGGTGAGATGAGTGGACCGCACTTCAATCCACATAATCAGTATGGTAGTTCCAGATCACACCCCTCACCTCCTCACCGAGGGTCTTTTGATGAGCACAGAGGTCCACCCTCTCTGGATAATAGACCCCACCCATCTCATTTTGGAGGAGCAGAGCATTACCGCTTTGATAGGCATCCTGATGATGCTAGACCTGTTCGCCATGGTGGTCCACTACTGCCAACTCCTTCAGAAGGCCTCTACGGTCCTCAGAGTAGACTTGGAGCCCACAGCCCAGATCTGCACCAGGAGGACCACTGGCACCGCCACTCTCCTGAAAGGAGGAGGAGGAGCAGTAACACACGAGTGGACTCAGAGCCCCGCGGCGGAGATCGTTTCAGTCGCTTTGAGGGAGATCACAGAGAGCCTGCCTCAGGCCCCTCACAAACCTCTGAAGAGAGACCAAGGGAGCTGTCAGAGGACCGTCGGAGGGAAAGAGAACGGGAAGTTCTCCATGCGGGCAGGCCATCGTGGGACCGGGGCCAGGTTAAGCACTGGAGCAGAGAGAGGGAGTGGGACAGGGGCAGGGAAAGGGACCTTGAACAAGACTGTAGCCGAGACCGAGACCATAGTCGAGACCAAGACCGCAACAGAGGGAATGAGGGCGAGAGGCACAGGGACATGGAGGGAGAACGACAAAGGACTCAAGACACAGACAAGAGGAGAGAGAGGGAGAGAGACAGGGAGAGAGACAGGGAAAGAGATAAGGACAGGGAGAGAGACAAGGACAGGGAGAGAGACAGGGAGAGAGACAAGGACAGGGATAGATACAAGGACAGGGAGAGAGACAAGGACAGGGAGAGAGACAAGGACAGGGAGAGAGACAAGGAGAGAGACAAGGACAGGGAGAGAGACAAGGACAGGGAGAGAGACAAGGACAGGGAGAGAGACAAGGACAGGGAGAGAGACAAGGAGAGGGACAAGGACAAGGACAGGGATAGAGAAAAGGCCAGGGAGAGAGACAAGGACAAGGAGAGAGACAAGGACAAGGAGAGAGACAAGGACAAGGAGAGAGAAAAAGGCAGGGATAGAGACAACGACAGGGATAGAGAGAAGGACAGGGATAGAGACAAGGACAGGGATAGAGACAAGGACAGGGAGAAAGACAAGGACAGGGAGAAAGACAGGGACAGGGAGAAAGACAAGGATAGGGAGAGAGACAGGGAGAGAGAGAGACCAAGGGATCCTGAAAAGAGGGACCACGACCAGGACAGAGGGAGAAACCGCGATAGAGACAGGCGGCGGGATAGAACCCGGAGCAAGGAACGGGAAAGGGACAGAGACAGGCCCAAAGACCGGACCAGGGACAGAGATAGGGAGCGGGATAGAGACAGGGACAAAGACAAAGAGCGGGACCGTCGTGACAGGAGCAGAAGCAGAGAAAAGAGGGAGGAGAAAAAGGATAGTAAACACACGTCCAAGGAGAGTGATAAAACTACTGTCGGTGACAACAACCAGTCCTAGTCTCTGTTTTATGGGCACTGAATCACGGTTTTGACAGATTGTAATCTTTCACCAGTTGAAGTCCGCACTGTAAATGAATATGAACGACGTTTCTTTAAATTTCCATAGTTGTGTTTGTCCAAGAAATAATGGTTGACAATGTGTGTATTGTTTTGGCCACTTAGAGGCATCTTATTTGTTTTATCACATTTGAAAAAAAACAAAACAAACTAAAGGCTTTCTAAGTTGCTTGTGTACACTTACCTTTCTCCTGTCCAGGCATTTTTTTAAGACACAGATTATGTAACTGATTAACACATTTGCAATATGTAAATATGAATGTATTTCTGTATATACTGATGTTTTTAAGCATACTTTTGTAAGTAGAAAGATCAAGCCATATATCTAACATAGAAAATGTGAAAGTTAAGCCAAGACTGTTTACACAAGTGTCCAGCAGGTTTGTAGTTAATCTAAACATCCGACCCCATTCTTGGTTGTCAAATGTCTTCATTATGTTTCAGCTCAACCAATTAAATTTTTTTGATGACATGTGGTTGTCTCTCATGTTGTTAATCCACTTAAGTGTAAACTTTCAATTGTCTTGGTCCCAATGAGATTGTTTAACCTTTGTGTTGTGGTTGATCAATGCATAAAATGAATGAGCTAAATCAAATTTTGATGTGGTTGAGAAATGTCTTCATATTTTGGCTCATAGCTAAAAAGGTTTGCTCCCCCTAGTGTCTGAACAAAACAACCAACCTATACCCAAAAACAATCAAGTCATTGCACTAAGGTCTACGATGATAAAACATTTCCAAAGATCCATGAAAAAGTATTTTAGTTATGTTAACAAGAAGGATATCCACTGATTAAGATTCTATAATAATCCCAACCTTTCGGGGATATAATAAAATCATATTAACTAATTATGTACACCATGCCCCTACAAACGTGTGACATTTCACTGATTAGTGCAAAGCCTTTTTGTAACAGCTGTGACGGGACAATTCATAGACGTGTTGACATAAAGAGTAACCGTGACTCCTGACGACATACGTAGCCTTACAGTATCTATTACAGAAGCTTAAAAACCGAGAAATATATGTAGCGACTACATCACAGTTTTATTTGTAAGGATCAAAACTCATTTCCATGTCATGCAAGCTGGCAAAGAAAGACGGAAGAAAATGTTTCACGATACGTTATTTAAAAATAACAATCAAAGCATCTCCTTGATAGGTAAAACCAGATCAGGATGTGAACCAGAAAAGGGTCAAGATTTTAGAAAAACACCTGTTCAGAGTACTATCCAGACTGTTAAAAGTGTACAACATATAAAAGCTTCAGCATTGATAAACTCACAAACACATGTTCTTTTCTTTTGAAAGAACCTTCTGAATTTTCCTCGGGCACCACAAAAACTCATATTTAGGGTCATAGTTCCAATAGGCAAACTTGATGAGTCTCCTTCGCTCCTTCTTGTCGAGGACGGCAAACACAAAGTAGTTGAGGACACTCTCCTTGACATTTGGCAGTTCTCCGTTGACCAGAGTTTCCTCCAGGAAGAATCGGACCAGAGGGGCCTGATAGTGAGGGAACCCCAGGGTGCCCATGCACTTGAGGATGCGGGTTATGCGCAGATTGTTATGAGTGCGACTGTTGATAGACACAATAAAAAAGAAAAGAGATCATTTAAAGGCGTGTGATCTCTATCTTTAGAGATGAATATGTTTTCCATTTAAAATCCTGAGCCCACCTGTTGAGGTTTTTGAATCTGTCCTCATAGTTCCACGCTCTCTTTACTTCCCCAGTTTCCTCATTACACAACTCCATACCATAGAAGTCCAGCATCATCTTGTAGGACTTCAGCAGGTTCTCTTTTGCAGTGGTGGTTTCGAGAAAGCACTAAAGCAAAGGTAGTTAAACGAGTCAGAATACTGAAGCACTTCCTTTTTGAAATATCAACTTTTTTAGCCTTGATGCAGTCCACCTCTATTTCTTCTTTGGTCAACGGACTGGCCTGATAATTCATTCCTGGTTCTTGCAGTGGGAACAACCTTTGAGAGTGAAATATTATATATAACACATTTTAAAATCAGGATGTTAGAGTTTCATATTCTGGCTGCTTACAGAGAAACTTACCACTGGATATAGGTGTGAACACACTCCAGTGGCTCATAAGCTCTGGCCCACGTCTGGTGGAAGTCCTGGATGTAGACGCCTGTTAACAAATCCGTGTTACAATAAGAGAATGATTTGGTGAAAAGCTGAATAAGGACATAGTTGATGGTTCATCCTGAGGATTCTAGCCTGGTAGTCGGACTACATGTTTCTTCTGCATAGAATAAGCTTATTTTTATCACCCTCCAATAGTCGATGATTTTCGCAGGTGAAATGATCAACATTTCTACTCCCTCAGGGCCGGGAAGTAAAAATCCCAGTTGGGAATCCAAACCCCGAAAACACTTTTTTTTAACCTTTAATTTCCTCACCAAGAAAAAAAAGAAACAAAAGAATGGTTAGTGCCTATTGCATATTTTATTTCTTTGGGGCATTTATTAACATAAAATCTTAGACACACTAAATTTACCATAACAATAAATGTCAAAACTATTTGACCCTTATTAGTCTTTTCTTTGGTTGGATCAGGTTACATAATTCTGTTGAATAAGTCCTCACATGCTTTATTTAACACGCCAGAAGAATAACAAAAATCCTACGTATCGAAGGAGGACTTTCTCAACAGTCACGGTTAATGCTCTCTCCTTGGTGGTCCGATTTACCTGTGGTGTCCCCCATGGCTCCATGCTAAGCCCCTTTCTCTTAAGCGTCTGAACTGATTACGGGACTTGATTTAAAACTATTTCATGATGATTTGCCTTGAAATTAAACTGATTTGACAATTAAAATCATAATATAGTGCTTGAATAATCTATGGATTTCATAGATATATAGAAACCAAATCAATCTCATTAGAGGAAATATAGTCGTTGCAGCAGCTCCAACAAAGAGACATTCTAAAGGTGCCAAGAAAGTAAGACGTTCTAAATAATAGGACACCTTGCAGACATATATAGATAAATATATGAATGCATACATACATACATAGGACGCAAGTATATAAATACAATAAATACACATATACATATATAAATAGATAAATAAATGTAATAAAAAATGGAAAATAAACCTGTACATTTAAAATACAGGTATAAAGTCCATGCAAATATAAAGGAAAGGGAAAGAGTGCAAATGCGCAATTGTGTAAAAATTGCGCAAAAGTGCAAATTTCTTGCAGTGTGTAGTGTAACTACGGGCCTACCATTGGGCGATGAGGGTGTCAGTCCCAGATAGAAGTTCAAATTAGGCTTGTCAGGCTGCTCATCAGAAGGAAACAGAACTTAATTAAACATTTGCTGGCCATGTAATTCCAAGTCCAACAGACAGACAGTCATCATGCATACTTACTGATCCTGGCACCGGCCCGTATTTTAGACTGTTCTGGTTTTGTGAGGAAAATATGATAAGAATAATGAAAGCACAGCAAATTCTTCAACAGCTTCTGATTTGTGTGGTGTCTCGGTGTGTGACTTACAGGGTAGTTGTGCCGGTAGTTCTGCATGTCTCTTGCTGCATTTACAAATTGCTGGAACTTGTACTGTTTCCAGAGGAAAAGAGGTCTTGTCACTTTCATACTTCTACTAAACAACATCTAAGGCAAATATAGAAGTTGCTTATCAATATGACAATCTGTCTTGATTCTAAGTCTTGATTGTGAATCTTCCTCGCTAAGGACTTTAGTTCCCAACAGTTCTGAACAAAATCACATCAACTATATAGGGGGAACTGAAATTGTGTTATCTGATTTATCCCCTGCGATAATATAAGATTGCAACTAGGGCTACGCTGTCTTCCCCGAGTGCAAGGCCATATTTCGGAAAAGCCCCCAATCCCCTGCGTTGTTCAAGCAAGTGCCTTGATTGAACTCCTCAAATTAAATGTGAAGTTATGTCCGACAAACAGTGTTTTTCCATGAAGAAACCCCATTGTGAGTTCAATATGAGCAAATAGATTAAATTATTATATAGGAGATAAAGCTCCCTGGGTTGATTCATATGCACCAAATTTGGACTGAATTGGACCAACTGTTAAGACGTTATGTAAAGAAAGCAGGGGTTTTCATGAAAAATCTCCCCCTAGTGAACAATTCATGAATTACTAGAGTAGAATAAAGTATACAAGATCTCCTCGGATCCATTTATATGCAACAAATCCCAGTACCTGACAGTGTGCCGAGTACAACAGTTTACGGCACTCCGAGAGCACAAGAAACTCTATTGACATTGCTCCTAAAGTCAACAGTCCCCTGAGAGTCTGACCCTCGTACCACGAGTCATTAGCCATGACAGACTTTAGAATCACATTAGCATCATTACGGGTTTGACAGTTATTCACGTAAAAAAGGATGTTTCAAAAAGGTTTTAAGGATTTAGTTCTGTGACATTCAAAGACTCGTCAAATGTGACACCGAACGGAAGCACAGCCCACGATCGTTATGATTGTAGCCGCGTTACGTTATTAATTGTCAAGTCACAGTAATAATTTCCATGAGCTGCATGAATTTTTGACATTCTGGATCACGGAACAGGAATATTACCTGAAGCTGTATAATTGCCGCTATACCACTATGATTAAGAATTTTACGAATCTAAAGGACGATTCTGATAATAATACTAATAATAATAACAATAACAATAACAACAACAACTTAGATTTATGTAGTGCTTATCAAGAGACACAAGGATGCTTTACATGGTTTGGCACAAAAGAGAATGAATAACAAAATGATCACTTTGAGCAGCCCAACTCTACCTCTTATTCAAAAGAAATTATTCGTCTAAATCGCTTTATAAGTTTGTGAGTAATCCTGCTGAAAGAAAAACACTATGGGTCCATTTTTGTTTGTTTATCCTATAGGGAAAACTGAAAACAATAATAATGACACAGTTTTACTTTAGTTAGTTGAGAAATACAAGCGTTTCCCGGTGTGGTATTAGTACTTCTCACAGATCAGCCATAATATTAGAACCGCAATAACATAGATTCTTGTTAAATGCCATTCAGATTCAGCAAACCGAACTATATACTACTATGATTTGACACTGCACATCGCTTGAGTCTCTCAACCAATCACTGAGCAGGAGCCTGGAGCAGAGAAATGGAAAAAAATAAATGAACAAAACCAGTTGACGCTAGCGCTGCACTAGCAGGAACTTTGAAGTGGAAGTCTTAAACTTAAATGATTTGCATAATTAACTTCAGGTTCCACTCCAGGCCTAACCAGAACCAACCAAACCCCGCTTTGGGCATCAATTAGGCTCCGGGCGGCCCTGTGGAAAGGGAGTGTATATTGAAACAATATAGTGACACAGGGAACCCACATACAAAATAAAACAGGAACCAATAACAAATCCTAGAACAGTTAACCTTTAAATCAAAGTAAAATTGCATCTATCAAACAACCATGACAGAGTCCACTGTTACCATGGCATCTGTGAGAGAGTGGGATATATCAAGGAGCAGGTGAACATTTTGTCCTGAAAGTCGATGAGTTCGAAAAAAAACTGCAATAGTTGACGCTGTTCTGATAGAAAGCTGTCAGAACACAGAGCATCACAGAGTTGTTAGGGCAACGGATAAGGGACCTGGTGGTTTTAATGTTATGGCTGATCGGTGTCATGGTAGGATTTGAATACTGCCTAAGGCTCAATCCCTAACATTATGACACTGTCATAACAAAGAGTAGAAGCAGAGAATGACGCAGGTCTGGGCTGCAGGCCTACAGAGAGCTCTACTCACATGTCTGACCTTCACTGGTGGACTGAAGGACCACAGAGTCTTCTTCTGGTTCTCCTCACTCTCCCAGGTAGAATCATACTCACAGTAGAACTCATTGGTGGTCCCAACGTGATACTTGTCAGTGTCAAACTCATGACCACCACCATCGTTACCATCATCATCATCATCAGCAGCAGCAGCAGCATTATCATAATTCAGCTCAACCTCATTCTTCCGGTTGTTGAACAAGTCACTGGTTCCTTGGCCTCCTGCAGAACCCTCATCTTCACACTGACCCAACTCACAGTTATTTTCTCTAGCGGGGTCGGCAGCGTCTCCTCCGGGACTCTTTCTCCAGCCAATCGCTAAAAATGCATACCCTACTATCGGACGCGCCTTCTCGAAGCAGTAGCGCCATAGGAACCACAGTCTGCGCCCAAACCACCCAAACACCGCGTAGAAGCTTCTGGGCCACATCATCAGGATCAGAACTCTGTAGAAGCCATACAGCAGCTACACGATCGCATCTAGGGTTCGAGTGACTGACATGAAGTTTGTTTCACTTTCACTTCCTGCCAGGCTCGAGACATAACAGCAAACAGAGAGCAGAACTTTCACAGTCACGTGACGATCGGCCAACACAAGTGGCGGGTCTGGGTTTTATTTAAGATGAACCATGGCCTACAATGGAGCATCAACAGCCATAACATTAAAACCATCTGCCTAACGCATAAAGTGCTGCTGCAGAGGAGAAATAAAACCACAACCATGGCCAGACTTAAAGGTGCAGTGTGTGAAATGTAAGTGCATCTCTAAATAAATGGAATATAACATTTTTCACTCTGTTTTTGTAAGTGTAAAATCAGCAGAAAATAAAAAATTGTTATTTTAACATTAGATTAGAAAAGGCCCTTTGTATTCCCAGATGGAGGCCGCCATGTTGCGCTGACATACTGTGGCAGTAGCCTGAACAGACAAACTGAACACTGGGTTCAGAAAGCTTAATGCTTCAAATGCCTCCAAAAACAGACCACAAATAAGAAAAAGAGCATGAACCTTTATTCCACATCGTCAGGCGTCTTCAGATGAATGAATGACTTCGGGGTCGGGTTGGGGTGTGACCTCCTCCAGATTGGATCACCTTTCCCTGAAGGTGATGCTGTTGAGGAGTTAACAACAACATCCCTGCACTTTTCGCTAAGAAGGTGAAGAAGACTGCTAAAGTTAGCTACAAAGTTCATGCCGGTTTTTCCTGAGCGATGCCGTTGAAATACAACCAGAGACGTAAGTCGTTAACCCCCTGGATTCTTTGGCTGTTTAAAGTGTTTTAGTACACTATTATTTTTTCCCGATATATGCCACATTAAAAAAGTTGCACATTATACCTATTATTCCAAAGAATCCCTGAAAAGTCTGGGATACATATGGAATCCTCATTGCATCTGCCGTGTCCACCACAGTTCCTTCATGATGAACTGGTAACTCCAAAACTATTTCATAGATCAAATTTAATACCCAGAGAGAAAACGTTGATTGTCTATTACCAACAATAGGGGTAGTTTTATCTCTATAGCTTTTCGGGCCATCATTTCTCAAAAGTCAGTCCATTTCAGTCCAAATTTGGTGCATGTGAATCAACTCGAGGATATCTTTTATGTATACATCTTCATTAGTCTAGTAGTTCAAAGGTTGTTCACTAGGGGGCGCTGTTTATGATAAACACTATTTTCTGGACATTATTACCTCAACGTTGGTCCTGTTTCGTCTTGAATTGATGAATATGAATTGCCTAGAAGAGATCTATCCCGTGAAATATCATACTATATTCAAGTAGTTCATATTTTACTCACTAGGGGGGGGTATTTTCATGAAAAACACTGTTTCTTGGACACAACTCAAAAACTACTTCATGGATCTTTTTCAAATTTTATACCCACATGCGAGGAAAACTTGCCTGATTTCGGTAAAGTTTGTTGTATATTTCCAACACTAAGGAGAGCTTTATCTCTAAATGTTTTCGGGCCATAATTTCTCCATCGTCAGTCCAAATTTGGCGCTTATAACGCTTATAACGCTGCTGTCGGGGAAGACAGCAAAGGCCTAGTTGGTATTTTTTAAGCGCAACATCAATTCTATGACCCGAGAAGAGATGTTTATTTCCTTACTTAAACACACTGTACACCCAGAACCAAAAGCCCAATGAAAAACATAGAAACTAATTCGTAAAACACTGCTCAAATAAATATTTTTATGACACAAAATGAATATTGAGATTGCAGATTTGAACACAGAAAGGTAAAATTGAGGTATAATCATACAAATGTGAACCAAAAAAAGTGAAAAAAGTGTTATTCAAGGGTAATATTGATTTTTGGATCGACTTTAAACCATTATGCCCCTGACATGTGATCTGATAGTCTGACTTGAATTCATATAGCATTTTTAATCAACCAGGCGTCAAAATGATTTAGTTGTTAAGAAAAAATACACTTTAATTCCATCCTATATTAACAATAGAAGCCCTGTCTTTATGTCCATCTGCTGTTATCTGCGTCAGGACAGCATTGTTTGCTGTACATCTCCCCCTCCTCATTTTCTACGGGGGGTTGGAACTTGGACAGATTAGTGTTCCGACTCAACTCACTGGACATCCTGTTCCTAATGTCTTCCTGCACTGTCCTGGAGAGCAGGGAGATATGAACGTCAGATAATACTTGCATTATGACTTCATGACTGAGGACTTTTCAAACCACAGGATGGTGTTTGCACTTTGCACAATATACCACTTACTATATATGAACTTCTCCTGTGGGTTATTTGGTTTGTACACACAATTTGAAATTGATGGATACAAGCGCTGTATGCTCTCACTGATTGGCCTCTTTCAGGAACTCCTTTCAGGAGGACTGAATTACTTTTGCCGCCAGTGGAGAAAATGGGGAAAGCTCTGCATGCTATACTGTTAACATCTGCTCTGCGATAGATCCATTTATGTTTACTAAAGCGGGATGCTGTCTCTGGAAGATAAAACACAGCGTGGAGATAACCATATGCTCCGCATGGACATGGACGCAATAAATATCGATTTGAATGACAATTCTCAGACTCTTTATGGCCTAGTTTAGCGCATGAATAGCCTCCGCCATTGGAGTGTCCTCCTGAAATAGGTGGAAACTTCATGCATGATGAAACTAAAATAACTTGCAGCATTGAACTGCAGCAGAGAGCCAGTACTGTCTTTGCTGCGCCGGGAATCCAATTAAATGACACTGAGCAGAAACTCAGCAGATAGAACCAGGAAATCTCAGTGAAGCACCATGAACAGGGCCTTGGAGCTGCGCTGACACATAAATCATCCATATCTCCCTCTCTCAGTCAGCGCGTTGGACCCGGTTAATGGCAAAGGCTTGCTGGATCACTCAGGGACTAAGTGTGCTTTATAAAGGTCAGTGCCGCCACCAGCGAATGCTTCATTGCTCAGAGTAATACCTTAGCCAAGCATATTGTGAATGCTCTGCACATGAACGCCTCACAGGGCAAAATAATCAAGAGAGTAGCGTCTGGAAAGGAAAGTTGTTTTCTGCTGGGCTTCTTTGTACACAGTCACAACATCCGCAAATACACACTTGTGTATCCCAGACCTCCACAAACACTGCAATTAACAACTTGGAGAGAGATAATCTAAGAAATTGGGCAATAATGTAGGGTCTTTACAATTTGGGAAGACATTGATGATGTGGCAGGCTTTTAATGTTACATTAATGAGAAAACATCCAGTTCAAAGTCAAATGGCATGAAAACTGTAGTGGTTCTGGTATGCAGCCTGAATGGATTTATTTATTTACACGCTCTAATAGTGCAACTCCAGATGGTTTGGGCATATTTAAACTAAATACCTCGATCATAAATGACCTCAAACTCATTTATGATTGATGTTATGGTCTATCCATGTCAGTCAAGTTTTTCAAGTAATGGGGGAATCCGTCCTCTTGGACTCAGACTTTCTTATTTTTTATTTTTATTTCAGTGGCACCTCAAACACATCATGAAACTGCAAGTAGCGCTGAAGAAACAATACTTTTACAGTAACGACTTGCTTGTAAACTTTGTATTTTCACACTAATATTACATGTTTCCCACAGATCCTGACCCTCGATCTTAAAGTTATTTACTGTGTCTTTGTTTAAGATAATGTTTTGTAACTACTTCAGTGATGCACCGTTTGGAATTTTACATTATCTTGATGTTGCCACCTGACAGGTTTCTTTCTCAGTAAGATCTGCAGACAATTATCAAAGTGCTAGCTAGACAACGTAAAACAAAGTAAAAAAGTGAGAAGGTCAGATTGAGATGGTTTTAACAGGTTAAAGGGAGAAATGGTGGATCCCGTGGTGGAAAGATGCCGGAGAAGGAGCCGCAGGATAGGAGAAAAAATGGCCAGAGGTTTCTGGATGTGGTGCGAGAGGCCATGCAGTTGGTTTGTGTGACAGGGAGGAAGATGCACTGCAGAGATTCCTAAAGGGCACAACCTTAAAAAAAAAGAAAAGTATATTCAATTATGCGTCTGAGGAGAAATGATGCATCAACATCCTACTGAAGAAGGAAATGTTGGATGCTGACATACAATAAGTTGTTTACCAGTAAAAACAAGATGACACATACTTTCCATGTAAACTAGGCCGATGAGCACCCACGAACTAGACTCTCATGCTGTGGAAAGTCAAGGTGCCGCCAGCTTCTGCGCTCAGGTAACTCTGCACACGTGCGAGGCTCTGGCACCATTTCACCTGATGACACCCTGAGAGGACAGGCTACAGTTTCAACACGCGACCCATAGTCTTCTGCTGTAATCCTAGCAGGCCAAAGTGGCCTCAACACATCAGTGCGCGTGTCCTGTGAGCGGCAGCACCCACTCCACCCACTCACTCACTCCTCGCCGCGCGCGCCTCTCAGAGCGAGGATGAAGACGCACAACATCAGGACCCTGTGTCTCATCCTGTCCATCGTCCTCTACCTGCTGGTGGGAGCCGCCGTCTTTGACGCCCTGGAGTCAGAGAGCGAGGCTCTGAAGAGGAGGGCGCTGGGGCAGAAGCTGGAGGAGCTGAAGAAGAAGCACGGCTTCACTGATGAAGACTTCAGGGAGGTGGAGAGGGTGGCCATCCAGTCCGAGCCGCACCGCGCCGGGAGGCAGTGGAAGTTCGCGGGCTCTTTTTATTTTGCCATCTCTGTTATCACCACCATCGGTTAAGTATGATTTGCTCACACCTGTTTGTCACCTGAGACTATCTGGGAGACGGCGGGGATGTTTGTGTGCGCCTTTGGGTGCTCTGTAAAGTTGGAGCGTCTGGCTCAGCTGGAGGAGACACTTTCTGACTTTAGAGAGGAAGAACTCTACAGAAAGGCTCTGCTGGGAACATGAACACTAAGAATGATTCTTCAAAATAGAAACTTGATTAGTTGTGGTCATAACTTGAACTTAAAGGTGCAGTGGGGGATATTTTAAAGTATCACTTTGAATAAAGGGAATATCATATACGTTTAATAAATACCTTTTTGTTAGGGTATAATAAGATGAAATTAAAGACTTTTCTTTAATGTATGCGTAGAAAAAGCCGTTAATATTACGGCAGTGGGTGGGTCCTCTTTCATGGTGGCCGCCATGTTGTCTGTTCTGTCGCCTGAGTAATAATAATAATAATAATAATAATAATAATAATAATAATACATTCAGTGGAAAAACAGAACACTTTTTGACTTGTAGGATCCTCCATTTTGACAAAGGGAGGGATTATACTAATTATTTAGCAGCAGCTACAAAGCGTGAAACCAAAGAGATCATCAAGTAAGGAAACATGACGTCATGACCCGCAAAATCCTTGAGAGGTAAAATGTCCAGTTAGGGGATGTAACTCCGGTTTGGTCTAAACTTTACCTCTCAAAAGTTTCTCAAGTCAGGTCTCTACGTTCACTTTCTATGAAGGATTTCTCGCAAAATTGGTTTTGCTTGCCCTAGACAATAAGTGTAATCCCCCGTTTGTGGAAACTTAAACAGCCCAACTGTTGAACAAATAATAATATTTCTTACATCAAGTTTAATATAATTAATAACGGAATACAATTATTCTAAATATATATATATATATATCCAAGGAATCTCATAACTTGAGAGGCCACCTGATGCACTCGCTTAAGATGACATCATTATGAAGTTGGAGGCCACCATAGATTCTTGGAGAGGGACGGTTAGATGAGGAGTGATATAGTTTGTAATCTGGAACCTCGCCAGTATATGACGCTAAGTGTAACACACTGCACCTTTAATGAGGGAAGCAGAGCTCGCCCATGTTTTTCTGAGTTTAAGAATCTGACTTGGCGGTCCTCCCACCATCAATATTATTTATGAGGGTCAGTGCTTCATCATTCTCACCACTGAATATTTAACACACACATTTTTCATCAATTTTATTTAGATGTATCTGTAATTCTTACATCATGCCATGTTTTTCCTCTTCTATTATAACAAATAATAATCATAATAATAATAATAATAATATAATACACTTCAGAAAACATGGTGAGAAAACAAACATTCAGAGCAGAAAACACAAAATGCATCAAATAACAGCATATTTAAGTGGTGAAATAATAATGTATTTTCATTCATAGTGGTCACTACAGAGGACAGCAACTCAAAAGCCATTTTCTTGTACATGCGTTGGTTTTCACGGTATTGTTTTTGTTCATTCGACGTCTGTGAGACATCCCGTATACCGCCACCCACCGGTCAACCGTTGTAACTGCACCACTAATTCCACAAAACCAAGATGGCCGATAGAAGGCAAGAAATGCCTTCTGCTTAGGAACACCTTACATTTCATCCTTACACAGTTTCAGGTAAAAAAAAAAAAAAATGTAACATCAAGTAACAACTAAGGAGCAATATAATTGTAAAAATGTTCAAGTATTGATTTTATGTTGGGAGGAAATCATGTGTCCACAAAATATGACGTCAGGCATGAATGACTATATTTCAGTTACAATTCATATTATTACTGCAAAGTTGTTGTTGTTGAAAATACTTCATCAGGAGTAACCTCCCCTCCATGTTAATCAATTGATTTATGTTATTTGACTGTAACTTGCAGTTTTCTTTTTTTACAAAAACAATATTTAGTGCAAATGAGTTCCATTATTTTTGTGTCAGTGTGTGTCTTTCTATTTTGTATTTTGTAGAGCTCCAGCGCAGAGCGTGATTGAAAGGCGTAGAGGATAGTGGAGCAAATAGCATCTGAGTCATGTGAGGATGGTGCTCGTGGCAGTGATGATGAATAGCAGACAGAAAGAGAAGGATTAGCAAGTGATAGTAGTGGTAACAGTGGATCTGAAGATGCTGAGAGAACTGAGGACGCAGAAGGACCAGCGGCTTAGGGAGATGATCATGTGTCACCTGAATCTGAAGGAAATGAAATAGCAGAAATGTCTGTAAAACAACAGACAAGCAGTTTGAGGGAGATCGGCCCATTTTTTTTTTTAGGTGATTGTAAAGTAAAGGTTGAGGGATCTATCCCAATTTTTTATATTGCATCCCTTGAACAAAGATCTGATAAATGACATTGTGTGCGAAACAAACCTGTGTGCACTCCATGAAGGAAAAGAAAACCTGGCTGTGACAAAAGATCAAATGGAAACATTTCTAGGAATAAATACGGACGTTTCATACCTCAGATATCCAAGATCAATAGTTGAAGATGCAGCGGCCATCAGAGGAAGGGCTTCGTTTCGATTTGATAGCAAATGTCATGCCAGTGAAAAGATCTGGGCAGATTCTTTGGTCCGCTCACTTTGTTGAATATTTGTGTTATTCACAGGAGCCAGGAAATGCTGGCAAGCTCTTCAAAACAGACCAATGTTAGATATATCCAGGAAAAACATTCCTTGCATTGGTTGATCCTGAGGAATCCCATGCGATCGATGGGCAGATGGCCTGTCGCTCAAGCAGTAAATCCCCAGAAAGCCCCAAAACCCTGGCGTGTGAAAATGAGAACAGGGACCTACGATACATGTACAACTTTGAAATGTGTCAGGGTTTGGCTGGGTATGGTCAGGTCAGCAGACGTAGTCATGTGCCGAAGCGTTGACATAACGCATTAGTATGACACGGGGTTCTTTTTGTAAAACTTTCTTTGGCACCATCCCAGTCCTTCAGGGATTACAACAGCAGGGCCAGCAACAAATTCTGATTGACGTTGTCGTACTTCATATGCGTGACAGGGTTGCATGATGTCTTCTGTTATTTAGAAAATTTAAGAAAATAAAAATGTAACTTTGCATGAAATCTTGTAAAAGATGTGAAAAAATTAATGAGCTGTTTAATAATTCATGCGTGAAAGGGTTAAGGCAGGATTTATGATCCAAGATTTGATATTCCACTCTCTCATCAGAATCTGTGTCTCTAGGCATTTATGGAGTCAAGGTTGTTTAGAACCGGCCAAATGAATGATCCAAATAGAAAGCAGTCAGAGAGCGCTATCCTCCACCGACGTACAAAATCACCCAATGTGGACAATATTGTGATCAGAATCAATTACATGGTTTTGTTTAGGATATTTCTAATAACTGAAACCATATAAATGACAAAAGTCCCTCTAGTTTAAGATTGATATCATTATGTACCATAGAAGTGTGATATTCAAGAAGCAGTTTATTATTATGTGATAGGCCTGTGGAATTTCATCGTTTGGCAATTTATGCAAATTACACCTTCAACACTTTTTAGGTTTTTCTCACTGCTTTATATGAATCCTTTGGAACGTAAAATCTACTGCTCTATATTTGGACTGACTGTGCACAAACTTTCAGATCAAAATATCCAAGATTGAATTTATGATGTTTAAAAAAACCCCCCAAAAATAACAAAATCCATCATAGTCTGCCTCCGGTTCCAGATTCGGTTAATTTCCAGTGGTCCATGTCGGGTACCAGGCCTTAAAATCTTAAGCAAATCAGTTAATTCTCGACAGAGTTAGCAACAAAATCCCCAAAAAGTGTGCTATCTCGCAATGGTTAAGAAAACATTATCATTACGTCACGTCATGAGGTCATGACGTAACTCTCACATGTGCCAAAACGCACCTCTGAGAAAAATGTCATGCAAATCCATTCGTTCTTTTTTTTTTCACGATCTTGCTTACAAACAAACAAACAAACAAAGGTAAAACAAAACCTCTTCGTCTGAGTTAAAGATCAGATATTCAGTGAGCTATTGTGAGTGCTCTCCTGGTGGAGGCCTCAAGCAGATCTTTTTTGTTTTGGCTCACTTTTAATCTACAGTATATTCATAGAACATGTCTATTTTTATTCTATTTTTATTTTCAATTTTTACATTATACTTGGATTTTTGTGACTGCATGCTTTGCACCAAGATTCCATCTCAAATTCCCTGTAAGTGTGACTTACTTGGCAATAAAGCGTTTTCTGATTCTGATTCTGATTCTGATTCTTCGATCCACCTCTGGACTGAAGGGGTGATGGTCGGCCAAAGATTCCCAGAGGCAGCTTTCAGTTCCAGTGACCAGTTTCCTCAATGGATAGAAAACCTTAAGAAACTCCTTAAGGATGTCTTAAAACTTCTCATGTAATACAATTATCTCCTCCGCCCATCAAAAAGAACCTGGTGCTAGTTCGGTTCCTGCTCTACTTCAACCAGTATAGGAGAGTAACTAAGTACATTTACTTGACTACTGTTCCTAGGTCCTCGTATTGACTTTCAGTATTTTCAGTTCAGTCTAGTTTAAAGTTTGAATCCTCTAAATTTTAATACAGAAATGTGATATTTTGTAATTCTCTACATTCATTTGAGAGATAACAGTTTGAAGACACAATGTGTGACCCAAGAAGCTATTAGACTAGAACCCAGCGTTAAAGATTATTAATCAATGGTTTCTAACCTGAGGGGATGTCTATATACAAAATATCTCACATGGTCTCATATATAATAAAAAGGTCCAGAATGTCATTGCTAAGAAAAAGAAAGTTTATAAATGTTTAGAAATGAAAACAGAGGGGTTCTTTAATGTCCTCACCAAAGACAGGAAAATCATTTATTTGCATATTTTATTTCTTTTGGCCAATTATTATTCAATATCTTAGAGGCACTAAATTTGCCAAAAAATTACAAATGATTTTGTCAAGCATGATTTTAAACATCAGACTCGTAAAATTATTTCATGAGGAATTTCCTGACAAATTTTGTACTTCATGGAAAATAGTCAATTTTAACTACATTAGCTTAAACTTTGGGTGTAGCGTGTTTTTAGGAATGTAATGCTTCCACTGGGTCATATTGTAGACAGACTCATTCATTTTTAAATAAGAAAATGTGACTAAAAATGGGTTCACTGAATTTATATTTCTTCTTTTCTCATCTTCAGATTCCATCTACTCTTCCTTTAAATAAAACCTATGAAGATGTTTGATCAGCTGTAATGAGTGTAAACCCCTGTGCATGTGCGTGTGTGTGTGTGTGTGTGTGTGTTGGGCATTAACAGAACATCATGTAACCGGTAAACTTCTGTAACGTTGCAGGTTATGGCCATACTGCTCCACGCACTGATGCTGGAAAGACCTTCTGCATGTTTTACGCCGTCCTGGGCATTCCTCTAACGCTGGTCATGTTCCAGAGCCTGGGCGAGAGGATCAATACTTTTGTCCGCTACCTACTTCGCCGAACCAAGCAGGGCCTGGGCTTACGCAAGACGGAGGTGTCCATGGGGAACATGGTTCTGGTGGGTCTCCTGTCATGTATGAGCACCCTGTGTATCGGAGCTGCAGCCTTCTCCCACTTTGAGGACTGGACGTTCTTCAATGCCTATTACTACTGCTTCATCACGCTCACCACCATCGGATTTGGGGATTTTGTGGCTTTGCAGAAGAGAGATGCTCTCCAGAAACGCCCCCCTTATGTGGCCTTTAGCTTCATGTACATTTTGGTGGGGCTGACCGTAATTGGGGCTTTTCTTAACCTGGTGGTCCTGAGGTTTCTCACAGTGAGCAGCGAGCAGCAGGAAACCCAGTCCAAGGAGACGGAGGGGCCGAGGGAGGGGCCGAGGTTGGGGCCGAGGGAGGGGCCGAGGGAGGGGCCGAGGGAGGGGCCGAGGGAGGGGCCGAGGGAGGGGCCGAGGGAGGGGCCGAGGGAGGCCCACTCAGAAACGGCTGAGGCTAGAACTAAAGTGGATGAAGATGGACACAACAGCAAGTGTAACCTGAGTCTCCCCTTGGAGGGGGGCACCAGCTGTATGAATCTCCTCTCCGCTCCTCCAGAGGCGCACAGACATGTTTCATCAGAACATTCCTCTGAGCCCAGCAGACTCAGGGTCATGTTCTCCTATGTCTGCTGTGGTCCAGACCTTTACGACAGCTACTCTCCATCTGACAGTGACGAGTCGGGCTGCCACAGCAACCCCGTCTTTTACAACTCCATCTCCTTCAGGGTGGACCAGGCCTTGTCCAGCTCCGGCACCGTGTTGTCACAGAACTCTCCCAGCAGCAGAGCTCCCTCTCTGGGCAAAAACTATCATCAGAGCAGGAGGAAGTCCTTATAGTTGTTAGAATTTTTATTTTCACTTTCCTCAGAAAGAAATCCTCAGATTGTCCTGGATGTAACCACCATTTAAAGTGTGATGATTTAATGTATATAGTTGAATAAATGTTCCCACTTGAACTATAAACTACAGAAGAATAATGAGTAAAGGTTAATGAAGCTCATGGGACATATAATATAAATATATACACGTAAACTCATAGTGGAATCTATTTCCAATGCATATATTATTTTATTCAAAGCCCTTCATTTTATTTTAAGGGCATTCAAAATTATGTTATATTTTATCCCTTTGATGTCCAACCCGAGAAAATTTATGGAAAAATTATTTCATAGCAAATTTTATTTATTTGGGGCGTTCATTAATTTAATAGCTTTGACATTAAATTCACCATACAATGACAAAAAGTGTGGTCAAGCACATGTTTACACTGTAAAATAAAATCAGACTTAAGTTTTTAGAAAACTGTTTGACCGTTAACAGACTCTTTTGGGTTGTATCAAGTCACATACATGTGTTTAGTGAGTCTCACGTGTTTTACTACGCCACAAAAATCCAACTTATCTAGCAGGACTTTCACAATAGCCACGGCTAAAGCCTCCTCCTCGGTGGATCCTTTGACCTGTGGTGATCTCCAAGGCCCCATCCTCGGCCCCCTTCCCCTTTACCATAATCATGCTGCCGCTGGGTCTTAATATAAACAGGTTCAGTCCCACTTTTCAAAAAGGGACTCAAAATCTGCTCAACCAAACAGCTATGCAGGACATTTGAGGGCTAATTTTCACAATTTTGATCACGTTTCCAGTCTGTGTCGACGTAATACAACCCTTGAAGTGAATGAAATACAATGGCCTCAAATAGATTTCCCCCCCCCCAAAGAGTGTTTATTCTCTTTGAACCTCCTCAGCCCCTCCCCTCTCTATTTCTGCTCCTCACTCCTGTCACCTCCCTGCCACCTCTCTTCATCCCTCATTCAGCTCTATGCTCTTGATGCTCCTCCCTACTTCCCTTGTTCAGCTATAGGTTTTGCTGTTTACACACAAACATCTACTGAAGTAGCATCGACATCCACGCATACACCAGAGAGCAGCGTTGGAATAACTGTCCGTGGTAGTTACTACTTTGCATGAAAGGGTTAATATTTTCTGTGTCAAACTTATTGCATTGTTGTCAGCTGGTGACTCTGTTATGTCTAGTTAGTAATTATTGGTGCCTCCTAATAGGAACTCAAACTCTGTGATTCCTGGACTTTGTCAACGGGGATGAATGAATGTGACAACAAAGAGTGGAATATTAGCAGTCGCACATAAATGTGACTAATTAGGAGGGTCTCCAGTGGGGTGTGTACAAGAGAGTGTTTAAAACACACATTTACACTGTTCACATTTGATTTTTAATGCGATGATCAAAATGTGCCTTTAATTACATTTTGTATATAATTAAAATCTAAAAATGTTTTTCTTCTTTTATTTCAAAACTGTGGTGTTTACTAAAGCTGATTGAATTAAAGGGCCATGCCACTAGTTTTGCCTAAAAACGCCAGGTGCAGTGAAGAAGTTATGGTCAGTCGGAGAAAACTGCGTGATGTCTTCTTTGGATTTGGATCAGCTTTCAAAGTCTGAAAATTCTATTAAGGTTTCTTAATATGGGTGTGACACTAGCAAACTAAAAGAAAGCCTACAGTATAAACTGAGAGGAAATCTGGTCAGAAAATGGTCAGGATGGTCAAAGTATATACATTTTGTTGCATTATGGGAATTGTAGGTAATGTGCTCATAGCAGGGTTTAAGAGAATAAAGAAATAAACATCTATTGTTACAATGTTGACTTTTATCCCTTTAATCTTTATGAAACTTTCAAATTGATGCAATTGTACATTTAAGAGTGACCTTTTAGATCTCTCCTTTCACTGGTAGTTTAATGTCAAACTTGGTGAAAGATATGCAGGAAAGAAGAATATGCTGTAGTTCATTTAAGGTCACATCTGCAAAACAATCCCACTTAATAATTCTAAGTAAGTCTTCTCATCTTTATTTGTCTTCATATCTTTGCTTGTCTTCTCATTTTCACTTTCTTCTTTTATTTTTACTCACCGGGGTGACATTGTTTGAAATGCTGAAACTTAATTACACCAACAATGCTGACTTTTATAAGCTAACTGACCAAGCGCTGATTGTTTTTATCCACATTGATGCGAGGCAATAAACCTTCAAACTGCACCTGGAAGCCTGTGTCTCTGATTTGAAGAACTGTTTATCTGCCAAAGTGAATGCTAATGTTATAAAAAAAGGAGTTAATGAAAGGATTGAATAAAACTGTAGCCTCTGGCTGTCCTCATTAGTCCGCAGGTCTGTCTGCACTTGCCTGGGTGGGTTTTAATTTAGTTGGGCGGGTCTTAATTTAGCTGGGGGGTCCATTCAAGTAGAGCATATGTTTGGGAAACACTTAATAATTATACAATTCAAAATCATGTATTTGATATCTGCTGGCTGTTATTCGAAGTGTTCCCACTAGGGGGCAGCCTTGCTTTATATAAAATATGTCATCTGTGTAGCTTGAAAGTCCCACTCACAGAAAACTTCAATGGGTGAGTTCTATCTTCAGGTTTATGGAACTTCTAAACGACTGGGTATGTACTGGTATTCTCTGTCTGTTATCTGCTGAGAGATCTGAACTTTCTGCTCCTTCCTGCCATTACTGTTGAATATAGAATTAACCCATGACAGCAGAGATTCGCTTACATCTGACAGCAAGAAGGCACAAAGGACCTCTGTGGGAACTGGTGCTTGGATACTTGATAAGCACACAAGTGTGTCAGTCAAGAGGGGACACACATATCTGAACCACATCCACAAAGGATTTTTGTATCCCCGAAAAATTCTGGGATGTTATGGAGTTTTCATCACATCCGCTGCAGATCCTTTGCGTTAATGTGATAACTCAAAAACCATTCCATTTTTTACCAACGTAGATCTTAGTGTGAGGGAGAACTGGATTGATTTTAGGAAAGGTTGGGTGTACATTTCCGTCACTAGGGGGAGCTTTATCTCCAAGAGTCTTTGGACAGTAATCTTTCAACCATTAGTTTGATTTAATAACAATAATACATTTAATTTATAATGCACTTTACATTTGGATCAAATCTCAAAGTGCTAAAGTCCAAATTTAGTTCATATGAATCAACTCAAGGAGATCTATCGTGTTTATGTCATGTTTTACTCTAATAGGTCATATTTTAGTCAGTAGGGGGAACATTTCTTTGTGTAAAATGCATAGACAACATCACATTTTATTTGATGAGTTCAATCAGGGGATTTTCTTATACAACGTAGGGGAATGTGGACTTTTGGAGGATATACCTTTGCTGTTAGGGATGGCAGAGAGGAGAGGTCTTAAACATCGAGCTTAACTCCTGTATTGCACGATATTCACTTAGTATGGAGTGTTGAAAGCAGGTATATCATTTGCAATAACCCCATTAATAATGCAGAAGATGCTAATTTGAGTTTTCTTTGATACTTCAGATGTCTCCTAGTGTCAATGCCAAATCTCTGAGCCTGTGAGTCAACCCTGCTCTTTTCCTCGAATATAGTATAAAAGCAATTGTGAAGCAGAAGGACAACCTTCTAAGTTATACCTTTGTTTCCCTTACTATATAGTGGCAACCACTTTATCAGTTTTACACGATGTTAATGAAATTGTTTTTTCATTATTGAGTGTTTTTACAGGCTATATAAGCTGCTGGTTTTTAAAACACCCATATTCTCCAGTTTCCATCCATGTACTCATACACGGTTGCTCATATTCCTATCCGTTCGTATTCATGAGAACAATTTCAGTCATTTTCGTGATGAATCTCCGCACGGGATCAATATCTGTCTGAGTTGGCTGAACATTCGACCCGGATCAGTAGGGCAGAAAATGACGGCAAATCTATAAACTTGCGAATCGAAATGTAAACCGCCCAAAGCAATGTTTTAGTCATAACGAAAACAACCATAGCCTTCAATTCACCTCATTGTTTGTTAATAGCAGCGTTGAATCCCATCATCAAAGCCATGCGCTCATATTTACCCTCCACTACATTAAAGTTGTGGCAGGCTGACGCTGCGGGTGAATAATTGATCATATTGTCAGATGTTTCTCTTCGTGAACCCACCCTGTTAACTCATTACTGTCCTTTGTTGAAGGGTATACCATGTGCAGTGACACTGGAGAGGGAGATGAAATCAGAAATGTGCTACAGAGTGCAATCAGAGTGCAGCGCTCCTCTTTCTAAAAAGCTTTAACTTGCACGAGGCTCCTTACAGAATCTGCATGTAGATAAAGGATTTATGAATGCATAAATAAACCGAACCAATATAGTGTTTGCCGTGTTTTGATTACAGAGAAATGTGTTTGTCTGTGTACGCAAACACATTCTTTCAGGAGGAGCTCTGGGGGTGTGAGTTATTTTCTTGGACGTGCACCAGAACGCAGAAGCGCATCTTCTGTAGCTCAGTGGCCGAAATTAAAGATTAAGCAGCTACAAATATTTGTCATATTGGTTCAGATTCATTAAACAAGTCGGAATTAGGTTTCAGTTGGAGAGCATTGAGAAAACAGACATTAACTGAAGTTCATTGGGGGAGTGGAGGGTGGGGGGGGGAGGTTAATTGCTCATTAGTTTTCATTTCCAGCCAATTTGCTGCTTGTGTTGAACAGTTTGAAAAAAGGCTGTTTTCCCTCGGTGGTTGTCGTCTCCAATCAGACTGTGCTTCACGCGGCACAGCCTTTTGGACATTTTGTGTCAGAAAGATCGCAGTGCTTGATTAATTACGTTTAAATGAAGACTTAAGGGAGATTTTTAAACCACCCCAGACAGCAGCCGTGTGGCGTCCGATCTTTATAGAAGTCATTATGAACTGGAATCAAGAAAGATAAATAATGCAATAATGCATTCATCCATTCTAGCCTCTGAGCCAGCAGAACCTTCATGAGTGTGCTGTATGGGTTTGACCGACTGGTTCACCAATATATATCTCCCTGAAAATTTGGGGGATATTATGGAATTAGCCGCGGCCACAGATACTTTGTATTGACGTTTTACCGCAAAAACTCATTTTCAAATTTCATACCCACATAGACATTAGTGTGATGAAGAACTGGATTCAGTTTGGGAAAGGTTGGCTGTATATTTCTGAGATGAGGGGGAGCTTTATCTCCAAAAGGTTTCTCTACCATAAGCCTTTAATTTCAGAAACTGTCTGATTTAGTCCACATTTGGTGCATATGAATGAATGAAAGAGATATGTCTTATGTATATATCGTATTGTAGTCAATAATTCATATTTTATTCACTAGGGGCGACTTTTTGAGGAAAAAAAACATTGTTTTTCTGGACATATTTAAACATATAATTTGAAGAGTTCAATTAGGAGGATCAATTGTACAATGCAGGGTATCGGGGGCTTTTTGGAGATATACCCTTATTGTTGGAGCACGACGGCGTAGGCCTATTTCATAGAAACGTATCTGGTGGAAGTTTGGGAAGATGTTCTTAGGCCAAAAGACAATCATACTGACTTTGGTATGATCACTTTATCTGAGTCTCTCAGACTTTCTGTAGAAAATAACAAATCAAAAATTTTACTTTGGTCTTACAATGATGTCACAACAGATGGTCTGGTTGTGTGTTTACTAGTGACAGACCCAGTGCAGGCAGACCAGGCTGGATTCTTCTGATAGCATTATTCATCTTAGAGCTGAATTTTTCCTGCATGACTTTTTCTTCCATACAGGGGAAATCTCCTATACAAGGGTGAGGGAGTGGAGGCTGGCTGCGGATCTGGAGGTAAAGTGGTCATCCTCTTATTTGAGGGTTGTTGGTTCGATACTTGACCCTCGGAGTCCAGATTTCAAAACTGCCCTCGAACAAGATGCTGAAAATGCAAATGGCTGTTGCATTGGTGTATAACTGATTGACATTATTTCTGACCAAATGCCTCGATCTTATGACGATATTGTGGGCGGGGGCAAAGAAATCTAATTTCAGTGTGTGGGCTGGGGCGACACCAAAAAGGCTAATATCTTGTAGCATAAACATTTTTCACAGTTTTCGCTCTAATATCAATTAGATATACATGATATCCTCTACAAATTACTCCTTCAAAAAACTTCAAGTTTCCTGCCAAATACTACATTTTACAGAATTACGTTTGAACACATCTTGATGACGATGATGGTACATTTCGGCTTGCTCGAAACTGGTTGTTACTGAATGGGCAATGAACGCATCATGCATTGTATCTCAATGCTGGCGAGCTCTCCAGCCAACATTCAACAGTAAACATTTGTTTGAATTGACTGGTTGTTCACACTTTAGCATCATCGGACTCTCTAGTCGCTTTTTATGTCATGGGTGCGCCTTTGGACGGACTTAGTGTATCAAATCTGGACTGTCCGGGTTAAAACCGGATGGATGGCCACTTTACAAATAATTGTGACTTTTTTGTGACTTGGTCATGGTGTCACTGAGTCATTGTCTTGGTAAACAAAACAAAAAACATGTGTCCCAATCCATGTAAAAAAATGGTCTTCGGAATAAACAAGCTTTACTCAAGGTAAGAAATGTTAAAATTATTGTATGATTGAGTCAAAATCAAGGCAAAATACTTTGATTGTAATATCATCGAGCCACAAACTAATTAGCAGTAAATGCTAGCATGCTACCAGGCTACTTCATCCGTGCTAAAAATGAGCATTCTCGTCTTGTGACAGCGTTTAGCTGAGAGCACTGCGGACTCTAACAGTCACTCTATGGGCTGTGAGTTATTGGTAAATGTTAAAGCTGTCCGAAGCATGACAGAACTAATAAAGCAGCGTAAGAGGACAGTAGCCTTTGGGACAAACCATTCTAGATGATTCATTCGGCTCTCTGAGGCAGTGAATGTAAAATGATCAAGGTTTGCTGTTACCCATCTCCTCCTCGGTCGTTCCATTTAACAAGACAACAGCGACTTTGAGCACAATGCTTCCTGTCTGAGAAAGAGCGAGTGATGGGAAAAAGAGAGAGGGGGAGGTGCACTTTTATTCCTCTGGGCCAGTGTTTCTGCGACCATGAAGCAAGGCTATGGCGAGCGGAAGATTGTCTGTGTCTTCATTGTGTCTGAGTGCTTCTTTGATGGATGCCAGGTTGTTGAGTGAGTTTCTAAGTCCAGAGCTCACCATGAAGGAATGTTACACAAGTATCTCAGCAATGCAGACAAACATAACTGTAGGTGCAGACTTTGTGAGATCAATCACTTTGGAGTAGAGGACATTTCTCTCATCCATCCATCCATCCATCCATCCATCCGTCCGTCCGTCCGTCCGTCCGTCCGTCCATCCATCCATCCATCCATCCATCCATCCATCCATCCATCCATCCATCCATCCATCCATCCATCCATCCATCCATCCATCCATCCATCCATCCATCCATCCATCCATCCCGCATTACAGCCGATGCAGCACCAAACCTCTTATCAATCTCAGGCTCCATGTTCTTCTATTTAATGAACAAGACACAAACAAACTTTAAGCTCTGTGCTGAAGCAGAAAATTACCCAAATTCCACAGGGAGCACTTCACTGATTTTTGGCAGAGAATCATAACTTCTGTTTTTGAGGACCTGAATAAGGTCAAGGATACAAGCTGCTGAAATGAGTGTCTTCTGGGTAGCTGGGCTCAGCCTTAGAGAAAAGATGTGGAGCTTGGATATCCGGAAGTACCCCAGGGTGGAGACACTGTCAGTTGAAGTGGTTCCGGCATCCTATTAGGATGTCTCCAGGATGCATTCAGGCAGGTCCTAATAAGAGGAGAACCTTTGGTAGACCCATAACTCACTGGCGGGATAACATATCTCATCGGGCCTGGTAACGCCTTGTGATCCCTGGAGGGTTGCTGGGGAACAGAACTCACTGTCATTACAGAACCCTGAATTAGTGGGAGAAAATGGAATGGACTTTCATGCCAGCTGTTTCACACTTTGCTGCAAATTGCTTCAAAAGGGGCTGATGACACAACAGAACCATGCCATCAGCAAAAAAGAGATGAAATTCTAAACTCCCCAAGCTGGGCTCTTCCCACAGGACCGGACCTAACGAGGAAACCTGGAGTCCAACACCCACTGAGAATGAGTTTGAATATAGATACTCTCACTTTGGTCTTTGGGACTGGAAGGATCATAGCAGTGGGTCCGGTCCCCCATACTCGTAAGGTGCCCCCCACAGGAGTCCTCATGGGACGTGATCATACCTTTCCAAATCCACAAATAATACGTAGACTGGAGGTTCCAAGAAGGAATCGAGTTGATCCTCATAAATTTAAGCTTAGACTAACAGAAGCCTCCTTTCCTGCATCACTCTCTTCCTCATGATTTTTTTTCTACTGCCTTGTCATTCTCGTGGACAGAGGTCAGTGTCGCACAGGTTGCCCTCATGTTTTTGTCCAGCAGTCCCTCATTTTTGTGTGAATAAGATAACTCAGAAGTGGCTGTTAAGACAGAATTCTAAATGATTGAGATAAGGCCAAAGAGAAAAATGACACACAATGTCTTTCAGTCGGATGGATAACAGATGTGTCCCTTTTATTTTGAGACTGACTGTGCGAGGAAGGGAAGAAAAGAAGACTCTCGTAAAGAATGGTTCACACTTGAGATATATGAAACCTGATTTTAGTCATGTTTCTTCAGCTCGGAACTGTAAAAGATTGACGGCAGATTGATTCACCACATCTGTTAATAGTCCTTAATGAGCAGCAAGTCAGATGTTTGCTACGACCCCTGCACAAAAATAATTTAAAATACTGTACTTCACTTTTATTCCATTTTTATCTTTTTTTCTTTCTGTCAACTGTCAGGAGCCCAAATCACTGCTAATGTTGCGCGTGGCACTGCTGTATTTCTTTTCATATAGCGCAATGCTCATTAGAAGAAGCCCTATGGGAATAACAAGAGAGAGAAACAAAGGGGAAAAGGGAACATCTCCGTTGCCATCAAAACCATCATTCACATCGTAACAAAAGAGTGATACATTTTACTGCGATATGTTTTCCGGTTCCTCTATTAACACCTCATAAAGTCTTACAGCCACTTAAAGTAATCGCCCATTTCTATGGAACATTTCCTTATCGACCATAAATTGAGGAGATATCCATGCGCTGAGGAGATCAGTGATGACCACACCAACATCTGAGAAATCCCACCGAAGGTGAAATGGATCCTTTTTTAAACCATTTATCATGCCACTATTTCCTGCTGTCACAGATATTTCATTTTTCATCCACAGTTGCAGTAATTTTAATATTGCATTGACTGTGTCTTCCCTGGTCTGCCAAGCAGGAAGTAGACGTTTCTATCAGCAGAGCTGCGCCTGGCATTCATCATCAAAGGTCTGCCCAGGAAACAGACAGCTTTACACTCATCTGCATCTGCTTGGTATGCCAACTGGGTGAACAGCCACATCATCCAACCCACACTCTTATTTCTGATTAGCATATAATGCATCAATTACTTCACTTTTACCAGACAGAAAGCCTGCCACAAGTTTCGTTTCCAAGGCAACTATGAAAGGTTCTGGTGGCAGGAGAAAATTTGTTCGGCAGTGGATAGTGGATTGTGATGGCAAGAACCAAATACCGGGCACCGATTGTTGTTGATCTCAGCTGACCCTAACATATGGAAAGTGATTTAACACACACACACACACACACACAAACCCACACACACACACACACACACATCCACACACAATAAAACAAACACGAGCTATACAGAAACACACACAAACACACACCCACGCACACATGCACACAAACACAAAAGCGTGGGCACACACACACACACACACACCAGTGCACAATAGTCCATTGAACATAATTAAATTTCCTGACTTCAGGGAGTGTTGGACTCAAGGTTGTCACTCTTCTCCGATTCTTTTCCTGGTATTCAAGGACAGGATCTCAAGGTGCAGTTGACGTCAGGAGAGTGTCTGGTTTGGAGTACCTGGAATTGAACATGTAATTTTTGCAGATCATATGGTTCCTTTGGCTTCAGGCTGAACTGGGTCAGTTTGCAGGTGAGTGAGAAGCAGCTAGTATGAGAGCCAGCACCTCCAGTTCTGAGGCCATAATTCTCTGCTGTATTATGGTGGAAGAATCCGTTCCCGGTTGGGAGTAAGTTGCTGCTTTAAGCAAAGGAGTTTAAGTATCTTGGTGTCTTGCTCTTGATTGAGGGGAAAATGGACTATGAGATGGACAAGCGGTTCAGACTAATGCGGGTCAAGACAGAACAGGGTTGTTAGTCAAAGAACACATCTCTTCCTGTATCAAGTGGCTGAAATGAGCTTCGTTCAGCTCATACATATAGAGTAGTACCGCTGGTCCTTCGTGTTGGAACATGAAACCTGGATTGTGTGGAGAATAGTGTAAGGAGTTATCTGTGACGGAAGAGTAATAGCAAGAGTGAAGGGAAATGTTTACAAGATGGTAATGAGAGGAGCTCTGCTGTCTGGTTTAGAGACGGTGGCACTGACCAAAAGACAGGAGGCGGAGCTGGAGATGGCAGTTTTGAAGATGTTCAGTTGTTCTCTGGGAGTGACGAGGGTGGATAGAATTAAAAACGAGCAAATCAAAGGGACACCCCTGGTTAAACGTCTTGGAGACAAAATAAGAGTTGCCAGATTGAGATGGTTTGGACACCTGGAAAGGAGGGTGAGTGGATCAATTTATAGAAGGAGGCTGAGATGGAGCTGCCAGGCAGGAAAAAAAGAGAAAGACTAAACAGGAGGTTACGGGATGTGAGGAGAGACGATATGCAGTTGGTTGGTGTAACAGAGGACAATGCAGAGTACAGGGCAAAATGGAAAAAAAGGATCTGCTGTGGCGACCCCCTAAAGGGAACAGCCGAAAGAAGAAGAAAAAGAATGAGTGTGTGTGTTCTCCAGGAATCACTTAAGTACGATTAAATATTTCCACAATCAATACAAGCTCGGTATTTGGCAGGCAACAGGTCACTGTTTTATGTAATGAGTTATAGCAGCCTATAAATGATTCATAGCTTACTTTGAAAACCAGCTATGAAAACCATTCCTAAACCCTTTATAAGTGTTGTCTGATTGGAAAGTGTCAACACAATATTACTATCATGACATCATAAACGAATATCACAGATCGTTGTATTATATCATCGCTGTATTTTGCGTAAAGGAGAAAACGGAGTAATTGGACCCAATTATTAACAAAGAAGAAGCAAAGGGGGATTTTGGCGCTAAAAAGGCTCCTCTGAGGGATTGTCACCACCGGTTTAAATGAAGAGAAGTCCTGGAGCAGACAGAGAGCATGATGAAACAGACAGATGATGAGACATCTTCATCGTATGATTTGTGTTTCTACCTTTGATTTGATTCTCTTAGGAGTACCGTCTCTGGGGTAAACAGGAGAACCGCTCAATGTACAATTAATCCAATCACTTGTAGTCCCCATAATCAAATGAGTAGATTGCCGTTGACATTTACTAAACGCATTTCTTTTTTTTCCCGAAGGACAAAATCCTATGATTTATTCAACTTCTTGACCTTTCCTCCAGCAGGATACATTCCTGCGTGATTAGGACTAGCAAGCAATCAGTTAACAGGCCGGTGTGTGTACGAGTAGTTTCCAGTCACAAGCTCCAAAAAACCTATTCATTTCTGTTTTTCTAATGATTGTCGATTTGATGTGCAAGCAACAACTGAAACGACAATCATTACATCACTTCTTTTGGTATGGATAATAAAGAAAATGCATAATGCACCTCTTCATATCATTATCACCAGGAAGCTTCCATTTCTTGAGTCGTTTCCCTGCATTTCCCTTCTTTGATAATATAATTGCTATCCCTCACCGGTAGCTGTTTGAACATCTTGAACAGGAACGTGAAACATAAGTGGTATGAACATGAAGGTCAATGCAATCTGAAAGGAATGGTGAAGACTGTCATGCCATGAATGGTCTATTAGAGAAAAGGTGCCATATAGATGCTCCTGGGTTGATTATGCAAACTCATACGTACTACTCATATAGGTACTTCAAAAAATGTTTTGTTATTGTGAATATTGCCTGCACATATTGTTCAGGTCTAAACAATAATTCTAAGGAAAAAATCAAACGCACAAAGTTTTTAACCAGGGCCTACGCTCTCGCCCCAGACTGCAAATGTATCAAGCAGCCAAATCAAGGCCAAAAGGTTTGTTTATTTGAAAAAAGAATTTTAACTGAAAAAAATTACATTTGAAACGGAAAATTCAAGTTTTGAACTTAAAAGAAAATCAACAACGTTTTCGAACTAAAAATAAGCGTAGGGAAAGGTTGATTTCAATTTAACTAAAAAGCTCCATATAAAAGTAAGGGGCTCCATATAAAAGCTCCTCTAAGTGAAGAAAATATGAAGTTGTAGAGTTAAATGTAAGTCCGAGATACAGTAGATTCCCTGTGTTGATTCATATTCACCAAATTTAGACCAAATTGGAGCAACGGTTGAAAATGATAGCCAGAAAACTTTTAGAGATAAAGCTCCCCCTAATGTCAGAAATATATGACCGATCTGTCCAAAAATCAACCGAGTTCTTCCTTGCACTTATATCTATGTGAGTATGAAATTTGATGTGGCAGAGATGATTCGATAAACCCCCGACTTTCTAGGGATATAAGTAGAAGAAATGATTTGTCTAATCACCAACTCTTCATCTTTTTCCTTCTCATTCTCCTGCAGAAGCCTGGTTTTGTACAGCTATCAGTACATTGCTCATTTCTCCAACAATTCCACAGCATGACTTGTCAGTGCAGCTTCCAGTGGATGAGGGTGGATATTCAGTCAATCTAAATCAAGTCGAGCCGCATCATTTGCATAGCGCCACATCCAGAATCAGCTTTCTCAACGCAGTCTCCAAAAATAGTAGAGCCAGACCTTAGTCTTTATTCTCTACAGACCAAACTGTTCCCTCACGAGAAAACACATGGTGAGAATGGCGAGAGAAAAAACAGGTTCTTAGGAGGTGCGTAGGTTGAACCAACTATGCACTGGCACTAGCACCAGCACCAAACTAGCACCAAGATACCAGGAAAAGGGGTAGCGGACACCTCGAACAGATCACAACTCAGGGTGGGCGCAATCTGCCTTGACCAGTTGAGTTAAGAGAGAGGGAGTGAATTAGAGAGAAGCGCGAAGTCTCTAATCTTCCATCCCACCATTTTCTATAAATGCTTATACTTGGTGGGGGGGTGGATCTTATCCGAACTGACATTAGGTGAGAGTACGTAGTAACCGGTTAATCATACATAGTGAGACAAAGAGCCATTTCTGCTCACACCCGGAGAGAAGCCATGCAAACACAGAGAGGCGGAGCACACATGGAGAACATGCCCACTTCCTCTCCCACATCTAACAGGCTTGGATTAGAAGGTGCTGTCCAATGATTCACCTGCAATTGATTTGAAGCAGTCCATACACAAACAGAGCAACGCAATATAAGATACAGATCAAAAATATTCAAGAATGTACAGGGGAGCAGACTAAAATCGATAGGAGCGATAGAATTGATAGATGGATTGGTGTCTGCAAGAGCGTTATTCCAATCGCTAATGCACTCTGTGTGGAGGAGCAGGGTCCCTCTTTGTAGGACAGGAAGAGGTGCAGAGAAGCCAAAAGATAACTTCAGGGCCTCTGGCTTGTGAGAGTGAGAGTGCGTGACTGTGTTCTGTTATTCTGTGATCTATTATTCATGTTTCTAATTTATTTACCATGTTTTTGTTTTTTTAAAGTTGTGATGCCTTTTAATTTGTTTAATACAGCATTGCCCTCATTCCAAGACGTGGGAGACGATGAAGAACCTTAATAGCGTCTGTGCGTACCACTACAGCACCGTGAAGATGAAATGAGCTGTGGAACTATATTTTCTGTTTCTAATTTTGTTTCTGATTACATTTCCACAAACTGAGTACTGAGTACTACTGGCTTCTTTCTGGAGCTATACAAAACAAGCTGCCAGATTTAGTTTGTTTGACGTATCGTTGAAGGCGAAACGCTGCAGAGAGTGAGAGGACGAGGGGCCAACAGGGGCCCTGAGCTGGCTTTTGGCCGCCGGGCCCTCTGGTGGGTTAATCTAATCATGTTTATTCTTTAAAGTATTGAAAGTGTCCCTGACAAAACAAATAGTTAAATATTAATTTCAGCTTTATTTCCTCTTGAAATGTCAGTAATAATTCAGTCCAACAAAATGCGGAGAGACAAAATGCAGATGTGATTTATGAATAAAACAACAAAAGCCGACAGCCGGGTCGATAGATACGGCGTGACATATGAACAGTAAAATCTTCTTCTTCTGCTGTTGCATGATGCCTCAGCTGTGTGACTTCCACCGACTGTGCAAGCCTCCCACTTGAGCATCAATCTTGTATCTTAAGTCTCCTGTGCTTTCTACACCACAAAACCATGAGACATCTGAATTAAATATGGGGCTGAGACACACCATCGCTCATCACGGCCAAAACCTCTGTGCCACCTGCAGAGATCCTCTCACTCCCTCGCTCTAACAAGAACGCATGCAAACACAGAAGTAAGGCAAGAAAGTTCTGGGGATTTATCTTGAGAATGCTGACTTGGTGTTATCAGATGTGTGGTGAAGTGATAGAAGTTTTACCTCGGCCAAGGAGGTTATGTTTTGCCAACATTTATCGGTTCGTCTGTCAATCTGTCAGCAGGACGAATAAGAGGGCTCTCAACAGATTGTGGTGAAAGTTTTTGGAAAGGAGGTTCGGCGACCAAAGGGAAAATCCTTAAGATTTGAATGTTGAAATGGATCAAAACTGATATAATTGGCAGAGGTTTATACTGTCTAGACCGGTCTAGGGTCTAGTTTACACCAATCAACCCTAACATTAAAACCACCAACTTAATATTGCGTAGGCCAACGTTTTGTTGCTTAAAAAGCTTTGCAGTGTTCTGCGTGTTCTGAGACCTTTCTATCAGAACCAGCTGGGCTGGACTTATGCATGGGCTACCCTGGGCTTGAGTCCAGTGGCCCCGGGCTACAAAGGGCCCCGAAATTAATCCAAATGTATTAATAAATTTCATGAATTTCATAAAAAAATTTTTTTAAAGTAATATTCCGGCTGGCCAATGTATGAGGTGTTTAATTATATGTCAGTCATATTTAACTTTGTTGATTGGTTTACGCTTCTGCCGATGGAGAGGTTTACGTGGACGTCAGGGCAGGGGCATCATCTCTGTCACTGATCATGGCGGATAGGACTCAGAGGTACGAGAGTGGAGCGCTAAAAAGAAAGAAGAAAAATGAAAAAGAGGAACGCGAAAGGGAGACCATGGGAAAAATGCAGAAGCTTACTGGTGCTTCAGCATCTGCCACACCGTATGAAGCACATGAGGTGGTGAACCTTGTAGAAGAGGACAACCTGCTGGAGGAGGCTGAGGATCCTACAACACCGATCCTGCTCGCTGGGGCTAAGTTGACGACAGAGTCCGAGCATACCGTTTTTGAAGTCGCACATAGAGAAATCTGGTAATGCAGGATGTGGAACCCCCTCGTATCTTTCCTCGACCGTTTGTGAAGAATTTATCCAACTGAGGGGGGGGTCGAGTTTGTCAGGGATTGTCAGTGCAGTTAACATGGCCAAATACTTTTCGATTAGCGTTTATTCAACTCCCGATGTTTCACATATCGATCAGCTTATCATTTTTGGTGTAGGTAGGGCCCGAACAATGACTCAAGCCCAGGGGCCCCCACCCCCCTAACTCCGGCCCTGAAAACCAGCATGACTTTTTTTTTAGAACTAAAACAGCTCCCCCATAGAATTGAGCACAGCTATTGCTCCCCACACGCATCATTCCCCTCAATTATTATATACTTATCCGGGGGCCAGGTCGCGGTGGCAGCAGGCTAGGAAGGGTATTCCAGCGGTCCCGTTATGGCTAACCTGAGATGAGCAGAATCGGAGACCAGAAGGCAAGGTTAAAAGGTATTTAATGTCCCAAAAAGGTGTAGGCGAGACTGATGGCTGACTGAGTTGAGTGAGAGCGGAGTTCAGCTGTGAGAGTGAGGCTACAGGCTTTAGGAGGAGTGAGATGCTGTACTGGCAGCTGGCAGAAGGATTCTGAGCAGAGGAGGAAAACAGGTGTTACCGAGGGCAAGAAGAAAACTTGGAGATACATTACATTACATTACATACATTTACATAGACTTGAGCCAAGATACTACCATATAGGACTTGAGAACTCTGGCGACTCATACTTATACTTATACTGGAGGATGATGAGAGGTGAGAGGTGAGAGAGAACAGGTGTGTAGCCACCTCACGTACACAAACCCAAAAGGAGAAGGTCAAGAAGGGCTGGCAAGGAAAAAAAAGCCACAATACAGCATGGCAACAGAGTCACAGCAACACTATCCAGCTCATCCTGAGGGATCCTGAGGCATTCAAAGGCCAGATGAGATACACTTTATAGTCCCTCCAGTGAGTTCTAGGTATTCCTTGGCGTCTCCTCCCAGTTGGATGTGCCTGGAAACCTTGAATACGGGACATCTTGACCAGATTCTTGAACCACCTCATCTGGCTCCTTTTGTCGCGAAGGAGCAGCGGCTCTACTCTGAGCTCTGAGCCCCCTCCGAATGTCTGATCTCTGCAACTTATCTCTAAGGCTGAGCCCATCCACTCTACACTGTAAAAAACTAGACCTGTACTGTCGTCCCAACCAGCAAGCGTATATCTCAGAAAAGCCTCCTATCCCCTTCGTTGTACATGCAATCCCTCTGATTGAACTCCTGAAAATAAATTTGAATTTTCTCCACAGTATTTTTCTCAAAACAAAATAACGATTTGTAAATTTATGCTAAAACGACGGCAGCTATGATATTATATCCACCTCACTCCAGTTACATAGTTAATTACATAAAATTACTAATTCTATTTGTTTTTGAAATGTAGAAATCAACATTTTATCATTAAATATACCATATTTTTAGCATTTAATTTCTGCAGAAATTATGGTAATTTCTAAATGGTTTAAGTTGATTATTAAGTTTTCATACCAGCAAAATCCGACATTTAGACAGAATGATTGCTTGTAAACCTTTAACATGGCTGTATTTTTCTGTTAATTTTACGACCATATTTATGACCATATTCTTTACTGCAAAAACCCTGGCACCATCAGCTGTCAGTATCTTACCGTAAATTATAAGGATTATTTTTTTTTTACAGTGTATGAATGAAGCTCATTTCAGCCACTTGTGTCCTTGACCCCATTCTTTTGGTCACTCACATCCTTATCCCTGTCCATTTCTTCTGATTCCAACAGATCGTCCTCGGTCTTCACTCGCTGTCTAATACATCCCACCCACTGACAGTTGCCATTGTAACGAGATAATCCATGTTATTTTGACTTCACCTGCCAGTGGTTATAATGTTTTGGCTTAAATAAGCAAACTGGAAGAGTTAGACTGAGAATCAGTCTTTAGAAGTGACTAAAAGCAAGCAGACCTTGGATTTTGGTTTTGCCTCTTTGTTTTGAGGCTGTTTTTTTCAGCTAGACATTATCTGGATGAAGGACGGCACCGAAATTCTCCCGGATTATAGAGCAGAAGCCAGAACACTGACAAAATGAAAAAAAGCATCTATTAATTTCTTGGTTAACAATTAAAACACCATCCTAAATCCCCAAATAGTTAAATAGACAGAACTTTGTAGTTGTTAAATATATTTATTCTTTTCTGTTAGATACAGACAATGGAAGAATGTGCGAGTCAAAGCAGCTTTAATCCATATTTTATTCTAACAATGTGTCAGTGACAATATGAACTACAGAGAGTCGTGGTATTAAATATGCAGCTCCATGGAGCTTTACAGAGACTTGGAGCTCATTGTTACACGGTCTGGCCTACAACTTTACTGTTTTTTCACTCACTCTAATAGTCTGATGCTACATGAGTAACTTTTAGCTAACATGTTCGCCGCATCGTTTCATGTCTTATGTTTCACGTCTTATTGTTTTGGTTCAAAGACAGTTTCCTGCTCCAATTTTACAAATACAGAAATTAGCCGCACATGAATGAATGGTTTGTTATTGTCACAGAAATACTAGACTCCTTCCTGCCACAGTTAAACACTTTAACAAGTGGCTTATTCCACGGAAATACACACAGACGTAAAAGAAGGTGTAGGTAATCGTTTAACCTTATGAAGTCCACGCCGGGAACATAAAACTACGGAAAAAGTATTTCTTTGTATATTTCATTCATTAGTTTCATATTTAAGACACCTTAAATTTACCCTAAAACGACAAACCGTTTGATCAAACATGTCTTCAAACAGTAAACCCCCCCCAATCCCCCAGATTGAAGTCCTCAAATTACAAAATGTGTTATTCGTAAAAGAGCTCCACATAGTGAGTGCTCTTTCGGACTCTCTTGGGGGCCTTGTACACTGCGGAGGGTCTTGCTGCATGGTCCTGGCCCAAAACACCATTAAGTACTATGACCCGATCGTCAGTGTTGATTGGGACTGCCGGTGGCTGCTGAGCCAGTCATTTCTCAGGCCTACTTAACCGCTGTGGGTTTGGTTCTCTGGATTCGTCAGACTTTGGGTTGGCTGGAGGCGCATGGAACCTAAAACCCACTACAGCTCACTGGTCATGAATGTTACTGCCTGTCATTTCGTCCTCCTTTTCCTTGTCTTGTCTTAGTGTTTTGCACAAGGTGGATCTTGAAAACGAATAGGCGTTAGAACCAAATGAGGTGTAGCAGGCTAATCTTTCAAAAAAGGCTGGTGTAGGTCACACACACACACACGCACGCACACACACACACACACACACACACACACACACACACACACACACACACACAAACACACACACACACTCTCACACACAGAAATAATAATTATCTATTAATAATTAACTGCATGTATTTTAAGAAATGGCGAATACGTGCAGATACAAAACATTTTTTGAAAGATTTTGCCACAGACGTTGCTCTGTGTGTACTTGTGTGTCAGTGTGTGTGTGTGTGTGTGTGTGTGTGTGCGTGTGTGTGTGTGTGTGTGCGTGTGTGTGAATTCATCATGCCTTCAGCTAACCTGGCTGAGCAGAGCTGAATCCCTTGAAGGGATGATTAAACAGAAATGTAAGAGCCAGGAGTCGTGGGAGTCCATCAGAACACAGCGTCGTCTCCCTCTCACCACCTACCAAATCATCCCGACTGTTACCAACACTAAAATCATTTGCTGCAGCGGTTTTTGGACCAAATAAGGAACATCAAACAGCTGACTCATTTACTCTTCCTCCACATGAAAGTAGTTGATCCGACTTTCAGTCTGCCTTACTCTGTGAAAAAATGGCTGTTTATGCATTCATTATTACTGTGTACTATTTTACAGTAAAACTCTGTGTATTCAGTCAAAATTACATTAATCAAAGAGTTACTAGCATTGGCACTTTTTAATTGGATACTTATATTTTATTTCTTTGCTCTTAGGGACTGTGGTCTGTTTTATCTGTAGTGCTTTTAATACTTAGGTTAAAAAAATAGATATCATATTTAGATGTTTAGACTTTTATAGAAATATATTCTGTCTTGAGCGCCCGTGATCTCTCTCTCTTTCTACTTTGCGCAACAAATTCATGACAAAATGACAATAAAGCCCAATTACAAAAGAACAGAATTGAAAAAATTTCATTAAGTCACTACTGTAGAAGATAACAGTAAACGGTTCTAGGCAATAACAGTTGGTGATAACAAACAGTAGAAATCACTGTAGAGATTTACACACACATTGTTGTCTAACAATGTACTGTTAGAGAATTACAGTAATATAATATACAGTAGAAATTCACTGTAAATTATCTTGTCATATATTGCCCTAAAAATTATCTATATTATGTAAATGATCGCACACTACAGAAAGTCATTGTAAGGATAATATACTCTTGTAATACTTTACCTTCAGAATTACAGTAAATTATCATTTAATATATTACCTAAAGATTTACAGTAGATTATCTTGTAATGTGTGAACTTAAAAATTACAGAACATTATCGTTTAATGTATTACCTTAGAAATTAGGGTAGATTATCGTGTAATGTATTATTTTAAGAATTACAGTAGATTACCTTTTATTGTACTACCTTTAGGTTTACAGTAGATTACCGTGTAAAGCATTACTTTAAGAATAACAGTAGATTACCATGTAATGTTTTACCTTCAGATTACAGTAGAATATAGTGTAATATATTACCTTAGGAATTAAGGTAGAATATTGTGTAATATATTACATGAAGAATTACAGTAGATTACTGTATAATTTTTACCTAAGAATTACAGTAGAATATCGTGTAATATATTACTTTAAGAATTACAGTAGAATATCGTGAAATATATTACTTTAAGAATGACAGTAGATTACTGTATAATATTTACCTAAGAATTACAGTAGAATATAGTGTAATATATTACTTTAAGAATTATAGTAGAATATCGTGAAATATATTACTTTAAGAATGACAGTAGAATATCGTGTAATAAATTACTTTAAGAATTACAGTACATTGTCTGGTAATGTATTACCAGACAATGTACTGTTATCGGTTATAAATAACAGTTAATTATCCTATAATGTCATAGCAAAGTTGGCTGCTCTCGGTTGGTGTTTGTCGCAGCCCCTGATAACATCCTCCAGGGTTTCCAGCAAACAAGAATCACTGGCACCGTCAGGTTTTAGCTTCAGTTAAGGAAACAAAAATCTTCAATCTGTGACCCTATCATAAAAAAAAATAGAAAAAAAAGAATCACTTTTAAAGAAGTGTTGGTTGTATTAGGTGTGTAAACGTTCAGCCCTCAGCTGACAGACCTCTGGTCCAACATGTTTAAAAAACTGAGTCAGAACGTCAACAGCCCTCGGTTGTCCTGACAACACTCGTCACACTGTCTCCTCTATGAGTCTGTTAACTGGCATCCACTCATAAGAAGACATCATTAGTTTCAGTTCAAATGTATTCATTTCAGCTACTAAAACAGTTTCCATATTCAACAGATTATCATTAGAAGGATTGTTTTTCCCCCAATTGTCAGAAAAACTCCCTCACGTTTGAGGCTCCTTCTGTCAGGAATAATCGACCTGCAAACATAAGATCCATCAAATAATTTCACATATTTAATTCCAATGTGTCTTCTTTTGTATGAGAATAGCTGTTCATGTTTTACATTAACCTAACATGACATATATTTGCATACTACATATAAAACACTATATCTGTGTTAAAACACTATTTGTTCATGGCCTCTCAATGGCTACTGTGTAATAATAATAATAATAATACAGTGGTTGTATTCATTATTGTATTCATTTTCTTGACGTTTCTGTGTTGACTCTGGTATTTGTTGTACGTTGAATTGTTGATTTAAATATATATATTTTTTAATGTGTTGTCATGTTTATTTAACTTTCTTTTTAGGACCCCCTTGAAAAACGAGTCGATTCATCTTTAAGGATGGGGTCATCCCAAAATATGCCTTCAACAAAATAGTGTGTCCTTCTTACCTTTATGACCTTGTTAGCCGGATGTGCTATTCTGTTTAGGTGGAAACATCCAACACAGGATAGATGGATACACAACCTGTCAATGCATAAAACTAGAGAAACTGAGATTCTGCATCTCATGAGTGAGATTTGAACTCCCTTTAAACATTCTGCAAGATTAGGAGTCCCCTTCCGGCGGTTACTGACAGCCTTCCTATCACTTCTGTCACTGACAGGACTGCCGGAGAATATGCTTGGCTCTTTTTCCATTTCTTTCTTCTTTTCTAGAGAGAGAGGGAGGGAGGGAGAGAGATAGAGTGAGAGAGAGAGAGAGAGAGAGAGAGAGAGAGAAACAAAGACAGAGGTTGACCATTTCATTTGTTTACGTGTCTGTTCATGTATTATTTTGCTACTAGCTCGTTTTTTCTCGTTATTTATCTTTGTTCATTAATTTATTTGTTATTCTTACATTTTATTAATTTTTCTTTTTTAATTTGACCAGTGTGGGTTGGGTGGGGATTGTGTTAATTGCAGTAAGATAACTTGTAATTCATTGTCTAATGAATTTAAAAAAGAGATCACGTACTTTAATAAATCACAGTTACTGATAATATACTGTTATAAATCACAGTTTCTGATAATATACTGTAATAAATCACAGTTACTGATAATATACAGTAATAAATCACAGTTACTGATAATATACAGTAATAAATCACAGTTACTGATAATATACTGTAATAAATCACAGTTACTGATAATATACTGTAATAAATCACAGTTACTGATAATATACTGTTATAAATCACAGTTACTGATAATATACTGTAAAAAATCACAGTTACTGATAATATACTGTTGATATTTACAGTAAATTTTAATTAATTATCTTTAGAGTTACAGGTAGGATCTCAAAAATTGGAGAGAAAATAACACAAACCTAATATGTCCTTTAGTAGTACGGTGACTTACTACGAGTATCAGAGCCACATGGATAAAATAAAATAAGTCGTAATATTACGAGAAAAAGTCGTAATTTCATTTTTCTCATTGAAAGGGAAACTAGGAATGTGGAGCATCCAGTCAATCTATATTTCAATGATAATATTGGTTTGAGAAATCAATAAATATTGAATGTTTTGGCAGAGGAACACAACATGATCATAAGTATCAGAACTTTGAAAAAGCTGTGTAAACATCTGGGCTTGTTCAGAAGAAAAAACCCGACAGACTTGGAGGGAATTGCGGAACAGGAGATGCTGCAATGACGGATTTACTCGTCACATAATGTAGATTAAGGCCATAAGCAGTGATACTAAAGTAATCTGACTACTTAATTAACACATTGACACGCATAGGAGGCCATTTGTTTGTTTGTGTGTGTGTGTGTGTGTGTCTGTGTGTGTGTGGCACAGCACAACAACTGTGACAGTAGATGACAAAAGCCCAGATTGCAGAACTTTCCTCAAGTCTCAAAATAACGAGTCCATTCTCGAAAAAAAAAAAATTTCAACTCTTTTTCTTGTAAAATTCTGAATTTATTCTTGTAATATTCGGTTTTTTTTTCAAGGTTTCCCTGTTTCGTAACTTACTTCTCAATGGTTTTCACTTCTTCTTTTTTTTTTTTAGTGTACATCATTGAAGGTGATGATTGAAGGTGACTCCACAGGTCATGCGTTTGTCTTGGATAACTGACGCAGCTCGTCCAAACCTCGGCATCAACAGCTTTTTTTTCACAAAAGCTAAATGTGATGAAAAGACAAACGTTTGCCATTCAGAAAATAGCAAATACATTTACAGTCTCACATCTCGATGGTCTCACACTGGCGCCATCTTAGGAATCGATTCAAGGCCAGTCTTTCTTCATTTTCTAAAGTGCTTTACCTTGCCTGGAGGTCACGGGTTCATCGGTTCTGTGTATCACCCTACAGGTTTTAAAGATGGCTGAAAGAAAATCTCTCTATTGAGTTCACAATTGCCAGACTTCAGAACTCGCTCGTCCCGGACAGTAAACACTTCTGAAGAACTGCTCCTCATGGATCTCTCAGAACATTCTTTTGTTCAATTTCAGAGCTTGTACAATTATGTGACTCGGAGGTATTCCAAAACGGCTAACACACTCGTTGTACAACAGCCGTTCCGTGTGTGAGATGTGCTCGTAGCAGATGCTATCTCAGTAACATTTCCTCACTTGCTCGCTGTGGCGTTGAAAGGAAGTTTTTACAGCGACTGAAGTGATAAGCTTTTAGTCACACGGCTCTTATTTTGAGCCCTGCGTGACATGCGGGGTTGTGAAGTGTGTATTTCTTTACTTTACTGAACAGCTGTCAGATGGTGGCCCTTAAAAGTAATTGAATATAAGGGTTGATCTAGTCAAATCTGAAAACAATTTGACATGACACAGTTTCAAATGAAAACATGTAACAAGTTAAATGTCTGCATTTGCATTATACTGAATGTTAAAATATATCCCAATTAGTCCCTCTTGTATTAATGTGTAATTTAGGGCATTTTCTCCCAGGTTAAAAGGGATAAAAAACATGGATTTGAATTACATTATATTTAAACAGAATATGATTTTTCATCCCTTTTCTGTCAACGGAAAACCATGAAAATCTAAATGTGTTGATTTTGAATGTTTCAGACTCTCAGTGTTTCTTCACAGGTTTACAAAGATTGTCTACTTCTTGAGCCAAACAAATTATTCAAAAGCCATTCTGGATTATCTGGAGAATAATCCATGTTTACGAAAAATTGACTTGTTTTACTTTGAGAACAGCAAAGCTATGAAATAGCTCTGAACATCTTATAAATCACAGCATCTGCCTTTGTATGAATTCTATAACGCACCATATATGATAGGAAAATACAGAGGGATCATTCTGAGTACTTTAAGCACATTGTGCTGATAACACTTTCATACTTTTACTTTTACTTGGTTTTGAATGCAGGGCTTTTTACTCTGAGTGGAGTTTTTTTCATATTTCAATCCCTAATGGAGTTCTCTTCAAGAAAAGCACGGGTTTCTGGACATACCTCAAAAAACATTGCATGGAACATTTTCAAATGTTATACTAACAGAGTACTTAATATGAGGAAGAACTGGATTACTTATGAGAGGGATTAGTTTTATATTTCCAACACTAGGAGGAGCTGAATTGCCAAAAGTTCTCGGGCCGTAAATTCTCGAGCATTTGTCCGATTTTGCCTAAATATTCGTCCATATGAACTGATGTGAGAAGATCTGTCTTGTGTACATCGTGTTTTACTTTAATAGTTATTATCTTTCTCACTAGGGGAGCTTTTTCCAGACACACCTGAAAAACTATTTGATGGACATTTTAAAACTTAACACCATCATAGACTTTAGTGCAAAGAACAGCTGGATTTTAGGAAAGGTCAATTGTATATTTCTGACAGTAAAGGGAGCTTTACATCCAAAAGTTTTGGGGCCATAATTTCTCGACCATACATCTGATGGAGATCTATCTGGTTTCCATTATATTTTAAACGTATAGTTCATATTTCACTCACTTTTGCTGTGACAATAACTTGTCAAAATGTGCTGTGTACATGTAGGCTGTGTCATTTTGTCACATTCTGAGTCAAAGGGGGGTCCATTGTTGGAGTTAATTATCAGAGTTGATCTCATTTGTGATAATGCTATTCTGCAGAGATGCAATTAGGCTCCAACCACATCAACATGAAGGTCGGGAACGTTTAAAAAGTTGCTCTGGGGGAGGGAACTGAGAGGCAGACGGTCAGGAACTTTAACTCTGAGTGAAGAGACTCTCTCCATCATTCCTCGTGTCCCCAGGTGCAGATGAGAATAAACCAACAGATGGTAGAATAACTTCTATAAGTTCTGTAAGTCCTACAGCCAATAGAATCCAGTTGCTTTGGATTATCTTTAATATTGATATTTTGATTGGACAATGTAAAAATAGATTAAAATTGTACTGTACATTTAGAAAGTAATACCAGTGTCAGGGGAATAACACAATTTATAATTTAAAGCATACTTTAAGATGTCAGAGAATCAAACTGTGAATGTTATAAATGAACACTATTAGAAAAATGAAGGCTATCTAAAGTATGTCTTTAACCCAGAACTGATTAGAATTATATAAACACGGGTATAGTGTTGATTTTAACACTGTGAGTTAAATGAACTCTTTGGATTTGAATGTGTGTGTATAAACATGTCTAAGATAATGTCAAAAGCCAGTCTACAAATGTGCAGATGTTCCTTCCACACAAAACACAGTGAGTCACAAATCAACTACCGTTTTCTAATCCTCAAAGCACCAAGATTAACTGTGTCTAATGCCTGATGAAACCGAGCTGAAGGCTGCAGAATCACGAGAGGATGAGGGTTTAGCAGCTGTTTTGTTTTTTTTCGCAACCAATGGAAAGCATTATATCGATGAAATGTGATCAAAACTAACATATATTCTATATACTACACAAAATACCAAATTAACACTTCCGTTAAGGTGCCAATTTTACTTATTTTTTAACTCACAGGAACTCCTTCATGGAATATTAATACATTTCAGAGGTGTGTATCGTTACATACACTCTAAATTGGGTTTTAATGATAGGTTTTATCCCAAATTTGAAATTAAATCTGCTTTTTTAGTCAAAAATCTTCATCCTGCCTCAAGTACATCAAACTTTCAAGTAAGCTGGTTAGGTTTTATAGCATAAAATTGGGAAACTGCCCTCAGGGAAGCAAAGAGTTTTTTTCTCACAGCGAGAGGTGGTTGCACCGACATTTCACATTTACACTGATTGCATATTTTCCATTTTGAAAGTCCAGAGTGCGACCCGCTAGGTGCAGACATCATTGGGAAGATGAACTCTGTTTCCAGTTGTTGAGATGTGGCAGTTCAATTGCTCATTAAATATTTGATCTTAAATCACAGCAAATGAATGTTTACTAGATGGTAGTGGGAGCAGTTCTGCTGGCTGGTTTAGAGACGGTGGCTCTGACCGGAGAACCGGATGCAGAGCTGAAGATTTCCAGATGTTCTTTGGAACTGACGAGGTTAGACCAGGTTAAAAACCAGCACATCAGAAGGACAGCCCAGTCTAGACGTCTTGGAGACAAAGCAAGAGAGGTCAGATTGAGATGATTTTGACACGTGAAGAGGAGGGATAGTGGATCTTTTGGCAGAAGGACGGTGGAGATGCAGCTGCCAGGCAGGAGAAAAAGGGCCGGACTAAAGAAGAGGTTTCTGGGTGTGTGAGAGAGGACATGCAGTTAGTTGGTGCGACATAGGAAGATGCAGAGGACAGGGCAAGATAGAAATAGTTGATCTGCTGTGGCGAACCCTTAATGGAACAGCCCAAAGAAGAAGAAGAAGAAGAAGAAGAAGAATTACACCATATATGACCCAACTGAAACACATCTCTATGGATTATATAGTTCCAGAAACTTGGTGCTGTGGCTTCTAAACTTGCAGGGCTGTTTTAGAAAACTACTGATGCTAAGTTAAAATGCTTTAGATACACACACAACTGTCTGAACCAGACAGATTTCCTCGTCTTATTCAAGATCTGTAGCACCATCAGTTCCTGTCTCGTAACAAACCCTCTCACCATTGTGGCGTTATTTGGACTCTCAGACTGCCTGTAGTCTCAAAGGTCAGCACTGTGAGGCAATTTACTGCGGATGGTGATTCCACTTAAAGAAGATTTAATGCCGGTGTGAAGACACAAAGTATTTTGTACTATTACACACATAATGAATGTACTATTCTCAGTGCTCTGTCTGAGTGGTGTAATCCACCTGCGGTGCACTCAGAGTGCAGCCATGACCAATGACAACTCTCTTTCTAGCTACAAAGCTGGGGCTCCAACAAAACTGTTTGTAACTGGTGGGTGCAGCCGCTGCACTTGAAGGGAATTTTCTTTTAAATACAGAGATAGAACAAAATCTGAAATCTTAATTCAGATGGCTCCTTGTAGATGCTGAGGTCAGTATTACAATGCTTCTCAATGGCTCTATATTAACTGCTAACAATATGTTTGATCCCCATGCAAACTATTTCCTCCCCAGCACACACACACACACACACACACACACACACACACACACACTGCAGTGCGGAGTGTGAGAGCTGCACAGTAAGCACAGACTGAAACTCAGACACAAAAAAAGTGACTCATACAGCAGAAAAAGGCTCTACAACAAAAACACGGTGAGCTCAAATGGACTTCTCTGGACCAGTACATCATTTTGTGTATCCAGGTTTTAAATACATGGAATAAAATTCATATTTTGAAGCACAACAAGCTGTCCTTCACCGCGTTCTTGTCGCTGTTAGAGTTTACAGACAGATCTACTGGTTGTAAAGCCACTGTAACTGGCAGACATGGGGACGCTGCAGCTCCCCGCTGGCACTGCTGCAGATGATGAACGATGCCACGCTGAACTAGTTTAAGAGGAGCATCACATGATCGCTCACTGCTTCACACGGAGGCCTGGGGAACGGCGTGGAAAATGATATCCATCAACAGCCAGCCAAACAGAAGCGCTATCAGCAAACATAATTTAGAGCTCAGGAACATTATTGTTTTTCTCCCTCTCCTCTGTTCAAATGATTGCAACAATGAACTGGCTGAGTGATGCTCATTTGATAAATATGATACTGCCATCATCATGATATGAACTTGGTCATTACTGAGAGGAATTGATTTTGGGAGAAAAGACAGAATTTTTTTTTTTTACATCTGCCTCGTACTGTTGGAAGCCTTAAAGGAACGTTTCTTACATGTGATCGTCACAATAGTATGGCCAGGTAGATATTAAAAACTTCATAAAATATGAATGATACTAGGCCTACGCTGTCCTACATCCCACACAGGACTGAAAAATCCTACACAGGACTGAACAATCCTACACAGGACTGAACAACCCTACACAGGACTGAACAATCCTACAAAGGACTAAACAATTCTACACAGGACTGAACAATCCTACACAGGACTAAACAATTCTACACAGGACTAAACAATTCTACACAGGACTAAACAATCCTACACAGGACTAAACAATTCTACACAGGACTGAACAATCCTACACAGGACTAAACAATTCTACACAGGACTAAACAATTCTACACAGGACTAAACAATCCTACACAGGACTGAACAATCCTACACTGGACTGGACAATCCTACACAGGACTGAACAATCCTACACAGGACTAAACAATCCTACACAGGACTAAACAATCCTACACAGGACTGAACAATCATACACTGGACTGCTTAGCTTGTCTGATGTAGGCCACGCCTCTCCACAGAGTTCTATGGGGATAAGTTGAGTAGTTCTGGCATAGTTAAAACCTTATCAAGCATTATTAAGTAAGCCGTTTGTGTGTATCCATCGATTCGTCTTTCTGTAATTCGATCCTGGAAATGTCGGGGACATTGAGGAATTCTCATCATGTCTGCTACCTCAAACTCAAAAAACTGTTTCATGGATTGTTTCCAAATCTTAAACCCACTTAGAACTTGTGCGATTAAAAACTGGACATTAATAATAATAATAATACATTTAATTTAGGGGGAACATTATCTCCACAAGGCCGGACTTTCTCAACCACTGGTTCATTTCAGTCCAAATTTGATGCACGTGAGTCGACTCGAGGAAATCTATCTTGTTGCACAGTATACATCGTATTTTACTCTTATAGATCATAGTTGACTCACTAGGGGGAGGTTTTAACAAAAAAAATGTTTTTTTTCTGACATAACTTTACATTTAATTAGTGGATTACAATCAGTGGGATTACTTATCCATCACAGGCGATTGTTTTTTTGGGGGGGGGGATGTACCCTTGCTGTCGGGAACGAAAGCGTAGGCCGACTTCTGCTGCCAACCAAACATCTATGAAAGGTGTGTAGGCCTAGAGTGTGCTGGGGTGGCATATATTATAATATGATGGAATAATGTAGTAACGAACTTGTAGAACAACTGCTGGATGACTAAGTGTTGTGTGAGTAACACTTTTTTGTGAGTGACATCCCTCTACCCCTGTTCAACCTATGAAAAATGGTGAAGCTATAGATAGTCGCTAATTAGGTTAGTTTTGCACTAATACTGTGTACAGATGGGAGCAGCTGGCATATTTCTAACCCATGGCCACAACATCTCCCTCTCTGATAAGAATCTGCCTGACATGCCATAATGAGCTGTGAAAAGAAGACACATTTCTTTTTCTTACAGTTTGGTTTTTATTCTGTATTAAACAAATGATGTGTTAATTAATGATATGTGGATTTGCTGGTAACTTTCTGCCGATCATCCGCCTGTATAAATGCTTTTGTTTTCTCTTATTAGGATATGGAATGTATTTTAATTTAGGCACATGCATGCTGAAAACTGTGACGGCTGCAAAAATGTATCCCACACATTTCCGCGTGCAGAGTGGGATTTACATTGGAGTTAGTGGAAGAATGATGAAGTCGTTCAATGCTTCATATTTATTGGGATAATAAGACACTTAACTGTTCTATTTCACACTGAGATCCCCCTCTAATGGGTCTCTTTAGGCTTCGCTTATCTCCTTATCCACTGAAAATTTGCATCTATATGCTCAGCCTCTTTTCCTCTCTATCCACACTTTTTCTCTATTTCCCATTCACGTGTCCCCAGTAATCATGATGTGATGGACAGCTGGGGGATATCTCTTTCTCTAATGAGATGAGGAGGCGTAGTCAAACCAGTCCAAGTCTGTCCTCCAGGCTGACTCTGCCCAGTGCTCATGTCTCACATTACCCTCCGTTCATCCTCTTCTGTAGCCTGAGTGAACGTTGAACGATCACAAAACATAGAGAGGGATATTTGAGACCTCTCTCATGGTGTTCTGATAAAGTTTTATATAGACATCACACCTGGTCAGACTCAGAACTTCCGATTTCCCGTATAGACAAAGAAGCAAAATGGTTGATGTACCGAATGTATTCAGATTTTTCAGACAACTCAACATCTTGACATAGCTGTTTAGATGATATAAGTACATCCACGAAAAGTTGGGTATGTTATGGAGTCTTCATGGCCAACGCAACTACACGGATCCTTGGTGTGAATGTGATAACTCAAATACCATTTCATGGATCATTTTGAAATTTTGTACCATCATAGACTTTATTGTGACCAAAGAACTGAATTGAGTTTTGGTTACACTAGGGGGAGCTTTAGCTCAAAAAAGGTTTTCAGGCCATAAATTATCAACCGTTGGTCCGATTTAGTCCAAATTTGATTACTTATGAATCAACTTTATATTTAATTATATATATACATATATATATATATGTATATATATGTATATATAATTTTACGCTATTATTTCATATTTAAGTCACTATGGGGAGCTTTTTTTTTTTTTAACGTATGTAAAAAAATTGTGTTTATTTTACGTCACATTGTCATCATTTCTTACGATAAGATATTTGCAGCACTTTCCTTTAAGGTACTGTGTGAACACTGATATATTCTATGTTATATTATATGTAATAGTTAGTCTGGCAGAAAGACTTTGGAGTTCAGACTCTTCAGGGAGATTGGGATTGAAAGGTATCTGCTTTGAGCAGCAATAAGATATATCCACAATTGGAGCGTGGACACTGGTGGCGGTGACTGATGACGCCGCTGAGACTGATGAATGATGAAGTTGATGAATCGGCAAGGACAAAGCTTTGCATTATCACATGGATACACGCTAACTTAAATTTTGGAATCTGGTTAAAGCAACACTGAATATTTGTAGTCCTACTCATACGCCTTATCGGGAACGCAATAATTACTGTTAGGTTGATAAACAAATATTCACATTCAGATCATGCCACATGTCAGCTGTGTCCGTTGATAACTCCATTGCACCCCTTTATGCCTGAACAGGTGAGATAATTGCTGATATAGAAAACAAACATTTGGAGTGAAGATAAACACTGTTTTGTAAAAAGAGAGCCTGTCTGGATAACATTTTTTTTACAGTGTGACACAGAACACTGCCTCTTCCAAAAGGTGTGGTGTTTGTTTGCATTCGTACATCATGTCATCTTGCACTTAGATCCATTTTAGCGAGTGACTGACTGATTACCATTTAACCAGCAGCAGTGTATGCCGCCATCGGATCTGATATCGCCTCCTCTTTCCTTCAACATCTCTATGGAGTTTAACTCTATGCCGTTTAAGGCGAGGGAGGTCTAACACCTGCTATTTCTTCTACTTCACACAGTTTGATTTCACACAGGTTCTGCCCTCTAATGGTGCACATGGGGCAAAATCAAATGCCTCCATCTCCCGCTGTGGAAGACCATGTTTACAGGCTGCCTCTTGCAGATGTGGGCCTCATTTTCCTGATAACAGCCGCTCCGAGATCTAAAAGGCTTTGAGGGGTTTTGTTTGTTATCCACCTCTTACTCAGAGCAGCAGTTAAAGGGAGGCTAAGTCCGGCATAATTAGGTGTGGTTTTTTTAATTAATGCCGCTCTCTCCCTGAGAGGTGCTGGAATTTTTCTCACGTGGCTTTATGATTACTGATTTATAGTAATTTTGGGATCACTTGATTAGACTTGTGGTAAAAAAAAAATTAAAAATGGATCACACTTTGCAATAAGGTGCATTAAAATTTCAGCAACTCCTAATCAAATTGCATAATATAGCCATTATGACTAGTTAATTAAAAAACAATAACAGATCGGGAGAGACTTGATAATTTAATCATACATAAGAACTTCTCTGTTAATTCCCAGTGGAGGACCCTATAGGAGATAATGAAAGGCAAAGAGATGATATGCTGGCAGATATTAAAGAATCATTAGGTAATGATTAGCCCCTGAATATGAATGAATCAACCCCACTTTTTCAATGGGTGGCTACTGATTAATTTTCTGTTCATGTGACAATGTTTTTACCAAGAACAGAAAAAAACTGTTAATGTTGGGATGAGACCTTTTGCATGCTCATGTGCCAAAATGTGAAACAACATAGTAGACAAGCCCTAGTCAGCAGTGTAACTATCAAATTCACCAACAGGGAACAGCACCTGCCTACAGACTCTAATGCGCGTCATTGTTTTTTTATTTTAATGTGTCCGCACATGCCAGTCTCTATGTGCCGGCACTTTGATGAAGCGGCGAATCGTCTAGGGACGTACCTCTCAGCGGTTATTATGATTGGAGATGTACTTACTGATAACTATAAAGGGAAACTAGGCATATCTTACAAAGAACTAGGAAAATCACTCAGAGTGCAAAGCTCCGCCAAGGTCCAACAGTATCCTAGGTAACTTCATCCACATCCAGAAGGAGCTCTGCACTGGAGAGCTCCTTCAGCGACAGACTCCTTCACCCCAAGTGTGTGAAGGAGCGATATCGCCGATCGTTCCTTCCTGCAGCAGTCAGACTCCACAACCAGCACTGTTAGCAACACAAACACCTACACAGCTACACACACACTTACACACACATCTACCTTTAATTTATTTTAATTGCACATAACGTTTAATTTTAATTTTATTTATTTTTATTTATTTTTATTTTAATTGCACATAACACGATGTTATTCTTACTCTGTGTTATTCTTACTCTGTGTTATTCTTACTCTGTAACATGCTCTGCTGCTGTAATATTGCAATTTCCCCATTGTGGGACTAATAAAGGCTATCTATCTATCTATCTATCTATCTATTTCACCAACAAACTCTGTGTGTCAATCAAATTCTTTGCTGGTGGTCTTCTCCTATGCCTTCAACTTCAGCATCTCTGTTCAGCCCACTGAGCCACCAGCTCCGCCCCAAAAGGAATCAAAAGGAACAAAGGAAACAATATCCACATTTAGATGTCACTACTCCAAATGGCTTATAATTACATTTCATTTTATTTTAAGTGCTTTGAAAAACAAAACTTCACCAAAATAATTATTTGATCACCTCTAGGATATGCCAGAACCTACCTCTGGTTAAAATTATATGCAAATCTGTCCTGTAGTTCTCCCTCAGATAAACAAACATACAGAAAAAGGCACAGGAGGGAAAACATCCTTGGCGGAGGTAAAAAAAAAACATGCAATTTTGAAAAACAATAAAGTAAAAGTTAAAATATATAAAAATCATAGCTCCATGCTACATTATGATAAGGTGTATCCGTCGTTTTGCCTCTCCTCCCCAGGAGTAAGGTGTTGTAGCGTCTGATGGTAATGCAACAAATGAGATATTTAATCATCATGACTTCTGATTTAGGGCGACATGATGGCAGAGTTGGTAGCAAGGCTGCCTCACAGCAACAATATTCTGTGTTCAAATGATGCATTTAACCAACTATTCCTCTCCATGTGGAGTTTTGATCTTCTTCCCGTGCTGGTGTGCTACTACAGCCGCTTGGTTACCCTCCCACAGTCCAGACACGGGCCGTAAGGGTGAACCGGTGACTCTAAATTGTCCGTAGGCGTGAATGCGAGCATAAATGGTTGTTTGTCTCTATGTGTTGGCGCTGTGGTTAACCAGCCGCCTGTCCTGGTTGCAACCTGCCTTTCGCCCAATGTCAGCCAGGACTGGCTGAAGCCCCCCTTCGACCCTGAACAGGACAAGCGGTGACAGAAAATGAATGGATGGACTTGCTGATTGATGATGCCCGTTTCTTCTTCATAAGTCTGCAGTTAAAGGGAGAAGAGCAAAAAAAAATAAATAATAATCCCTGACAAGTGTTAAGCACTGCACATGTTGTACGCAAGTTTCATAATGAATGATTTGAATTTGTTTTGCAAAACTTTATCATGGTCATGGCACTTCAACATCAACACACATCCACAGAAAATGTCAGAGAGTGTCTGAAGATTGGAGTATTTCGAGCATGTGTAAGACAGATGGAGAACATCCTCACTTCTATATGTTCTCTGCTTTCACGCTAGAAAAGGAGACATCTTAGGCAAAAAAACAGCAAACAGAAACGGCCTTACCAACATTCATTAGGAGCTCAGCACTACATAAGAATGTGCTTAAAGAGTACAGTGCTGATACACGATTTCACAGATATGAGTTTTAATTATCTCAGTCTCAAACCATCTGCGAACCCGCAAATTTACGCTCAAAAACCCCCAAATTCAACACGCTGATGCTCAGACCCACACAGCGGTTTTACACGAATTGTAGCGTTTTATTCATAAACAGTTTTCCCTGTCGGTCTCGTTTATGTGGAGCTCTTGTCTGAAAACATAATTTCACAGTTCACAGAGTTGTATTTGAGTGCTGCACTCCTCTTACCTCATCCGTAACGGCTCTCGCTGATTTAATTTTTCAAATTGAAATCAAAACAGCATTTTGTGTACCAAACTCGGGCCCCGGTCAGTTCAGGCGTTGGTAGTGTTTCACACACTGGCTGAAATGCGCGCACACGCACGGTGATTGCTCGGTGAGTGAGTGTGCACGAGCACCGCTGTTATTTATCAGATCAGGATAGAGACGTTTCTGTCTGAAGGTTTATGTTATTATGGTCCTTTGTGGCTGAGATGAAGGCGTTCACATGAAGTTGAATGTTTCTGTTTTGTTGAAAAATGTAGTGACACGGGGGAGATGGATAGCGTAAGAAAGAGCAAGAGCATTAAAGGGTGAGAGATGGAGTGAGACAAGAAAGAGAGAGCGAATGGCTGCGCTGTAATGCTTGTCTTCTTGATGGGGAAGTTCAGTGTTTGAACAGACAGTGACGAGGGGGGGGGGGGCCAACAAACCTCGAGGATGGATTTTTGAGATTAAAGTACGCCGATCGCGGCTCTCACATCACATCCCCCTACCATCAGGGGGGAATTAATTTACTCACAGAGAAAAAGATGGGGCAACGGAGAACGCTTGGGAGAACAGACAAAAAATGGAGAGCAAAGGCCTGTCTGGAGGCTTTGTAGGAATTGAAAGTGGTTGAACTCTCAGAGGGCCTGTGGTTCGGCGGAGAGACGACACGGAGAAGAGAGACACTCAGCAGCAAATATACTGTATGTATTTTGACTTGTGTAAATCTGTTTTTCTTCCCTCTTAAGGTGAAAAGACAGTGGTATAGCCCAGAAAATACAAACAAGATACTATGTTAAGACACAAACATAGACACATTAAATATAGATATATATATATATAATATATATATATATCTATATATATATAATATAATGTAATATGTGATATTATTCCTGAACACAATTGGCTATTACACTGAAAAGGCAGACAGAAATGATCTGAACAACCGCCACTCTGGATTGTATTTAGTCATATTTTTGAATAAAATAGGGTTAGACATGATAACCCATTGTTCATTAAAGGACTAAAACAAGCTGGTGGGCCGGCGGGCCTCTGGTGTTTCATGAAGAGTGCAGAGACACTGCAGCGTCACAGAGGGCAGTGTTGTTCTAAGGACCGGAAAATACTGTTAAGAGCATGGCACCCACGCTTATCTCCTTCTGCATGACATCTACACAAGTTGACAACAGATTTTAATGAAATTTTGTGCAAGGGTAGCCGAAGAAGAGTTTCTTTCTGGAGATTCTGGATCACTTTTTCACTTTTGATATTGTGAGATAGGGAGCCCCCCCTGAAAAAACCCAAATATTTATTATAATATGCTTCACAATATACCTCAGGTCACAGTGAAATAACAGAGAGAGGAAGAGGCATGGCACTGCACCTTATATACCACTGAGATGAGGCAGATTCAGTCATTCCAATAGATCTGGCGGCTTTGAAAGGTAAGGAGGATGTTGTGGCTCGATGAACCATGCCTACGCTGTCAGCGCCGACAGTAAGGGTATATCCCTGAAAAGACCCCTATCCCCTTGTAGAAGTAAACTATTAGACCAGATTTTTAAATATACCCGATAGATATCCTTATATGTATATTATATATAAATATAATATATATAAATATATTATAAATATAATATATATTTGGACTAAATCAACCAAATTTGGACTAAATCAGATGAACAGTAAGTTATCGTAAGTTGTGTCTGAAAAAACATATTTTTGCTAAGAGAGTTCCCCCTTTGTGAGAAATATATGAATTATTAGAATAATATGTTATAAATTAAGGATCAATGTCCTCGAGCCGATTCATATTCATATACACTAAATATAAATTGGACCAATGGTTGAGAAATTAAGGTGTCGGAAATATAAATCCAACATTTCCCAAGATCAGGACTCTAAGCTCCCAGCATCCTTTACTTCTGGGGTCTGGAGGAGCCGCCTGAAGGACAGCCCTTATTAAGGATGGACAAATAGACAGTCATTAATCTGGAGGATTAAATGCTTATGGGCCTTATCACTTTCCAGAATTATGGAGAAAGGTCCCCTGGTTTTTGGAATCTGGTAAAGATTAATATTCATTTCTGCCTGCTGGAGAAAGTGTATGGGGATGGACTCAGATCTCCCACTCAAACCTCTCAGAAACCAAGTTCACCTGGATAACAGATTCCACCATTGTCCATTTGTGGAACAGTTTTTCAAAGGACTATTCATTTAAAATCTATAGTGTTTATTTGTTTTAATGAATTGCAGGTAATGTTACTTGAATATATTGTTATATTGTCTCTTTTCGTCTTGATGAATTGAACTGATCTCAATGTTTCAGGAGAAAATGTCAGCACGATGCCTGCCACCTATTTTTAAAGCAGGAAAGACGTCACCCTGCAGAAAAACACTTTTATTGACGTTTGCAGAGTGATGTAATGACGGATCACGCAAACATAGGGATGGGGGAGACAGAATGAATGAGGCGTTTTTATATAGTATTCCTTTTTGAACTCACCCAGAGCGTCCTTCACGCTAAATATGTGATATTATAACTAATTAATAATTAGGAACTCATTTTACCAAAGTGAGGAGGATAATAATAAAGGTCCATGAAATGTTCCAACAGCCTGACACTGAGCAGCTTCTGTCAATTGTGTGCATTAACCTTTTTTTCCACAGAGATTGAACGATAGCGCCGCCATGAAGACCCCATCTGAACGCCAGCTTTATTTGTTTACGCTGAACAAAACAGTAGCGCCCTAATGTCACTCCAGTGTGCGATTTGAATAATGAGCGGCGGTACTACAAACAAATGGGATGTGATTTCTAACGCAGCAGCGTCTGCATCCAGTGTGATGCTTTACGTGGTCCCACCTTTCCTCTTACTTAGCGTCTGTTTTAATTTTCTGCTGGGAGCGTAAACATCTCTTGGGCCCCTCCTTGGCTCACCAATTTGAAGCCTTTTCAGGTGCTGCTTCTGTTGCTACCTGCTGCTAGCTGCCTCGAATATCTCGGTCATGGCGCACACACTCAAAACATTTTCATATTTTTACACAACTTTTTCTCATTTTTGTTACGGGCGGAGTTCAAAAAACCCGAAAGGGGCCCAACGCAACGACTCACATGATACCCCGACCTACAATCAAGACCACCCTGTCCCTAACGACTCCTGACGATTCACACCCACTCTCATTAGTTATGCATGACCAACTGCCAACGACCCTCTAAGTACCATCACCTACTGCAGCTATAAAATACCTCATTCCCGACTAGCCAGCTAGAACTGAAGAAGCCTCTAGCATGAGAGGAGAAACGTCTTCAGGCCCAAAAAAAAAGGCCAGTCGCTTTTGATTCAACCCACACGGATTACAACAGACTTATCCCTACTCGCACTTAAGTCTATATGGATACAAAATTTGAAAATGCTCCATGAAATAGTTTTTGAACACAAAGAATCAGCAGCAGTGGCAGCGATGACGATTCCATAAAATCAGGGACTTTTCGGGTCTATAATAATACCTCCCTTTATGCTTTTGCAGCATTTACACAGGATGGTAAATGATGATGATGATGCTAAACGGAGGGGCAACAATCCTGTTGTGACCAGGCCGTGTAAAAAAGGCTAATATTGCTCCAGGGGTTACTATTAGATATTACAAGGTTGTACTTCATGGACTTATAGATATATACGGTGCACTCACTTATACATCATCGTCTTGCTTTAGCATTTGAACACGTCGGCATTATAATAGTCAGCAGAAGTATTGTAGCCTGTCGGGGGTGTTTGTGGGAGGAGTTCTCCCAGCATGCCTGGTAACATTGTGTACCACCCTGTTGCGCAGTCATCACGATTATGACTCCCCGGCCGTGGGAATGAATGTGGGATTGTAAAAAGTGTGCTGAGCTGAATAAAGAGCACTTCCTGCGTCAGAGTTAATCTGTCTGCCTCTTTTTTGCATGAGGATCTCAAACTCACCACGGTGTTATGAAAAGCATTAAAACCAAATTAAATAAATATTCATGTCCTGATGGAACCTAACTCCAAAAATTGTGCACACCGAATACTTGGGCCAATAACTCGACTCAGAACTTTCTTTAAAATGTCATATATATATCCCGTTGTGAAGAAGACGAACATCAGTATGGGTGTTTTTCCTCTCAATATTGTTTAAAACAAACTCTGAAGATTTATTCTTGATTGTCCTTTCATAACTCCCCTCTAAGATCCTAAGATGACAACGACACAGGCTACACACTTTCAATTCTTCATCTTTATTTCAATTACCCTCAATACTTTTATCCCCAAAAACTCGCAGCTGCAGAGTTCGGCGCAGATACTTTGTGTTACCTCGGTAACTCAAAAACTATTTCATGTATAATCCTCAAATGCAACCAGATCAACCTTAGTGCAAGGAAGAACAGGATTGATTTTAGGAAACGTGGGTTTTATACTTCCAACACCAGGCGAAGCTTTATCTCAAAAAGTGTTCCAGTCATCATTTTTCAAATGTTGGTCCGATTTAGTCCGGATTTGGTGCATATGAATCAAATCATATATATATTTTGTCATATCATATTTTACTATAATAGTTCAGATTTGATTTATTAGGAGGAGGTTTTTATTTTACGATAAACACTATTCTTCTGACAAAAATCATCAAAAACTATTTCATGGACTAATTTCAAACTTTATTGCCTCATAGACATCAGTGTGAGGAAGAACTGCATTGATTGTGGGAAAGATGCGTTGAATATATCTGCCTCAGGGGGGAGCTTTATCTCCATAAGATTTCGGGCCAAAATCTCTAAAAGATTAATCCGATTTAGTCCAAATTTCGTGCATATGAATCAAATGGAGGATATCTATCTTTTTATATATCATACTTTACTCTTATAGTTCATATTGGACTCACTAAGGGAAGTTTTTTTTATATGAATAATAACGTTGAAGATTTACTTGACATTTAACTTTAGATGATCATTCAGGGGGATTTCTTGTACAATACTGTGGATTAGGGACTTTTCTGGGATGTACCCTGGCTGTCGGGGGCAACAGCATAGGCCTAGTTAAAACAGTTTACGGAAGCAATTTTATCTTATCAACTGAGACACTCTGCTCCTTTTCTCTGTTCCTGCAGGCTCTAAATCAATAGCTGAGAAAGTCTTCATGATTACCGCTCCGTCTGACTAGAACAACCTACCTGTATATCTTATAATATCTTTTCTCCCGTTCAAAAATGCCCCGTCTTTTTATTATGGGATCAGTTAAACATGTTTTTAATCACACCTCTTTAATGAATTATGTTTTACAACTTTACTCGGCTGTTCCATGACTGACATCAACTCTTTTCTGCAATCTTTGAATGAACGATTCATTTTCATGGAATCTGACCTCCAGATTTTGCAAGTCTATTGTCTATTTCCTGTTTGTACCTTTGTCTGTTCATTCGTCCTTATTTGATTTTCATTTCATTTCAATTGATTTATTGTCTTGGTGTTATTTTTTGTTTTTATTATCTCATAAATGTTTTGGCTTAATGTGTTCATATTGCCACTTTGTAGTCAAGGACCTGCTTAAAATGTGTTAGTAAATCTCAAGAGGTAAAATAAAAGCACAAAGCTGATGGGAGTTATGCAGGTATATAATCTTAAACTGAAATATTCAACGGTGTTGTTCCATTAAATATTTGTTGGGCTGTTTCTTTGCCTCAGAGAAGTGTTGGGACTGAGTGACATTGCCAGGAGTAAAATAAATAAATAAATACACACATACAAACATACATAAATAAATAAATGAATAAAGAGTTACTGCTTACAATGTTTTTCTTTTGATGTCAACTTGCATCACAGTTGATCGTATAATTATCTATGTATGTATTTATTTATGTACTTAGTTTACAGTGGGCGAATGTACATTTCTCAAAATTGCCTCAAAGACATTTTTTTTATTTGATTTCAGATATCAGTAATTTCTTTTTTGCTAGAAGGAATAATATTCACAGATATCTGCAATTGAATGTTCACATGTTGAAAAAAGGATTGTGACGAGTGGGAATGTATCAACAGGTTCGTTTTTGATGTGATAATCAATTACCAAATACATTTGAGCTAAGCGTGATATGTCTCACTTATTTGTCACCAATCTGACTCATGAGAAATGATTATTTTCTATTTCTAAAACTTCATTGTGACTAGTTATAAAAATGAATTATACATAAAATGAATTATACAAACACATATATATGTGTGTATATATATATATGTATGTATATATGTATGTATATATATGTATGTATATATATGTATGTATATATATATGTATGTATATATATGTATGTATATATGTATGTTTATATATGTATGTATATATGTATGTTTATATATATATATGTATGTATGTATGTAGGTATATATATGTATGTATATATGTATATATGCATATATATATGTATGTATATATATATGTATGTATATATGTATATATGCATATATATATGTATGTATATATATGTATGTATATATATGTATGTATATATATATGTATGTATATATATGTATGTATATATGTATGTTTATATATGTATGTATATATGTATGTTTATATATATATATGTATGTATGTATGTAGGTATATATATGTATGTATATATGTATATATGCATATATATATGTATGTATATATATATGTATGTATATATGTATATATGCATATATATATGTATGTATATATATGTATGTATATATATGTATATATGTATATATGTATATATGCATATATATATGTATGTGTATATATGTAAGTATATATGTATGTTTATATATATGTATGTATGTATGTATATGTATATATGTATGTATGTATGTATATGTATATATGTATGTATATATGTATGTATGTATGTATATGTATATATGTATGTATATATATATGTAAATATGTATGTATATGTATATATGTATGTATATATGTATGTATGTATGTATATGTATATATGTATGTATATATGTATGTATGTATGTATATATATATGTAAATATGTATGTATATGTATATATGTATGTATATATGTATGTATGTATGTATATATATATGTAAATATGTATGTATATGTATATAAGTATGTATATATGTATGTATGTATGTATGTATGTATGTATGTATGTATGTATGTATGTATGTATGTATGTATGTATGTATGTATGTATGTATGTATATATGTATACATGTATGTATGTATGTATTTATCAATCAATGCTTAGATCTTTTGGTTATTTGATATGAAATCCAACCCAAAATATCTGGAAATAATATTCTTTCTATTTAAAGTTCATTTAATTTTTGACTATTCAGAACTGAATTGGAGACTTTGAGAATTCTCTTTGAGAGATCTTTTATGTCACAAAGTATTAATAATGAATGTTCCCACTGGTAAGAATTGAATTATTAATATTTGTACACTATATATCACCTTGAGATTAATCCATGTCAAAACTGAGTTTTAAAAATCTGTGAGTTTGAGGAGAAGTCTGCGGTCGGTTGACTAGTTGTAATTCAATAATGTGCATTTCTACTTCTAAGAAATCAATTGTTGACATTCGCTATAACATTAATGTCTCTTAACAGTTGATGTTGTGGCTGATTGGTGTTTCTTACATCTCTCAACATTTTTAACACAGTAATATTGTGATTTGTATTTTTGATTGGAAGTGTGTTTTAGCTCAGTTCGAAGGAAAACATGAGTGCTGTTTAGAAACAGTTGAGTTCAGCCACAACATTACGACCAGTAAGTGGTAGTACTGTTGTGGCTTACCTGTGTAAAGCATTGATGTTTTTTTATTCATTGATCTTTTATTAGAGTTAAAATTATGAAGATGTTTGGTAAGAGAATCTTCTTTAGTCCAAAAGCAAATGTGGATGCCTCCAGTTTCTTCTATTGCTCCTTATTAAATGTTTGAAGAGCTTTTCTGCATCTAGAGTATTAATCAGCTGTAAGGTAAACATGCTAGCCGAGACTTGTGCCACTGCCTTGGCATAAACACTCTTCAAATTGCCAGCTTTACTTTAATTATTTTTGCCTCATCTCATGCGCGGCATTTTGTTTTGACCGAGGAAGCGGGATTGCAATAAATAAGGATAACCGTGCAATAACGAGTGGTACTTGCACAAAACTGTGCCTATTTTTAGTTAACAGATTGTGTTCTACTTCCAGATGCTGGAAACGAATGATGTTTTGGAAGCACATTACGCGCAGAGATCCTGAAAAGAAAGAGAAAATGTCCCCGGAACCATAAACAATTGCCCCGACACACTGTTTATGTTTATTGAGCTCAAATGTGGAAGAAAACACGTACGGCTGCAGGGGATAGAATATTAATACCAGAATCTGAGATGCTCTTATCGTTAACAAGTTCAATCGATAGAGGAGCAAAGTCCTGATGCAGACATTTTTTCAGACTTGTAGGCCTCATTAAAGATTCCGTCTTATTCTGCGTCTTGGCTGTGAGGGAACCGCGCGGCACAATCAGCAAACCCAACGGTTCAAAATCCAATTTGTCTGAAGAGGAAAAACAACCTTTTAATGATTTTCAGTGGGTTATTAGCTCCTCTGAGTTACAGTGGAAACAGGTTAAGCCGCTCTCAGCATGGAGTGTTGTGGCCCCCGCTCCGCCACATTCACTCCAGCGTTTGGAGTTTTGTGTTGTGACCTGCCACTGTGCTTAAAAGCTCTACTCCTGGCTGCTCAAGCAATCTCCGGTACATTTTCTTAACCTAAATGTCTGAATTTTCCTCGACGAGCAAAGCTGGGGCGGTGTAGTGTTACGCCGCGGTCCACAAGTCCTCATGAATCACAATCTATCGATCATGTCTGCAGTCACTCCGTTGGTTCTGTAAGGGAAACACACTGAGAGAATATAAAAAAGGAACGACCAGAAAACTTCACTATAAATGCTTTCAGGTATCCGGCATATTTTTGAAGTGCGAATGCTGCATCTCAAAGGTGTATTTCGATCAATGGATTGCAGGCTAAAGAGTTGCGTTTGATTATTAACGGATCTGTGTTCATCACGTAATTGTGGTGGATGTCTTCGTTTGTGAAAGGCGTCGGCATTTAAGTGTGTTCTCTAATAACGTGCTGCATGTTGATTGAAGCGGTTAGAACAATTATCACTCATGACTTCAAATGATTCAATGCAAGTTCACGGATATGAAGCGTCATTTTTAATTAAATATATCTGAAAGGCCACAACACTCGCAATGCAGGAAATCTGTGAAAAAATCTTGTGCAAAAGAAGCCAAACACTTGCATCATACCAGTCATTAATTTCCTGGAGACGTGCGGGCGGTCAAAAAACTTCTTATATTTGAGTGATGGCGCCAGAGAAGCAGCAGCAGCAGTTCTCAGAGTAAATAAACTTCTTAAAAACACGGTGGACAAACATAAAAAAGATGGATGATATGGAAGTTTTTGAAAGGAATCCTGTGTGTTCTTTGTTGGCTGTGTGTGTGACTGTTGTTTCCTCTGGGGCGCACACTGATGGAAGTCATTACCATCATCTCATTGAGTCAATTACAGTCTTCCTCAATAGGGAATTAATGATGATGATTTATTAAGGTAACAACAGAAACCCGTGTAAGAAGATTTCCAATACAAAATTTAATATTTCATTCACATGAATATGTAATGAGATGTATCGCAGAAACTGGAAACATTGGCTTGGAACGCAGCATGATTACAGCTCCTTCTTTAGCCTGTAAGGAGAATTAAAACACGAATACGCGACTGATTACGACCGATTACTCATTAATGATCCCTAATGTCTTTCTCAGAGAGGAAATAACACCGATCCAAACATAACATGCGGTCCAATTCAATTTCAACTCCGTCTTTTTGACTCATTCACTCGTTTGAGTTGTATTGCAGAGTTGTATTGCATATGCTTTGATCAAATTAGTGCAGGGCAGACGCACCAGTGTTTATTGAGCCCGGTCACATGAAAGAGCTGCCATTCATGAATAATTTGAAGCTGGACATAAAAGACTGTTCTGAATCAGCTTCTACAAACACACATTTTACCACAGTAGCTGCAGATTGAACTTACAACTCAAGAACAAGGGCACCCACAGTGGCTTGTTCTCGACAGGAAACTCAAAGCAGACATGAATCATGGGTGAAAGGATTTTTGTTGTGATTTGTGGTCCTCCAATCAGAAACATTTGGTCCTAGCTACCATGTTTTAATTTAAACCTTTATCCATTATATCATTTTAAAAAACAAAAAATATTTTATATTGGGCTTTTATTTTACAAACCTTCCTCTTGACCCCTACAGACGTGTGGCAATATTAGCAGCAGGTTTTAAAGATAATCATCATTGTCACTTCATTTATCAGATAATCATAACCAGCAAATACATAAATAATAATAATAATGATGTATAATTGATCCTGTATTAATCACAACCAGTCATACACAATACAACATGGTGAAATACTTTCTCTGCATACCACCCATCCCTTATGGCGCCCAGAGCATATTGGGTTGAGGGTCTTACTGGAGGACCCTTCGACATGAAGACTACTGGGCTTGATTCTTGATCCAACACTAAGCTACAGCCGCCCAGTGGCACTATGGATATTCAAATGCCAAGGTTCACTCCCGTTACCCCTTCTATGGAGACTATCGAGGGTGGCTGTGGCTCCAGAGGTAGACTGGTTGTCCCCCATTGGGAGGTTGGCGGTTTGATCCCTGGACTGAAACCAAGAACCTTGATTTCCCAACCAGGGGCTGCCCACTGCTCCTCTCAGATTGGTCACATACAGAGAACTGATTTCACTGTGTTATGCTGTATGTATACTATTCAGAGTGTGCATTATCATTGTGGCAGTGTGGTTTGGTTAGATCACTCGTAAGAGGGAGCTAGTGAGTATGTTTCAGGGAATGGTGTCAGGGGGAGAGAGATTCTAATTAGCACCTTTCTTATTTGCAGTCGCGTCCTGGAACAGCGGGCAGAGAGTCAGAGACACACTGAGAACAACTGCAGCCAAAAATCCGAGCTGAATAACTTGTACGGTCTTCAAAAATACATTCATTGTGTCTGAAAAACAAGAAAAAGGCCATTACCTGCCATCATCCACCTTTTACCGTAGACAAAGACACAAAGTGGCAGCTCTATTAAGTTCTACAGCTACATGGATAAGTCTCAGTTTTAGCAGCATTATTTAAAGTTAGACAAAGGATTAATGGCATCACAATAGTTATCTCATGGGTAGCTGCCAGCTCAAAGTGTTCATCAGGAGTTGTTTTATGAGCAAAGGGCCGCAGCGTCATATGGAGGTGAGCTCCATTACAAATCAGTTCAGAAAAAGAAAAATGGAGCAAGGGGGGCGAATCATTTTATTCACATGTGAACCAGGAGGTCAGCTGGTTATATTTTTGTCTTAACGCTCTCTTAGTGCTCAGCACAAAACTTTTCCCGAGTTTCTTGTGAGCTTTAACTGGATAAAAAATGCTATGTCAAACAAATCAGAGATGGAAACAACCATTTTCTTGAATTCCTGCCCATGTCTGCTCATTAGGACATACAGAGCAGCTTCATCCTGCTATTATTATCCATCTTACCCTTTTTAACTGCAGCGGTTAAAGAGAGACTTCTCCTGGACTGCCACAAGGAGACAAATCTGCTGTCAGTGTGACAGCACCTTCCTCCCATCCTGATGCACTTTCTGACAGCTAAGCTCCTCTCACACGCTCCCCCGTCTCAACTCACCTTTGTCCTCCCCTGTCTCTGAGGAGACACTGAAAATACATGATTGATAGAAAAGGCGTACGAGTAATATCAACACATGTTTCCCGGGAGATTTCTCCATCAGCGGTTCGGTTAACACGGGTCCTGCATCCATCGAAGGAACGGCTCCAGACGTTTTCAGAGGTCTCCAAACAGGTGTCAGAGGAGTCAGTCCGCCTTGTACTTCCACAGTGTGTTGTGTTACGGAGTTCAGCCAAGTACTGACAGTCAGTGTAGACAGAAGACCCGTTGAACGTTGAGGAGTTATTTCTGAGAGGTGACATTAAAAAATGCTTTTCATGTTGTTTCCCCCTAATCAGTGTTTAGAGTTTGGTTGAAAACTGCTCCTCCAGGATCCATTCGCTGTGAGTGAAGTGAACATGCTGCTGGTCCTATAAAACCATAATTCATATTTAGGAGGACTACAGAGAAAAGAGTCCTTTGTCACCTATTTATCATACGACACACATGTAGTTATATTGATTACTTAGCCAAGCTTTAAAGTCCATTTTGTGCGGCATTGACTCCTCTCTCCCTCATCTCTCACTCCCGCCGTCTCCTCTCCTGTCACCGGAGCTGTGGTCATATCCATTACACGGCTCCACTGCTGTGATAAATCTGACTGTCAGCAAGACATCATAATCAAATTGTTCCAGAGGTCATTTAACATTGCAGAGGAGGGACTTCACTTAGCCATCGGAAGATCCGGGCTCAAATACAATTTATGTGTCAGAGATGAATTGCGGAATGAAACATTTACAGAGAAAATGAACTGTCTTGTGACTGAAATAGCCTTGTTACAGCCAACTGTGTCACTTTGTCTGCTAACTTCCTCCACTGGTGTCTAGGTGCTACGGCTCCCTCCACCCTGATTTGGAGAATAATAAATAATACGTGAGACGAAACTGAGATGGAAGTGTTGAAGACTATACTAGTCAGTATGATAAGATACATTTAAATTAAATAAGCTGTACTTAAACATCACACAACCCTATGAGCACAGATGATGAGCTCTTAAGCAGGTTTAGGTTTTTCTATGAATCATCCCAACCAAAGATGCTGAGCCAACATTTCCCGTTAAACTATCTCCATACCAAGCAACGAGTTTATGCTACAGGTTTGTATTTGATAATTTGATATTGATGATGGACTTTTCACTTAAAATATACTGAATCTGTCTGTTTGTATAGATTTTGATATTATGGTTAATTAAAGCATCCACTGATTTAGAAGAAGAGCCCCGGTCACATCAGTGGAAACCTTTGTTGATTCCAATTTATACGTGTGATATGAATATATGATGATTTTTCTGATGGTCATCTAAATTCGTAGTTCACAAATCACACAAATCTAATAAAACAAACGAGAGTCAGGGAAATTTACGTCCATCCATCAGCCCCAGCCTCCCCTCTCCCCTCTCTTCGCTCAATATGTGTCTTCCGTCTTTGATTTTCCTGTTACTCCAAAGGACAGGACAAAGATTTGTCTCCTGAACATAAACATGCACTGGGTCCTTTTGAGACACTTGTCGAAAAGACTGATAGGTAATTAACCGTACTCTTAATGTAATCGGTTAACCTTGATCTCTGCTGGTGTCTGGTTCGCTGGGTGTGCTTGGAGTGGAGATCAAGCCTAATTATGAGCCTCAGCTGTAGAATTCCATCTCCACACTTTCATAAGTGTTGAAAATTTTAAATAAAAAGAGTCACTACTCAGGAAGATGTGCCGTGGTAAGAGCACCCAACGTAATCAAAATGTTCCTACAGACATCATCAGGGTGTTTTAACCCCATTTTCAAGCACAGATACTTTCAGTTATCTCTCCGTGCATTGAGACCTCACAGGGGGCCTGTATTGTATGATGATGTTGTTAAATGAATTAGTGCAATGTTTGCACGACTGATGTAAAAAGTTCAACTGATGATGATTACGTACCGTCTTTTAAAATGAACAAAACAAGGTTTTGAGTATAATTAGTTCAGACTATTTAATTCTGAAGTAATAATCTTACCATAATTGTTGAGTTTGACAATTCAGGTTTTTTTCAATATGATTTTCCCCATTAAGTGATTCGTGCAAATTAATGCTGCAGTTAATTATAATCCAAATTAATTAATCAATCCCCTGTAAAATAGATGTCATAGATGTGTGTCCATCCATCCAATCGCTGTCACACCTGTTTGCTTAGCTCGTCCCCGTCAGCTGCTGTCTTTAAATTACATCTCTCTCTCCATTCATTTAGTTCTTTTATGCTGCTGGTTCATTTTTGCCTGGTCCTCGCGGATCCATCAGCCTTATCATACTTCAGCCTCAGCAGAGTCATCAGCCACTACCACCAGTATCCAGGCTCCAAAGAGAGGGTTTTCCATGCTGTTGCCCAGGGCAGAAACACTTCAATCTCAAGTTCCTCAAGGTGTCCGAGACTTTCTAATAGACTAATTATCTCACTTCGTCTGTAATCAATCATTCATCTTTTCTTCAGTCTCTTTCTTCTCCGATTGAACAAAATTTGGACTCATGAAATCCTTTTCAAGAAGTCCTCATGCCACCTGTGTTCTTTTCTGTTTATATGGGTCATTTTGCCCTTTTTGACAAAATGTTTGTCAATAACATTTGCATTAATGAAAACATGCAGCGACTCATTGCATCTGTTAATAATCACTTTTTATTTAATTCATGCTGTAGGACACTTCTGTATGACTTCAAAACAGAAGTACAAGCTCCCACTGAGGACCTTATGAGCGTGGGTTACTTTAGGAAATTATTTTTGTAACATCAAGGCCCATGTCATACTTGTTTGTGAAGTGGAATAAACATTTAAGAATGAATAATTGATTTTATCAGTATTATTTAGGGAGAAGGAATAAGGAAATATGCATGTTTTGGGTTCTAAAAAGATATACCTAATGCATAAGTAATGCTTTCCACTTTCAAGTGTAAAGTCTCACTTTTGCCTCAGGTATTTCATTTCTGTGTTTGCAGCTCTCTCACCCCTTCTCTCGACTCTCTGCAAACACAAATCATAATGAAATGAGGAGCAGAATAACATGGAAAGGCACATCAAAGACATGATCATCTGACACATCAAGAACCGCATGGAACTGAGGCACTTATTTTATGTTACTCATTAAAATGCTGCACGCTTCACATTTTTGGCAAACGTCACTCCAATACAGTGACACTTTTACCAGTGACCAATATCGTGCTTAACTCAGGACATCCGAAGCTGGGTCTCGGCAAGCATGGTACCGGGTACAGGAAATGATGGAGGAAATATAATTCTGTTGAGGAGATTAGATTGAGGCTGCTTGACCGTGCAGCTAAGATTAGCTCCCAGTGTTGCACATCTGTTTGGACATTAATTGGGTCCAGTGGTTCAGGAATAGTTTTCGAGATGGAGTATCGTCAATGGAAAAAAAAACGTACAAGAAAAAACAAAAAATGAATAGTTCAATCTTTTCCTAATCAATGCTCTCCTCAAGGCCAAACTCAGAGGTACAGGAAGCAATCAAGGGAACAATGGCAGGAACAAGAGTGATTTTGTGGAACAACAGCTTTGCAGATGGGAGGGAGGGAGCTATAAAAAACAGAGAAGAGGGTGATGCCGGGAACATAAAATCTATCTAATGTTTATAGATGCAGAATATATGTATATTCAGGCAATAATTTTGTTGCAAAAGGTATAGTATATTACAATTGGCAGGCTGCAAGGATGTAGCCAAGCTCAAAGAAACATATTTTCTGAAATAGATCAGTACTGAAGTGAGAACAAATTGCAGAGAGGGATCTATACATATATATATTCTGCTCCAGTAAACAAAACAAAACAAAAAAGCGAAAACAGTGGCCAAATCACTGCTTGAAAATCTGAAATTACTGTAGAATTTTCGAATAATGGCCCAGATAAGGGGCTGCTTTTGTGAAGTGTACACATCATGGCAGGAGGCTTCTTTTTGTAAAAGAAATAAATAAAAATTGTCTGCAGAATATACCTTATTTGCATTTATAATTTAAATGAAATGACTTTAAACCCATGTATTAGAATATGAATAAAAATATCATAAGGGTATATACAATATAGTGGAGGTCATAAGACATGTACACTGATTAAACATCTGCGTCACATTATATTGGTCCCCCTTTTAACCAAAACAGCTTGGTTTGTTCATGGTGTGTTCTGACACCTTTCAACCAGAACCAGCATGAACTTTTTCAGCGGTTTGTGCTACAGTAGCTCCTCTGAGTGAAGGGATATTATTGGCTAGCCTTTGGTCCCCATGTGCGGAGCAGCAAAACAATAGACTTTTACCAGGTCTCATGTATGCCCAATATGACTCGGCAACATGACTCTGTTGCCGGTTCACCGGTTGTCCTTTCTTAGAACTGCATTTTTTATGCTCTGATCCAGTTGTCTTGCCATCACATTTTGGCCCTTGTCAGTCTTTCATATCTTATACTTTCCTCTTTTTTCTGTCAGTCCCATTATTCTGGTAAAAACATAAATAAAATCGTAAAGAATTTGTAACACTTTCACAGTTTTACTCATTTATTAATTCAGATTTTAATATTTGATAAGCTGGTTACAAGGACCTGTAGTCACAGTCAGCCAGCCAACAGCAGAAGCACAACTCAACCTAACTTGATTTGGTAAAAGCAGGCAGCTGGAGTAACTGATGCACTTAAGTGGCCTGAGGTATTAAATTCAGCACCACGGACAGCTCCTTGATTCTGAGCCTCAGCTTTCACCGAGCTTATACTTAAATGTAAAGCACCCTCTAAGTCCAAATGGCCCGATAGGATCAATGGTACTGCTTACAATTAGTCAATTTCTCATTCAAATTAAGGAAATTATTTCTACAAAATATTATTCACTTTTGTTCAACTGTGACTTAATTGCCATAATGCTTACTCTGGCTAGTGGGTTAGGATATTTGCTCATCACTTGCAAAAAAAACGTGCTGTAAATTATTTGCGGTGATTGATGAAGTTTGGAGTCTAGACGCCAAATAAAATTTTTAGCCATTGTAATAAACAATGATAACATGAGTTGTCTGACTGAAATGTAGTAAATGAAATATCTGTGGATTTTTGATTGATTTGGACACCTTAGGCTCTAGCTAAGAAAGAGTAATTTTGTGCCAATTTCTGAAGTAGGCTTACCCTGATTTCCATGACAGCAAGGGGATATCCCCAAAAATCCAATACCCTGCATTGTACAGTCAATTCCCCTGATTTAACTTTTATAATTAAATGTGAGAAAAAGCTGCCCCTCTACAGGAGAGAGATCCTAAAGTCTATTTATATGCATTCATTTATTTGTATTAAATTGGACCGACAGATCGGAAGTTATATCCAAAAAACTGCGTTTTCCATAAAAAAGCATTGATATATAAAAGATAGATCCCTTCATGTTGATTCATATGCACCAACTTTGGACTAAATTGGACCAACAGTTGAGAAATTAAGGCCCAAATGCTTTTTTAGGTAAAGCTCCCCCTAGTGTGGGAAATATACAACCAACCTTTCCCCAAATTAATCCAGTTCTTCCTTTCATTAAGGTCTACACGCTTATAAAAATTGAAAATGGTCCATGTAATGCGTTTTGAATTATTTTGTTACCATGAAGTTTCTATGGCGATGGCAGCAGGGGCAGCGATGATTCCATAATATTACACCAGGGTTATAATGATAATAGGTTAACTAAAACAAAGAATAAAATACCTGTACCTGTATATCTGTATAACATAGTATACCATAATTAACTATGGGGATGAATGTAGCGTAGAGTTTTAGATGCTGCACTTTTCCTGTTTCCCAAATCCGGTTAATGTGTAGTAAAACGGGCCCTTTAGTCATTTCTGTGATCTCAATGATCATACTGCAGGGATTTAATCTTGTAGTGAGAATCAACATCATTACATTCATGAAAAGAGCTACTCTGCTCAGATAATTCTGCCTCACATTCTGCGCAGACTTCACTTAAAATATATCTCTGCTCTTAATCATAAAAGTGTGTCAGCACAGAGCCTTCTAATTATATTTATTGACAGCTTTGTTACTTTTTTCAGTATTCAAGGTCAATGCGTTGTAGTATTTAGCTAAATGAATTTGGTGTTGTGAAAACGCAAACAGCAAATTAACTACTTACTGAAGTAATGACTGTTGGATTATTTAAACCGATTGTTTTCTGAAAAGGAAACATGACACTCAGTCTTTATTTAAATGTGACAACAGACAGAGTCATTTATACATGCTCAGATTTAAAAGTGATGGAGAATGACAGTAGGGATGTTTATTGGGAAGCGGATATGCATCACCAGTCTGACGGACTGTTCATGGAGAGTACAACCTCGGTAGAAACATCAGCAACACGTAACCATTTGAAGAAGATGTCAAGAAAATAGCCATAGAATCATATCCCAACTCAGCGAGTCCTTTCCGTTTAATTTAGATGCTATTGGTTAGAGAACAAAGATTTGTGGGTAGCTATGAGACAACGTAAAAGCGCAAGAGCCTTAAGAAGTGCAAAATATCCAGGGTGATGACCTACGACGTGTATGCCAGCTATAGCCCTAATGAGGCCTGGTTCACTGGTGTGTTATCCTTATTACTTTTGGTTATAATGAGGGTCAGGCTGTTAGGCCATTCAGCTCTGATCACCCTTATTAGGAACCAAGAGAGGATGAGACAGGGGAAGAAGAAAAGTAGTGGGTTAGTTCACAGAGAGAGAGGGTTTTTTCTTTTCTTCAATCTGCTGCTTTTGGTTATGTTTTGTCTGGATGAAGGGTATGCTGGGTACATCTTGCCGATTCGACGTGATTTTATCAGCAATTAATAGTGGGGAGCAGTTGTTGCATGAAAAGACCTCAAACATACTCTCACATTTATACCCGCACAGCGCAGACATCTGTCATCTAATTTTAGATTTCTTACTCTGTAGTGTTAGCTTGGAGGGGATAAAGGGAAGAACTCGAGGGCAGTGCTGTTAAAAGTTCCCTAATGGCTGTGACAGGAAAAGCACACAGACTGCACGGGGAGATACAAAGCTATTGTCTTTGAAACATGAACTACGGGAAAATAGTTTCCAAGCTATGTCAAAACGAAATCCAGTAATGATCTCAGGATGTAGATCAAACTGTGGCATGTAGCCATAATGATCTGGGTCCTTTTTGTTTAGATTTTTTGTTTAAATAGAACTTCATACCATTTTGCAAATATATGAAATCCATTTGAATAACTCTGAATTTCAGCTACATTTTGGTGGCCGTACCATAACCACCAATGAATGGACTTTGGCGGCGGTTGGAATAGAGTTCTATCAGAATTCGGCAGAAACAGAATAAAGGAATAGTTAAAGTTTACTACAATGTGATAAAATACATTAAAAAATAGCAAAAAATAGGCTCAATCAATTCCTCTTCAACAAAGTTAAAATCTATCCATAATCAGTCCTTCAGAAAGTCTTTTGCCCTCAAAATCCTCTGGGAGATGGTGATAGGAGAGTTACTGCCCTGAACAGCCCAGCACAGGACCCAAAAATATATTTTGGGTTCTTTACTCTGAAAAATAATAAAAATTGGAAAGCTCAATAGTTAATAAAACAAAATTTTGAAAATGAATATTCACTAGTTGGTAATTTTTAAAGCAGAGGATCAAATAAAATCTATGTCCTGCTTGTATATCCCCGAAAAGTCCCCAATACCCTGCGTCGTACAAACAATTCCCCTGATTGAACTCTTCAAGTCAAATGATCCATTAAATAATTTTTGAGTTCTATTCGGAGAACAGTGTTTTTTGGAAAAAAAGCTCCCCCTAGTGAGTAAAATATGAAAGATTAGAGTAAATCACAATGTATATAAACTAAAATTCCTCGAGTCAATTCATATTCCAACTCATTAAGCTGACTTAATCAGACTAATGGTTGACTAATTATGGCCAGACAATTTTGGAGATAAAGCTCCCTCTAGTGTCAGAACAATACCGTTGAATTTCCCATAATCACTCCAGTTCTTCCTCACAATATGGTTTATGCGGACATAAAATCTGAAAATGATCCATGAAATATTTTTTGAGTTATCGCATGAAAACAAAGGATATGCAGCGGACTTGGCTAATGTAAAAGTAATAATAATTACTTTTGAGTATGGCAAGGGTTGGTAGTGTTGACTTTTATACTGATACTGGTGCCGGCCCACTGAATTCTATACTGGAACCCAGTGCTAATTGTTGTCACTTTCTATGCATTAAAAAAGATGTGATGTAATATTAGCTGTCAAATATAAGTCATTGATTATTTTGCATGAGCAGCATTGTGCCGAATGTGGAAGATGTTCAAAGTCATGGATAGAAGCTGGAGAAACTATTACTACCACATAATATTGTCCAGTAAATAATATGCATTTCCCTTCCCAGTAAATTCCCCTTTTCAGGTCTCAGATAAATAAAAACTGCTACATGCTGTTATAGAACACTAAATAGCATGATGATAAGGAATTTCAGGAGTCTGGGGGTCATTATGTCTGACAATCAGAACTAAAGACAGTGCAAAAGAGCCCAATTATCTCCAATAACAACTTATCCAAACAGCTTATTAGTGATTCAATGATTCCAACACCTTATTTTAAAGTTATCACGAAGGCTTACACTCTCTGTAAACATATGCAGCACTGTCTTATTAATGTCACACATCTAACAATAATAATAATAATAATAAATAATTGAATTGAAATAAACAATATATTACAAGGATAGGATGAAACAGATATAGATAAGAAAAACAACAAGGTCTAGATATAGGCCAGTTTGAAGTGGCGTGTTTGAGATTGAGGAGGATCTGAGGGTGCGAGAGGGTGTGATAATATTACGGAGGTCTGACAGCTATGGAGGTCCCAAATCGTGAGGAGTGTTGAATGGAAGAAGCTGTATTTTGAAATCAGAGTGGGGTATTTCAGCAAGTGTTGTTTGCATCACATTTTGGAAAGTGGAACCACACTTGCAGGTATCCCTTTGTCACGGTGAAGGCCTTGAAGGAGTAAACCTGCTCACGGAAGCTGAAACATTCCCTCGTGTTTCAGTAACACGTTTCAGATGTTTATTCCCGACAGCAAAAGTCCCCAATCACCTGCGCTGTAGAAGCAATGCCCTGACTGAACTCCTCAAATTGAATGTGAAGTTGTGTCCACAGTATGAATATTGACAGTATTCTTTGCCCAAAAAGCTCCCCCTAGTGAGTAAAATATGAACTTTTAGAGAAAATATGATATATACAAGATAGATCTCCTCGCATTGATTCATGCGTACCAAAGTCGGACTAAATCACAACAGTGGTTAAGAAATAATGGCCCCAAAACTTTTGGAGATAAAGCTCCCCCTAGTGTCAGAATTATACAATAGTCCTTTCCCAAAATGGATCCACTTCCTCCTCCCACTAAGATGACGTGGGTATTCAATATGAAATTGATCCAAGAATTAGCTTTTGAGTTATCGTGTAGACACGGATGCGGCGGATGCGGCAGCCGATGACTATTCCATAATATACCCGACTTTTCGGGGATGCAATGATAATAACAATATTTACCAAATACCAACTTAATTGTTATAAAAATATTCTCATCCCTTTATGTCAGCTCTCAAAGCGCACTTGTATGTCTTAATGAACATATCAACATCAGACATCTGATCGTTCACTGGGTGTGATCTAACTCAAGCTGTCCGTACGTACCCAGCCCCCTCAGCTCACACCTCCCCAGCCACCTCTGGAAGCTTTTATCAATGTCACTTGATCTAGCAGATGGTAAAATAGCAGGAGCGAAGAGGGACTTTGTGGTTTTGGAAGGACTGATGGCCCCCACTTTCAAGACCTGAGATCAAAACAAACTCTTCTTTCAGCTCCATACACATGCATTATGTTACGTGTCGGAGCTTTGAAAGCGTGCCGAAAACGCTGGAACGAGCACACCACAAGGTAAATGAAGCATTCAGAGGAGGCACACAAAGAGTTGAGCTTTGTTCCAGCTGATTTGGCAAAAAAACTCAAAAAGTAGAGGATTTCATTAATAACTTCAAATGGAAGATTTAGACAGGTAAATGGACGGAGTGGAGATGGTAGCGATGCGGCTTAACTTTTAAATCACTAAGACCCTCTATGCACACAGCTGCAAGATCAACAGAAGAGTAATTCTGCTTTATTTCCATATGTGAGGAAGAGCATAGGCATATGGCTGGGCAGCTGGCTGCCTTCACTACTACGTGGATGTGGCATGGAGCACAGGTTGATAAGGTGGATTTAGAGAAAGCCGCATCAGGTTTGCCATGATCCGCAGAAATATCTACTTTCACTAAAGTTGGATTACATTATTTTGGCCACCTGTGGGCAGTGGAAGCAGGATTAATACCTATATATATCCCTTTAAGTAGAATTGAATCTGTTAGCACGTTGGGTCTCTTCCAACTTCGAGGGAAATGTCAGCCTCTTTAGCTCCTAAATGATCCGATGCACTGACTATCTAGATGCTAATTGGCCCTTCTGCTGTTTGGTGCCAGGCAGGTAAGCTTTCACTTCCTGGAAACTGCTGTTTTCTGGATAGGATGTTAATAAGAGTGTTAAGAATGAACTGAAACTGGGCCATAAAACCAAAACAGTGTCACTTAAACAGTCCAAAGAGCTTAACGGGGCTGATGAGTCAAGAAATAATTCTCTGCAAGCGTCTCTATGATGAACATTTACGCTACATATAGTCAGTTATCAATCTAGAAATATTGATTATAGTTAAATTTATGGCTTTGATCTTGTCTTGAGTGTGATCTTGTGTGAGGTAATGCAATAGTGGTTCTGTCAGTAGTAGGGCGGAGGGGCTCAGGAGTTATCTTACACTCACTGGAAGGTCAGTAGTTCCCTGGGCTTCCAGAGTCTACAGCAAATTGCTGAAGCCCCAGCTTCCCCTCGGTGGGTGGGGAACTGTTTCCAGTCAAGTAAAGCAGACAAGAACGGAGCTTTGTGAGTACTATCCATTTACCTTTTCAGAGAAATCCAATGTAAACATTTAGGACTTATACTACATATACTACATATATACTCTTTTCACCATGATCTCTATTTGGACAATCCAACACTTCAATATATACACCACGCAGTCATGAAATTATAACCACTGACAGGTGAAGTCAGAATAACAATGAATATGTTGTTACAATAGCACCTGTCGGTAGGAGGAATATATGAGGCAGCGAGATATTTTGTCTAAAAAGTTTTGTTAAAAGCTGAACAATGGTGTAAAAGGTATATGGATCTCTCCAACTGTAACAAGGGCCAAATTGTGGTGGTTAGATGAATGAGTCAGAAGGAAGGTCTTGTTGGGTGTCTCTGGTCTGCAATGGTAACCAAAGTGGTCTAATTAAGGACAACAGGGTCATAGGTGTCATAGGTGCCCATGTGCATCGGGTGTTTTGGTTGCTAACCAGCAGTGTGGGTAGTAGAGGCAGCAGTGAGGGTAATAGCAGTGGCGAGCCTAGGGTTTTTAGATGGGGTTGCCAGGTTGGGGCACAAACTCAGACAAGGGTGGCACATTTAAATAACAAATATGACATAGGTAACAAAACCTTTTCATGTTGGGTAAAAAGGGGTGAATAATAATCAACTTGCACGTGTAGAAAGTAGAAGTAGAAGTAGAAAATAATGTAAAGTAACTTAAACATGTTTGCATATATCCCATGGTACATTCAATACAAAAAGCAAGAATTTTCTTAACAATATAGTTTTGTATTACAATTCCAACCATTTACATAAAAATTAATTGACAGCAGTAGATCATGTTTTAGATCGGATGAGAATAACACCACGCATACTAACACAGTTTCAGTAACTGGATATGCCTGTTACAGCGATAATGGGCAAAGTGTCAAACAAATTCATCCAGATTTAATGATGTTTCTCTCCTCCTGCCCTCAATACCGGGTACTCCAATAGTACAAAGTCTCTCATCATTCATAGCTGTTCATAAATTGTTTTTTTATAAGGTTTAATATTGACAAGCTGCGTTCACAACTAGCACTGCCAATAGGCCAGACATACAGCTATGCGACACCAGTGGAAAACCTGAAAAAACAACTTATTTGTATGGTTCAATGAAAGACGAAAACTCCAAAACACTGGACAGGTCATTCCCACGCTGAGCTTTCCTCTGAACAATCTTCCTTGCCTGATACAGTTCATGTTTGAGATCATCAAGATCATATTCATACAGGCTGCCCGAACGTAAGATTCTCTCCTCAATCAAAAAGCTTTTACTCCTCGGATTATGAGCTTGTGTACCCATTAAATCACAGTTTGTTTTGCTGAATCTCAAATGCTGCTTGCGCTCCAATAAAGAATAGAATAGATTATAATAGAATAGTACTTTTATTATCACTGTTGCAAAACAATGAACAGTTCAGTAGCTCCCGGATTAGCAGCATGTAAGAGCAAATACGATAAAAAGCATGCAAACACAAAATACAATAACGCAAGAAGACAAAACGATAGCTTAGCATAGAGGGAATACTTCAGAGAAATACTCTGAATTTAAACTGTTGTATAGTCCTTCAGATTATTGCACTAGAGCAGTATCACTATTACACTTATAAAGGAATAATAAATATAAACATCACAGTGTAAACAATATCGGTAATAAAGTTGCAGTGGTGGCGGAGCAGCAAAGCATGTGACCGATATGTGACGATTTCACTAGTAGACTAGTCAAACAAAAGTTAACATAAATAACAATTAGAAAATTATAACAAATTACCATTTCAGAATAAATAATCACTCTAAAATCTTATCTTGAAAGAAGTAAATAAAAACAAATAAATATCTATTTACATATCAAAATAAATTAACATTTGTGACCCTTCTAAATAAACACCTTAGGCATAAACTCACTCGCAGTAGTGATGGTAGTAGAGGCAGAAGTGAGGGTAGTAGAGGCAGTAGTGAGGGTAGTAGAGGCAGTAGTGAGGGTAGTAGAGGCAGTAGTGAGGGTAGTAGAGGCAGTAGTGAGGGTAGTAGAAGCAGCAGTGAGGGTAGTAGAAGCAGTAGTGAGGGTAGTAGAGGCAGTAGTGAGGGTAGTAGAAGCAGTAGTGAGGGTTATAGAGGCAGCAGTGAGGGTACTAGAGGCAGTAGTGAGGGTAGTAGAGGCAGTAGTGAGGGTAGTAGAGGCAGTAGTGAGGGTAGTAGAGGCAGTAGTGAGGGTAGTAGAGGCAGCAGTGAGGGTAGTAGAGGCAGTAGTGAGGGTAGTAGAGGCAGTAGTGAGGGTAGTAGAGGCATTAGTGAGGGTAGTAGAAGCAGTAGTGAGGGTTATAGAGGCAGCAGTGAGGGTACTAGAGGCAGTAGTGAGGGTAGTAGAGGCAGCAGTGAGGGTAGTAGAGGCAGTAGTGAGGGTAGTAGAGGCAGTAGTGAGGGTAGTAGAGGCAGTAGTGAGGGTAGTAGAGGCAGTAGTGAGGGTAGTAGAGGCAGTAGTGAGGGTAGTAGAGGCAGTAGTGAGGGTAGTAGAGGCAGCAGTGAGGGTAGTAGAGGCATTAGTGAGGGTAATGTCAATTTCCGTAGCAGATCCCTCGTGTTAGTGCGATAACTCCAAAACTATTTTATGGATCTTTTTGATATTTGATACCCACATAGACCTTAAAGCGAGGAAGAAACGGATTGATTTTGGTTTTATATAATTCTTACACAGAATTTCAGAAAAACTTTTTCCATAATTCTGCAACCAGTCATCTGACTTAGTCGATCGGTGCGTATGAATCGACTGGAGGATATATTTTATGTATACATCATATTTTATTCTAATAGTTCATGTTTTACCCACAATGTGGAATTTTTTTTTTTCCCACAAAAAATCTTGTAGACACAGCCTGACAAATTCATTTAAGTATTTCAATCAGGGGGGATTGCTTTGCACAACACAGGGGATTAGGGAGCTTTCTGGGACCCTTGCTGTCGCTGACGAGCGCAAAGTCCTATTTAGTTTGAGAGTTTTACTGTTTTTATACATATCCAATATGTCACAATTTACTGTATGAGAGAATTCAAATCAGAGTGTCCCAGCAGGAAAAGCTTCGTATGGAACTGGAAAGTACGAAGACTGTCCTAATGATGAAGCTTTTATTATTGGTTTATTGGTTTATAACACAGATTTATGTTTTATATAAACCTAGTGAATTCTGAGCAGCCATCATATTTTCTGCTGCAGAGAGGCAGCTGTGTGCTGTAACGTAAACTAGAAGAAAAAGTCAGACAGACAGAGAGAGAGAGAGAGAGAGAGAGAGAGAGAGAGAGAGAGAGAGAAAGAGCAGGGTAGAGGTAGCCGCCTGAGGCCAGTGCATCCTGATGTCTCCTCCTTAAAGCAGGGAAATGAAATGAGAGGAGTGATGGAGGGAAGATGCCACTCGTCAGGGCCGACCCGGCCATCTTCTTATCGTCAGCAGCAGCCTGTGGCTGGAGGGCCCCACACAGATGAGAACTGTGGTGGTGCTGAGACCACAGGGGATCCAGCAAAGCATGCTCAGGATATGAATGATGCATGACACAGCTGAGCTAACACAATCCAAAATAGACTCAAACTGCTGCAAATCAAGGTCCAGTAAGGTTAAAAGTTTTAAGCTAGGCAGGATAAGGCACAGTATGGCTGTTGTTTCAGGGAGTTCAAAGGGTAATTGCCTTTTTCTGCAGTCTGTTGGCTGGGCTGTTGTGTTTCACGAAAGCTGTCCAGTAATTATAGCCCTTCTCCTCTCCTCTCAGATGGTTTCCGAATTGCCGATCATGCTGTGCAGTGGCAGGATATTATCACTGGCAGGGCAATGGTGAGGTGGCCGATTTCAAATCACACCTGTCCATTTATACCTGAAAACCGGGAGATAATGAATTCTCCTCCTTCTGACTTCTGCTGAATTAATTCCAGAAATGTAGGAACCTGCCTGAGCTCTTTTGTTGGGTCTTGTTTCTTCAAGGATAATAAAGTCATAAACTTGTTTTGATTTTTTTGCAGCTTCACATTTGGAAGACTGTCAAAGCTCGATCTGCATAAAAGGATACTTAAATGATGTTACGAAGAGAAGGAGCTAAAAACCCTGTTTGAGAGAAACCTCAGAGCGATAGACGTCATATCCTTCTGTTTACATTTACATCCTAACAAGAAGCCCTGAATAAAGAACAGAATAAAGCCATTGGCCTTCTGATGTGAGACGTGGAATACCGCAGCACTAGTTGCCATAGCAGCCTCCATTGAATGATCCTCATAATGGCTGATAAGTTTGAAATGCAGTGCTCATGGTTAGGTAAGAGGACGCATGCTTGTATTGTTGAGGAAAGCAGATTAATCAGAATTGTCTCTGCGATGAAGATATAAGGAGCGGGGGTTGTCCATGGCAGGATGTTGAGACTGAAGATGAGGGACATTCCCTTGAAAACCGTCTCACAAAGCAGATTGTGCTGCCGTACATCATAGAGTCAATAGGGAGGATTTGCTTCTAGAGTGCAGCTCGATCCGTATTCTTCAGCTGCTGCTCATTTACTGGGCATTCTTTAAAAATAACTGCATGAAAAAAAAGAAATGTCCTTCACAGAAAAAGGGAACCAGCTTCTTTACTGCTACAATAAACAAAAAGTACCTGGATCAATATTTAGAAATCTAACAATATTACCAAAATTCTCTCATATAAGAAAGTTGCAAAAAAAATTCATGACTTTGAGGAATCTTCAAATCTTGACGGAATGTAAAGAAACACACCAAAAAAAAGAGGAAGGTTTTCATCAGTGGATCTCCTGCTGCTGCACATCTGCTCTCTGTAACCAGCTCTGCAGAAAATCAATTTGCACCCTCCAGAATTAACCGCGTCCAATTCCCACGGATATGTTTATTTCATTCACTCCAAATGAGATTATGGACCAGCAGAGATGACCCTGAAAATATCCATAACAAATCCATTTCTTGATGCATGAAGCTGCGTTTTGGTCATGAGGTGGAACATAAACCCATCACTGTACGGCATTCCACTGTGAGAGGAATTCAGTCAGAATAAAGAAGATGGTTTTAGAGATTTCAGGCTCTGTATTATGTTGATTCATATTAGTCTCCTCTTTTAGGTGCGGTTATTTATGTGGCTGCTATGGAATGATGTCATATAGCGGATTGCTGCAGTCAATACGGTTCAACCTGATATCAATACCCACAATATTGAAAACCAATAAGAGCTGACTTTGTTGAAACTGACTGGTGTTGGAAGCTGATATCTATTTTGGTGGTTAGATGATTGAGTTTGAATAATTAATCAATTCTCACTCTGCGGGATTACCATGAATAATTCACTTAAAAAACTGCACTAAAATTAAGAATATTATACAGATTTCAATGATATGTGCAATTACAATCAACACACTATAATATAACATAGATATAAAATTACATTCAGTTTTGTGTGTGCACAATTTCTTTCTGGGAGACTTTTTTGCACTCTTTGGCCAAAACTTACACAGATCAGCCATAACATTGAAACCACCAACCTCATATTGTGTATGTCACCTTTATTTTGTTGTTCTAAAACATTTCTGTGTTGCAATTAATGTTCTGACACCTTTCTATCAGAACCAGCAATCGGTTCAGCAATCGGTGCTACTTCTGTAGCTCCTTCGTGGGACTTGACAAAACCGGTTCGCCCTCACTCACAACATGAATCAGCGAGCCTCGAGCGTCAATGACGCTATCATCAGTTCACCGGTTGTCCTTCCTTAGACCATTGTGGACTGGGAACTGCCTGCAGTTGTGGAGATGCATCAACTCCTTAGCCATCACAAATTTGTCCTGTGAATAGAGTTCAAAGTCGCTCAGATCTTAACACTTGTACATCTCTCCTGCTTCCAATACGTTAAATTCAAGGACTATATGTTCTAATTCTTTTTTTTGCTTCGTATATATGCACCCATAACCTCTTCACTGCCCGGTCTTCACCGATTCAACAACTTCACTTCATCATTAGCGTCTCCTGTGTCAGCAGGAACATCAGCCACCACCACCATCACTAGTCTTTGTCTTGCTGCTTCTCTATGTAGATAACCGTCATTAATATATCCCTACAGAGTTTTTCACAAAGGACTTTTTCGCAGACTTATTGTTAACCCGAAAACTCTGGGACATTATAGAATCTTCATTGCAACTGCTGCGTCCATCGCAGATCCTTCGTTTTAGTGCGATAACTCAAAAACTATTTCACGGATCACCTTTTTAAATTTTATACCCTTATTGACCTCAATGCAAGAAAGGTTGGTTGTATCCCACCCCGAAAAACTCATGAAGCTTTGCACACTTATAACGTCTGGTGAAAATTTTCGTATTTTGTGGGTCGTTGCAGACGGCGGGGTAAAAGGCTCCTACAGGCCCCCTAGGAGTTCTCAGAAGAACTTACCTCATAGGTTTACTTTAATCTAGATGTGTGTTTTTGAGGTTATCCTAACTCCACTGTACGTAGGTAAATCTCCACCCAACGTCTCATGATGGATTAAGGTCCCGCCCTGAGGAGGTCTGAATGAAAGTTTTAGTGATATATTTAATCGAACTTGACCTAGGGATTTGATCATATAAACATAAAATTTGTTACAAATAATTAAGAAGTATAGAGGAGGAAAAGTTATGATAGGATTTTCCATTGGTTGAATGGTGCGGCCGTGGCTGAGTGAAACTCCCCGTTTAACCTGTGTGCTCAACGCAACACTTTCTATTGTCCAATTTGTCCCAAACGTCACATGGTGGATGACAGTCCTGCCCTGCAGACATCAGCATGAAAATATTCAGTTACATTGATTTAACTGCTATTAGAGAGGCGGCTGGCACCAGGGAGTGAGACCCAATTGAAAATTCTCATTGGGAAATTGAGAGATTTATGCTATGGTGTACTTATGGAGTAGGCGTCAGATATGAGCGATCAAACCAGTAGGAGTTTGTGCACGGCCCGACTGGCCCCCAGGTGTGAGTGCCCATTATCGCTGCTTGCAGCTTTAATTATTATCATTCCTATTAGTAACAGTACTCATTAACACTCCTCTGATGTTGCACCGTTTGCTGTTCTTTGAGAAAGGACATTTCGTTCCTCTGTATACTGTGTAGATGGTTGAATGTTAGTAAAAAAAAAGTTGAGCTGAGTTGGGTTTAAGTGCAGAGAGCCGCTGAAAGAAAATAACTGGTCATTTCATTTTTAAGAGGTTAGAGTTTTCCTGACAAGTCTGCTTTTCTCCATTGACAGACAGGAAGAAAGACAGTTACACAGTGACCTAACTGTGTAACTGTCCTCGGTTACACGGTTAGGTCCCCACCACCCCAATTTATTTTGAAGATTTGCAAACTGAGTCATCGACTCTTTTGATTCTCAAGTGTCAAAGCCTTGGCCTTGGGGAATCAGATGAGCATGACTTATTTGAGTTAAAACACACAATCAAATCCACTTAAAAAGTCTAGTCTTAGGTATCCCTGTAATGTAATGAGCATTCAAAATGGCATAAAAGGAATAATCTGTGAAGGTTAACACCTCCAGAGTTACCACAGAGACAAGTCATGTAATTTCCTCTCCAGATGAATTATAAAATGACCTCTGATAGATGTAAGCTCAGCAGACACCACAAGTCTATCAGAGCTGTAGCTTCTGAAGATTACCGTCTCAACTGCCTCAAAGAACCAGAATAAGGCCAAGGATCAATTCCTACTTCATTGGACCCCAATTTAAAGTCACTCAGAGTGATTCACTTGGCTGCAGGGGCAGGTCCAGGAGTCCTTTTTAATGAGATTCATGCTTCTCCTGCGGGTCTTAAGCCAGTCCTGGAATCCTGGAATCACTTAAACTCCACTCTCACTCACACTCATATGCCATTGCATCATGTCAGGTGATTCAACCGCTTACGATGCGGGTTTTTTTCCACATATGGAAAGCTATTAAAGATGAACACCATCAAATAATTCAATAATTACTGCACTGTCAAGGGGTGTCAATCAAGACATAAAGGAGAAATTCCAAAGGACTCATTTAATTGCTATCTTCTAAAACTATGCGCACCCTTACCCCGAAAACAATTTTGGAGAGGACAGAGTGTATTTAAAGAATAGTTATTGGTATTTAACTTTAGCCTGAGGAGGTGACTCATATGATGCAGAGAAAACAGTTTGTTTGATACTCAGACATTTGGAAAACCCAAAATATTTGGGATGCTGTCAAATATCCAAAATGGCCTGTGTGGCTATGAGTGTTTGGATGATTACTGAGACCTGCTGAGAGCACCCCAGTGCACCCAGAGGGTTGGCAGGGGACAGATGGAAGGGAGGGACGAGAGTACGAGCTGCCAAACAACATTAGTCACACGCATTACTCACAGACTCTGTGCTGGCAGACAATAAGTGACTGTTCCCCTAACGTCCACATAGCAGGAAATTCTCATTAACAATTTGCTCAGGAAGTAACAATGGGAGAGCAATTAGACACAAGCAAAATACATTAGAGAGAGAAAGGAAGGATGAGTAGTGAGACCTCCCCTCTGCTGTCACTGGATGCATCATCATCATCATTATCATCATCATCATCATCCACAGTGTCCCTCTGCTTAAAATAATATAAGCATATGAGGACAGTGTGAGATGTGAGGGTGTGCCGGAATGTTTTGAAAGTTTTGCCTCCCAGCGTGCCTCGTGACTCATTCTTTTAACATCTAAGGACAAACAGATCCTATGCAGTGTCGATCCCTGCACACAGAAGAGAGACTATTCCGGGCATCCCTTTTCCCCTTTTAGAAGCCTCCTAATGAAGTCACAAACAGGGCGACCCGGTGGGATACGAACAACCTCCAACACAACAATGGAAGGGGGGCTTGAGGACTAATTGGCAGCACCCTTGTTTCGAGTGAAAGTGCACTTATCTAGTGAGTCACCTCTGGGGGTCATTTAGAGGCTCTGGATTAATTGAGCAGAATTCTGTGGAGTGGAGGAGAGAGAGAGAGAGAGAGAGAGAGAGAGAGAGAGAGAGAGAGAGAGAGAGAGATACAGACAGAGAGAGAGAGAGAGAAAGAGAGAGAGAGAGAGAGAGAGAGAGAGATACAGAGAGAGAGAGATACAGACAGAGAGAGAGAGAGAGAAAGAGAGAGAGAGAGAGAGAAGAGCGAAGCAGGCCAGACATTTGGCTCATTAAGGCAGATTGAAAAACTTTCTTTAAGACCGGCGCATCCGCTCACATGGGACACGTTCAGTCAGTCTGCCTTAATCGCTTGTCCACTGTGACCAACAAATGCTTGCATCCGTTTTCTTTTTATGGAATTTGTAGTGATAATTATTTGTCAGCCCTGCTCACACCAACCCACTCTAATGGGCCGCATACCCCGCTTTAAGAGCAAAATGGAGTAATGACAATGCTTTTAGCCTCCTCATGTGCAAGGGACCGATATGTGAAAAATAATGCAGAAAGACAGAGCAAAATGTTTCAAATGGTATGTAAATTATGACTATGAGGGAGCGTGCCTGAGAGGGCAGCAGTGCTGCATGCTATATGTGTAGAAATTCACTTTTCTCATCACATTAAAGGCAGATACGGCCAAAATAGAACTGAGGAAGGCAAAGAGTAATGAAACTCAGAGCTTGGGGAAATAGCTTTTGTGTGTGCTTTGGTTTGCTTTAGTGATCAAATAGGAAAGGCTGAAATTCATTTTCAAGGTCACTTGTTATGTTGGTGTGTCTGTTTTGGTAACACACTGGCCTTGCCATGGATGGATTATGAAAATGGGCCCATGGGCACAGATATATAAAATGTCTCCCCACCACTCCTAAGTACCGGAGTACAAACCAGAAGAGACACAAGCAACGTTATTTAGTATTTCTGCATCTCGTCTTAGTAATTTTGTTCCATTTTTCAGACCTTTTGCAGCAGTTTCTGGTTGTTTTTTGGTCGTTTTGCATCACATTGTCACCAGCTCTATTAGTGACATTTAAAAGGTGACCAAACAGACATTTAACTACACAGATAAAATAATACAGAAAAATGACCTTTAAAAAAGAATATGCAACAGCACTCTGTAGAGAAATGGAATTGTAACCTAGGTAATTAAACCAAAGTAGATTTAATAAGGACAGAATGAATGGACACATTTTTTTTAATAAAACTTGGACAAAGATGATTAAAAATCATAATAAAAGAAAACAAGACACTATTGGGTATCAAGTCTTTAAGCGGAGACACACTTTTACCTTCAAGGACAGGTATATTTCTGTTTCTGGGGGAGTGTGCACCCAGCAGTAGTTTGTGAAGTTTGTGTTCTCTAAAGGAAAAAACAAATAATATTGTTTAAAAGAGTTAAGAAATCAGTGAGATAGTAATAAAAGGCAAAAACTGGAGACTGTCCATTCAGTAATATAGAACTAAAACCTTGGAAATGACTTCAAAACTGCATAAACTGAATAAAAACCAGGAAAAGAACAGTGGTTCCACCAAAAATAGCCAAATTAATAAAATCAGACAGAATGAGATGACTTTAATAAATTATACCTAAAAGTAGGTTTTTATAACTTCCATTCTATTTTATCTTGTGCTTCCAATGCAGATGGATTTAGGCCAGCTGAGACAGAGCTAGCGTAAAGTTTGCAGTGTTAACCAGAATGCATTGCTCTGATTCCTTACATAAGGCAAATAATGATCATGGTACTTAACCATCGTATCACTGCGATAAATTAACATTTAAAACATGAAGGATGAAACATCAGTCTGAGTAATTATACACACACCTGTTAAAGGATACTCATTATTGAGTCGGTGTGTTATCATCAACGCCGCTGCGTCCGCCGCAGATGCTTCATGTAAACGCGATAACTCTAAAGCTATTTCATGGCTCACTTTCCAATTTTATATCCGCATAGATCTTAATCTCTCATCGACATGAGGAGATGTATCTTGTTTCTATTGAGTTTTACTCTAGTTATTTATATTTCACTCACTGAGGGGGAGCTTTATCGCTAAAACAGAGAATTCTTCTCTCTGTCTGATTCTTGCACTGAGAACCTGAAGCCCGCCACAATGTTTTACTCACTTACAGGATGGAAAATACTGTTTTAAAGACACATCTTCCTAACCGTCAGTCCAATTTAGTCAAATTTAGTCCATATTCAGTGCATATAAATCGACTCAAAGAGACCTACCCTGTGTACTACTTTACTCTAAAAGGTGACATTTTACTCACTACTGGAAAGCTTTTAAAAAGAAAAACTTGTTTTTTCCAGACATTCCTAAAAGACAATTTCATGGATTATTTTCAAACTTCCATCAACCACATAAACCACTTATTGGAGCAGTGTGACTCCTAAAACAACCAAACATTAAAGAAAGACGAAGCTGTCGGGTTGGAAAGACTGATGTTTGTGGGTAGGATGACCTCACAAATTGTTTTTTTCCTTCTCTGCCTTTTCTTATGTTTGTTTTATTTACCTTTTACTGCATCACATATTTGTTTTGTCGGGCTGATCTGACTGCAGCACTCATTCAGGATTATCTGCACTGAATCTTATGTCACGGACAACGTGGGTAACACACAAGCCGGTGTCGGGCGGGCGCTGAGGATTATCTTGTGAAAAGTTGGAGGGGCGTTGAAAGCCCCTCTAAAACATACAAGAATCAGGGATTTGATGGAAGACGTAGCGCTCCTTTAAGAGACACACGTGTGTAATACTGACCACCGATAACTGAACAGACGTAAGTGTAACTTTAAAACAAAGGGGTACCGCCACACTGAATGCCTACCATCCACAGGCATGAACTTCACTCTACTTCCCGTTAGAGGGAAAATAGAAAATATACCCATACGTCAGACACTTTAGTTCAATTCAATTCAGTGTTTTATTGTCACTGTATAATTAAAAAGAAACATCATCAATATATAGACACATTAAGAATAAAAAAAGCAATCAAACAAAAAGCATAAAAGCAGTGGGTATAAAACAGACTGAGGAATATAGATTCTATCATGTGTTGTAGGATTTGAATGCACGTTTCGAGAATATTAGAAGTTGCTTAAGAGGTTAGTTCTATTAATGGGGCTGTGGGGATCTGTAAATGTCCTTCAATGAAGGTAATCATTTGCCGTGGAGAGTTCCTGACTCCCAGCAGAGCTTTCCAGTCAGCAGCCGTGAAGCTGATGGACCACAGCATCATACTGTAGGTTAGGGAGCTCTCAATGTGTGATAGAAGGATAGTCCATCATGTCAGTGTCCAGAGGAAATACAGTTAGAGCAGCGGCGTATCGAGCCCAATGTCACCATATTGGAGCAGGTTTGTATTGCTGAAGTTGATTAACATTAGGGATTGGTATTCCCAGAGCCAACCATCGCCCACTCGTTTCATCTTATGTGTGTTACCATGCAGGTTCTGCAGTCCTGCGGTAATCACTTTTCTACATGGGGCTACATACTCAGGCTTGATAAACCTTTTCAAAGTAAAAAAAAACATGTCTCAACCAAAGCTGATGGAAAGCGTGTCTTCTGATATCCTGTCTTTGAGATGAGGTCTGTTGTTTGTTCGGCCCATTCACCTGGACCTTCAGCACTATACTCCCGCAATTACTCTGCCATCAAACTGAATCTGGAATTCATTTGAAATAAAACACCGGCAAACATCTTCAGCAAGTAATAATCTGCCTGTCCTCCTTTCTTTATTTAAAAAATAGTCCAATGACATGGCCGTGGGTCTATTCCATTACATATTCCTTTCCACATGGCATGGAGGCCAGTGTTGACAGGCTGTCAATACGTTTTTATTTGTGGGAAATGAATGCTCAGCGGGAGCTGGAGACAGAGATGAAATCTAGCGCCTTCCGGCAAAGAACATGCCCTAAATGGCAACTTCTAAATCCAATTGGTTAAAAAGAAGATGACAATCAACAAAACCATCCCATTTATTTCAACTGCAGAAGCCTTCATTGTTGAAGCTGCCTGCTCCATGCAGATGTTTCGCCCAGATACCCTAGTGGAGAAATCTGATTGGATAAAAAAAAGCTGACTTATATGAACTCACTGGAAGCAGCAGCGGAAAGAAGTAATGACATTTATGAAACCGATGGGAACAAACTATTCAAATACATGTTGTCTCAATTAAAATATTTATTGAATTATGTCTTTTTTGTTTTTTTTTCTGAAATTGTCTGGGCTGGCACAAAAGGCCTTGCTGGCCCTGACGATCCGCCACAGCGTCTCACATCAAACTCTGTCCGCCGCCACCATTAACGGTTGAACTGTGGACGGACCTTCTTCTGCTGGGTACCTTGCTTTTACATAAAAGTTCCACACTGAACCGTCTGAAACGTGTTATGTTTATAACCAATTTATAAAAGCACCTTCTTCTTCTTTTGTTAAAAATGGTTTGTAGGCAGCCTGTAGCTTTATTACTAGCCACCTGCTGGCTGTCGTACCTCAGTACCACCGGACACTACTAAATGTGAAACAAGGGATAAACATTTTTATGACAAAAATATATGAAAAACAAAATTCTTAATAATTCATTAAATATTCAAAAAAATCATTTCCCATCCCTAATTATCACCTTCTTTTTTTGTGGAGATGCTGAGTGCAAGGTTGTTGGTGTAGCACCGTTCTGTCTGTCTGCAGACATCATCGCTGTATGCAGACTCATCGTCTTTCCAGATCAGTCGAACCACAGTGGTGCAGCCCGGGAACATTATTATGGTGTTTGTGCTGTGGCCTGGAGGACAGTCACATGTGGGCGTGAGGGAACATCCTTTGGAGACGGAACAATCCCAGATCTCCTGTGTCACAAGGATGCGCATGTACTCCCGTTACAACATGTTGATGGTGCTGGATTCAGTGTCTTCCTCTAAATCCAGCAGACTGCAACATGAAAAATAACATCCTCCTTTGTTCAGTTGAATGTATTTTAGCTGGGAGTGCATGGCCGCCGTCGAGCGCTTGCTGAACAAACTGAGGGGCTTAACCTTCTCTAATGTGTACAGATTGATGCGTCTAATGCAGTTCCTCCCTCTTCGAATCTTTGCTTAGTACAGCTGGATTAGGCTGGTGTCTTTGCCGTTTGAGGGCGAGATGGATGTTGATGGGCCTGACCTTTCATTTGCGTGCTTCGCCACGCATGGCACACGAGTAGAAAAAACGCTTGTCAACAGCCGGTGTGTGCGAACAAGATGTTTGCGTCCACACTGTAATCTCTTACTAAAACATCCGTGGGTCGCTCATTGAGAAAGAGGCAGAAGACAGTTGAAAAGGGCATATTTGTGTTCATCCACTTTGTGTAGCAGAGAAAAAACGGCAGGGCAGAACATTGAACAACTTCACTCGACATAGAGAGAGAGAGAGAGAGAGAGAGAGAGAGAAAGAGTGAGAGAGAGAGAGCGGGGGAGGATTGGCCGTACCAAAATGTCAACATGATAAATCCAACCTTTACAAGTCTCTGCTTTGAGCGAGCTACTGTCCCAGAATTAATAATCGGATATATCAAATTGTTTCGGAATAATTAATTCACCAGGTTCTGTCATATATCCCCACCATGAGGTCTATAAATTCCGCTTTAAAACAAGTTATGGCGAAAATATAAGGCGAGTGCTGCCCCGTCAGATGCCTTAAGGAGGGAAAACGGTGCTTTTTATTTGAGCAGAGGACGCCGTTTGTTAAACATGCCTCGCCAGAGCTCAGGGGTGTCAGCGCCATGTGAAATAGAGATCAATCTCTGAAGGCTGTGACATATGAGGCGGAATGGGGGGAGGGGCTGTCACTGTTTAAGATGGTTTTACATCAGAGACTCAGAATGGCTACCTCTGAACAGAAACCCCTGAAACCTTGCATGAGTGGATATTGGAAAACAAACTGAAGCTCAGCTGTCAGGCGACCGCTTTTATCCACTCTTTCAACCGATCCAATACTGCCCCCCTGATACCTGGAGGATTTATGAGCATACTTCCTTAATGTCTACATCAATGAAGACACATCAGTGAAACCTGTATTTTCAAGTGGTGGGTAAAAGGTCATTGGACGGCTAACATTTGATTAAATTGTGGAAACCTAAAACTATATCTCAAATGACTTTGTTTGAGGTGGCACAGAAGATGCCCTAATGTATTATGTATAGCAAATATAGTGCCTTCATGGTCACATGGGTTTTGAACAAGCTAAATGGTTAGTATTGACCCGGCCCCAGTAAACCTTCCAGTATATCACCCCTAACAGGTACCGCTGTGCACACACTGGGTGTTCTGTTCCCATAAAATTATAATGAGGAAACAGTTATACAGATATTTAAGCATCTTAATGTCTGCTCATGAAACTATAACAATGGAATTAAATCATTTTAGTGAAACCAACAGGGAATAAAAAGCAAAACTCTGGTCCCCAACAAGCAGAAATACACTTTGTGAGGCTGGAATGCAGTTTCATGAATATGAATGGGAAACCAATAACTAAGTCAATATATTCAGATATAGATTGATAATTTATTAATGGAATGTCAAAAAAGTGCAATTGGTTTATTTGATAGAATACAATTTACATACATAATCTAATGCAATTATCACAATGCTTATAGCAAATGCTAATTCAGAATACATGTCATAGTCCCCTTTAATAGTCTGTTAGGCAGTTTAGTTAATTCCGTTAAACATTATACAAAATGTACAGTATATTTTGCATTATTTAACCCTACAAATAGAGAAAAAAGATCCTGTCTGGGGAAAAGAGAAAAGATCCCGTCAGGGGGCCCCCTGGTGACCACATTGTCTCACTTTCCTCTCTCTCTCCTCCTTCATGGAAATCCGTTTTCCAAGTTCTACTTCCTTCTACATCCATCTCTTCCACTAACCTTACAAATCTGGATCTCTCTTTTATCTCCCTCTATCTTTTATTCATCTTTTATCTCTCTTCCCTTTCTCTTTAGGGCTCACACACACAAACACACACACACACACACACACACACACACACACACACACACACACACACACACACACACACACACACACACACACACACCCACACACACACACACATCTTTGGGGATTGTAACCCCTTTTCCTAAATATCAAATCATGTTTGCCTTCCTGTATTGAAAGCCATTCGTCCGTTGGCAGTGACTTTGATTAAGCTGGAAACCCAGGCAGGTGACAGCCTATATATGGGCCTTTAGGGCTTAAGGTGCTAGATTTCATACGTAAGGACATATGAGTGGGCAATAAATTGCATATGATGGCTTCTTGTTTAAAAAAATCCCCTGATTTAAACACAGTTTATATTGACTGACATTTACCAAGTTTTATAAATTAATAACCAGTGTTAATGTTAAGTGGTGCAATTATTCTAGAAAACCCCAGTAAAAACAGGGATTTATATTTTATTTATGTTTTTTTGTCTATTTTACTTTACTATCATTTCTTTGTTTGCAAAACAAGACTTTTGGTTGATAAACGTGTTAATTTTATAAAGATTACTTTCCATTGGTTGAATGCAAGAATACTGAAATCCTATTGGAGGGCGCACGCTAGTTCCCGCCCTCTTCCCATAGTAATAAAGAGGCTCAATGCAAACATCATAAGCAACCAACTTATTGGCTGAATCTTCTGTGGAAGTTTTTAACATTGATCGTAATCATTTTTTGATCTGAATTACTATAAATAGACACGTTTAGTTGAATCAATGTTTTTATTTTTTCACGATGAAATACACACATTATGTCAAGAAATAATTCTATAAGTCTGCTATTTTTGCTGTTAAAAATGTGCTCGACCAAATCATTTGTCATTTTATGATTCACTTAAACTGTTTAAGATATTAAACTATTAGATACAACAAAGAAATTATACTATGCAAAGAAAGAATTTTTGTCATATTTTAAAGGCAATAACTTTGCCCTTACTTGTTCCTGAGGTCTTTCCTTATGTTATGTCCCTCGAATGATGTGCGAGCCGTGCTGTTGGAATAGTTTGACCTAGTAGAAGTTTGTGACGTAGTAAGAACATCACAATGTGGCATTATATGATAGAAAAGATTTTGATGTGGGCCTTGCATCTTGGCGTTTCAAGGGTGTTCTCTGTTATAACAGATCTGCTCTAATAAACTCCCATAAATAAATAGGTTCAACCCAGACTCATTTCATTAATAACTTTTCCTCTTATGATCAGATGCAAAAATACTTTTTCTTCGTCAGTAATATATGCTGAAATATCTCATTTTCATGCTTGGTGTCGCTTACGAATATGGTAATTGACTGAGGTGTGTATTTTCCCTAACGCTGTTATATATAATATATTTATTGTTGTATTTTTGGGTCTAAGATGCAGCAGAATGCTCCGCGGCCTGGTGGCTCTGATCGCTGCACTAGATATCAGGATCTTTATGCGTGTTCCCGGCACCGCTGCACAGATTGGTGGCTTTCATTGGGCTAAAGCGCTTCATTAATAAAACATCCTTCTTTAAGTGGAGTAATAAAGTTCCTATCAGTATTGTTGGCTTCACCTGACACATAATCAATACCGTCAGATGAATTAGATCTCAAGAAAATATCAAATGTAATTTGTTTAATTGTGGAGGCTTTCTACCAGTGACTTCATCTCTCTTACTCTCTTCATCTCCTGCAGGGTTCAAATGAAAGGAGGGGCTTTTAACATCGTCCGATCAGCGGAGCGAGGGAGTCACTGCAGGTATTGTGTCACAGAGAAATATCTCGCCAAACTTAACTTGACAGGGAAGTTTGTGAAGTGAAGTGTTTCACAGTTTCGTTTCTTCATTCACCCTGTGAGGTTATCACTTCCAGTAGCGGATAAAGTGGTAAATGGAGCTTACCTAACTGTTAGTACGTGGGTGTGATGAAGGTAACCGCGAGTCGAGAGAGAATAGTTCAGCAACGCATCATGGAGGGATTAAGAGATTACGCATTGCACCGCACAACACATTCTTCACTCCTCCTCAAAGTTGCTTTTATCTTCTTTTTCAAAGATAATGCTGAGAAAAGGAAAAGAAAAAAAAAGTAGAATTTTATCCATCACCGTAATAGGGTTGTGCTGGCCGGAATAGAATTTGCAAGTAGCTGAATTGAGTTTGAATTGAAAATAATTTTATGGTTGACATAGCAATTTTGAGGCAGCAATGCTGGTGTGAGGGTGACGGCTCGGAAAGTCAGAGAGAGGCTTCAGAGCGTCCGCTGTTGGCCACGGGAGCGATTATGTTTGCACACATATGTATATTCCTGTGTGTGTGTGTGTGTGTGTGTGTGTGTGTGTGTGTATCCCCACAGTCAGATGATGGAGATTGTGGGTACATAAAATTGGTTGTGTGTACAGGATTGAAGAAAGCTGCTGTCTATAATCAGTGCAAATGGTCATTTTTATGTATTCTGAGTGCATAACGTACCATGCGGTGCAAACTAAGTAGGCCGAGGTGAAAGTATTCATAGAATAAATGGGTTGTGGGTAACATCTACCGTGTTGTGACTGTGTCAAAAGCCCTTTGGAACAGGAACATTTTCAGACTACACTTAATCCTGCCATAAAAAGCCCCTGCGTCGGGTGCATAGCACATGCTGCAGCCCCATTGTCTGTGCTGAATAGATGACAAGATAAAGCCAAACAAGTGAAAGCTACAGGAAGTGATGTCACAAGCGATAAGCAATAACAAGGACACCATCACACACCGAGCTCCATAATTTGTCTCTCCGTCTTTAGAAATGACTTTCTCTCAGTTTTTTTTGTCCATGCTCTCTGCTCTTCCATGGCGTCTCTTATCGTGCTGCAATAATTAAACCCACTAGGGAGTATTTTACGATGGACATATAAACCTTTTTAAATTGGAATTAAAGATGTTATCACACAGACTGGAATAATGAAATGCTTTTGGGAATTACGATTACTGGGTTTCTCTCGCTGGCTTTCTTCCGTCTGAATTAAAAGGAAACAAGCCCCTACATGCTGAAGCTTACACAAGCCATTTGACTGGTGGCTGTCAGGAACATTGGTGCCCACTGCCACGGTGATGAAAAATGAATGTCTGATCAAGCGTTATCCATCATCCATTTATGCTTCACAGAGGCGTGCTCCCAAATGAATCTTGCCCTAATATTATGCTGCCAATGAGCCTCACAATCTCTCAGATTGAGAACTTTTCCAAAGCAAACGAACGACGAGGATGAAAAATGTAATAATGGCTCCCTGTGATCCACTCATTAAGTGGATGTACAAAACGGGGCAAGACGCCCCAGAACAGTGGATGTGCATAGCTTGTCTACTTTCTATTTCCAGTCAAACCTTCCACCTACTAGATCCCAAATAATCATACCTCTCCACCCGGGCCTGTTACCTCAACGGGGTCATGGTAACCTCTCGTGAAACTCGCTAAGCTCTGTTCCATTACACTCTTTCAACACTAATGGCACTGCAATTTCCTCTCGCATGCACGATAATGCCGAGCTGGCCGAAGGTTCCAGCCAGTGGGCTATACAGATAACCAATATCTCATTAAGAGGAACACATTCGGCTTGCTTTTTCACGGAACACTGAAGAAATAAGCGGGTGGGGGGGTGTTGCAGTGACGCCATGCATTAAAGAAGACATTCCAATTTTATATATATTTGTGACTAAACTATGCCCTTCTCTGAAGGCATATCCCTGAAAAGCCTCCAGTCCCTTGCGTTGTGCAAGTAATCTCCCTGATTGATCTCCACAAATTAAATGTGAAGTTAAGTCCACAGTTTATCCTGTAAAAAAAGTTCCATGAAGTCAGAAAAATATTAGCTATTAGAGTAAAATATGATGTATACAAGATATAGATTCAAGCTTGAAATGTTATGAAAAAATTTGGAGATAAATCTCCCTCTTGGGTTAAAAATATTCAGCCGATCTTTCCCAAAAATCACTGCAGTTCTTCCTCGCACTAAGTTTGAAAATGATCCATGAAACAGCTCTTCAGTTTCGCGCGGGATACAGTTTTTTTTCGATTAAAAAAAACAATCAAATTCCCCCTAGTGAGTAGAATATGAACTACTAGAGTAAAATATTATATTTGAAAGATAGATCTCCTAAAGACCTCTCATGTGAACTCAGACCAACAGTTAAGAAATTATGGCACATAAACTTTTGGAGATGCAGCTCCCCTTAATGTCAGAAATATATAATCGACATTTCCCAAAATCACTCCTGTTCTTCATCGCACTAAAGTCTATCTGTGGATAAAGTTAAGTAATATATAAGTATAAGTAATCCATTAAACAGTTTTGAGTTATCGCACTTATACAAAGGATGTGCACATGATGGCCGGAAGACGGTTCAATAATATCCCTGACTTTTCTGGATTTATAAATAGGATAAACTATGGCCAATAAGCTGATGTACATAAGTCCATGTGATCTTTGGCCTTCATAACCTACAGAAGTAGGGAGTAAGTAGTGAGTCTGAGGTGGATACTTCCTGAACTTTATCAAGGCATTTATTTTGTACAATAAATACCAACCAGAGGTTAGAGGGAATGGAATGAGTGACAATATCTACAAAGACGCACCAATAAAATCCATCCACTAGGCTCCAACAAAATGCTGTCTTTTAGAGACAATCTGCACCATCTCTGAACTTCTGGCTTTTCCCCGGCATTAACTAAATGATTAAAAACTCATTTCAGCCATTATTCAACCGTTAAGCACCTTTTCCTTTCCTGTGGTAGAGTCATATAATCTATGCAACGGTGACTCTCTCTCACAGGAGCCTTCATGTTTTGACACAAAAAGAAGAAGAAAAATAATAATAACACTAATCTGAATAAAGTTTAGTTATTTGCTTTTTCATCAGTTGTGGAGGAAACTAACAAAGATGCACTGCTGTGGCAGCAGAATCTAATACTGAGAGAGTGCGAGAATTTTTGGAGATTTAGCAAGACGAGTGACTCAAGTTCACTTCAGCAGAGGAGAAGTGGACACCATTAGGGACATTAAATAATGTACTGCACTTTGCACTCAAGGACTGAGGCATCAAATATTCATGGAAACCAGTCTGCACTGGTGTTCTTTTAAACACTTTCTTCTAGCAGATACTATTCCCCTTTTTCGCTGTTTCATAATTTAGTTTGAGGCTGGGTGATGCTCTTCCTCGAGGCCTCAAGAACACTGTTGACGTGAAAAAGTTTACTTCGGGTTAAGAAACACTCGCTGCGCTGATGGAATTTAAAAACCGGCCAGACCCCAAAGGCAGCTCCAGCAGAAACCCTTAGCGACCAGCGCTATCAATATCTTCGACTCCTTTCACCGTATGATATGTTGTTTACTGTCAAGTCTGGAACATCACTGGTTCAGTCGCTTGTATGTCTGAGCTTGAAGATCCATTTAAGTCTCCGAGGCAGTGTGAGGTGTATCCTATTGTCACGGGGGCCGGAGTCATTGTGACATGACCTTGGGAGAAGGCTAGATCTGAAATTCTCTAAACCTTGTCAGATTGGGGGGTAATGGAGCTTTGTTCAGGGTGGTGCGTGTACGGCCGGGGTCTGTGGTCAAGGTCCGGGGAGCCTCGAGCATCGCAGATGTTTAAGAGGGAGTTAGAGCACTGCTGTTTAAGTCAGATGTCCTCCAGGTTTATACTTTGGATGTAAGCTCTGCTAGCACTATCGATCCTTCCTATAGTATATAGGTAACACATGCCCACTCTGTGCAGGAACCACACACCGCTGCATTGAAAGGAGGAATGGCTGCCTCTGGTAGCGGAGCAAACAGGACTTTCATAGCTGGCAGTGATGAACACCTGACGAAGAGGATCTTTACCGATTTTTCTCTGAGATGTTTTTACAGAAAGCAGAGCCGTAGCTTCCCCCGCTTCCGTGTCGCTGCAAAGTCAACGTCTTTTCGCGGTCAATGCACCAAATCATACAAATGTAAACAAAAGTGACAACTTCTACCAAAGTTTTATCTGCAGAGGATAAAAACTCTCCCGTCAGACATTAGTTTTGATTCTGTTAGTAGCACAAAGTGGTCAGAGATGATCGTAGCATCAGTGAGAAATTCAAGAACGAGAGTACCATCGTATTAACTCGCCAGGCCAGGCAGACATTGATCTTTGGGAGAAAGTTCACCAGCGGTGACCCTCATGATTGGAGGATTGTTATTAAAAATACATTATTGCAGACCTCTCAGGTGATGCTTATGGATGCAGAAACATTTGGAAATGTCAGGTTCTGTCATTTCTCTATTGCCGATGAACTTTTCCCTAAGTGTAATAGATCCAAAGTACCACACACAGCCAAGTGTAGGTAATGCCATTGTTCCAGCCCGAAAAGCACGTTTGATTTGTTTGTTTCTTTGTGCTTGAGGAGATGAAAGCGTATCCAAACCTAGAGATCAGCTGGGGCGGTTAGATTTGTTTAACCAATTGCATCATTCCAACAAGCTTTAAGGATTCACTTAATGTGTATTCATAAAGATATTTGAATGAGTATCTTACATTATACGGCCATATTGATAGGAAAATGGTTGTAATATAGGAAAATAACATAGGAAAAAGGAAAGAAAATGCTTCAATATGCAATGAAATTAAGCAACACACTGCAGAGACTGGAGAGGAAAGGATGAAACAGAAAATTCATGTTCCAATCTGCAGCAGGGTTGTATTGGAAAAAAAAAATTCCTCCTCACTAGCACTAAATTGGTTGACAGAAACCTTCAGATGTGTCCCTCTGTAAAGAACAGGGATGGTTCCACTGCCTCTGTATTTTTGATTTCACTTGCTTTCCATGGCTTTTCCGAGTTTATCCAATGTAAAAACTTCTCCACTGTTCTCAAAGCATTGCCTTTAATATACAGGACACGGCAAAACTGTTTGGCAAACATCAGGACTCTGAAAGGCGGATGGGTCCTCGTTAACCCTCATATGCTGGGAATAAAACACCGACATGATAGAGATCTCCAACTTGCTTTAGTTTCTCTTCATTTCCTGTTCTGTGATATTGTCTGATTAAAAAGAGGAGAGATTCCATCACTGGGTTCAGAGATAAAATCAGACCTGGCTCAAATGTGTGTCGGTTTATGAAGTATTGATGAATGGAAGCTATCCAGACTCCCCTGTCAGGTCGGTCATGTGGACTATTGGTAAACAATCTGCTCTCTTTCTTCATAAAGGGATGGCATGTGTTTGTTGATTAGTAATGGATTGGCTGTCAGACACATATGACCAAAACCACAAAGGGAGATAACAGGAGTCTTCTGTTCATTAGAGAGATATAATAGGTAGCAACACATCAGAAAGTCTGAAAAATAGAGGAGTGAGGGACGTGATCAGTCCAACGTAATGAAAACAACTCATACTAGAGGAATGTTTTTTCCCGGATGTACTTTGGACTTGTCCAGTGTGTACTCAGACTGTCACCTAGTATCAGCTGGGATAGGCTCCAGACCTTCCGCTACCCTGAAAAGGGATGAATGGGATCACCCCAATCACGCTTTGACTTCTATCAAATGCAGTCGAGGGGATTGTTTGGTGGGAGTTAAAATCTCTTGTACAAAAAAAATGGCCTGACTTTCCAGCATCCAGATGTTCTGAAGTTTAAAAATACAGAGTTGCAGATTGCTTCAAATTTGATTTGCAGATTTTTAATTGAGATTTATCCTGAGCAACTTCTTATCAAGTCTTTTCAGTGCAGGATAAAACTTGTCCAATGTTTCACTGGTGTATTCTTTAAAATCTATCTTGATTTTTCTCTGTTTTCTCACTGGGCAACAGACTGACAAGATGAAAACATGGTATGCACTAGAGAGTCTGTATTTTTTCAAATGCACTTAAAACCAGCTTAATTTCCAACTGAACTGTTAGTTATTATTCCCAGCTTCTAGTTGTTCAATAAAATGATACCATATCAGCAGAGGAAATTCTGACTTTCCATCACGTACATTTTATCACATTCAAGAGGCTCCTTCTCACTCGGCCCTTTTCCACTTCCTTTGCTTTCATTTGAGTTTAGACATGTCTCGTTATTCATGAAGGTAAATCATGTCAGCAAAAAAGAAGTGTGGGGCAGCTAAACGTTTTATTTTGTTTTAACTAATGTAAAAAAATGCACTGTAAAAAATTATTTCAAAAGTAGGGCAAGGGTATATCCTTGAAAAGCCCCAAATCCCCACGCAAAAAAGTTCCCCTTAATGATTTAAAAAGTTTACTATTAGAGTAAAATATGATAAATACAATATAGATCTCTTGTGTCGATTCATATGCAGAAAAGTTGAACTTAATGTGACCAAAATAGGGGATTTGGGGATTTTCGGGGACATACCCTTGCTGTCTGGGACGACAGGGTAGGTCTTATTTTTCTGTAATCCAGTTTGGGTCGCGGAGGAGACTGGAACCTATTCCAGCCTTGTTGTCCGATCCCGCAGAGGAGCTACTTTGGCATACATCGCTGGAAAACGGAATGCCAGTTCTGGTAGAAAAGTCTTAGAACAATAGAAGATAAAGTAGGTGGTTCTAATTTCATGGCTGATTGGTATGTGTTGACTTTGTTTGCCTATATACAGGGATCAGCACAGTGCATATGGTCTAATCAGGAAAAGACTTGTAAATGACAGGCTTCAAGGTGGCTGTGGTCCATTTTCACACTCCGGTGGGATCACAAACGCTTACATATCTCCCTGCTGCACGTCCAAATTTCTCCACGCAGGTCAGAGAGCGTTTTTTAAAATTATTATTATCTTCAAACTTAAATTTTCTCTCTCTATCTCTGTCTCTCTCCCCGATACACAAACACTGAGAGACACATATATTGCAAAAGTGGCTCCCCAACCCAGATCATACACTCTGTGGGACGTTGACAGAGTTTTATTAATCTTGTCCCTCTGGAGAATCCGTAGGCGTCCACAGCCACGCCCTGACTTTCTCCACATGACATCCCGTTACAACAGATTAACTTGATTTGTGTTTTTCTGTTCCAGGCAATTAAACCTGTGTCTATGTGTCGGGTTAAATGAGATCACTGAGGTAATTACCAGTATTCATCAGTTCAGCACATCTGCAGCATGTCCCCCCCATTCTTTTAAGTAAACCTGCACCTAGCAGTAAGCTAGGTCCTTCTCACCTCGACTGAGAGGCCAGTGAAGAGTCACTATTTGATTATTTGTGTTAAGCTCTTAAATTAAGCAGTCTAGCTGTATAACATGGTCAACCACTACTACACCACAACAAAGGATGCATATCACTCTGTCCCCCGTTCTCTGGGACACTCTGGTCATTGTATGGTCCATCTCATCCTGTCCTACAGGCAGAAATTAAAATCTGCCAAGCCTGTAGTCAAGACTGTCAAGAGGTGGACCAACGAGGCAAAGCTGGAGCTACAGGCCTGCTTTAACTGCACTGATTGGAGTGTCTTTGAGGATGCTGCTTCAGACCTGGATGAGTTGACTGACACTGAGTGACATCTTACATCAGTTTTTGCTAGGACATGCGTGTGCCAAAAAAACCCTTCTGCACATACAATGACAGTAAACCCTGGTTTACTGCCGAACTAAGGCAGCTTCGTCAGACCTAGGAGGAAGCTTACAGAAGTGGAGACAGACTCCTGTACAAGCAGGCCAGAAAGTCATTACTGAACAGGGAGGTCAGCGCAGCAAAAGAGTGCTACTCTGAAATGCTGAAAAACAAGTTTTTAGCCAACAGACCAAGCATCGGTGTGGAGAGGCTTGCAAGAGGTCACCAGCTACAAGAAACGAGCATCCTCTGCTGCGGATAGCTTTCAACTGGCTGAGGAGCTAAATAGGTTTTAATGCAGGTTCGACAGCCGCTCTGAACTATCAACACCCCCTGCGCCAGTCACACCATTCCCCACTGACCCCCAGCTTAGAATCTCTGAGACGGAGGTGAGGAAGCTGTTTCAGAGACAAAAGATCATAAAGGCTCCAGGCCCAGACGGCGTGTCTCCCTCCTGCCTCAAAGCCTGTGCTGATCAGCTGGCCCCCATCTTCACACAGACTTTAATAGATCACTGGAGCTGTGTGAAGTCCCCTCATGCTTCCAACGCTCCACCATCATCCCAGTCCCCAAGAAATCCGCCATCTCAGGATTGAATGACTACAGACACGTCGCCCTGACGACTGTGGTCACCCCCTGACCTGTGGCAAACAGGTCAGTGGGGGATGCAGTCAACACACTGTTTCTGCTGTGGAATACTAGAGGTAACTGGGAACTGCAATCTCTCAGGACCTTAATTGGACATCCAACACAGACAAAATCATCAAAAAGGCCCATCAGAGGATGTACTTCCTACCCCAGCTTAGGAAGCTCAAACTGCCTTGTGCTGCTGATCCAGTTTTACAGTGCAGTAATCCAGTCTGTTCTCTGCACATCCATCACTGTTTGGTTTGGATCTGCTACCAAACAGGACAGGATCAGACTATAACGGACAATTACACCTGCAGTAAAAATCATTGCATCCAACCTGCCCTCCATCCCGGACTTATACTCTTCCAGAGTCAGGAAACTGGCAGGAAAGATCTCTGCAAACCCGTCACTCCCCGGACGCAACCTGTTTGAACTTCCCCCCTCACGCAGGCGCTACAGAACCCTGCTCGCCAAAACTACCAGACACAAGAACAGTTTCTACCCACAGGTCATCGACCTGACCAACAACCACTGTCAGTGTTGTACAATAACCTGGATCACCTCATTACACAATAACTACCTCCAACTGTCATTACCCTGACATCTTTGCACTGTCATATATATTTATATATATATTAATACATATATATTTAAATTTTTTTAACCTGTACACAAGAACATGTCCATTTGTTTATAGCTTGTATATTTGTTTATTACCATGTCCATTTAGTTTATAATTATTTAATATGATGTTCGTACTGTGAGAGCTCAGTTAACCGGAGTCATATTCCTTGTATGAATATACATGGCCAATAAAGCCTGATTCTGATTCTGATAACTACATCAGGTTATATTTACATTTGTATTATAGAATTCACTATTTATTAATGTGTACCAGCTTTGATGCAACTGTTTATTGTTTAGATAAAGGTATGAATTAATTGAGTCAAATTCAGAATATTTGCGCTTCGGATGGATTATACTCGAGAAAAACTGGATCTTATTCTTCCCACAATGCAGAGCAACATATCTCTCATTGGACCCCTCTTGTCTCCTGAATGCTTTTAAATTCAATAACCTCAGTGATCAATGCAGGTTTTCTCTTATAGATTTGAGGTGTCCAAATCCCGGGTTGAGAAGACCCCCGTGAAATCGTAAGGGTTTGTGTGAACTCTGGACCAACAGAAGCGACATCTAGCAATAAGGGTGCAGATTATGACCACATGTATGACCTCACATTATCCTCCATTTCCAAACATGTAGGAAAACCTGCGATATCTCTAAAAAGGTGAAAGGCCCCTTAGTCGGTTTGCTTGTGGAAAAATAATGGAATGGGACTTGTTGATTCTACAGGGCTCATTCTAAGGTGAAACCAATACCGGTCCGCGGGGCTGCACATGCTAGTGGGCCTTTGGTGCTGGTCCCAAAACCAGATTAATGGGTATGTACACATCGTGGGCATCCAGCAGAAGAAAAGAAACCTATGGTAGGTCAGCAATGCAGATGTGGCAAAGTTACGCTGTTTCAACACCTAATCGGGAGCAGTCACTAGAAGTACAGTCTATGATAAATAAACACCATCATTTTAGAAAGGGAACAGAGGAATTCCACGAAGTACGGTACAATCCATGTCTGACAATAGGCCAAATGAAATCCTTAATGCTGGACCTTTAGTGCCAAGTGCTTTCAAAAAGACTCCATTTATAAGAGTGAACAAGCCCGAAACTGGCAATTATGCGATTACTATGGTAACACCGCTATTTATTCTTGTAAAGCTGGTCACTTTAAAAGTTCCTCCAACTCCTTCTGTCCGAGCATGAATATGAATGAACACACGTCGGATACAAATTGTTGGTTGTATGATAACATTAAAGACTTCAAAGGTTTTAGAGTGTGTTCTGTCTCTTGGTTGTTTTCTGCATCCTTTTCTTTTGTTGTAGTGAATCACATCACTCAATGCTGCTATTTTTTTTCTTTCTTTTGTCCACACAGTGACCGTGAGTAACTGCAGAATAGCTTCATGAATAGATGGGTCATAATGGGTAACTCAAAATAATATTAAGTCTGCTTTTTGCTCCAGCTCCGTCACACAGAATCATCGCCCGCCTCTGTCAGTTGAGAAATCAGTTGAGAAATTATGGCCCCAAAACTTTTGGAGGTAAAGCTCCCCTATATTTTTCAGTTTCCTTGATAGTTGCTCTGAGCCCTAAAGGCGTGTCTTATACCCATAGCCCCAACTATTTATGACATTTAACAGTTTCTAATCTGCAACCCTTAAAGGTTTGGATATGAGCAAAAGGATAAATTCATTTTGGCGATGTGGAGGATATAATACATTAAGTTTGATCAGAATTTAATTAAGCCAACGGTCCATCAGAGAGATCTGAAATACTTCAAGGCAGACTGTAGGTTTGTAATAGCCTGACGGAAAGAGGAGTCAGTGACATAGAAAGTAAAGTCATCTGCAAAAAAATGTACATTGCAGTTTGGAGTGGCAGAGCTTGAACTATTTATGTTTAGAAGGAATTAAAGCAGGCCAAGAATGGATGTTTGTGACACACCTGAGGTAAGATTAGAAGGTCATAGTCATAACCGAAGCCTAAGTGAACCACGTCAGAAATATCTTAGTCATGAGTTGAGTCCTGATGTCTTTGACTGGTAATCATGGTAAAGACCACTATCTGACATCGTAAAAACTCAGTGCTGTGGGAGTTAACCCTTTAGTGCCCACATACATCTATCTGTGTTACACACAGGCAGACAGTGGTGCTTTTTAATTTCTCTTGTCCATAACAAGGTGTTATTTGATCTAAACTGAATGCTAAAATCACTGAGAGAATCAGACCTCAAGTCTAAGCAAAAACCTCTGTGATTCTCATTTCAGCCAGAATCTCCAATCCTTAATGAAATGTTATAAATGCTGCTGAATATTAACCTGTCATTCTGTATTTACATAATCTGTGAATACGAGTTCCTAATCTTCTAATTCTTCAAGACTGCACGTGTTGTTGTGTCGTGGTCATCAACCACGACAGGTGAAACAAAGGAAAAATTAAACTCTACTCACACATGCACACCTTTGGTTGCAGGAGACTCAGGCGTTAATCACACTCTGCACACATTCTGCGGGGAACACCTCTTGGCAAATGCATGAAAGCTGCAGGTTTTACAACACGCCATTGACTGTTCCACAATGCTCACAGCTACATGGGAGGACTCGGAACATCAAACATGAATAAAGGGTCCATGGACAAGCCAAAGATGCCTCCTTGAAGACATCCACCTATGATGTGAATCTGGAGGCTGCTGACGAGGACGAGGCTTTGGCAATGAGTGATAGCATCACACAGCCAGTGAGACAGACAGACAGACAGACAGACAGACAGACAGACAGACAGACAGACAGACAGACAGACAGTGTTTGTGTGAGTAGAAAGATCGTGCACTGAGACGAGTGGAATGCATCATCTACCTCACTGTTTTGAGTGGGCGGGATAAAGGGCCCCCAGAACAGTAACCCTCTGATCTTTGGAGTAACAGAGGCGGTAAAGAGTAGCACCACTGCCATCTTCCCTGATAGTAAGAAAAGTCGGCCTGACTGATGTTGCACATCAGTCACACGCTGAGCTCTGTTTTAAAGACAGCGTCTTTGAAAGATATTTCCATACGGTCTTGAATGTTTCCCTTGAGTGTGCCGCGTCAGGAGTAAGTCTTTCTCTCCTTTCAGAAGACACTTAACAGAAGGATGCTCAAACACAGATCCCTCCCTGAATCCCTGGTGGGAGCGTGAGACGGCTGGTGCTCACATCTTACTGGTGCATGAAGCCAGTTTCTCACATCAGAAATCATATCCAATCATGTATTTGACACCTGATGAATTTTGAACGAGTAAGTATAAAATCTACTGGAAATTTGAAATTCACAGGAACTGTAAAGTGTTCTCTTGTCGATATCACAGGCCCATGAAACGATGACGGACTCAACAGAACTCAAAGGATTGGCCTTTAATTCTAATTCATACATAGGACGTTACTGGGGAAAATCAATGTGTATATATTCAATGAATATTTTATACTATCAGATTATTACTATCTATACTATCTATTGTACCAGAGTACACTGCATGAATGCCTCACAGGAGGGAGATGTATTTACTAATGAAATAAATGACACTTAAAGGAATAGTCTGACAGATTGGGGGAACACATATACCCTCTCATAGACGGTGGTAAATAGCATAAAGCTGGAAACATTTTCATGCTTCTGGCTTTTGAGTTTGTTACATGTTAAACTACTCCCCCGTCTCTTTCATTTGACACTTCCTGTCTTTGTCCTTTCTTTATCTCTCTTTCCTATGAGCTCTTTGACAGTTTCCCTCTTAAGATTCTCTCTTCCCTCCACACTGATTATATTCATGAAAAGTGGGAGATATTATGGAATCATTATCACGGCCTTCCCATCAGATCCATCATGTTAACGGGATAATTCAAAAACTATGTCATGGATAATTTTTACATTTTATCTCCACATGGATCTTAGTGTGAGGAGGAACTGGAATGATTTTGGGATAGGTTGGTTGAACATTTTCAATACTAGGCGCACCATTTCCAAAAGGTTTTTAACCATTTTTCTATAAACCGTTGGTCTGATTTGGCTCAAATTTGGTGAAAATGAATCAGCGCTAGGAGATCTGGCTTGTATATTTTATATATTACCCTAATAGCTCATTAATTAATTAATTAATTGCTGAGATCTGAATGTTCATTATCCTAATTTCAGGAGTTCAGTAGGATTGCTTGTAAAACGCAGGGAATTTTAGACTTTCCAGGGATATACCTCCGCTATCAGCGTAGGTCTAATTCTTTTCATCTTTGTACAAATTAAACAAATAAGTTATTGTGTTATTCCATGTTATTTTGTTTTCAAGTAGCAGAAGCCCTCTACAGTAGCTCTTGTCCACCGTCTTTATGCCAGAGATAAGCTCTCTCTGTGCCGAAACCGACTACATTGCTTTGATGTTCAGTTCAATACTCGTATATCTGCTTATAACTAACTATAGACTGTTATGTCATTAAAAAAAAAAAACATGCAAAGTGGTTATATGCTTTTTATGAATCCTATAAAAGGAAGTTTAACAACATTGTGCGTGGGATGTTGTATTCTTCAGTGTAAAGGGGGGATGAGAGACGTACAGGGAAAAGCTGTTTAAGGTTGGCTGTCGCTGCGGTAAACAAGTAGTTGCGAATATTTTGAAGAAAGGCAGGAAAATATGTACGGAAACAGCAACGGTAGATATTGGAGACATAGAAAAATGCGCTCTAGCTACACACACGAGATAAAGCAAACTGTGTCTCAGTCTGTCGTAACCGAAGGAAAGCGAAGGAAACAACAGATAAATACTCTGTTCCCACCGTACGCGTGTGCATCAGAGGCTTTATAGTAAGCAGTGCCTGCAGGTAAGATATCATTTCCCGGCCTAAAATAACATTTCAGCTCAGTTCTAATGTCTGATCATTTTAATCTTTGGGAAATATGGACATTCACTTAAACTCATAGTCAAACAACAGAACTTAAGCGATCCTCTAATGCTGTATATTCAAACATTATGTGCCAATCTGGTAGGGAATGATAACACTGCTGAAACGCATGGGGTTGACACGTGTAGGTGTGTGTAGAATGTTGATAAGGGCAAATGCTACACCTGCGACTACCACTCTTCTCTGGGCCAAGCCTTAAATAACATGGAAATTGAGTTTTGGGGACTTCGTATAAAACAGATAGTGCTGAGAGGATGGAAGGAGAGACTTACTAGTCTGTTTCCCTCACCATCAGACAAGGCTGGAGAGAACTTTCATGTGCCACACACGTGTTTCAAAGAGAAATGATGGCAAAACTCAGCTTTTCTCCTAAGGCCTCTTCCACAAAATTAGTCCATAGTTTTGTTTTTGTTTCTTACAGATAACTCCACCGTGGACCGGTGGTCTAATTGCCCTCCTTCCCTGCTTGAACTGTGTGGTTGCCTGTGGAATAAGAAATGGTTGGATAAGACGGTGCGTGAGGGCGAATCACTGTTTAATATGAGAGTAATGTCTGCTCGGATCGTGACCCTCTGACTTTTATAATAGATCTATGAAGTCTTCTGCAGAGCTCTGAGGGTCGGCATGTTAAACCACAGCTGCAGAGGTCAGCCCATTGAAATGCAGTATTGAGTATGTATATAACCTTACTTCGGCGAGGCTAATGCCGGTTCATGTTCGGTGCGGTAATGAACCTTCCAGGCACACGGTCACCTCTGATATGTTGAGTAATTGGGAAGAACAGCTCCATTCTGTAGAGAGGAGTTCTGAGCTGGAGGTGTTCTGCGGACACACTCAAATGAAACGTTAATATACCCGAGAACAGAGTTTAGAATTAGCCCGGTTTATCAATATCAGCTGGCCGCTGATTAAACTTCAAGTGTTTTTCCTCACCTCACAGAATAATTAAGGTTTATTACTACTTGGATCTCATTGTCATCATTTTGGACACCCATCTGAACATCGGTGATTAAACTGGGCGTCATGCATGAAGACTGGTGTGTTTCTCATAAACTGTTGTTTGATCCTTGTAAGTTTTCTCATAGGTACTTCTCTGTGAGATCTGGTTGTCGCACATGAGATAGACAAGTGAGGCCCTTTGGTGGACAGGTTTAATTCAGAGCATGTTCATTTTAAGAAAGAACTCCTTTTGCTCGTACAAAAAACATAAACGTTTAGTAGTGTAGGCTAAGTAGTTAGTCTCTCATGCAATGTGATACTGTCATCGCCCTATTCTCTTTTCCTGTTCGATGAGGTGTATTTTGTGTTTTTCTTTTATTTCCTCTTGGTCATGCTTTAAGTTTTTCTTCTCGAGTGTTATTTTGAAGTTTTGTTTCTTACTGTGGTTTGGTTTTATTTTGAAACTTTATTTCTCTGGATCCACACTTTGTCTCATTGTTTTTCTCAGGATCTCTTTGGCCCATTAATCTCTCTGTTTAATGATCTGTGTTCACACTTCAGAATACCTCCTACCCCAGTTAAGTCTTTTTTCCCCTGTGTTTCCGGCTCCTCTCACATGATGGCTTTCCAGCCGAATCAAAATGCTGTGATGATGAGTTGAGGCACGAGATCGCGGGCAACTCGCTGTTCAACAATGAGCGTGGAACATGAGGATGAGGAGTTGGATTCCGGCGAAGTGAAGAGAAGAAGGTCAAGAAGGATCTTCATCGTCTCAAGGCTTACAGACATGAATTGGAAAATGACCCCTAACGTTGCTTGCTGACTACAACCTGCTGCTGGCTGCGACAACAAAGCTTTTTGTCCTTGTTGCAACCTGCAGACTTAAAAATTAAAAAACAAGTCTAAAAAGCATCATTTAAAAAAGAAAATCCTCTTTTTAAGCACCTGTGTCTTTTTTAAGAAATTATTTATTTTTTCTGTTGATATTTGTTGCAGATTGGGCGTCTTTATAATGTGTACGGCACGGAATCAAACAATGTGGTTATGAAACTGTTCTGGAAAAGGAAATCTGTGACATGCAGTTAAGTAGTAGGAGGATGCAGCACTGAGCTCTAACAGGAATCACGAGACAAATTTGAGGCATATCCAGCGTATATCTGATTTAGGACAACGTACGGAAGTAGCTCATATCTGGAAAACTGGATGAGATCAGATTCTTGAGTTCTTGTAGTTTGTGCTGTTCACACTGCCATGAAAAGGTCACATGAGAAAAAAATCAGACCTGGGCCACATTTTTCCTGCTGTTTGAACGTAGCCATTGTCTTCTCCCTTCATTGTTTTCACCAGGGTTGAGTTTGCCAGTTTACACAGAGACGGAAACGGTCATGTTTTCAGGCCGCGTTCTTTTGTCTGAAGTCTATATACTTTCAGTTTCCAGGTTGTGAGGCTTTGTTGAGACACAATATGTCTCAATATATATATTTTTTAAATCCTGCAATGAAGGTGTCACAAATCGGTGGACTTGTTGCACCAGTCCCATGCTCGGATAAACGGGGAGGGTTGCGTCAGGAAGGGCATCGGGCGTAAAACCCGTGCCAAATCCACATTTGACACACGAAACTGATTTCAGTTCCGTATTCGTTGGGGCTCAGGATAAAAAATACCATCACTGGTAATTTTAGCCAGCAGGGTGGTAGTGGTACGAATGGATGGAAACAGATGATCTACTGCTTTGATCCTGAAAGAGAGCAGCCAAAAGTCAATGACAAAGAAGATTCCTTGCATTTTGTTTTTTGTTAGATTTTGTAATTGTTGATTTTCTTGTATTTTCTCTAGAGTCACTGTGCTGTGATTGCTTGTTGCTCTTAATCGTTTCACATTATCTAATGATCTGAAAGTGTCGGTGCATAACAGAGACAGATAGGAAAGAGAGGACGAAGAAAGCTAACAACACAGATATAATCAATGCCTTTTTCAGTGTTTGTTTTCTTACATGCAGAATTTCTCTTTGGTGCGAACAAAATTCTCAATCTATTGAGTCTAGAGCCTCTCATTACCGGCACTCGTTTGGACTTTAGAATTATAATGAACGTATCTCATAGAAGTTAAATAGTTTCCAGAGTCAAATAAAATAACAGTTAATGAAATAAATTCACTTTATTTTCAGTACACCCGTGAACAACACATGAGGGCCTGTAACGTGAAGCTCTTTGGACTCAGCTGTGCTCAAAAAGGAACATATGTGTCCTTGAGGCTGAAAATAATGTTGAATACATCTTCATCATAATTAAACATCTGAAAAGTCGAGTTTTGTTTTCTTAAGTCACTCATATCTACCATTTCAGAGCTAATTTATTCAAATGAGTTGTTTCAATAATCTCATAAAATTTAATTGCTGAGATCTGAAGCTGTGCCTGGAGGAAGTCAGCAGGTGACGGGATCAATAGCGACATTTCTTACGGGCTCATTTTGAATCCCCAAATCCAGTGTTTTTGCTTAAGCTTCTGTTTCTTTCCTTGAGTGAAGTGGCTGTTGCCATGACGATGAGTACGACGCAGAGCCTAGAGTTGGTTCAATACAATATCATCAGAACTAATGGAACTGATGAAGAAAAACCTCTACGACCATACCCCACGTCGTTATAAACCATAATTGCATTAATGTGCTAAAGAGTGACATGCTTTACTGGACGCCCAAAAAGCCTCCACTATTGTAACACGATTTAATCCATCAGCACAAACGCTCAGCCTGGGTGTTGAGTCAACACAAATTGTAAACAAAGCTCTTGCCAAAACACAGGAAGGGGGAAAAAGCCCTCGATCACTGATAATGATCCGCAGCCAGTTAGAAGGGCAGGAAGCAGGCAGCCTGCTCTGGCAGTAAGTGAATGAATATTCCTCAAGCGCTGGAGAGTAATTCACTAGCAGGACAAGCTTCCCTCCTGGAAGACAAATGTGTGCTCATAATGCACTGGAACTTTAATGGGAGGCGTTTCCGAGGATGGACCTACTCCTTATTTAATGTTCTCCTCCAAGATTGATTGAATCCACAGTGTCCAGCACGGCAGCACAATTAATATTTTGATTACAACTCTGGCAAAAATAATACTCGCTGATATATCGCTGCTGTCAATCGACGCTGCCAAACTGAATGTTTCTCCAGACATATTGACGTTATGATGAACTAAATGATTACCTCTGAATCCGGCTCAAAATGGATATCAGAGAGGACAGGAAATGATGCTCCTTTGCGGCACACAATTTGAAAACAAATGAAGTGAAAAAAGTCTCTCAGTGATATATCAGCCCAACATCACTCACACATTGACAGCTGGAGAGGAGATATTACCCCCTTTGCCCATAAAGAAAAATTCCTCCGTGCACAGATAGGCCTTTTAAATTGCACGCACTAGACCATTGTCTCCAACCAGTGAGTCCATCGAGATAACTCTAAGGGAGCTAACAATGTCCTCAACTGGCTGGTCATCAGTTGGTTCTCACTCCCACTGCAGGTGAAGCTGGAGTGGTGAGCAGCTGTCAGAAAAGCCTGTAATTGGAGTCCATTGCACCATTAGTCCTGCCCATTAAGCCTGTTATGATCGCTGTCTGTCTCCGCTACACTTCCACACTCACTGTCTCCATTTGACCCAGGGCACTCCCTCCTACACGGGGACAGAACTGAGACTTAATGGTTTGTCCTGTGTCCACCTGTGAAACTCCAGGCTGACTGGACAGCGTGACACATTCCCCTGTACGCAGTATGATCTGTAAAGGTGCCATCCATATGGGGAATAGCCGTATTTGGCCAAAGAATAGAAACAATTTTTTTCTTGTTTTGTGATCGTAATGATTGTGTGTGACCTGATGTTTTACGGGCAGGTGAATCCAGGTGAAAATGCTCAGAGTGAGGAAAGGTAGAGAAATTGTCAGCTGTCATTGCACATAGTTTTCTTTATTGGAGAGGCACTCAGAAAACACCATTTACCTCAGACTAAGTGGCTGAAAACTGAGCGAAAAGGGAACTTTCATCCAGAGTAGGAGACCATGCAGTCTCAAAAATCTTACATTTCAACTAATTCCCAAATCCAGTCGCATTACCATCCTGAGGCTGTGTTTCTATCTAACATTTCTGCTTATTACATCCCCTCCCCTCCCAACCCAAAACCAAACCATCTCAAGCATGACACCTGTAAATTGAATCTAATTGGTGCCAAATTATGCTCGCAGAGCCACAGGCATATGGATTAATTCTCCATTTTGAGAGGATATGTTGTATATTGAATGCATCCCTGCCAGGGAAGGCAAGTGGTGAATCAGCACAGTGTGCACCGGGGCCCACAGCTGTCCTAGATTTGACTGTAACACCAGAGCTATTGTGGCAACTACATGATGCACCCTGGGAAAGAGAAAGCTCGGATCACATTTGGCAGCCAGCATTATGACAGAACATATTTATGCAGGGTTTCAATACCTTTGGGATGGAATGCAGACTTACTTTAAACATCTGATAATGGAGTCAGAGCGCTCGAAAAGCACCGCAGTCTCTGGAAACCTTTTTATTTTCTTCTGGTAAAAAAATAAAAATAGTCTATTATGTTCTCCTGATTTGAGGATTGCGATGAATAAAGATTGATATAATGTGACAAGCTACAGTCCTGGACAACTTTTAACTTTTAAATTCTGGGCTATGCTGGCAAAAAGAATCATGTGATAGAGGATCATTTTCAAAATAGAATAAAATGTGTCCAGACTGTTAATTAAAGACTAGCCTCCATAAAAAATCTGTGCATTTGCCAGAAAGGCTTTGTCTGTTTCGGAGAGAAGCATAAGTGTTATACAGTATTTTCTAGGGCTGTGTGTTTGCTTGGTTGTGTCTTTTAAATCTCAGCATTTACGCTCATTACCTCTCAGATAGTAATGGTTAATCTAACGTCCACTTTCACTGACTTGCAGCGTTCTTAGGCAGCATCAGAACAGCTGTCATAACGAACAGTGGTTGTTTGGAATGTGTGCTTTTTATGGTGCCTGTACCAACAACTTGTGGCAATCCCATGATTACCTGTAAAGTACTTAAATAGGTGAGATCTCTCACATATACTGTAGTAACTAGGCCTATTCTGTCATCCCTGACAGCAGAGGCATATACCTGAAAACACCCAATCCCCTGCATGGTACAAGCAATCCACTTGATTGAACGCCTAAAATTAAATGTGATGTTATGTCTAAAAAACAGTGTTTTTTGTAAAATAATCCCCCTTGGTGAGTAAAATCTGAACTATTAAAGTAAGATTTGAGTCATAAAAAATGGATCTCTTCGATCTTATTCAAATGCACCAAATTTGGACTAAATCGGACAAACGGTCGGGGAATTATTGCCTGACAACTTTGGGAGATAAAGCTCCCCTAGTGGCAGAAATATGCAACTGTCCTTTCTTGAAAACCATCCAATTCTTCCTAAAATTGCCATAATATTTTAAAAGGATACATGAAATAGTTTTTGAGTTATCGCACACAAAGGATCTGGGATGAAGAAACCATAATATTCCTGACTTTCACGTGATATAACTACCAAAGAAGGTTTTCAATACCTGATCTTAATTGTGTGACAATACGTGTGTGACATGTGAAAACTCTTTTGAATGTATTCTTTTCTGAAAATACAAGCCCCACTGGACACAGACATGTTAGATATCCCCTGAATTGACAACGGTTAAAAGGTTAAAAGAGCCTAAACACCTACAACAAGCGAGATTATCCAGGAGATTACCCATCTGTATTTATAACTCAGTGATTCAGAAATTCCTGCTGTACGGTCCCCCCGTAAAATCTAAAACTACACAACAAACTACATTTTCTCAAACATACGAAACAGATCTATAGCCACTATACTTTCAAACAATTCAGAGCAAGCTAACAGCTCAGATTAGCTAACCTGTAATCAACTTCTAATACATGAATTATAATAATAATGGGAACTTTTCTGATTGTTTTCACCGGCTATCGCGTCACACATTCAATTTTTGAGGCTTCCTACAATTTCCAAGGCCTTAAGTATCACTAATGTAAATTTGTAAATAAAAAGAGAATAAAAGAGCCTTGTCACCTTCCCCTTCTCTGATTAATTACATTTAACGAGATCCTCGGCAAACAGCATGTAAACAGGCTTTACTTGATCAGGATCACTAACTTGTCCAAAGCGCATGCAGAGGTAAAGCTCCTGCATGAAGTGCATCAGGCCTGACTAATTCTTATAAATCGTGGCTGATGTCAGAGGTGAGCTGTTGAATGTGGAAATGCGGCTGTGAGGGCAGGCGTTGGTTTATACTAGCGGTGGAATGGATCTTGGGTTGAACAGTGAGCCAAACTGACTTTAATGCTTAATTTAGTTAATAAAACTTATGTAATACACAAACATTTCCTGATGTTTTTGATTAGCCGTGCTTGCTTCGCTTAACTTCCGGATCATGTGGTCATGTGACTGTGTCTAAAATGTTAATCAACATGTTGAAAACTACGCATGAACTTAATAAAGACCCTAAAATGCACTGCACCCAAAAGCTGCGCTAATTAAGCATTATTATACTTGCTAAAGATAGTTCTTCACCACCATCATCTATACTGACTTCAGTTGTCGCAATGGGGTCAGATTAAAAAGCTATTGCGCAGTACGCCAAAGCTAAAACAAAATAGCTGGTTCAGAGTTTCCACACGCAGGTGCGATACACCTTATTTTCAAAATATGTCGAAAATGCTTGAGCCACTGTATAAGAGAGCTGAAAGCTATAAGACTTTATGTTGAGTTTCAGTATTCCATTGACATCATTGAATGTTATTTTCATTGAAGATCAGAGAAAAAGTTCCTTACTTTGAGTTACCACTAAGTCCCTTTAGGTCATACATCATTTTTTTTTGTTAATAGTAAAATCTTTCCAATCGATGACTGAAACACGGGATCCAATCTAAATAAAGAGTTTCGTGATCCCTTACTCGAAGTTTATATTCCCAGAGAGGAAACCAGCCAGGTGATGGACCGGAGGTACACGGAAAAGTATCGGCTCCTCGTCCCTCCCCGTCATGGTCAATCTCGACATGTCCCATTTGATGGCCCAGAATAACTGCCGTCATGTCAGGTCCAGTGAAGACTCACAACTCTGACATCTGCTTCAGTGTCCGGTGTCACCTGCAGCACCAATTAAAACACCCCTCACTAAGTACACATATGCAGACCACACTCACACACCCACCATCACAGTACGTGCTCACATTCACACACTTTTTCCATCCCACCCCTGCCATGAGAATGGCCACAGGCAGCTCTCCAGACTTATTCAAGGGAGATGATGGGTCTGGACTTGAATTTTGGTGAGACCTCATTTGGACGGCCATTCTGGCAGGGAGACCCGCTGTTTCTTGTCCCTGTTAGCCTCTTCATCCCCATGCTGAGGTTGTCATTAAGGAAATCACTGCACCCACAATCCCAGAAGGCACGTTAGGATTGCTGGCTAGCTCTGATTACGGAGCAGCCATCCTGGAAGGCCCGAGACAGTGAGCTGGATCACTGGCTGCCACAGTATTCTAGGTCATCCTAAAATAACTCTCTGGCTGCAGACCATTTGGGAGGTTAAAGCAATATTTCTCCACCTTTTTTTGGTTAAGGCGTTTCGCCCTTAAATAGGGGAATAGTGGTGGGAGAAGATGAGGAGATGACAACATGCAGCTTGTCTTCCCTCGTCTCTATCGGGTCACATTTCAATGCAAACAAAACATTTTCCACAGCTCTCACAAGAATCGGCACTCTCATTCCCGGCAGCATCGTTACCATAATCACTGTATATATTTTTATACATTTTTGAAAATGACCTAACCTGTGGTTTTAATCTAAGATGAATCAGGAAATACATACTTTTAAACTCATCTACCTAAGCTGCTATATGAGCCGGGTTCTCCCAGAGATAATATTATCTATAAGAAATTACCAGCTTACCGATACAACTAATAAATGTAGCACATTAATTATTTTAAATACCAAAGTCAAGGGTGTACAAATACAATGGTGCAGCCAAGCGGCCTCCGGTTGTCAAATTAAATATGACGTTATATCTGAAAAGCAGGGCTTTCATAAAATAGCTCCCCCTAGTGAGTAAATTATGAACTATTACAAATGGTTGGGGGTCAGAGCTTGAATTGATAAAAAAACAATAAAACCCTTTCAGGTCCTCACAAAGAAAAAAAATATGAAATTCCTTTGCATATTTAAATATAATATCATATTTATATTCCTTTGCATATTTGTATATTATATATACAGTATATATATATTATAGATTTCTTCTATGAGGTGTCTATGAGGTATTTTTTTATCATGTGTTTGAAGTGAAAAGACTCATGTGGGATTTTATATAATCTCTTTAGTTAAACTGACACGCATTGTGGACATAGAAGTGTCTGTTGAGGTTATTGCTCTAGAGTCGTTTGATGGCCATTGTGACAAGCTAATATGCTGTCAGTTTTATTTGTTATCTATGATCATATACACGTGTAGCAATGGCTTTCATCTTTCTAATCTTTCCTGTCGAAGCACAGTGGGACTCTGTTTCTGTCCAGCATCCGCCTCTTCCAATCAAATGCTATTAATACACTGTCAGTTAGCATTAATAGCCGTTTTACCCATAACACAGCAGAGGACTGGGCATTATGTTAACAAGAACAAAGAATTATCAAAGATGGAGCCCCTGATGAGAAAGGCAATGCATTTGATTTTCAAAGGGATGCAGATATCAGCACTTTTGAATCACTTGACCAGGCCTGGCCTTTCCAGTCCCTTACCTTTCATCTGGAGAGCTGGCCCCAGGAAAGAAATGATGGAAGGCTACTCAATATTTAAAAGCATCCAGGCATAACAAGTTCAAGCTTTTATTCAGATTCGATATGAATATTGAAAACCCCGCTTTATAAGCACCAAATACTGGTCTGAAGATGGCCTAATGGACGACCCCCACATACACACATTACACATGATGGAGGGTGAAGAGTCCTCTTTATCTTCTACAAAATGAATCCCATTGATTCATCTTACCGTTTTAAATGAAGGTCCAGTTTAGCCCCAAAAATGTTTTGCCAATTATGCTAAAAAAAATATTGAGGTATTCAAATTAAATTAAGTTGCTGATTTATATGTTTTATCTGTAAATAATCCTAAACACTGACTAAATGAGGAAAGTGTCCAGTTAAAATGTTAGTTTCCTGCCATGCTTTATAGAATTAGTATTAGTGGGATGTTATCTTCTCATGTCAGATGGAGAATCTATATAGAGTGAAACAACAGACCTCTGGTGGAAGCTTGGATTTGGGTTGAGCATCATTCTCAGTTACCGGAGATGCACTGTTGCTAACCTTCACAACTGAGTTTGACAGTTAGTGACAGTCAAGCGAAGAAAAAATTCCCCCTGCCGGTATTTTCTTATTATTTTGAATAGTTGAGGACCTTTGTAGTTGTCTAGATAAAAATATTTGACATTTGAGTTTCATTCCAAGGTTCTCAAATTTTGACATTTTGGGCTGATAGCTATTTGATGACCAGTTAATGAGAATTCAACTATCTTTGTACAGAATTGAAATCCCGATTGTTGTTTACAATTATAAAAATCATCAACCATAGTATCCCATTCTTGTGCTCAATGTATGTCCATTTATTTGTTATGTTATGCCAAAGTCTAATAAGCATAGTCATTTCCAATGTGTCTATTTATATCCTTGAAAAGTTAGAGATATTACGGAAACTTAATATCTTAACATAATATCTTATTGCGATGTCTTATAACTAAACGTTTCATCAAACGTTTAATGGATTATTCTCATGCTTTCATAGACATTAGTGCGAGGAAGAACTGGGATGATTTTGGGAGAGGTCTGTTTTATATTTCGGACACTAGGGGCAGCATTTGCCACCAATGTTCTTGAGATATAATTTCTCAACCGTTTGTCAGATATGGTCCAAATTTGGTGCGTATGAATCCACTCGACGAGATCGATCTTGTATATGTCGTATTTCACTCACTAAGTGGAGCTTTTCTTTTTATTAAACACACTGTTTTTTGGACACAAGTTCACATTTAATTTGAGGGAATCAATCAGGGGGCCCAGTTTTATTTTTTTGCCAGTGTATGTAAAGTGACTTGTAAAAACAAGCTTATGGTCGTATATTTGGTTTAAACTCTCATTTTGTCAAAGTTTCTCTATTTTTTATTTTTTTTATGAATTTATTTGATCATTTTCATTAAAAAAAAACTTTTACAAACATATAACAATATAATAACACTTCTAAAGAGCATTGTCAAAATAAATAAAATAACAATAAAATTGGATTAAAGTAAACAATTGAAGTAAAAAAATTGAAAAAGCACATTAAATTACACGCGGCAAATCAATATAGAACATAAGTAAAACAAATAGTCCTCAGGCAACTCTGTTATAAAGTGTTTTTAAAGATTTCCCAAAAAAATAAATATAACATCGTTTTTAAAAGGTGTCAAAACTCGGTACGACCTTGAACAATCTACATTTCTCTACGTAAAATTTTCCACAAATAAAAATATTATTACAAATAAACTCCAGCACTTTGTTCTTTATAAAGAAACCAAACTTAACAACATCATAGACAAAAACTGGTATATCATTCTTTATGAATTTACCCTTCCCAAAGTCTTGAGAAGAGTGCAGGTGTAAAAAAGATGTTCCTGGTATTCAATATCTACCTGAAAGAATGTACATGCATCATCATCCAGAAGAAGGAAGGAGGAAGGAGGAAGGAGGAAGGAAAACATTTTTTTTTTTAATCAATGACCTCAAAATCTAACAACACATTTAAGTTTCCTCCATTTCATCCTCTTTTAGCATCAGTAGGAAAACCTTTAAACACCTCCTGTTAGGATTTGTAGATCTAAACTAGATTTTCTGTATATGAAAAGATACATTTTTAGACTTTTGTTGGACAAAAAATGTATAAATGATCATGCTCCTCTGCTGGCGTACAGTAAGCCAGACTCACCGATCTCATTAGGTGACTGAGGATAATGAGAAAATGACACAATGTGTGCAGGTCAATCAATCTAATCATTCCTTATTGTTGGTGCCACTTAGCATGCAGCTACAAGGAAGGACTTATGAGGAAAACATCAGGTACTGAACCTTTCAGCTTCATTTGGCTGACCTCGTGCACGCAAATCAATGGGTTTGTTTTTTTATCCAAACAAGGAGCCCAAAGGACTTTGATGAATGTTATAATGAGGAGAGTTTTCCTTTTCCATCTGATAACTCCAAAGTTAAATGCCGCAGGTTCGTCTTTGCAGAAAAGCCCGGTGGTTTGCGAGGTAAACACGGCGGCGTCGGTTCAGTTTACCTCACGGAAAGCAACCTGAGAGACGGAATTAGATGGTAATTTGATTTCAGCACATGCTGTTAATAAAGGCCCTATGCTCCTCTCTGCTGCTTTGATTTCATTTAGACGCATAATGCTGAACATTAATATCAATACACACACTATTGATTTTTCCTCTCTGCCTGCGTTGAGAGAGAGGGAGTTTTAGAGCAGAGTTTAGGGGGGATTCGGTTGCACTGAATCTAATTTGGTGGTTTCATGTCAGCATTGATATCCTGAAATTCAGACTTGTCTGAAGCCCGGTTCAATATCCTTGCCTGACCCTATCCTCTGATTTCCTTGCCCCAGAAAGGGGATGCATTACTCTGAAAGAAAGACAGAAGCTCTGATCTTTCTCCACTCTCTCTCTTTTTACAAATCTTTGGCAACCCCTTCCTGCAGAAGCCGCAGTGAGTCTCAGAAGGGTTTGTGTTTCAGCATTTCGATGGAAAGAAAAAGGCCGACAGTGTGGGTGTTCTATGGAAGTGCATCAGCCAGAGTTTCCTAGGGGCTTAAGAAAGGGCAACTCTTGTGCAAAGGTGGTTTGTGTGATTGTTTTGGTAATAAACTTGCATCCTTTGCTCGAGGATATGAGTTCATGTGCTTCAAAGAGCTTATTCTGAAACATAAGGAATATTAAGTACTGGTGGGAGGTAGTGCAGTTGGTAGTACATGGTAATTGGGATTGATGTGGAGAAGAAGGGCCATTAAAAAACACACTGAATCCGGATATAAGCCTCTGAACGTGTGCGTTCTCTGTTAATTGGCGACAATTATAATGAATGCATGTACTCAACAAAGAATATTAATAAACAGATGTTTATTCAACACAAGTCAATAGTTGCAGAAACCTTCAATTATGCCCCCCTATAAAGAACAAAGATGGAGCATTAATATGGTCCAATTGACACTAGATTGAATTGATCGCCTTATTATAAGGATGCCAGGTTATTATCGCCATAACTCACTGCTGATTTGCAGTATTTGCAATTCAGACAGAGATGAGATAAACACGACCAGGAATTAATCACATGACCAGCCCATTTCCAGACTGTAGACTTGATTAGGGTCAGATGTTCAGAGAGAGTCAGGCCGAGAAGAGAGTGAGTGTCACTTTCACAATATGAAAACGATTTCCATAGACACCTCTGGGTATGAGAAGCGACGACGCGATAATCTGATTGCATAGCATTAATCATGAGTAAACAGTCTATTTCTGCAGCAGAGCAGCGGTCGCAACTTTTGTGCACATACTAAGCCCAAAGCCAACCGCACTTATTAGGAGTTAACTTCATGCAGGCTCTCAAAACTAGTTTCTTCTTGTCCCCAAACTTCAACTGTGAAAAAAGGGATGAGATGTACATTTCTTTGCACATGTCAGGGAATATGGACACAACATTTACACAAACACACACATGTGTGCTAAATCGTGTGAGTTGAGATGTTTATCCTCGGTGCTCTGCCTGCATGAGGAGGGCTAGCACTTCCTTCCTGTCAGGTGTGTGTTGCATGCATTCCTCTGACAGCTCTCTTGCTTGACTTCGCACCCCACCTCCCTCCCTGGCCCTTCATTTCACACCACAGAGGTCAGGGATTCTCGTGTGTGTATGTGTGTGTGTGTGTTGGGGGCTGAAGCGTGTATAGGGCGAGGCTGTCTACCTTCTCAACCCTTGGTGCTGTCAGGTCTGCGGTGTTAAAGGACTCTGACAGTGTGTCCCCTACCTCACCTTGCTGCAAACAGGGTCTGATATCACCTTTCATCCATGGTACAAGCGTGTGAGGAGTGTGTGTGTGTGTGTGTGTGTGCGTGTGTGCTCATCTTCACTGGAGTGTATCAAGTTTGCTGCTGTCTCAATGTGTTTCTATGTGCGCTCGCTACACGTGTGTACTTGCCCTCCTCACCGGTACGGATTGCTTGTCTATTCAATATTTATCTTTTGTATGTGGAGAAGACCAACTTGAGGGCGACTTGAGGATTAATGCAATCCTCAAACAGAATACAACATGTCAGATTTTCACAGCATCTCTTCCCTCTGGTGACTGGAAGGGATTATTTTCATGACGGCAAGCGAATACAGTGACTCCGAACCACGAGGAGGCCTGGAATCACTCTGCTGTCGTTTACCTATGAACATAAAGACGTTTTTTTTTTGACTCTACCTAAACGGATTTCACTGTCTAAACACAATTTGATGAAGGCTGTGGAAGAACTTTGTATCTCACTTTTATATAAATACAAAAAAACAGCAGTATTACTTTTGCTTATTGTGACAGTCATAGAATCTGCTGCTGAAAATATCATTATGAAGGTACCTGTCTCTACTGTTAAATACTTCTTTACCCTTTAGATACATGTTATACGTGAAATATATGAAGTTGTGCATTTTTCTGTGAAATCCCAGACTGGAAATCTTGTATTTGACTGAACTTAATGAACAATACAGATGAGGATGTTATTTCAGTGTCTAAAGATCACCAGGGGGGAGGGGGGAGGCATTAACCATGGCTATTGAGAAAGCCCTATTCCATAAATAGGATTTTTTTGGGGGGCATTTTAAAACATGTAAGGACTTACTAAAGAGAATTATGCAACTTAATACAACCAAGAAATGCTAATTAGGTTCAAAATCTCATAATGAATGACTTTTATGACTAGGATTCTTTTTTTTTTGCAGTTTAAAACATACTTGACTAAACAATTAGTTATTTTTAGATAAATTTAGAAATTCTAAGATATTAGCTAAATATGTGTCCGTCAGAAGTCAAATATGCGTAGTAATATTTTTAATTAGTTATTTTACTTGATTAGGACATGAAAAAAAATGATTGCCACCCTACATTGATATTTTGTGCAGCCCCCTTTTGCCACAATAACAGTCCCGAGTCTCCTTCTGTGGAGTGTGATGAGGTTCTGAGAACACATGGAGAAGATCTGAGAATATTCCTCCACTCAGAAACTCTCCACCTCCTTCAGATTCTTCAGAGTCGATGCTTGTGGACTCTCCTCTGCGGCACATCCCACAGATCTTCTGTGGGGTTTAAGTCAGGTGACTGTGATGGCCTTGGCAGAACTTTCCTTCTGAGATCTCTGAACAGTTCTTGGGTTGATTTTATTTTACTTCTTTATTATTAGTTTGCTTTTAGTTTCCTGGCAGAGGCGGTTTCATCTGTTTTCATCCAATATCTGCTGGTATTTGATGGACATGTGAGAAAATGAAAAAGGTTTGTCCAGTTAGTGAAACATAAGAATTACTACCTAACATTACATCCAATATATCGCTTCAGATTAATGAGTTAATTAAAATGATGGTCATTTGAGTCCTTTAATTCATTATTCACTGAAATATAGAATACAGAATGCCCTTTTTTTGTATAGAACGCTTTAACTTTGAATTCGCAGACAAGTTGCCTAAACAAAACTTTCAATGGCTTTTAAAGGATAAAGTTGAATTAAAAATACAATGTAGTAGTGCTGCAATAAAATATGATGTTATATAACAACTATATTGCAGTGTGATAATCCCCCAGCCAGTGTGGGCTCACAAGCCAGTGTCATTTTGGTGCTGGTTCTAATCCAATAAACGGGAGGCTTGCATCTGTGAAAGTTCAACAATGCAGATGGAAAAACCCTCTAATTGGTAGCAGCCGAATGAGGAAGAAGATGAGGGAGTGTATTAATCACTGGAAGAGATCGAAGCCCAAACATGTTTATATTTGTTGTTGGGAACAAATACACAGCTTTATAAATCGAAAGTACGGAATCAGATAATGGCCACGGAGGCAGAGAATCTTTGCTATTTTCTTGTGATAGTGAGATAATTAACTCTTTATTAAGACAAAACGGGCGAGCACTGATGTTGCCGCTGCTATGGCGACACGCAAGCACGAACCGTAAGTTCAGCAAAGCGCCAAAAATACGAGCAACAACAAACAAACCCTAATAATGACGTTAACGCACACAGTAACCAAAGCCAAAGGGATGTTTGTTTTACTTCCTTAAGAAAACTTTTATCCACTACTGGAAAATCAGGCATATTAACTTCTGATCAGTGTTCTATGTCTACACACTGATCAAAGAGCAGCTACCAAAGCAATGCCTGCCTTTGTTAAACTTTCTTTGAGATAAAATCTGATGCGTTATTAATAATGGAAAGTCTTTGGTCAATATTAAGTATTATTTAATGTATTCACAATGTTGATTAAGGTTTATTCCGAGTCACATGACCGAAGCTAAAGGAAGCATAACAAATATGAGAAAGGGCGGATGGTTTTCTTTTTAAATCAGTAAATACAGTTACCATACTCCTCATCTATGAAGAACATTCAGAAAATAACAGTAAGCGGCCGTTTTTTTCTCATTAACGAAAGAAACGGTCATGTGCCTCAATGGCCGTTCTGGGCTACCGTACAAAAGATACACAAAACCAAGATAAAACCAACGCTAAAATATTGTAAGTGTTTTATGCATGTTCTTCCACTGACCGTTCACTTACAGCTCCAAACATGTTCTGCCATGATTTCTGTACGTATTATGCATTCTTTGAGGCAGTGGCTTATTCCTGACCCCAGACACGTCTATAACAGTTCATCCGTTTCTCATACGCTCTCCTCGCCCTCCCCATGTCTCATTTTTATTAGTGAGGCCAACCGAGGCTGGCGCCTGACATGCGACAAACTGGGCCTGACAGATGAACAGCTATTGTGACAGAACTGCCTGTCTCCTCTCATTCCCTTCTCTCTGGCCCCTTACCTCAACCCCACCGCCTTAACTTAAGCCCAACCCAATCTCCATCCTTCTCCGGGAACATGAAAAAGATAGATATGCAGCCACATCTCTATGTGTCTCACCCCACCATTGCTATCGCACCACAATTTCCCAACTGTGCAAGGAGCGTCCCTTTTCTTGTCTTTAGACTCTTGTTCTCTTTTTGATTTAAAGAAACCAAATGTTTAACTCTTGTGGTAACGTAGCGGCATATCAAGCTGTTGGGCCTACCTCAGAGCAGAGAATGATGGCTCCATCCTCAGCCGCCCCAGACCTCTACGGACCTCGCTGTCCGCCCACAGAAAACCCTCTGTAGTCAACAGCCTTATTATGGGGTGGCAAGAAACTTATGACGGACAATATTTGAAAAATAAAAGCCAACATCAAGTTGGGATGCTAATACTATCGTGACTGTAGGGCATTAGGGCTAAAATAAGAAGTGTTGGGTTTTTTGGCATAAAGGTAAGACCATGACTCGTTTCAAAGTTTTACCATTCAGTTTACATCATATCACACTTATATATGAACTATATGAAACTTAAAAGCGCCATGCGTTGTCAGTGTGTAACGTAGTTACGTGTGTATTATGTTTGCTAGATGACTTTGAAAATGCTACAACTTCGGAAATTTGGTTTGTTCTCAGGAGCTTGAAATGTAATTGTATCAAATTCGATTCGAATACAATTGCATCTTCACACACTATCGGATCCACCTGATTCATCCTGCTCTGTGAAACGGTCCCCTGGTTAAAAGCCGTTAGTTTGTTGCAGTTTGCTGAATTTTTGATAGGGAAAAGTTATGATTCCCTTTGCCCCACTACGTTTCAGAAGTCTTATCTCCGGTTCTGTCTGAAGAACACAGAACAGAGAACCTGACCTGGTAGATTGGCCTCGACATTGTAAGCATATGTTGGTCCTGCTGGATCTGAATGGGAGGATTCTGGGATGAGACCCCCGCCTGAGCGCGCTGGGATCTTCTCTCTTATATCAGATCCTTCTGTAAAAAACAACAACTCATATCTAAGTAAGACAACTGACGTTAATTCCTTTTCCTCAAATGATGAAAAGACAAGATTTTTTCCTCATCAATTCTGTTTCATCTTGTTTGTCAAAATAAAGTAGATATATTTGGTCATGTTAATTACTAGGTCAATGAAACGTTTGTTCTTTTACAGCTTTATGCTCAACAAAAGGAAAAAGGGATGTTTGTAAAGAAGGATGTCTCGGGTTACTGCTACCGCTAGTTAAACATTCAGTTGTTCTGCATGTGCAATTATGAAAAGAAGAGTCCAATAACACGTGGTGAAAAATCTGTGATTTAGCCGCATTAGTTCTGCATTCACAAAGAACATTTGTTCGGGTTTGCATTCGGGGTTCAAAGCCCAGTTACGAGAGAGGCGTTTGAAATCTGAACACTAACATTTACTGTAGCCGTTTTGTGTTTAATGGTATGTAATGTGATTTGGAAAGTCAGAATTCATTTAGGTTAAACAAACACGTTTGTTCCAATTTTGTTTATCGATTGCTGACATGCATTGGTCCAAACTCTGAAGTCACATGGTTAAAACTCTTCACGCAGTCAGAGAAACAGATGCAGACGACACCGGAAATCATTTTTCATAGCGTTCATATGAAAATGAATTCAATGATCACATTTTACAAAATCCATCAATTCCACCATCGACAAAACACTACATCCTGTTTGTATCTGCGGAACCTTTCTCAGATGGAAACAGTGTTTACAAAACTATAAAAACACATTAAAACTGAAAGATGGTTCAGTTTACATTTCTTCAGTGACCACTCTGAAATATATCGAAATTCTCAGCTTACCGTTTAGGCAAAGATAAAATGAAATAATAATCAACCCAAACACAGCGGATTGCAATTACGACCCCAAATATCTCACAGATCTGAGGTGTGTGTCAATCTCTGGTTGTTTGTTTTTTACCGCCCATCTTTAATGGCGGGATGTATTTGAAAAAAAGAATATAGAAAGAATATAACCTTTACTCGCCTCTCAGCCCACACGGGTGAGGCAGATGGAGTTACTGCGATGGTCACACTCAATATGGAGAAAGAATCAGAAATCCCCCCAAATGAGCAAATATGGAAGACGCTTTCGGTCAGGGCAACTGTTAAAATTGATGAAGGCGAGAATCTTTCAAAATGGAGCAAGGCAATCATCAGATGACTGTGATGTCATCACAGCAAATGACGTGGCAGATTGTGATTGAATGAGAGGAAAGGGCTTAGTCTCACCCATTAGAGCGAGTCATACCTGCTTCCTCATTGAGACGGGACTTCCGGTGACGCGGCAGCTTCTGATTGGTCACGTTGACAGGTTTGACAAGAGCTGTATTTATATCTTCTTTTTTTTTTTTTTTTTACACAGAAATAAAATCCCATCATTGCCTCTTGTTGAGAGACTTTTAATAAGAATATATTTGTTGTGAATTGACCTGAAATGCATGCTATTTCTTGCTTCCTGAGTCCAAGATTGTTTACCTCTCTGTGCTCTACTTACTTGAAGCTTTCACTTGTTATTAGAAGTGAAATATATATAGAGGCTTACTGTGACAGTGGCTTATGAAACAGGAAACTGTTAGTTTAATCAAAGCACATGGGCTCCACAGATGATCCACAACCAAGGATTTCATCACTCATTCATTAAATTCTCACATCTCAAATGATTTTCTTGGCATATTTTTTGTTCTTCTCTAGAATGAGATGACAGTCGATGTTCATGTTAAATGAGGAGGGTAAGGGGATCAGCAGAAACAGGCAAGTACGTAGACAAATACAAATACATACAAAGAGCTCCAACACTCAGATTCATCAGAGAATGATTAGACTGTTGCCATGGAAGTCTTACTAATGAGGGCCGAGATGACAGTTGAAATTCATGCATTATAATGCATCACAGTCAAGGTCCCAGGAAATTGTTCGCTCTCGCTCGAGAAAAAGCCCGGTCGGCTCCTTTGTGTCTGAGAGAGACGGTTAAATGGCCTCAAATCAACCTTACAGTAATTTGATGTTTGATCTCCCTCACCCCTGAAGCATAATGGCCTTGAATATGTGATCTTGTCCATTCAGAGCGGGAAAGCACAGAAAGGTTTACAGCTCGAAGGATCATCCAGATGGCAACGAAAAAATTGGATGAGGGGCTGTAGTTAGTTTCTCCGAGGAGGAGGAAGGTCTTTTTCTTCCTCCAAAACAAGGTATTTTCATGAGGTGTTCATGACTCAGAAGTATAAATCACCACCTCCAGCCTCTCCCATAAAACTCTCCTATCAGTGCCATTATTTCAGTGAATCCTCCAAAATTAAAAATGCTAACGTGAAGACAGGCAGATTTTTATTTCACAGCTGTAATTCAATGCATTTTTGCATTTGGACTCCAGTGAAATCAGGCTGATGCTGCTAAGGGAACAACCCATCTATATATGCCAGGGTAATTAGCAGAATTAGCCAATGCCCTCATCTCAGATGTGACCCCTGTGTCAGGGTGAGAATTTGACCTGCAGAAAACCTGTTCAGCAAGTTTTACTGACGTCCAGCGAGGATGTTTACCTGATGTCCATAAAACGTTTTTTGCTAAACAGCGTTTGCAGGAAATGAGGTCAGAAATATTTTTAGATCTCGGTAAAGGATGTCCTGACAGCGTTAATTCTTTGACAGTTCAACCAATGCCGTGGTTTTAATCTATTCTGTTTATGAGGCTCAGTAATAACCTCAAGAAAGATTCAGTATAAAACAAACAGCGACATTAACTGTTGTCTTGGCAACAAAGAGTCTGCTCACACACTTCATTATGCATACACAAAATTCACAATGACTTTCTCTCTTATTTGAAAAAATCACTTCACTGAAGGGTGTTTCCCAATTCTGTGTGAGTGGTTCGGAACACTAATGTTGTTTTTCTTTGTTATTCAGAAGCCCTCAGTCCATTAAATGGCAGATGATATTGTCTTTTCTCTCTCCATTACTTCTCTCTGACTCATCCTCTTCCATCCATTGTTGCTTACAAATGTCACAATTGTCTTCTTCTCAACTTTGCCAAGAGAATATCTTACCCTGGCAGAGCTCAGGTAGCAGCTGGTGGGCTCTTGTGTGTCTGGCATCCTCCATGGCTAATGAAGTGACGTCTGTAATAAACACCTGACAGTTGGTCAAACATGCTTGATATGAAAGCTCAGCTCTGATTTACGGAGCAGGAAAACACCTCCAGTTCCTTAAGGCATCCATGTTTTTCTGCCAGTACATCAAGCAGTCCCCCAAAAATCAGGACAGACCCTCCCCACTGCTATGCTTCACTGCTGAGCCTGAGCAGAAATGTTCAACACGCATATGTAAGTAACATTATACTTATGGATGGATGTGTCAGTAGGCAGCGGTAGGAGGAGGTCAGGGGGGAAATGATCATTACCCAAAAAATAAAATAAATATCAACCTGGGCACCTGTTCTCTTTTTAGGGGTATATCATTAAAACTCACAGCTGATTGTAAGTTATTTTTTAAGATATGGTTACGTAGGTCAGCATTTCAAAATTGGGATGCTGTCCAGCTTTGTGAGGGGGCCATCAAAGAATTCCTTTTATTATTTTTTGTTCCAGGTGTCCTGAACAGCCTCTGCATGCAGTATGAAGGTCTGGGTGCCTTACAGTGCCTGACAGATTTTACTCGGGCAAGAAGGAGTCTATCATACTCCTCCTGCATAAATCTGTGATTTTTTTTTATTTATTGATTTAGACTAGGAGAGGGGGGAGGGCAGACAGTGAAAAGAAAGAGGAGAGAACAGAAAGGGGTTGGAGGAAACAAAGGAGAGGGAGAGAACCACCGCAATAACAGCAAAACAAACAACAACAACCACAGCAGTGATATAGATACTATGACATCAACATTATAATCACAACAATATAACTTTGTTAGTGTTATTGTGATGCTCGTGCTTGTGTTCGTGTGTGTGTGCGTGCGTGAATGTGTGTGTGAATGTGTGTGTGCATATGTTTGTGTGTGTGAGAGCAGGAAGAGCTCTGGGGGGCACGTGGCCCCCAGGGAGAACTGAATGTCATCCCAAGAGAGAGCAAGCCACTTACTCCTGGGGGAGCCTGAGGACAGAATGACAGGAGGCCGAGGACCCCCGGCCTATCAAGAGGCCTGTACCCGTCCAAACAGGACCGGAGCCCACAGCTCCAAGACCCCAGCCACCCGACATCCGGCCATACCACTGGCAGAGGGACTGCCACACACCTGCGACACCCCAGGGCCAGGATCCCCCCCTCCCGCAATCTGCAGACGCCCAAGGGGCATAGCATCCCATGCCCCCCACACCCTGTTATGCCTGTGTACATGATATTGTGTTGACTTGAGTGCGTAGGAAGGTGCGTGCAAGTGCAATGTGATGGATAACTGGAAAGTGAGTAACTAAGGTGCTGTGACTAAAGTTGGGGGCAGTTTGGGCATGGTCCCCCGACGGCTGGCAGACAGTGAGCAAGTTCCATAAATATCCTGCATGTCCCCTGAGCCCTCGATGTCTATTGTACGATTAAATTGCAGGGTGGTCAGTCTCGCAGAGGTGGATGGATGGTGAGGACACAATAAAGCAACCCATCCCTCACCTGCCCGGTGCCAAATCCACCCTCCAAGGCCAAAGGGTGTATGTGATGAGACATAACAGGATGGGTTGAAGGCAAAGGCCCTAAAGGGCGAAGCAGAGACTGCCCCCCCCCAAGTCGCATACAGCGGTTCATAAATAATCCATGGCCAGCTGACCCCCCTGCATCAGGGACGAATAACGTAAGCACTTCAACAAAACTGTTCTTTCTATACCAACTTCCTTCACTGAGAATATCACATTGTTTTATGAATTATTGTAGCACAAGCGTCACAAGTAAATTCAGACATCTCAATTTAACACCACAGAAACTTTATTGACGCACTGCAGCTGGACCGGTGAAGTGTGAATCAGCTCTGACATTGTCTGAATCTGGATGTTGACATCAATCATTCCCTCCCACAGAGAGATTTCACTGCACTTCAACCGGCCCCTGAAGGCTATATTGCCATTAACTGTAGTGTGTGTCGAGCAGAAGGTTTCCAAATGAAGATCTACATTGATGGAACAGTGTTTCCCTTTAAAACTTTACTTTACAGATCAGAGAGGTAGCAGTCAGTAATTCCAAATGTTTCTATGTGAGCAGTAATTTTACATCGGCATAAACTGAAGTTTGTATTCCTAAACTTCACAGGACAGAGAATACTCAACGGAAAAAGAAACATTTGATTTTAGGCGTCTCTGATGGAAGTCAGGAGGTATCAGCTGCCTCTTTCCAAACACTTTTACTCTGTGGATGTGGACTACTGGACTTGGCTGGCTGTGAAGAACATTAATTAACATTAGAGGCTGACCAATCCTGTCAGGTTTATAAACTGAATGAACTAAAGCTGGTGTGCCCCGCGTTAAAAGGTACAGTGTCTCTTTATGGGCATGTGTAATTAAAGATGCATTATAACACTCATAACTCCTCCGCTATTAATCAGAAAATTCATTTTAATGTATGTTGTATTTGCCTTAAAGAGACAACGTGAATATTGGCTCATCGGAAAATAATGAATTGAGACTCATGATGGAACTACAACTGTTTTCCATTAATCTCCACTCCTGTCATCTGGGATTGCGGTGGGATTCCTTTTGTGTGATTCACTCTCAACTTGGGTAAATAAATTATATACAAATATTGGAGGCAATGGAATAATATCCATAATAATGCTCCTATTAGTGAACAATCACCTGAATTTAAGAATGGTTGCGTTTTTTGCTACTTTGTAACGAGGCTTATTTATCAACAGTAGGACCGACCTGCTTCTTGCGGGGGAAGAAATGGACTAAAGTCGTTAAGCCCTTTGTACCTGGGACATTTCAGCGCTGATACAATTGTAGATGCTTTGCTGTAATGAACAGGATCATAACTAAAAAAAAGGTGAAAAGGTGAAGGACTTCAGATTCCTTGACAGTAACCTCAGGGGTAAGTACGGGTGGATGTGTGGGTGGTTGCATCATGGTAAAGTAATAGGTAATGATAGAGTTAGACACTAGCACGATCATTTATATCAGGGCTAGTAAAGAGCTTGAATAATATGAAGCGAGAAGGGTCTGAGAGCTGTCGCTCAAAACTCTGACAAGTTTTCTCCGAGGCCTCTCCTTCCCGTAATTGCGCCTGACAGGGTGGAGATAGACCACAGTGTTTTCTGATGGGCCCAATGTGGGTGCAGGGTTGCTGTGTAGGCGTCGTTGACAGACCCATAACACATGCAGAAGCTCTTATTTTTGTCAGTGGGGCAGTCAAAAATACTGATGTGTGCAGGAACATTTTAATGGGACGGCTATTAAAATGCCCAATGTTTAACTTGGCTGCATTAGGTGAAAGTGTCTCAAGTTTCTGTGAGGGGTTGAGAGTAATCTCTAGTGCCTTATTAAAATTTTCCTTTGGGTGAACCAAAGTGAGGAAAATTTGAGGACACTCCGTGGACAGGGGGGACGATCGAAGAGAGACATGAAGCCGCTCAGTGTCAGGGGTCCACGGTCGCCTCTCAAGACAACCGCCTGACACCAGCTGTCCCTGATGAGGAGACCTGTGTCGGCTCTGCGGTGTTGGGGAACTGATCGGTCCAACACTTGATGCAATGTCACTCTCCAGACAAGTATTGGTGATTACCAAGATGCAGACTTTCTGATACTTTCTGATATGTAGGCAGTAGATGCTGGACAGAAACTTGTCTATCTTGGCTCTCAAGGACAGCACATTGACGGCCAGGGTTGTGGACAGCTACTCCACATGAAACATGTTGGTGATTTATTTTATTTTACTGATTTAATGTAATTTTAGTGTAAACGTTCCTGCAAATTTAAGAGGTGTTTTCACTCGGACTGTTGGAATTTACAAACAATGTCAGTGGGTATGTCCAGGAACCCCCTAAAATTACTTTCTTGATTCTTGTGACTCTTCACATGCAGTTATTATCCCATATGTACTGCTGGCTCAGATGAAAAGAACAATCAAAGTTCTACAGTTCTTACACCCAATTGATGTTTGTTTTTTTCATCTGCTTTTACTTTTATCTGCTTTTAAATGTATTATTATTATTATTATTATGTGTTTACTTCTGAATTACGCCTATGCTGATCCTCGACAGCAACACAGCAAGCAATCCCTCTGATTGAACCCCTCAAATTGAATGTGAAGTTATGTCTGAAAAGCTGTTTTTTCATCAAAAAAAAATAGATAAATAAAAAAATAGCTCCTCCTCATAAGTGAAAAATGAATAAAATAGAGTAAAATATGATTAATAGATGAACAATCTCATCGAGTCAATTCATATGCAAAACAAAACAACATTTACAAAGTTCTATCAGAAACACGGCCATTTTCATTAAAAAAAAAACTCCCACTAGTGAGTAAAGTATGAACTATTGGTGCAAAACATGATCTATCCAAGGTAGGGCTCCTTTGTTTGATTCATACATAGGAAATTTGGATTAAATCGGACCAACGGCTATGAAGTTATGTCCAAAAAGCAAAATTTTAATTAAAATCCTCCCCCTTGTGAGTAAAATACGAACTTCAATATAAACCTTCTAGAGGACATTCAAACCAAATATAGACAAAATCAAACCAACGTTTTTGAAGATAAAGCCTCTCCTAGTGTCGGAAATATACAAACAACCTTTGCCAAAATCCATCCAGTTCTTCCTCCCACTTGGGTCTATGATGATATTAAATTTGAATATGATCTATGAAATAGTTTTTGAGTTATCGTGTTAACACAGTGGGTCTTTGTCGGTGGAGGCAGCTGCAATGATAAATCCATAATTTCCAAAACTTTTCAGTTATAAAATTGTGCTGAGGTCATCTTAATGACAGATTGAGCAGCGCTTTGCCTCCGGGGTTTCCCTCCTGTTTGTTAAAAATGGTTCAAAAAAAGATTAATTTATCTCTTTTTCATCAGACCATAGAACAATTAACACCTACTTCACCATCGACTATACTGTCACACCTTCAGTGGCAGAACTCTCGGATTCACATGCGGAAAGCTGAAAAGATTTTCGTCTCACCCACTTTCTCTTCTCTTATTTTGGCATTTGCTTCCCACTGAAATCAACATCTTCCTGCCCTCAAACTTGTTATAAGTCTTGTTGAGTTCAATGCAGCCTGCATATTTTTCTTTTAGGCATAATATGTGACTGCTTACAGATTTACATGTTTTTTCCTCTTGGCTCTCTTTCTGCAAACCCTCCTTCCACATATCTACCTCTTGCTTCTTCACTCTGTCTTTTCTGATTTGCTGTGCCAGCACTTTGATAGCAGAGTAGATGGGGGGTAGGGGCTGCAGGCCCAGATGAGAACAGTCAATATTTCATATCTCTACCTGGAAGGAGACACAGAGGGCAGTGCAAATTCAAATAGGTTGCGATGTCTGACACACATACACTGCTTTCACCATCTTGCCAACGGGAGATGCTGCAGGAGGCTGTGAGGCTGATGACTCATGACAGACGGAATCCATTAATTTCAACGTTTGCATGGGTTTTTTTTTTAAAAAGAAGAAGATGACAACACTTGCACTATGGGAACTGGAAAAGTGAATACAATTGCATTAGCATAAATCAAATTACCAAACTTTTACATCTTTGAATACATTGTGCACATAATATGGACATGCCTGGAAGTTTTGAATAACAAAGCTGGTGAATAGTGGCATTTTCCCCTCTCTGATCAGGTTCCAGCTGTGATTATGTGACTCTGGTCTCACAGGTGTGTTGTATAGAAAGCCGTTGGTTGTGGATGAATGGGGGGCGCCCTATCAACCAGCTATTCAGCCCATGTAGAGACAGAGCTTACTGTTCCCTCCCTCATATTGGTTTCCATTTCCCAGAGAAATAACTCTGCAATCAGATCCCAGTTCTTCCTATATCCCACTCAGGTCGGTCTGGTCTCATTCAGGCCTCCTCCACTCGCAAACGAACCGCATTCTTATCAGCGTCGAAATAGTAGCGGTGAATCATACCATCAAATTTAGCTTTAGAATCCTGAGTATCCATGAAGATGTTAATGTTAGGACCATATTTCCCCATGCAGACTTATTTTTATGGTAATGCAGCTATTCATACGCCATTTCTAATATTTGCTTACAGCAAATCAATAAAGGCCAATATGCTGACTGCGTACTGCTCCAGATAAAGAATTGTGGGAATGTATGCAGAAAGCCTGCCATTCCTCCGACTCTATAACACGCATTATAGAAGTTTTCAGGGAAACCGTGGCCCATTATAAGATTACCATTGCACAGGAAAATAGTTTTCCATCAAAGTGAAATAAATATCACCGCAGATGCGAAAATGACTATGCAGAGGACAGTCTTATGAAGTAAACAATACAGCAATCTTCCCATGAAAACGATGTTGGATACGCTCCCGTAAAAGAATCATATTCAATTTTTTAACGCACCGGTGAAAAGAGGAGAGGAGCTCTATTGTACCTGTTTTTCTGTCTGGATTCAGTTAAATGCTGCTAGTTGTGTTTGATCTCCACAAAATCCTGCCTTTGGCTCCTTTGCAAGGCCTCGCCACTTGGGTGTTGAACCGCTTCATTCCAGTTTCCTGTGTTTGTTTGTTTAACACCAGGGTCTGCTTTCACACAGACATAATTAAATCAAACCTAATCCAGTATTTATGCATTCTGCTTCTGAATTATTCACACAGCAGTTTTATGTGTTATTGCAATTTTTTTCAGAGGTATTCAGAACTTATGGGGCTGTCGTTATTGAAAAGAACTTCCCTCAAGATTGCTTCTTTTATTAATTAAGCCCCCTCCCTGCAATACTACACAATTCAGTCATGTAAGAGCTGTGCTTGCATTTGCTTGATTAAATGCAACTAGACAGTGTGTAATAAGAGTAATTAAAGTGCCTCTAGGGAGTACCACTACTTTTCAAGAATATATTTCAGTGCAGAAAAATATCGACACACACACAGTAGTGATTCCAAATTGAAAAGTGTAGATGGGAATGAGAGAGATTGTGGTCGGCCCTCTGATTATCTCGCTTGTGAGGATAGTGGCGCAATTAGCCAATACCGTCACATGACACATTCAGGCCTCTGATCCAACCGTCAGTCCAGTTGTGCTGTGGACAGTGAAGACATCTACTCTTATAAAGGATAAACATCTGTTGATCTTACATCATTTCTCATACAGGACAGTATCACTAGTTAGTATTATATTAGTACTGAGTATGTGGAAATTTGAAATAATAAAGGAGAGAAGTTTTTATTATATTGTATTCCCAGTATTTGATAGTATTACCTGTAAATTGTTTCAAAAACTTCTGGTAGCTTGGCCTCAAGCCGATTTGTTGAGACAGATGGTTTCATTACTGCCAACACAATTTCTGTTCTATATTCTGGGAGGAAACTGTTTACCTGGTGCGCCACCATGGTGCTCAGTTATTACACAATACATTAAAATGTTCTAAGGCATTTTACTGTTGACAACATCCTAGCAAAGTTGAATGTCCGTTGGTTGCCAGCCACCTAACTGACGAGTAAAAACAGGCATTCGAACTTCTTGGTATGAAATTCAAACTTGTTTGGGGAATACAAAAACACAGCATTTAACAATATCTGTTATATAAAAGACAAAAACCAGACGCAGCCTTCTTAAAGCTTAAAGTCAGATGCAGCACCCACAGGAGTCTTCCCACAGGACTTGTGCTAACGTTGTCCTCACCTCCAACATAATGGCCCCTCCCTTTCACCTGGGGCCACTCCCATCTTACCTCCTGGTCCCTCCCTGTACCTCTAGGCCCCTCCCCCAGCAAGCAGAAACATGACATCTTTAGTTAACTGTGATTAAGCAACTGATGTAAATGTTGGAGCCGAAATTAATTTATATTCAAAACTAATAAGTTTATTCTTCATGGTGAATTAATGTTTATATAGTATGATTTTGGGAAGTTTTAAGATTTTAATCTGGCAATATGGAGATGCAAGAGGACACCCCTCATCAGGCAGGTGACTGCAGCACCTGCAGGTAGGCAGCCATACGGTTTTTGATTGCAACAGGTGCTACAGGATCAACTATGTGAGCTTCACCAAAAGGCCTGTGTGGTCAGAAACAACTCAAGCGCCTCCATGTTGTACGGTAGGACAAATCAAATGCTTAATGGTCTCTGATGCTGCCACTGCCAGGATTAATAAATCACATATTACATCCGCTCATCCCTTAAATGCGCGCGTGGGCGCCTCAAACATGGCTGAGACTGAAACATTCTTTCAGTTACATTTTTACAAATCATGATGGAATTGATAATGACCACTTAAAATTGTAGGTTCACTTAATACTCCCAAGTCTTGAAGTGTGCTTGGGCCTTTGTCCATTACGAAAGAACCGATGAGAACTATCTTGCCTGTCTTGTTATACTCTAATTGTTCATGTTTTATTCATTAGGGACAGCTTTTTCATGAAAAACACGGTTGAGACACAACTTCACATTTAATTTGAGAAGTTCATTCAAGGGAGATTGCTGTTACAACGCAGGGGGTTGTTGCCTTTTTGGGGATATACCTATGCTGTTAGGAACAACAGCATAGGCCAAGTTTCTCCAAAAATTAACTTTCTGTCTTCCTGTGGTCTTGCAGCATGGGTTCTGACTTTTTTTGTGTTCTGGGAAATCTGCACTTTTTGCATAAAAGTACATTCATTTCTAGGACATGGAATGTATCTCCTTCCTTTCTCAAGCTCTTAAATTGTTTTATACTTGTATCCTACTTTTTTTTCTAACTTCCGGCGTATAGAAGTTTCCCCTAAGAGTGAACCAAACTTGTGGAGGGTCATATTTTTCTTTTAATCTTTTGACGATTGTCACCTCACCGCCAGATACTGACAGCGAGGAAGTTGTGAGTGACATCCAAAGTTACGCTTCAAAGTTCAAATCATTTAAACGAGGCCTTCGTTTTCATCCCCGACAGCTAAGTTATATCCCTGGAAGTCCCCAACCCTCTGCGTTGTAAAAGCAATCCTCCTGATTGAACTCCTCAAATGAAAAGTGAAATAATCTCCACAGTATTTTCCCATGAAAAAAAACTCCTGGAAGTGAGTAAAGTCTGATAAATATATAAAACTCCTCCTCCAGTCAATTCATATGAACCAAATTTGGACTAAATTGGACCCATGGTTGAGAATTTATGGCTCAAAAATGTTAGTAGATAAAACTCCCCATTCTTCTTCACACTAACGTCTAAGGGGGTATCAAATTTGAGAATGATCCACAAAATAATGTTTTGAGTTATGTCTGGATAACATTGTTTCAGAGTCTTATATTAGCGCATTAGAGCATTATAGGAAGGAGTTTATCTCAATTTTGCTTGCATCTTTTGGTCCCTCAGCATTTCAGTGCATTTGATTTGGGTCACTTAGCATCCTCACTGTGTGGTGCATTTAAGCAGTCAGTAATTAACATAGATGTGACCTTTTTACATATTTCATGCTAGAATAATGCTTATTTTACCGTCTTCACACGAACTGCTTATTTGTTTCATTTTGCCCCATTCGCCATCATGACCTTCATGCTCTATTGTTTTGACTCAGAAATGGAAATGCGTACAAATTAAAGTTCTTTGAGAAAATAATTAACGCCCTTTACATTTGGATCAAATCTCAAAGTGCTATATAGCATACATACCACTCACTGGAAAAACCTTCTTATGGAGTACATTTCTATAGAAAACCTACCCACCTCCGCCCAAATCCCCGCCACAGAACCTGACCCATCCGGTACTCCTTAATTAGGTTTTAACATACATGATCCCTTCCACCTCTCCTTTTTGCTATGGCCCTTGGTCCTGAGGGTGTCACCGGTTGGTGCTGTCTTGGGCGCTCTGGACCTACTTTAAGAAATGTTTTTTAGCAAATCTTGGCACAAACCACAAGTTTAGGCGCAGTCAATGTAAAGCTGTTCTTTGGGAGTAACGAGGATGGCCAGGATTAGAAAGGAGCACATGAGAGGGACAGTCCAGGTTAGAAACCTTGGGAAAAAAAGTCGGAGAGACCAGATTTAGGTGGTTTGGAAACGTGAAGAGGAGGGATAGTGGATCTATTGGTAGAAGGATGCTGGAGATGGAGCTTCCAGGCAGGAGAAAAAGGGGAAGACCAAAGAGGAGGTTTCTTGATGTGAAAGAGGACATTCAGTTGGTCTGCAGAGGACAGGGCAAGATAGACCCAGATGATCTGATGTGGTGACCACAAAGGGAACCGCCCAAAGAAGAAGTTTAATCAATAAAATGATCATAGCCTGTTTACATCTCCAAAAAGTAAACTTTTCATTAAATCAGTCTGTTTCCCACTTGGTGGTGATGCATTGTGCAGATAATCCAACCGTGTTTTGTATTTTTCATTTTATCTTAAGAAGTAAGAGCATTTACTTAAGCAAAAAAACACAAATTTAATCCTTCAGTTACTCACAAACATTCAAAATCAACAGGTATGGAGAAACATTGTGTAAGACAATTGTAGCCAGAAGACTAACTAGTTCTCACAGCTGTCAAACAAATGAGGCAGAGTAGAAGTGAAAAGAGCATAAAATGGAAATATTAAATGAAAGTACAAGTACCTCAGTAGTTTAGCACCTGTTCTTCGTTTCTGTCCATCACCGTACATGAAGGTTTTGTTCAGTTAGTTCGTACACCCACACACTTCAAATCTTAATTAAAAACACATCTTCTTCACTGACGGCTCTGGCGTGTTCAGTATTTATGACTCCCGCTGGAAGTTCTTCCAAAATGTCTCACCCTTATTTTGTTTTAATGTGTTTCTGAGGCTCCAACGTTTTCATTTCTTCTTAATCTGTATTTGGTTTTATGCCTTGAATGTGTTTTTTTATTTGTTTTAGTTTGTTTTCCTGGTTTTATGTTGTGCAGCACTGTGGGTAAGCCATGTTGGATTTTGAATATGCTATAGAAAAGACATTGACTTGTCTTTACCTTCGCCATACGATAAATATAAGGGTCCCCATAAAGGGGAGCATGAATGTTGAAATACTAACATCACAAGGTTGATATTTGGTTGCATCTTTCTGCCCAGCATTCAAATATGGTGCAAGCTCCAGTCTGTAGGTTCCTGTCAGGTCCATAATCAAACATACAGAAAAACCATCATCTAAAATCCACAGGTATTGAAGTCTTCCTTCCTCCTGGTTTTGTGTGTAGCAGAATATTTGATTGTATCGGTGAGAGAAAGGGCCAGAGGAGCTGTAGCATCCAGTCATGAAGGACATTCTTTTGAATGCTTATGTCTTTAGTTTATCTCTCACAACATTCTGCCTTCTCAGGCAGGCTTACCCGTAACTTCCTTGCTGTCAATGTCTGAGGTTGTGTCGATCGAGATATCAGCCGTTCAGATCATCTGGTCATATCTATCCTGCTGCGCAGCGTCACACCTGCGATATTAGCCCAACATCTTGCTGCTGTCTCTTTAAATCTTGGCCTCTAGTGCGTTCGTGCTGCTGTTATGCACACCGCTCCACCGCCCCACTCCACCGATCTTCACCATTTCATCAGCCTCATCAGCCTCATCAATTGATCAGCCTCCAGAGAGTGATTAGCCACCACCACCACCAGTGTCTAGACTCCATCGGCGGATTCATCTTGCTGCTGCTCAGGGCCGACACCCCTCCATTACAAAATCTCCCTGTAGAGTCTAAGCGTCGAAGACTTGTGACAGGACTTCATTATAATATCATGTGTTCTCATGAACATTATCTTAACTTAATTCCTTTTCTCTCTTATTTGAACTTTTCACTTTCTAATGGCCTTCATAATTCTGTTGAATGTAACCTGTTTCCATCGATAGCTGGTCTGATTCAAACATTTCCTCTCTGACGTTATCGGCCTACAAATAGCTGATGGACCGTTAAAACCTGATTAACAGTAAACAAACTTCCTATAATTAGAAATATTAAAATAGATGAAACTAAAAGCATCAAGGTGACATTTGGATGCACAGAAAAAAACCTAATGCTGATTTCTCAGCAGGCAGGAACCCACTGCAGGCACTACAGCATACCAATAATTAATTAACTGGCCTGACAATATCAAGATTAACATGCATTTCAGATTTCTCAATTTACCAACCCTACCATTCCAGCTCCATACAAACACCACAAAACACCAAAGACATACACCACGCAGCTGTAAGATTAAAAAAACCCTGCCTGCTCCCACCCAGTCGTTTAGCCATCCCAATTTGTTACTTATATAATTTTCACTCAGATCCTTAACTCTGCCCATTTTTCCTGCTTCCAGCACATTTTGGGACAAATTGTTCCCTTCTGTCTGAAGCATCCCACCCAATGACCTGACCTATCAGGGGTTATAATGTTATGGCAGACTATCATTTACTTATGCTGGATCTAAAAGAAGGAAGGCTATTGCTAGTGTTATGCATTACCATATTAGCTGATTCAGTAGACTCTGTATCTGTGGACCCCTTTAACTCTTACCCCCTGAAGGGGAAGAATACCGTAGAGGTGACCTGAGCGCAAACACCACATGCGAGCTCATTATACAATCAAGCAACACGTTCAATTGAGCCTCTTGCCAAAGGTTAGGCTGCAAAGATGATGTTACGTTGAGGTTACCACATAAGCGACACTGGCCTTCAGAGGACCGACCTCCGATCAATCCCCGCTGAGTCAGACAAAACACACATCATTAATACATGCTGCAATTTCAATAAAAAAAGACTACATGTTTTTCTAATTTCATTTACTAGAATCGATTACCATTTCCAAAACAAAATATTAGCCTTCAAACGCTAGTAATGATGTGGACTTTCATTACGCACCTAATTTATCCCGCGGCTTCCCGTGTCGATCGACTTCCTACCAAAACTCTATTCCTTCCCCTCCCAATGAATTTAATCTCGCTTCAATTCTCTCCGTCTTATTTGCTCCTCTTATTACTCTCTCCTGATTGAAACACTTACCTGTGTAGTGTAAAAAATCGCCGGCATGAGTCACTTCCATTTCTTTTTTTGGTTCCCCACGGGTTGTGGAAGTCTGCCAAGTGGAAACAGACAGCGAGGTTAATTAGGTGAGGTAGATTCTGATGTTCCGGTTCCAATGAAAATCCAATGACATCCACCGATCATCCATCACCGTCAAGCTGTTCTCTCTGCACCAATCTGATAATCGTGGTAATAGTGAAATGGCAGTCAAAAGGTTGGGGATGCTGCTATCTGCAGCGGCTCATGACGCTGTTTTAAATGTGGAAACTTTGTGGCAATAGTCGAATAGTCTCTGATAAAAACCAGTCAGACCTTCTCCTATTGATTTCTCCTGGTTTCTACAGTCGGTCCCTGTGGAGGCAGAAGCTCACTGGAAGAGAGCACAGAAATATTACGCAGTTTTAGTCAAATCCAAGAATCAGAAATAAGTGAAATTGCTTTAAATTTATAGTCCAATCTTTGCTCCTTTCAAGTTGTTGAGTAAACGTATGATGTGGGCTTGTCTGAAGGATGGTTCGCACGCAGTCCCTCGCTCTTACATGAATATTTAATTCAGTAGAAACGCATTCCACTCTACTTCTATAGATGTACAGTGGAGAGCACCCTGACAAACGCCATCACGGTGTTTTCTGCACTATACAGGACAGGAAAGCTGTCCAACGTGGGATAAAAAACTGCACAACACATCTGTGGAGCAGCCTTCCCATCACTTCAGGACACATATAACACACGGGTCATAAATAGGGCACACGACATCACCGCGGACACTTAACACCCCCAGCACACACACTTCACACTGCTTCCGTCTGGCAGACGCTACAGGAGCTTGAAAGCCAGAACAACTAGACTTTAAAACAGTTTCTATCCATAAGCCATCAGACTGCTTAATGACTCTGTGCCCTATGTTAAACAATTACACTGTGAACTGTATAATTGCACATTTGCACCTTGTTCAATGCACTACTTTCATTTTTCATAGTGGCACTAAATCCATTTCTTTATATTTGCACAATATCCATACAATCTCAGGACCTATACAAAATATACAAAATGCTGCTAAACTGTTGATAAACATTGTTCTATTGAACATATTTCTATATTTTATACGTTTATACCTTTAGTTTCAGTTTATATTTTTATTCTTTCTATTGTATTTTCTACTGCAAACTGCAAAATAAGAGTTTGATTGCTCAGTGTGAACTATGTTCCTACTGTGTGTATGACAATAAACAATCTTGAATCTTGAATTAAAACAAAACATCACTTCTTGTATGAGAATGTGAAATATAGGACAAAGTGATTTTGACTTTGAATCGTAGTCGTCATTAAAAGCCTTCAAATCAGTTACGATTAATGAACGTTATCTTCTCTGACAAGGACTTTACTGTCAAGATGGTGAACTGTTACTGCTTGGATACTTTTTCCCAAAAGTCTTCATGACAATATACGAGTCACACACGTCTTCATCATCATCCCACCTGAACAGAGATTAGAAGTGGCTGCAAATAACCCAACAGATTTCAGTTTACTTGCCTGCCTGAGGAGATGACATCATCGAGAAGCTGGTTCACCCTCAGGGTGAGGCTAAACCATTGCACTTGTCGCTGTGCGGACTTCTGAGAATTCCCCAAATGCGGGAATCCCAACAGAATAAGTTTGTAGCTCAGTGGATTGAGCGGCTTTTCGATCCCAGCCTTCACAGTACACATGTTGCAGGGTCCTTGAGCAAGACCCTGAACCCAAACACACTCCCTGGGCGCTTCGTAGGTGCTGCCCACAACTTTGAAGGGGATGGTCAACTCACCATCTTGTACCGTGTATAACTGTATGTGAAAAATAAAGGTTACATCATTATTATTACTACAATTTAGACATTGCAGTTTGGGAAAGAGTGAATCCTTTGTTGATGGTTTTGACAAGATGTTTATACCAAATATATTCCACTGTAGCTGCGGGAGCAATATCCTTCACAGTGTAAAATACAATGGCTTCTGATATATTTCATCTCCTTTAATACTTTGCATCGTGTGGGATTTATAAACACTCCTCTTAATGACAGCTGCACATCAAAAGGACTTGGTAACTTGTTGCTTTTTTTTCTAGGCAAACACTAACTGCAAGTCAGCGTTTGTACATCAGAATGATGCATTCATCATTTTTTACAGTACAACCTCCTCTGTTTGAAACTTCTTGGTTGCTTACTTGTTTTGGCCCCTGCCAATAAAATTACGGAAAAACCTTTGCGGAGTCATCTACTACCTAATCAGGCGTGACAGTTGCTGCTGTAATCATTTGCGGCAGGCTGCACACGTAATCAAGATGAAACTCTGTGAAATGATGTTCGATATAACCCGCTAGTTGGACAGAAACGGAAGATTGTTGCCCTATGAGTCATAGCCGACCTACAGTGTACAGCATTGCCCAGGCCGCATTTTTCTGGCCGAGCCCGACCGATTACGAGACTGAGTTTGTACACTGTCACACAGTTGTTGCTACCATGGTTACTGCTTTCAGTTTAACCTGATTACTCATGCCGGCAGAATAAATGACTGTAAAAGGTCAGCTTTTGTGGTTCTGTACCAGGATAAAAATATTAAAACATCAAACACAAATATTACACGCAGTCATCAGGAGTTATAAATATACAGAAACTGGAGTTTTCTCACTAACGAACCGCTTCCCTGGACTAAACCAAAATAACTCTTTCCTTTCCTTTTCATCCTTTTTCTGTTACACCAACCAGCTGTATGTCCTCTCTCACAGCATCCAGAAATCTCCTCTTTGGTCTCCCCCTTCTTCTCCTGCCTGGCATCTCCTTCTCCAGCATCCTTCTGCCAATAGATCCACTATCCCTCCTTTCCACGAGTCCAAACCATCTCAATCCGGCCTCTCTTACTTTGTCTCCCTGACGTCTGATGTGCTTTATTCTAATCTGTCCATCCCCGTCACTCCCAGAGAAAATGTAACATCTTCAACTCTGCCACCTCCGCCTTGCCTCCTGTCTTTTGGTCAGAACCAGGTCTCTAAACAGCAGAGCTGCTCTCATTACCTTCCAGGAAACCCTTTCCATTACTCTTGCTGCTACTCTTCTGTCACAGATACCTCCTGACACTCTTCTCCACCCACTCGCTTCTTCACCTCTTTTTCTCACTCCCCATTGCTCTGAACAGTTGACCCCATGCCCTGCACCTTCTTCATCTCTCCTCCTTGCATCCTCACCGTTCCACCTGCCTGTCTTTCAATCACACACATGTATTCTGTCTTGCTGCGACTGACCTTCATTCTACTTCAGGAATGAAAGTAATCAATCGAAGAGTTGATTTACAGCATGGTTTTCCGTAATCTTAAACTTTCCCAGAGACAGATTTAGATTGATGTCATCCGTGGTTTAAGCTACGCTAGCGCAAGAGAATTCATCAACATGAAATGTTCCAAGTAGGCCCAGCCCATCCTATGTTCAAGAGCTCATCGCGTGTAAAAAACATCCTCCATGACTGAGACACCGACAGAAGAGCCATTATTGTTTATTTATTGTTACACTTGGTTTCCCCTAAAATGTCTTGGCAGCACAATGCCAAGAGGTGCTCAACGGTCTTCTCTGTCTATCTAATATCATGGTGATGCACCTTCATCATTAGCCTCGCCATCTGGCTGCCATCCTCTTAAATATGACTCTCTCTATGCAGTAACTTCTTTCACGTTGGTAGTAGGTGCAACCCCCAACTACCCATCTCCACCTAGTCCTTGCAGATCCATGAACTTTGTCATTCATCAGCCTCAGCCGAGTCATCAGCCACCACCACCGGCGTTCAGATGAGGGGAGATAAACCTGCTGCAGCTCAAGTGTAGATTAATATTATTTATAATCATTGATATTGATACAGCATCTTTCGTACTCATTTTTATGTCTTCGAAAAATATGAAAATGGTACCAAAATTCATCATTTTAACATTTAATGTATTAAACTGTGGGTTTTGCTATAGTAGAGCATAATGCACTCATAGTTTGTTAATTCACACAAAATTACGCAGTTCTTTCAGATTAGAACTCTCAATAAGACTCCCATTCTGCACATGGTCAATAAAATCCTGTCACGTAAATAACTTTATGGTCTCTGAGATCCATTGTTGGATTTACCGCCAGCACCAAATATTGTTTTCCTTTCGATCGCCTGTCTAAAAAACCTGAAAAGCACATAAATATCTCAGAAATGCTTTATAAGCTTACCCGAACGCTATCTCCTCTGTCTGAGAGAGTAAATTTATCTCAGTTTTCCGAATGTTACTTTACTGTCACATTATTGTAGAAACGTCTTTAGTTTTCTGCTTGGTTGGCAATGACAAAAGTTTCACATCAACAGCAAGTTAAACTATTTCCCTCACACAGTTGACAGCAAAGCAAAATTGCATCATCCGTGGTGTTGCTGCCAATACCATGGAGACTAACTATGTCGCTTTTACACCTCGTTTATATGTCTGTTCAAGGTACAATTAAAGCATGAGGATAACTGTGGGCCGAATAATTATCCATTCAAGTGTGACGGTAACTTGTTTATGTGTTCTTGTTCGATCAGCCGCATTCATCTCCTGGGCAGGTTAAAATAATGTGAGCATATGAGCCGCCAGCCTTGTGCTAATTTACAAAGTTACTTGTATAAATGGCCTTAAAAATGTCATCATTATACATTTTTAAGAAACGCTTGATGTATAGAGGGAAGCAAACTTCTTCGACCTCTATTTTACATTAAGATTATTTGTAAAATGTATCATTTATTCTCACTTTGCAATAATCAAATCACACAATAGTGGTTTAGAAAGCTCATCGCTCAAATTTTAATCCATTTCACACAAAATCTTTCTTCTACTGACTTCTACAGTCTCTGAATTAATCCAACCCCTTCTCAAGAGAACGCGTTTGCACATCAGGTGCTGTTAAAACACTGTGCCAAATTTCATTGACTTCAGCTGCAGAGTCACAAGGTTTATTCTGTTCAAACCTGGATTTGCATCAGGGCTCCATGCCGGAAATTCAAGACGAGCACTACTGCTGACCCAAAAGAAAAATAAAGTCCTCTCCAGTTTGCTCTAAACTATCTTCATAAGTCAAAGACATCTTGGGAAGCTGTTCTGGGGAGAGAAAAGACTTCAGCCGATGGATGGTTTGTCCAGAGGAGGGAGCAAATGTTGAGGAGAGCAATCTTCCTACTTGAATCATGACGGCGGCTTGGCGATGCCCTTGGGCCGCTTTGTTTCCTTTGTCTCTGCCAACCCGGCATATGTAGAGGGTAAGGTGGATTCCATCAGGCGACAAGAAAAAAAGATGTTTTGCCATCTGTGCTTGAACTGAAGCTCGGGCATCACTGGACATTCCAAAAAGACAGGGATAAAAAGAAGACCTCGAATTCAACGCAGGCTTTGTTCAGGAACGTCACAGTTGTCTGACTCATGGAAAATAACTTCTTGGATTTAAATAAATCCTTGAATATTAGAGAAATGGAGGCCTTTTGTAGATGAAGAAGAGAATACGATTCCCTTAGAAACATAGATAAATGTTAGTTGCAGGTCATGGTAGAGAAAGAGTGTCTACAAAGTGTTAGAGACTATTGACATTCAGGGTTTGAATCATTTTGATATTGCAGAGTTTGGTGAAATTAGCATTAGCAATTAGAGTTAGAATATGGGAGAAACGCTTGCAGTGAAAGTATTTTATTGAGTTATTCAAGCTGCTCTTGTTGGATGTGGTGATTGCAAACAGCTGATGAATACTATATTTTGACAATGAACCTAATATACATTAAGTTGAATAACTTTGTTTTTTTATGAGTGTGAGTTTGGCAGACAAATAATGAAAAAAAAAAACTTTCCCTGTGTGAAAGGTGTAGTGATTCACATATACGACATAGCATATAACAACACACTCCTACTACCTTTAATGAATCGGAAGCGCCTGCACAGAACGGCAAAACCTCTCAGTGTTGAGATGAAAGCATTCAACACTCATGAGTTCATGGATCTAAGATCCGTTGTTGTTCCTGTCTGGTATTAAAATTCTGATTATATTAATAGCAAAATCATTAGAAATTTTGTTCGTCATCAAAACACTGTTGTTTTATACTCCTAGGTCTCTATTATACTTTAAAAATACGGATGTACGGCACATTTTACTGTCCGGATAACCAGCACTGGTCGCAAAGGAAATGCGGATCCCATTATAACATGAATTTCATTTGAATCTTTAATGTCTAAATGGAATGCTCAAAGAGCGCCGCAATGAATTCTGGGTAGCTTTTGGTCAAATTGACAAACTATGCACAGAACAGCCTCATGATCAATAAAACGCATCGGCAAAACTGAATATCCAAGGACAAAAAAAAATAAAAAATCCTATCCACCGGAAAGCTAATTACAGTGGGAGGAAGTGAAGCTGGAGGAACTGAGCAGAGGAAGAGTGAATGGGCTGGCCTAATGAAGATCACATTTTAACACTAGAACACTACTTGACTCTTACACATACACACATTTTGCAAACTGGGGATGTAATATTTATGTAATTTTTCATCATATGAGGAAATAATTAAAAAAACAAACAAACTACAAACTCCTCGGCCTGCAGGCTGAATTTACCGGATGGTAAGTATGTCGACGTGAACGGACGCAGAAACGGCGCGAGGGGATAGAGGAACTCGGAATTATATATCATTTTGAAGTTGATTTTGTCGATCTGTTATATGTGGATAAATCTTGAGTATTTAAAAAAAAGGTCTTGATACTCCAGGACTCCAGAGGGTTAATCTAGTCCTAAATGTAACCCTTACCCAAACTGAAAGAGCTAGTTGTATCCTAAAACACACATTTCTCACTGAAATTAACAAAGTTAATAGTGTGCCATAGGGGCAGACAAACCCGATCCTCAGTGCCGTCACACCATAATAGTTCTGGACGGAACGCACTGATCATCAGCCTGCTGGCGGGGCCATAATCAGACAACCGTCCGAGTTTTAGAGGATTTTTCTTTCCATTTGGATGACTGCTTGAAATTCATGTCTCTAACCTGCCTTGAATCATTTCTGAAGGGAACAACAACATCAAAACTGTTTACAAAAGCATCAGAACCACTCATTTACATGTGTCTCTCAAAAGGGCTTTGCCCCATTAACTAGACAGAGAGAAAAAAAAACATAATTTATCTGCACATGTGTTCTGGAAACAAATGCGGTGCCTGATTTTACCCAGAGGGATGTCAAATGTTAACTGATGATGAGATAAGCACACCTCAGCTGAACAGCAGGTGGAAGGCTGGTGTGTGTGCTGGGGTCGAAAGGGTTGGCCCCGAGCATAGAGAGCATAATGAGAATAAATATTTGGTGAGTTAGACTTCTTCCCTAATGATACTGATACTATTAGACCGCAGCGATCCTACACTGGTTAGCCCTAATTTATGCAAGCAAGTCCATTAATTTCCCAATGAGCTTTTATAAACTGTGTGTCTCACTGATAAATACAGTTAGGAAAAAAAAAAAGAAAAAAGTGTCCTGCTGTAAATTTGCTGTTTTCCATGTTTGGTCTCTAGATAAATTTGGCTTATGGCGACCAACAGCGCCAAAGAGACAGACAGCGAGTGAGAAGATTTAAGCGGGTTTTGAGAGAAATGCATAACTCTTCGCAAATAACTGCGCGAGAAGAGAAAAAACAATTCATGAAACAACAAAGGGGAAGCAGGATGTGTCAGCCGGTGTGGTGTATGGCGAGGTGCTCCCACAGTCATGTCTGCCCTGCCCATAAAAAGAACTGGAGCAAGTTTTGTGAGAATCTTTTTTTAAATAATTCAGCACAGCCCCAAACCAATTCACTTCAAGTGCCCAGATGGTACATTTTATTGGCAAAATATGTCTGATACTTGAGAGGAATAATTTACTTGCGCTCGGAAAATGGCAGGCTACCTTCCAGCCAAGCAGAATTTACTGAACAGAGAATCAATCAGGCTGTTCTGCAGGGCACTAATTCAGCAAAACAATAATTTCATGAATATCATTGTGTTTGTGTTGCAGAGGCAGATGGGTTGAGGCGGCGGCGGCGGCAGGGTGAAAGCCAACCGATTTTCAATTTATGCACTGCCCTCTGTTGTTGCTAATTAGCTTTAAAGTCCAAACATCGTGTGCATTGCTGTAGAACTTCTGAATGCAGAAAAGTATAAAAACCACTGCCGGTGAGAGGATGTACAACATTCTCACAAGAACCTGAATTTTTCCTTCCTAAGGCTACTTCCTAACAGCTGGAGGAGATAACAGCCCCTCGTGCAGAGGTGTGTCATCGGTATCCCAGAGCCTGAGCTGATTTTTACAAGGTGCAGGTTTTAAATAGGGTTGAAGCAGTTCCTCCGCCAAGTTTTCCAGAGTGTTGTTAAAAGCGGAAGCTCAATGCCCCGAAGTGAGATAAATGAAGCTTACTAGGATTTCTGACCTTACAAAATCCTGCCCGCCGGACAGATAACACCCACTGAGCCGCAGTCAACAACACCGGGAGGATGGCTTCATTAACAGCATTGAGCAGTTTATGTTGAAGATAGCATTTGAAGTGAAGAAAGTGGAAAAGGGAGAAGTGTTCAGAAACCCTTTTTACTATTGAATGAGTTTGTGGTGGTGAAAATAAAACAGCGATGTGGAAGAACTGACAGGGGCAGACTCTGGGCTGTGTGGATTGACACTGCAATACTGTCCTATTCCCTTTGATGGGATTAAATTGTCATGACCGCTCAGATATGGAAATTGAGGTACTGATGTAAGGCTTTCGCAAATGTCAACACTTTCAAATTGAGCCAGTAACAGGCCATCGCCAACACTTTAAACAGCCTTTATTTCAGACTACTGTAGAAAATATCTGCCCTTATAATTAAGTTTCACATTTTTAAAGATAACAAAAAATTCTATCAAAAAGGGGCAAGACATTTAATCCTGGTTCCATATCAATCCCACTCAATCTTCTCCCCTCAGCAGAGGGACAGGCATTATAGATAATGGCATTAAATTCTCCAGCAATCAGTGGAATAATCCCACATCGCTGAGAGAATTTTCTCTCGCTCTCTTATGATATAAAGTCACGAAGAGTCAATATCTGACCGATTGGACACATTTCTCACACATGCTGCTCATTCATTAAACCTCACATGCCCCCATCAGAGCCTCGTCCCTCAGTTCTCTGCGGCGGCTCTGGGAATAAAGGGCTAACAGTCGCAGCTCGTGCCGTTTGCTACACGGATCAGATGCAGAGGGGAGAACTGGGCTGTGAAATAGAGTCCAACCAGCTGATGGACGCGTGAGGAGCTTCAGCTGAAGTTTAAATATGAATCTAAATAGCCTGGAAAAAGGTGTGGAAGTGTGGATCAGAGCTCTGCGCGCTCCGCCGCGCGGCAGGAGGAGGGCTTGTAGTGACGCTCTTATCCAATAGGCTCAAGCTTCCTCTGGACCGAGCGCAGCATCTCTGCCTCAGTGGCAATTTTGCGCCAGACAAGTAGGGACTGTCTTCCACTCAGCACCCGAGTAGAAGAAAGAGGTTTTTCGGGACTTACTGACGAAGACAGCTCATCTTTACCCTTGTATTTCCTCCGACACGCGGTTTGAGCAAAGATGAACGCAGGTTGCGTCTTCCTGGCGTGCACCTTACTTGTGGGTCCATCCTTGGTAAGATGAGTTTCTTCCTGCACGTCTGTGGAAGTGCTGCACTGCCGTAGAGCTCACTACTTTGGTGTTTTTCCTCACACTGCACGATCCCTTCAAAGTGATGAGAGGCGCACTTTTCCCTGCAGCGCTGCGCTAACGGCAGCGCGGCGCGGGGGATCGAGACTAATACGGCGACGTGGAAGGTCAAGAATATTTTAGTCCGAAAAGTAGCTGAGAACTCCGAGATCCAGCCCCTCCACCCTCTCTCCTAAATCAACTGCAGTGCATTATTGCGGAGGACAGAGGGTTCTGCGGGATGCTGGCGGCGATCGTCTTGGTTTACGCACGTTTACGCACTGTCATTTCTCCTTTTCTACTTTTCTGTCATTTATTCCTCGGCTGGCGGCGTGGCTGTTTGGGGGTAGAGCTTCGAACGAAGGGCGACTCAAATACCGAATTAACCAATATAAACAGTTTATCACTCTATTTTCAAACTTTGGTATACTGCCGCATCTTCAACGCTGCAGATTAATGCTAAATATATCCCATAATTGTTTGACTGGTACTCAGGTAGATATCGAGTCGACTATATAATGCATCAAAGTGTAGCATATGCTTTAAATAAGCTGGGGCGTATGGCTGCAGGTGCAGTGTATGGAGAAGTACCATGTGCTCTGCGATAATGCTCACATCAATACTTTAATGCATGTTGTTTCTTCGTCTCTTTCTCACACACACTCATCCTCTCAGCACTCCTGCTCTCACACACCAGTCGGTATGCAATGTATGTGTTTGGGCTGTACATTTCCTGTCAGCCATGGTCTCATCATGACTCGTATCTACGTTATTCAACATATGATGACTATGATGTCCACATCTGTTATGGTGATTATGATTAACATGAAATCATTAAGAGGGTTAATGTCTCTCTGTATTGTGTACAGGCAAGTGTGTTTGTGGATTTTAACCATATGATGGCTCCAAATTCCCGCATGCTGTTTCCAGACATAAACCAGTCATAAACAGTGACGCTATGAAGCTGGATATCAGAGTGTAAAGGTTGTGAGATCAGCTCGTAACCCCATGGCCGCAAGTCAATTTGCCAGTGCTTAACAGGCCGTCTTGCTTGATTCCTCAGGGGAGTAAGGCAAGCCAACCCCTCAAACCCCCATGCAGACCAGGCTTCTCCCAGAACTTCTACACAGTGATTGTCTCTAGAGACCTTCTGCATGGCAAGAGCATTCTCAAAGGTAAGCCTGACTGCAGGATCTCATTTATCCACTGATGATATTTGCTCATCTCTGGCCATGCTTCCTCCCAAATTGAGTCTGATTCATTTGGTAAGCGTGTCTTTGCATGAGTATACGGTATGTGGACACTGGATGTGGATGTCCGATACTCCTTTAGAGGTTCAGACGTCACTCTGGCTGTGCCTGTGCAACATCAGGAATGACTCCAAGCGGATAGAACCGGTAGTTGGGAAAATATTGCCATTTGATTCAACCATGCATGATAGCAGGTGTGTAATGCCTTCTGTTCACAACTTGTCCTTCGATTTGGACTTGCCATTGATGAAAAACATCCTAATGCTGTAATTGCAGTGATTTAAAAAAACCAAACGTCTTTGATTGACTTAGGAGCAAACAGGCTCCTGTTGCTCGCTCTGTGTGTTAGCGGCTGGAAGCCTCAAACTTTTATTTTGCTTCCGCTGTTCATTTTAATACATTTCCCATCCTTTTCTGTTGTCTGATTTTCAGAGGAATTCAATTCTGTTTTCATTTCCTCCATTTCTTTATGGAACAGTCAGTGGACTGAATCCGCTGTGAGCTTCTTCTGCTGCCATCTGACATTTTGCTGTGCTTTGTTCAGCATGCCTCTTCTACTTGCTGGTGGATCCAGCCTGGATTAAAAAAAAAACCCTCTTGTTCACATCCTATGGTCCACAAATGCTTATATTACATATACCATGTTACTCAAAACCCTTCAACTGCAACATAAAAAAAATTACTCTCAACAAGTAGATGCAGGTCCTCACATCTGATTTGTTGACGATGGCTGCAATATGGGGCTCGGTGATAAATCGTAAAAAATACTTCAACCTTTATACAGATGTTTATGCCATCTCATGTCTGTAGTACAATCATTGGGCTCCATTCTAATTCATAACATAAACTGCAGCAAAGCCAGCAGGTTGTTTTCCAACTTGCTATCCAGTCCTGACCCTTTAAGAGGGGGACCTTATGGGTATTGTCTACGTGTGACATAGGGGATTATGGGAGTTTTGGTTGCATGCTGATGAACGCCCGTCCTGTTAGAAGTGGAAAGTTGTTGTCACTTGGAGCCACTCAGTAGTAACGCTATGTAGTTATCCTGGCTGTTTAAAATAAACAGATCACAGCTAAGCTAGCTTAGTCAGAACTGAGCTTGGTGAGCTAGCGTAATGTAGCTGAGATGCCGGAGAGTTAACATCACGTAGCACAGCGAGAACTAGGGGTGGTAGTTTCTTATCATTCTTTAACTCCTCTTTCAGCCAGTTAACTCATATCTTTTCTATTTCTACCACTTATATTGTTTCATGAAGGCTACTCATCTCTCTCTTGTAGCTGCTTGGGGTGCAGTAGAGCTGTCGGAAGTTAACACTTTAGTTCCTGCATACACCTGTCTGGGTTACACACGAGTAACACATGGCTCTCTTTTTAATTTCTCATGTCAATACCAAAATATAATATGACGGAAACTGACTTGCAGATCTAAGCAAAGAATTCTCATTTTAGCCAGAATCGCCCAACACAGGCGCAATATAGAAGACGGTACACATACCCCTCTGTTTCTTCTATCCTGTAATCTACAACACACTGCTACTCACACACACACAGCAGCAACATATCAACAGCAGCGCACAATAAGCTTAGCTCTCCCCTGACACTTTCATATCACTGCCTTTATAGCCAAATATTTGTCTATTGTAACATAAAATGCTGCTGGCCTGAAGGAAAGTGCATCCTCATCTTAACGGCTGTCTGAGCTTTTTCTGCCAGGGAGCAAAACAATTGAATTATTCTGGACCTTATTTTGTTATTTAGGAATCTGACAAGGACAATGCAGCCGGTCAGTGGGGAGCCAGTTTGCCTTTAGGGGCTCAACGTGTCAGTCTGTTTGGAAATGAGCCGTGGCGTCCTCACTGGCCCAAACAATGTTAACAGAGGGTGATGTGATGTGCAGCAGATAACAGATTTTAGTTTCCTCTCAGTGTCTTACATGCACGTGTGTCCGCAGGGGTGTCCTGGTGTGCATATTATCTGCTAACACTTCAAATTGAAATGAGGTTATAGCAAAGCTCGACTGCATCAAATTGATGTAGCCTCCGTGCGCTGATCCAGTATTACCTTTGCTTCTCTGGCTTTCATTTTGTTTGTCTCCGTGTTTGTTATTTGAGAAATCAATCGGAGAGCTTCGTTGTCCTCCCAACCGGCCACTCAAAGGGATATGGGCTGCAGCAGCTTACGTCCTCATGCAATGATGGATGTGCAGCAGCTAACCCCTCTGAATTCTTTCTATACCGCTGTATAGAAAAGCAGGAGAAGGCCTTTAATACTAACACCACAATATTTATAACCCGAAACTGTCACTTTCCAAGAAAATGAATGTGCCGGGGATGAGACGAGGGAGGCTGTGGGATGCTCCGGAGCTGGCGAGGGGGTTGCTGGACCGCTGTGGACGGTGGTTGTTGTCTCCCTGGAGAGACGAGCGGTGAGTGATGGGGCAAGAAATAAAGAGCTATGGCCCTGCAGGTGCAGTGTGAACTAGGCCTTTGTTTCCAGTTGCTGAACAATGTGTGGACTGCAGCTCTTTTCATGCTGAGGTAGAAAGGGGGAGTTGTTTCCTTCTGTTTTATTGTCTTGATGGCTAGTTTACGAGTGACTATGTGGTGTTTCTGATGAAATGAATTCGCAACAACTGATATAGATGTGTCCGAGATTATTTGCTTGCTGATCGCTGATGTCTTAGTAGGCAAATAGAATCTTCAAAATACTCCCCTCACACAAATTTCAATCAATCCAAACATTTGATGTCATATTTTATGGATTGTGTCATATTTAACTTGGAGCAGAGTAAAATTTTGAGCATTTTCTAAGGGTTCAGAATGAACCTTAGAGAGGCTTTAGACAACAAGGAGTAATAAACGTTAACGGTTATAAAATGCTGCAAAAGTCCAGTGAGATTGCAGAGGAAATTCAAAGCAAAGCAACCTTTTGGTGGAGGAGGGGAATTTTACTGGGGACTTTTTACTCACTGTTTTCCCAAAAGACTAGAGGTGCATCCATAGCAGTCTGACCTACCGGTACCAATTATAGCCGGTAATAACAGAATTCATATATGTACACCGTACTGTGTATATATATATATATATATATATATATATATATATATATATATATATATATATATATATATATTAGAAAGGCACAAGATTACAGGACCCCTTGACTGATTTCTCCTCATTTTATATAGCTAAAATTCAAAATACAACACCTCACAGGATAACCCTTTTTTTTGGAAACCCCACACTGAATATAAATAAATACAAGTACAACAGGTAACGTGCAGAATCTTGAAATCAACAGTTATTTGTTGATTCTTTGAGAAGCTTTCACTTGCTGTATTCGGTCCTAACATTTATGAATCTTCTAATGTTCCTGGGGTTAATTATTTTCAGGTGTCTGATTAAGGTTGCTGTATCGAACTTTTTTGTCGTTGGAGAATACATTCATAATGCTTTTATTTGTCTAACATGGCTTAATAGGCAGTAAAAACTCTCTATTGACCTACGTGCGTCAGCCTCCGCGAGCCGTCATCAGGGTGTCATAGAGAACCATGAGGGAGCTTTTGTGTTTCTTCATTCCTGCTGACAACATTCCACACTGGTGATGGCATTTGTAGCCATTGTGATGTGTGTTCCATGTGCACCAATCGATCGGACGGCCGATTGTTTGCCGATTGCCTAAAAGTGGCTATTCAGCCTTTCAACAACAGTTTGATGCTCTTTTTGTTCTACCGTGATTTTAGCACCCTGATCGAGTAAATTTCAACACTTTTTCTTCCCTCAGATTTATATTTTGACTTGCACAATAACCTATAAAAAGAACCAAAATCCAAATATTTCAAACACGGCAGCTATGTCTGAAATGATTTGAAACACGTGCCATTTTTCTAAAGCATTGAGCAACCCTGCTTCAGTGCCACAGCTTCCCTTTCAGGCACAGAGAACTGTCCGATCATAACTTAAAAGGTCATTTTGAATTGTAGCGCATCGTTCCGTTTCCCCCTTTGGTCAATATTCATTGGCTTTATAGTTTAAAAATGCTGTTATGGCTTTGTGGTTGACCAAAAAAAGACCCTTGTTTAATTAACTAATCTCTGCCCTGCCCCTAACTTGTTCTGAATAAAACATCCCATGATCCCATGGAGATGTTTGTCTAATAGCCGAGCCACGATTGGAGGAGCGAGGCTGTGGCACACTGGCAGGCAAACAGTTTGGTCTTAAGTCGCGGCCTGTTCTGATTCCCACCGAGGGCAGATAAGCCATGAAAAGCAATATTCCAGTGAGTGCGCATCGCTGTGTAAACCATCACCTTGCTCCAAGAGCCGGAACAGACAACTAGGAATACATTCAGCGGGACAAATTCAGCTGCAAAGATTCTGATTTGAAGTACAGTCCAGTCAGGCCAGTGTCCCTTTGAGTCACTGTCAGCCGATGTTGGAGGAGGCAGCAGTGACAAGCTTTCCCTTTTGAATCCTGCAAGTCCTGAGAGAGGGTGAACAACACTGCTCAGGGCGACGTGAGGGCCTGTCGGACTCCATATGCTGTTTCACGTTCCCTGGGTAAGAGAATGACTTTGAAGCTTTTGACCGACTGAAGAAGCGCCACAAAACTGAGCAGCTTCACAAAGTCGGGCTTAAGACATGCAGTATGTCTGAGAAAATGACATCAAAATGATGATAACGTCACGAGTGTGCCACAGTAGACGTGTGCGTATGTGTGTGTGTTTTCCTTAATCCATCACGCACGTAAGCCTGTGCTTTGACACCTAAATGCCACATTGACCTTTAAACAAGAGTGGGCTTCCTTTCATTTTCTTTCCCTGTATTGTCTCCTGAATCACTTCCTCCTTGTGAAAACAGTCTTTTCTTGCTTCCTTCAAAACAGGGCCTTTACTTTAAGATGAGTCCTCCCACTGCAGATACCTACAACCGCTCCAGAAGGATTTGCTCACACTGTCCTTTAATATAAAAGATTAATTTAGGGCAGATCATGCCTTCATTAGCTTTAAAGCTTTCGGCGTGGATTTTCTATTGTTTCAGTCCAAAATGTTACACATCCAAGATGACTTGGAACATGACCCCAATTACACGACAGCGGGAGAAATCTGGCAAGGAGCCATATCTACTTTGAAACAGCCAGCTCAGCGTTCATTTGCCACTCTGTGAAGAACTTCTGACTCCTTACCTATTCTCCAACGTGACAAGGCTTTCATGCGTATGTCTAGACCCAGGAACTGAGCGGGTGGGGGAAGTGGGGGCTTGTGGGTGGGGGATTATGTTTCCAGGCATTTGATAAGCGGGATGCCATTTTCCTTCTGACTCACGGATGTCTCTCTTGTCCTCCAGAGAGTCTTTCATCTCTGCAGCCAGGACCTGCAATCTGTGGCGAGCTGATAGAATACAGGTACAGAAGATGAGCCACATCATTTCTCTTTATCTCCGCTCCCTTCTAACCAAACCAAGCTATGCTTCTATATACCTCCAACCTCCCTACAACATGACATACACGCTGAGCCAATTCCATCAAGTAAAGCCACCCAAGATATATTACATGCCACGCCACAATGCTTTTCATCCTGTTTTGGAGTCATTTCCTCAGTTGGGGTAGGAGGTAGAAAAACGGGGTTTGATAGATGGGAAAACGACTGTCAGCAGAAAATATTATTTCCTCTTGTCTGGGCTTCCATGTGTGTTTTTTTATATTTTATTTCTAGTGCCCTGATCTCCAGTGAGCTTCTCACGTTTTACATTGGTATTAGTTTAAGTATGATGCCTGGTCTTCGGGTCATGGCGTGTGCTCGTTGAATTTCATTACGATGCAGATGACTCCAATGCTCTTTCCGTCTAGTGACCAGGGAGAGACGGCGTGATTTATCTCCGCCGTCTTGCATTTTTGACTATGAGAAACTGTCAAAAAGCGCTCCGAGACTCACTGCCGTTTTAAATGCCGCTGTGCGCCGTCTCTGTCTACGTGTCTCAGGGTGAGACATAGGAAAAGGTTTCGCTAATTGTATCCTAAACTCTGACCTTCCAAACAATTCAGCCATGATATTATCAAACTTCAGATTGCATCAGCCGGAGCTGGTGGCATGGGTTCAATGAAGGCGTGATCATAAGGCAGAGAGGAGAAACTGAGCACCTCTGATGGGTAGAATACAATCCTTGGCAAGGGATGAATGCATGAGAAAGGAAATGGGCTGGACTAGAGCGAGTAGAGAATTATCACTGCATGTACATTTCTAAAAGATATTAATGAACAGGAAAGGGAGGAAAATGGTGGAACATACAAAAAACAACCAGTGCAAGCAGAAAGTTCTCAGTTTCACCGAAAGCTTTTATGCCAACTCCTGCTAATATTTCAGCTATTGAGCTTCACCTGAGCAAGAGGAGTGTGTGGTGGTGATTATAATAGCTTCTAGACAGATGGCCCCTGATGTCACAAGGTGAGGGTCAAAGGATAAAAGAGTGGAAGTAATAGATAAACAGGAAGTGCTATGCAATTGGCCTTTGAGGTCATTGGTGAAAAATGATAAAAGCACATGGGTATCCGGCTTTATGGAAACAGGAAGTGCTTGAAGTCTATCGAAGTTTCTAAGTTATTATCTACGCGTTTGGTTCCAGTGGGTGTGACCTGAGGTCCCCGAGGCCCATGGTCTGTAGGTCTGGCCACAATTCAGAATGTGTGTTTCAAAACTGTAAGTCTGTTCAGAGAAAACATTTGAAGGTGAAGTCCTCATTCGGTCCAGCAGGCGTCCTAGCGTTGAGCGTTGAGATCCACTACGTCTCTCTCTGAGTGAGCAGTTTGGTTAGGTAACCCCTTCTGGTCGTGGCAGTCGCATGTTCCAGTCCAATGAAGTGTAAAGCAGCGGGAGAGCCATGTTTGGCTTCTTAGCATTAATGAAGAAGATTTAATGTGGTTTAATCTTTTAGAAATGGTATCCAAATTACAGTTAAACTCCTCTGATGAGTCCCTGTGGCTGCAAGGATCTTGAAAAGCAGCGGCAACACCTCATTTCCCTTTGACGACCGTGTTTCCTCAAGCGTTTTTGACTAAATCCTTCTTCGACTGAAGAAGGATTTCCCCCCCCCCGCCTCATGGTCCGTTTGTATCAGTACTTAGCATCTAAGTGCCCTTTAACGATCAGTGGCCTTGATTAAGACTATTTTGGCTTTTTTGTTGCAGGGAATAAGTGAAAAAGAAATCCCACTGTGCGACCTCTGTTTCACCTTTCAGTTCTAAGTGTATCTATCAGTTCATTACAGATGTTTTAACCGCCTCCTCTAGGCTTCTGGATTTACACGCATCTGAATACAAATCAGGTCTTTGGAACTGAAGTGCTGTTCCTTCGGTATGAATCAATTCACTCGCATGTAAGTCTGCATGTTTATACCACCGCGGCGTAGTGTCACTCGGGTGGATTACTGCATGGATAATTATTATTACTATTAAAAGAGAGAAGGAGGAGGCTCCATAAAAGGTAGCTCTGCTGAAGGAGCTGAATATCTGAGATTAAGAGCTTGTTTGAACAAGTTTTCCATTTCTGTTATCCTCAGTTTGGATTTTGGAGAGTCGTGATTGGCTTTGAATTGGGCCACGCTGGCTTCTAAGACGTAAAACATACTAAAAGCTAGATACCTCATGCAGATCAGACCGTTGTATGGTTCGGTTCTGAGATGCCAGAGGGGAAGGTTTGGTTCACTCTGGACAGACAGCAGCAGACAGTAGAGGTAAACTGAACAAAAGGAGAAGGAGGTGGATCAAGGTTACTGGAGGTCCTAAAGTTACTTAAATCAAACACAAATTACACAAGGACTCATTATGACACTATGACTCATGATGAAATTACACAAGGACTCTCTATTAGGACTCACTGCTCCTCAGGGATGGGTGGAAGCAGAAATACCTTTCACGACCTTGTACTGAAGGTAAGTACTGTGTAACATGTGATATATAAAGTACGTATTATTATTATAAATGTAACTCAGCAGACAGAGGACATCACAGAAGGAAACAGCCTTTAGGGTTTATTATACTGGGGGGAACAAAGAGGAGACATTAAGGTCAATTCACCAAACCATCTGTTGAATAAGTAGAACAGAAACCTTGCAGACAAGTAACATCTTCGGCCACCCCTCTCAAGGTAACCTGCTGCACAATTCTATCCACAACTGTTTGTTTTATACCTCTGTGCTTTATCTTCACATGCTGGAAGGGAACTTGTGTTTTCCTCTGCAGCTGGGGAAATTGACAAAAGAAGTATGAGATCATGATATCTGTGATATGGAAATTGTTTTGGGTCATGCAATGGTTTGCAAAATATGCCATTATTCAGCACCAAGTGCCATCCCATTAATACCATACCCTTAATTTACCTAGGCCTACGCTGTTGTCCCTGACAGCAAGGATATACCCCCCAAAAGCATTGTACTTACATAAAAGGGATGTTATGTCCGAAAAACTGTGTTTTTTGTAAAAAAAAAGATCTCCCCCTAGTTAGTAAAATATGAATTATTAGAGTAAAATACAATATATAAAAGATAGATCTCAAGTGGATTCATATGCACCAAATTCGGACGGTTGAAGAAAATATGGACCGAAAACTTTGGGAGATAAAGCGCATCCTGTTAGCGTATAAATGCTAACTGACCTTACCCAACATCAATCCATATCTTCCTCGCACTGAGGCCTGTGTAGATTTAAAATTTGAAAATGATCCATGAAAGAGTTTTCGAGTTAACATGAAAGATCTGCAGCAGACACGGCGGCGCCAATGACGATTCCATTATATCCCCGACTGGAATCTATTTAGTAGAAAGCAAACTTGGTTTGCTTTATAAAAGCAGGAAAAAAACTGTGTATTCTAAACTAAACTATGTTTGCACAGTTTATATCACCTTATTCTATAATTCTCTGGTCATCTTAACATTGATAATATATATCAATTAGGATATATATTATATAATATATATCCTAATTGATATGTATATATTGTGATAAATATCTGTCAATATCCGTCAATATGATGAAAGAAATTTCAAAGTAATGGATTATTCATGGTGTGGATGTTTACGGAGGTACGAGCTATGAGAGAAGTGAAACTCTGGATCGGCTGCGTCTCCATGTTTTACTCCCCCGCCAGCGACTCATCCCTGAGTCTGGACTCAAAGTGACACTCGGCTCTTCAGTTTATTGATGATTTGCGACCAAGCAGTTTGACCTTGTATTGCCACTTGACCTTACATGTTCTCCAACACTCATATCCTCAGTCCACAGCTCTGCAGGAGATGTAACACGCAGCCCAATCACGATGATTTACGCGGGCCTCGCCTCAACACATAGATCCTTCTGAGCGGCTGCTGCATGCATCACCAGAGGAAGGCTCTGTAACGTACTGTACAGCCATTTCCGAAGCCACGGGCTTTTGCAATTCTATCTCTTTAATTAAAAGGGTACATTGTCAAGAAGCCTTAGTTCCACAAACTCAAATCTGAGAAAGGCCTCTTGCCAGGGTGCAGCCTGTGCTCCACTTTGTCCTTTGGATTTATTTAGCCTGGAATTTATATTTGATCAGGGTGACTGGCCGCTCTTGGTTTTACCTGATTCATTTTCTCGTTTTTATATACGCTTAACCAGTCGTTTTTTTTGTTATGTGTATGCAAACACGCTATATTCCAGTGCATTGTGGGTATTTGTGTGTGCAAGTGTTTGTCAGCAGTGTTCCATCCAGAGGGTGATTATCTTAAATGGAGAAATTAAAGGATTACAAACCGGCTCAGTAATCCAGCTGTCAATCTCACAGCTCATTAGTAACCAAACGAGTGGGATGAAGGAGAGAGAGAGAGAGAGAGAGAGGGAGGGAGTGAGAGAGAGAGGCATACCTTCACAGTGGTGAAGATTTGTACTTGTCACTCAAATGGAAAGCAAGGTTTTCTGTATTCCCTCATTCATTTCTTTTGATTTAGCTTTAGCTGCTGATTTTGCTTCAGCAGGAAATGTCTCACAGTAAAGTAATGAACCGTAAAATGTAATATTTCAGACTGTTTTAATCTGACATTAAATTATTACATTATATTATATTACATTAAGTAGTGTATTTGGTCTTATCTGGCAGTAAGGTTTTGCGATACATATTGCTTCAATTGCTGCAATTACTCCCTATTTTGATATTACATATCCAGGAATATGCAATGAATCAAGCATCATACTCACTCTGTAGAATATTTCTATGAAGCTTTACGATTAACTTATAAATGGCTTTAATTAATGAAAACGACTACCATGATAATTCCATCAAATGAATCTTAAGTTGTGAGTGTCTTCAGGAATATCACATAAGAGATGTTTATTTTTAAACATGTTTAAGGTCTGGTTTTTGTATTTCTTGTATGTCATGCTGGTAAATACTGGTAAACCGCGTTTATTGCAGAAACCCTAGCCTCAATATATTGATTGTTATTTCCCAAAGTTTCTCTTAAAAATAGATTATTTGCATCCTTATCGGCAACTTGCTCAGCTGCTGGAACAGGAAGTATTTTCACATCAGCTGCTTGAGTTGAACCCGGACAAACTGCGCCGGAAAACGAATAGGACACGACTCCTTGCGTTAGAACCGTAAGGATTCACATCCCTGATATGATACCAGAGTTCATTTGGGCTTGTTTCACTCTTGCTGTTATTCAACATTTTAAAAAGGAGATAATTGAAAACAACTGCGATGACATATGCAGTTGCCTTTCTAGCGAGCGTGTGTGTGTGTGTGTGTGTGTGTGTGTGTGTGTGCTGCGGATTAGCCTTGGTGTTGAAAGATATACAGCGCCTCTTCCATTTTTCACCAGGCTCTCCGGCTCGTAAAAGAAACAGTTTGGGAAACCATAAAAAGAAAATGGAAAGACAAATCCTGACTCCATCATGGAAAATTGTTCAGATATTGCATCTCCTATAGCGCTGGCACTTTTTTAGATTTGATTATATCACTTTTATGTCTATTTTGCAGCGAAGCAATGGGCTTTGCGCCGGCTTATTTTTCTCATGCACGCTAGCATATGGACGCCTACCTCTGGGAAGTATTTCTTTGCAGCTCCACTCATTGAATGTGAAACGCGTGAATCTGTTTTTTAAGTAGATTAACTGCAGGTGTCTCTGCTTGAGTTTGAATCAATTACCTCTCGCCAAACTTTCTCTGGGATTTAGGGAAAACCACGGCTTCCCATCTTGTCTTCATGTTATTGATGAGCTTTCCGTTTGTATTTCTGCTAAATACGTGGTAGCTGATACTTCTTGAGAAATTGATGGCTCGCTTTGTCGGAATGCACTTGTCACCACAGCGGTCCTACTTCCTCTAGATGCTTGTCTGACCGAGAGAGCTTATCCTTGTTAGGACTGATTTGGAAAACACGACGGGAAACCTTACACCATCTTGTTTTTGACACGAAGACCAGAGTCCTAATAAAGACCACAAATCTGCAGATACTCATCTCTTACCGGAATGAAGAGAAGATGTGATGATGTTGAAATGTAATACAGCTTAATCCGTTTCATGTTGCTTCTCATCGCCAGACACAATGTCCGTCAAGAATGATGCAGCTCCTGCTGACTTCTCTTTCTTTCTTTGGATAATTACACTGAATGGCCATTACATTATAACCACTGTCAGGCGTAGTCAGAAAACTACTGACTAAGACTACAAGGACTTCTGTCAGTAGGTCTAATATAAAGATTGTCTGCAGGAACAAATTAGCACGTTTATGAATGTGAGAGACTTTCACAAGGGCAGCATTGTGATGGCAAGGTGACTGGGTTAGAGTATTTCCAAAACTGTAGGTCCTGTTGTATGTTTCCAGCCTGCAGTGTGGAGCAGTGCCTACTAAACTGGTCTAAAGGAGGACAGTCAGTGAATCAGCGACCGGGTCCTTGGCGCCCAAGGCTCAATATTGCAGGTGTGAAGCGAAGGCTTGCTAGGCTACTCAAGACAACAGTGGTGCTGATTTTAGCTATCAGCTTTTGGTTGTTTTAGGCACATGTAAACTAACAATGAAATAAATAAAGCAGAATTCTTCTTTCCAAAATGTTTTTTAACTAACTTTGCTTTTATAACAGACTCTTAAACCAAAACGGTTTCTAAACCAACATTATATTTTCTGAACTGGAATTTAGTCCTTTCATTCAATGTATAAACAAATAATATAAATAAGTTATATTAAAAAAAATACAACACTTTCTCTGGAATCAAATCAAACATCTATGTAGGCTATAAAGATAACAGTCAGTGCTTTGTGCGTTCTGTAGTCAACAACTACATTAGGCTAAATCGCTTACAAGTTGGATGCAGCCCATATTGAACACGTCCACATTCAGACGTGTGCACTGGGCAGGAAGCACAACATCCAGCAATAATGTGAGACGTGTCTGTGAGCGATGCAACGTCTATGATTTTAATGCAGGTGCACTTACGTAGACGAGTTTTCATCGTCTACAGAGCCGACGTTCCTCCACTTCAAATGATCAAGCCTTACTGGCGTGCGCCAGTCCAGGACAGGTCAGCTTCTCTGGCTGTGTTGAGGGAGAAAGGCTCCCACTCCTGGGTTGTTTTCTGTGGCGATGGTGTTGCCATGGCCGTAATGTTTACTTCCTTCTCATTACGCTGTGTCCGAGGTAGCGTCCGATGACCTCACCGACTAATCAACTATGAAATTCGACTATTTTCATAATGGATTTTTGTCGGTTACGTCGATTATTGAGGTATGTATATTTGTACAAATGTCCGTGTATGACTCATGGTTGTACAAGTAGAAGTCTTCTTAATAAGCTCAAAGCTAAGAGCTTTTCATTCATTTGTCAAAACCCAGAAAAGAGGACTTGCACAATATCATACGGGTGGTTTTAATACTATGGCTGTTCCCTTTCCTGTATAACTCATGGATATACAAGTAGATGCCGGCTCATTAAACTCAATGAAAAGACATTTGTCTGTCAAAACCAAAAACACAACATTAGGTAGGTGGTTTTAATATTATGGCCGATATCAGCTGCCTGTTGGACTTCCTTTTTCCGTCCTTATTAATCTATTACCTCACAAACTAAGACACGAACCAAAGCCTGACTGACTTCATTTATATTTCCAGCTGCACTCATCCCAGATCAGGTCACCGCTGTTCTCACTGTAACCGACTGACACTGAACAGAGGAGGTGAACTCATTTGTGGAAGATGCTGCCATTTGTGTCCATTGTTACAAAGTTGAAATGGGCCATTATACTATTAGCTCTGACCTCCAGGTGTTTTTTTTTCGTGTATCATAATAGTCCACTGGCTGGCTTAGTTACTTCTGATGTCTGCAAGAGAATTTGCACACACTTCAATTCCCAGGAAACAAAAAAAAAAGATTTCTTTCTAAATCTGATTGTGCCTCTGGTAATGCCTGCTCACTTCTTGACATGATGTGATGAGTATAGAGGCGTACTGCAAATACCCAGGAGAAGATTATAGTCATCAGCTAGCAACCGTCAGGAATCCATGTGAAACATCATTACCGTGCCAAAAATGTCCCGGTTGCACACACAGACTCGTCTTTTGTTGTCCCTGCGTAGCAAAACGTAGTTCTTCTAAAAAATGCTTAAGGTTAACATTTGACATTTGCATGTTTTTGAAAAGCAGCGGAGACATCCACAGACATAGCTACGAGTTTGTTGTAGTTTCTGACAAACTGGGCTCAGAAACCTGGTCTGATTAGAGGACGGGTCAGAAATGACATGGAGGGTCAAAGTTAATGCAATCTCACTGCGTTTGTGACATAAGCCATATTCAAATGAAAGCCATCTTCATAACACGGGTTGTGGGAAATAGTACGACATTATTAATGCATTACACTGAAAATAACTGCTGATCCACCGAAAACCTGCTGCTGCTGTTTGTTGCTGGTCTGATGTCAAAAGACGGAGGCGGGGTTTGTGTTGAGAGTTCACAGTGGGCATCTGCAATTTATTCTTCTCAGGCTTTGGTGAGCCGGGCAAGTCCACATTGAGGCTGCGGGGCCAGGAGTACGTGAAGCATTTTACCGTCCCACGCAGACAAGCTCATGAGAAGCACTTCAACAGGAAGCAGCGTGAAAGGCTACGATGAGAGCAGAGAGAAAGTTATGCCCAATGAGAGGAGAATCAAGACGGTGACCCCTGCTGTGGCCCCTAACCGAAATGTAGTCGCAGAATACTCGGTATATACATCCTTTAAGTTTGTTCTGAGATTAAGCAGAATTTATAATAAGCGTATGGAAAAAAAAAAGTGCAATTCTTTACTACAAATGAGAGGAATTGTTAGAATTTTGGCCATAGCAGCACTAAATTCAAAATAATGAGCAGTCCACTTCTTCCTTCAGCCTAGTTTTTATGATGGCCTTTAACTTCCTCCTCTATCGGGTTACCTCTGTTGACAACCCGTGGTTTTGATTGATATCTGGGAGCAAATCAATAGTAGCCCTCCTCCTTGCTGGTAGCAGGCACCGCGGACACATACGGGTAGCATCGATCACATCTTCAGAAGAATCATAGTTTTCCTTACCCTCTCCGCTCTTTCTGTCTTGTCTCCTTTCTCTCTGAATGGGTTTTAAGATAAAAATCTCTGCGAACCCAGCAGAGGAGGGAGGCGTTGGGGAGGATGAAGAGAGGTGGTGGCGGCGGCGGCGGCGGCAGTTTCTGTAACAGCTCTTGAGCTCTGCAACCTGGCAGTAAGACAATATGAGGTAGTGCTACTAACTGCGGCTGCTTGGAATAGATGCCGTCTTATTGCCATAAACAGCATTTAGCCCGGTAAAAAAGAAAAGCGGGCGCAGCCCCATGACCGTGTCATCGTGATCACCGAGTGATCACCGAACTGAGTGATAGCTGTTACATCCGGGCACGCATTTAAATGCAACATCTATTTTATAGCTGTGTAACCAATCTAGCATCAAGGCTAATTCAAGTGGGGACACTTCAGAGGAGCCGCAGACACATGAAAGACGATCGCTACACCAGTTCTGTTCTTTGCTGCTCGGTTGTCTTGTGTGTTGGTCAAAGGCAGATACGTTTTAAGGCGGATGGAATTTGCGCATATTGTGCTCAAGCATGCAGCCGTTTGATATGTAGCCCACAGGTTGCTGGCTGAACCGGCAATAGTTCCTTCTAATCTAGCGCACTGAGCTCTAACCAGAGGACATGGCGAGCTTTGAACAGCTTTCTCAAAGTATGATTATGATTCTGAGAGTTAAACATGCAGCATGTATAAGCTCTGCTGCAGGGATGTGGGCCCACGATACACAGCTCACCTGTCATGAATAAATATCCACCACCCGAAGATATCTGGTGGATTTCCTGATTTCATGCGGTGATTCAGCCCTTGATTTACATTTTTGTTATGCTTTTCCAAGATTATATTAAACTATTGAAATGCCCTGCTCTTCTTTGACCACAACGATGGTCCTGGCTGTTATTTTTAACTGATATCTTTGCGTGCTTGGGTCAGGTCGAGGGCCGGCAGAGCTCATTATTTTAAAGCAAGGGTGGGTGTTGGCAACAACACAAGCCCTGCAGCATGTTGGATGAAATGTGAGAAGCTGGAAGAAGACATGGACATCAGTGCAGTCATATGCATGATCAACACAGAGAGCTGGATACTTATAACATTTTGCACGAAAAGAAAAGAGGAAGAACACAGTAAAATGCAGTGAGTACATATTCGGTAAAGAGGTGGAGGCGTTGCAAAATCTGTATAAGTCAGATCAAACAAAGTGCTGCTGCTAATGAGTAACATGTTAGTATATTGTAATTGATATAATTTAGTCTGCATCATCTACTCACTGTAAAAACAAACAGATAAAAAGTATTTGGCACTCCCCCCTCGTTTGAGTCTGGATAGCAGTGGTGGTGGCTGATGACTCTGCAAAGACTAATGAGGTTGAATGATTTGGGGGGACTGGGCAGCGAGCGGTCGACCCTCAAACCAGGGGACCAGGATTCGGGCCCAACCACTGACGCCACATGCATGGGGTCTTCGAGCAAGACCCTGAAAACCTCAGCTCCCCGGGCGCTGAGGGGCCGCCCACCGCTCTCAGGGTTGGGTCAAATGCAGAGATAACTTTCATGAAGTTGTACTGTATGTTTGTACGGCGTATCATGTGATAAATGAAGATTATTATTATTAGAAGTTCATAAAGGAGCAGCAATCTGATGGAGAATCTGACACAGACATGTTATCTGAACGTCACATGAAAGGTGATATGTTTTCACATTGCATCAATAATGTTACATATTGGATCCCCACATCAACAATCCCAGACCGAATGATGGTTGAGCTCCTCATTTAAATAAGTTGAGTTGTGGATGATGCAATTTTCACACCGCAGCTCACACCGCAAAACCCTCATGCAAATAAATATCTCCGTAAAGGTTCTTCGTTAATTCACGGGGTGTATTTTTTTTAGAGTCAGTTTTTTTTTGTTTTTTTTAGAGAGTAGAGTCAAAGCGAGCGTAAATTTCCTGCTGCCATCAGAGGGGATAATTCAAAAGAGTCACTAACTTTGTGTTGTTGATAATTGGCATCAAAACACACTCGTAGCAATGTCAAAATGTAAAGAACACCCCGCAGCACACGAAGATACCAGTTTCACAGTATTCTCTTTATCACCCCCCCCACCCCCCCACCCCACCCCCCGCAGTAATTTGCATAATTAACATTCACACGCCATATTCACTTGTCAAAGCATTTTAACTGTGACGGCATCCAGGAACAATCACGATTGTTGTGGATGCGCAGACAAATTCTTGCAGCAGAGATTAACGGAGGAAAGTGAAGTGAAACAGGCAGTGACCATAGACACACACACGCACACACACACACACACACACATACAACACACTATCCCAGAGACAAGCTCATTTTATTTGTTGGTGTAATTCTATCAAGGGAAGACATCATCAGAAACGGGTCACACATTGATCACTAGCCTCGAGCTCCTCTTCTCTTCTCTTCTCTTCTCTTCTCTTCTCTCCTCTCCTCTCCTCTCCTCTCCTCTCCTCTCCTCTTCCTTCCTCTCCTCTCCATTTTCTCAGTTTCTTCAACTCTCTTAGATTCAATTTGCAGTCTGCCCTGCCATCTTTCTCAGCTTCAGTGTTTCCATAAGCCTGGAGCTCTTTCTGAACTTCCCTTCACACACTGGAGATTGTATCTGACGTATTGGGGAGAAATGGAGCAAACAGAGGATAAAATGTTCACAGCATTTATCCCTGTTTACTATTTGATTCAACGCGGTATACACATACGTGTTTGTTGCGATGTGTGTGTGTGTGTGGGTGTGTGTGAGTGTGTCTTCAAATGGGCGCCTGAGCTTCTCCCAATAATCTTACCCTACACCACCATCAAATCAGAAGTGGGACCCTTGCAGGCTGCATTTTAAATACTTTCAAGGATTGAGGCAAACTAACATGATTTCCAATGAATTATTAAACAGGATTATTTATTTACTTCCTCCATACCCTCAACCACCTAACTGGCAAATCTGCATAGCATTTTTTCGAACCTGTGGCACATTTATATGCATAATTTACTCCTCATGGATGAATATTTTCTTGAGGACTTGTAGTCTAGTCTGTTCCCTCATACCGTTTGGAATCGGCCCTTTGGAGTTGGAATGGTGCAGCGCTGTGATTCACTGGCTGCACGTTGCGCTCTTATCTTCATGAAGAGATTGAATTTGAAATGTCCATCAGCATAATTTGTTTAGCGGCCATCGTACGGTGCCTCTGAATTTGGTTTGTTTTCCATTAATGGCTTTGTATGAATCAAGTGGTATTGTTCTGATGGCTGAGAACGGGCCAAAATGTAGTTGTCTGTGTGTGTGTGTGTGTGTGAGTGTGAGTGTGTTTGTCAGAGTTTATTGGCTGTGGCAGAAAGAGATGAATAAGTGAGCAGAGGACTGGAGCGCTGCCAGCTCGCGAGACTCCGACGCACTGCAGATGAGCCAAACCTTCATCCGCTGACACGCAGATCTTCATGGTGGGGAGCTGACATGCTCACGCTGTCATCAGTGTGTTCGTCAGACTCCGCCTGCTCTTATATATCGATATGTGCTGTAAATCTGTCGCAGTGTGTATTAGCATCTTAATAATCTCCCCATCATGAGCCAACAACCTTGGTTCTATAATGCATTTTTAAACAAATCTCATGGTAAACATCATTATGTATTTATCAAACCTGACCTCAGATCACTAATGACCCGACACACATCAAACATGGCACCGTAATAAATAGCGTACGAAATGTTATGAAATGTAAATCAACCGAAATGAGCTGACGCTTACATTCCTGCCCCTCTGATCCGACCTGTCCATGTTCCTTCATGTTGTCATTCATCCGGTGTGGTGGAGGCAGTATTTGAGCACATGTTCAGGACTAACGCTGCAGTGGGTCAGCATGAGGGCGGTCTCTGTATATCCCCAGCAGTCTGGGATATTATGGAAACATCATCCCAGCCGTCGCATTCGCCGCGGCAGATCGCTTGTGTTAACGCGATAACTCCGAAACTCCTTCATGGATCATTTTCAAACTTAAAACCACATAGACCTGTATGCGAGGAAGTACTGGAATGATATTGCGAAAGCTCGGTTGTGGTAAATACTACCAACCAGACACATACAGGTCATATACCTTTATTATATTATATTAAACTGTAAGATTGCTACAGATCTGCTTCTCCCAAATTGTGATGGCTGGATGATTGGGTCAGAGTGTCTCCATATCTGCAGGTCTGGTTGAATGTTCCTGCAATGCAATGGTTACAGAACCAACTACAGGGTCATGGGTGCCCAAGTCTCATTGATGCGCATATGGAGCGAAGGCCAGCCTTCTTGTCTATTCCTACAGAAGACCTACTGTAGCGCAAATTGTTAAAACCATAAGGACTGGTGCATTTTAAGTGCTCTTATTTTGAAAGATAACAGTGGAAGTAGGATGGCCGGCATTATGTGTTCTGACTTGTTAAAATCAATCTACGGTAAATTCTCCTCATGGTTTCTTAAACGTGGTTTCCTTTTATGACATCAAAGTGAAAATAGTCTTTGTGAGCCCCGTTCAGTGCATTATATGTTACAAATGGCTTTATTCAGGGACCTCAGGGTTTGTGTCTGGCTGTGCCCTGTCGTTAGCTTTAGCCACATAGCTAACGATAGCTTCTTGAAACTTGTTATGTTCCTCAGCCTGATTAAATTTGAAGTGTCCGATCAAGTTTGTTGTGCCAAACATTTTCAGGGTTGTTCCACAACGGCTTATTGATTCATTTTTTATGAAATGATGACAAGAAACACGTTTATTATGCCTGATATGAAGAAATTGTAGGAATTTAAATTATTTGATTTGCTGTGACACTGTGGTTCATATTTTGTAGAGAGAAAAATCATCTTGAAGAAGATTTTCCAACTTTTCAACCAGTTTTACAAGTAATACAAATACTTCAAAGTTTTTAAGTTCTACACTAATTAAGAAGAAAGTTCACAATAGCCCATCACTAAAACTACTGACGATTTATTTTAGTTGTCTTACATGTTACTTTTCTATTCCAACAGGATTATAAACTCAGCCTAACTAAACTTACTTTTTAATTACAACATTATGAAACATTCTTTTTATTACAATGTAACAGCTTGTTGTTTAAAGAAAACTTCCATATTATAACAAGATAAGCTTGTTTGTTGTTATAATGCAAAATATTTTTATATTATCAACAGTCATATATCTTAAAGTGGAAACGCGGGTGGTCTGATGCATGAGCGTGGCGCGATATGTAATGGTTCTTAGGGTGGGGTCTTGGGTCTGAGGTCCTGTTGGGGCGCCCCACATCTGAGCCGACTGCTCGTGAATGTCTCCCTGGAAATACTGAGGGACAGTTAAGCGTTTCAGATTGTGATTGGTTGTGTTGTATATCCTGCTGAGTCAAACCCAGCAGAGTAGCTGGTGATCAGGTTACACGCCCAACGTAATCATCACAGATGGACTATCATTTAATCGGGTGCTCCAGTATAATAGGATGTGCGAGCTAGGGTGCATTAAGTGTCCGCACCCTTTTACCAGGCAGTACCGTACTGCATCTTCAATAAAGTCTAAGTGAAGGAGGGTCGCTCTGACGACATGCTGTCGAGATGGAACGAGCTGAAGATCTAAGCTGGGCTAACCTACGCAGACAACAGCAGCGTGGACCGCTGCTCGCTGTATGACGACGTGGGCCCCGGTCGTATGTCTGTTCACATTTACCTTCATCTATCTACTCGACATCATCATTCTTCTGCCCGTCTCAGCCGTGTGACACTCGCCCTGTCCCCCTCATTACTCTCTCCTCTGCATAAATGCTCATGCGCGTGCTCCCTCGGTACGCTTGTGTCGAACCTTTCTGTATTGCCCCCGCCTACTTATTTGTTTGACTGAATCAAGGCCACAGCAGTGATTCCTGACAGGTCTCTCCATCACGCTCAGCCTAATGATTGATTGCATATGTTCCACCGCAGACTAAGGGTTTACAGAACAAACAAACAGTGTACAAAGAGGATGTGGGTGAAATGTCTCGCACACACCAACATATTTCTCCGGCGATAGCTGACGTCAGGGTAAAAGCTAATTGGTGGGAGTTAAATGAATTGAGTTCCTGTCCCGCCTGTGTTTGATTAAGATGAAGCGTTTCCCAGCGCATTTCTCAGTTCTAGATGCGAACACCCGCAGTAAAAGCCCTTTTATTCACACTTATTTAGATTAGGCTCCATCAGCCTAGACTCCATCATTAGCATGGTTGCTGTGGCCTTTTGGCGAGAGTTCCACGCCTGACGTCCAACTCAATCATTTATGCCGTCCAGTGCCAGTGTCCATGTCTAACACCCAAAGATGGCGGCAGCCTGCCCCTCAGATGGCCTCGCTACATTTGTATGAATCAGTTCACACATAGATCTATGTAAGATTTGGATATATGTTGTTGTTGTTGATTCCTTTGAATCTATATATATATATATATTTATATATATATATGTGTGTGTCTGTGTGTGTGTGTGTATTTACTGAGTGAAATGTGGAAGGGACGTAACAGGGTTTGATTGTTTTCAGCTGGTGTTTGAGGCACGCGACACCGATAGGTTAGACGCTGCTGTGGGAAGCTGGAATTACACGTAACTAGTTTTTTTCTGTGTCACGCTTATTTTGACACTGGTGTGGTGCCGCTTCAAACCAGTTAGTATATTTGTTGTGTTGTACTCGCTGCCTACACGAATGCAGTTACACAATGTCGGCAATATATATATATATATATATGTACATATATGCATATGTGTGTATGCATTGTGCATGTAAGAAATCTAGTCTACCATTAATTACATTTGTAAATTTGCCCGATAAGCTATAGAAAAATTTGATCTCCCAAATAATAAATCCAATAATAATAAATCAATTACATAAAAATAGCAAATAATAGGTCCCTATCACTAAATGCTTTGATGGGTAAAAAAGATATATGACTGTTGATAATGATGAATTATTATGTGTGGGCCTTTGGGTGTCATTAATGGGCATTAATACGTTTGTCTTTAAACCTTTTGGCACCTGCTCCACGTCTGCTACAAATACAACACACACTTCTTCCTTTTACACAAAACGCTCCGCCGCTATTACATGGTGACAATGAGACCTCCGAAGGATGTCTGAGGAAAACGGTCGCCTCATTGACTGCAGTACTGTGACACGCTGCAGCCACAAAGCGATAGGAGTGAACGTTGCACTGAGGAACAGGTGCATGCTGGACAGAAGGATTAGGCCTCGCACATTTGAGACGCTGTAGAACAAGGAGAGAGAGAACAGGGAGAGAGAGACATCATCTAGAGTGTCCCGCTCGCTGAGAGGATGATCAAAAACCACTGAGCGCTGTGTCCTCTCTCTCTGTTTATCCTCTCTCTCTTCTCTCTTCATATTTGCCTCCATCGGCCCTTTTTTCTAATGTTCACTGATGCCCTTAAACCTTTTCGTCCCACTGGCCGCCTTGCTACATAAAACTGTTCCATGAACGGTAATTTGCCTCACTCGTAGAGGCAGCATGTTTACTGTTCCACTGTGTTGAAGTTGAATCTTACTTTCGCCAAAATATCTCATACGGTAGGTAACCCTGTGTCGTCACGCCGCTACAGCGCCAAATCGCTACATTGAGGCTTTACGATTGGAAAAATCCAGGTCGCTTGATCGAAAACAATCCTCTAGATGGTCGCCCGCATGTCGATGCTCAATTGGTACACCTGCACAGCAGCGCCCCTGTTTTCGACACGGGGTTTTCGATATGGCGTTTTAGTTTTGCCAAAATCCTGATGAGCCGGACCCTCGTGTCGTTTCAAACTCCTGTTCCGTGTTTCACCCGGTCATGTGGGTTGCTCCCATCGCCACATACCCCTGATCTAATTGACGTGCGCACTGAGGACGGTCCAGCCCGGTCCGTCCTGTACAGGTAATGACTTGTAACCTGTTCGAGATCCGTTGGCCTCTTCCCAGCAATAAACCCTCCAAAACTCCTCCCCCTGCACCATAACAATCAACATTTGGCACCATGCTCAGGCTAGTATAATGATCTTTATTTGGAAATATATTAGTGTTTAGTAGTCTCAGATTTTGGTTCTCCATCTTATCTACAGTGTAATTTGGCAATTAGAATTTTTTTGAGATCACCAAGATCCAATTAATTGTTTGAAGTATAAGTTCGTCAGTGGCTACAAGGTCAGTTATATATAGTCATGCACCATTGAACGATTTAAGGACTATTTAAGGTACCCTACTAGCTTCTTATTGCTTCATGATGAATTCCCTTGTTGTTGTTACTCGCTGAAATGTCACCAAACATGATATCCAGAGCACATTCAGACTTCTGTTTCTAAGTCTACTAGTTCTCAACAAGCATCCAGTCAAGGCTGCGCTGGGAATAGACTTATAATCCCGTTCAGCATAAAAGCCATCAGTATCATTACTCTTTAATTGAATCAGAGATGTGCTGTGTTTCCTGCTTATTTGCTGCAACAACAGCATCACTTCTCATCAATGTGGACATGTGAGAGAGACAGGAAGTTAGTAAGGGTGTGAATGTTGAGGAGGGGGAGTCGGGGGCAGATAGGGTGTGTAAGTGAGGACAGGAAATTCCATGAAGACTTGTCTGTCTCCAAGCTTGGCGCATTAATGAGTGAGCAGAACTCCCCGTCACTCCGACACTAGAATGCACAAACGCACAAAAGCTGTCTCCATCCTCAGAAGGAGCAGAGTGCAGGAGGGCTTCAATTTGCTTTTCCTCTCCCACAGAGCTTGGCATTCATCAGAGCGTTCCTTATACAGAAGAAGCATCCACGGCAAAATAAAACGAGTGCCATCTGCTCCAACTCCCCTGCTATCCCGCCACAAAGCAGATGATTATCAACTGGAGCTTGCTCAGCATCATCAGAGCGCGGGAACATCTTCTCCAGCAACTCAAATATCAACTATGCCAATATGGAAACTTTTAACAAGAGGCAGTCCTCGTGTTCTGCAATGTCCTTGTACTCCATACATAGGCTCCATTGACATTTTATGCAGAACAACGGTTCTGAAATACCATTTATAATTATGTAACTCTCTGAATACGAGCTTCTGTTCAGAAATACCACGATGATTATTGCTGCATCACGTCTGGTAACAGTATGCACTTTGAAGGCAGATGTTTGCCGTGCTCTGTTAGCATCGGCTAACAGACACTTCTTACCAAAGGATAGCCACAAACACTCGGGGGTGCTACAAGCAGAAATCACAGCGGCCCATTGTTAGCGGTCCACGTCTGTCTTTATGCAAAGTGTGCATCCCAGCAGGCCGCTGTCTCACATGTAGAGTACAACCAAGAGATGTGCACACTACCACACCACTAGCTGTTAAAACGAGGTCAGCCTCTGATGACTGAAAATGTTTAAGTCAGCGATTTCTACATGAATGGAGTTCTCAGGGATAAGTGATAATCCATATTTTTGTGTTTTCAGCAGACGCTATTGAAGCCATCAAAAAAACAATAGATGGATCCTGGCTGTGTGGCTGGGTGGGCAAAAACTGATATATTTCCCTGTTTGTGCTTCTGTGTATGATGGATGGATTCACTAATTAACTAGTTAAACACATGTTTATCACTTAAATTATTGCAAACAAATAACAATCTTCTATCTTAGGTCAACATGGATAATTATTTACAAATTAAAATGAATTACCATTCGTGAACGAATAAACACTCAAAATAAATATCTTACGCTTGTGCTCACTCTATATCATATATATAAATTACTTTGAGAGTATCTGGGTCCAGACACGAGGTCGGCAAGATTTATGAAGCAGTGGATTCATCCGTTCTCTACAGAGTCCCCGAAGTCCCTTGAGAAATTTTCTTTTTCTTGTGCGCACAGGATGAATTCAACATTGAAAAGGCGGGCCTTTATTTTGAAAACCACCAGTGTAGCTAAATGTTTCCTAGCTGATAATGATCCCATAGCTACCAGCAAAAGCTGTTAGAATTGTATGGCATTAGCAGATGCTTTTGTTTGCTGTTGCTGAGCAGTGTATTTTAAGTGCCTTTGTTTTGAAGAATCGCAGCGGTAGTAAAGGTAGGTCGGCATTGTGTATGTGTTCTGACTTGATGAAATTAGCGTACGATCGGTCCTCCTCTCGGTGTTTCGCAAACCAATGACATGCGTTTTTAAGTGAAAATAAGACTTTGTCCTTCTCCGTCCGTCAAATGTTCAAGGATGGTTTTGTTCGTCAAGAGACACGTAAGGATTAATAGTATAGTAATATTGTGAGCACGATATAGTTAGCCTCTATTTATCATTAAAAAATATTCAGAGGAGTATCAGCAACTGATGCATTATTACTATTATTATTATTATTATTATTAGTATCATTATTATTATTATTATAATAATAATAATACATTTAATTATGCTCTAATCAAAAAATCACACCATCTTTAATGACTCTTTGATCAGTATTTTTACAATTTCACTGATAAGTACAAATATTTGTCAATAAATAAAGTCAACGCAGTAAAAAAATCTATAAAAATACAAGTGCTGTATCCCTTTTAATTATATCCCCGAAAAGTCGGGACAGCGTAGGGCTTGTTTATAATTGGTATTCTACTATAGATGCATTTAAATGTTGGATTAAATTTAAATGCGTTACGCTATATGTTGGCTAGCAGATACAAATTTATTTGATCTTTTTTTTTCTTTGTATATTTCTACATAAAATGGATCTGCATCAAGGATAGCACTGTGTCTTATCTCATACATTCCTTTAGTACTGTACTTTTTAATAATGCATTCTAGCGTTCTTACCTGAGTAGTGCGTGAATTTCAACTGAGTTGTTTCAAATTGGACGCTGGCATAGTGCACTAACCAGAAAGGACGTCCGCTTCATTTAACCACAACAATATTTTATCTGTCTCCGACAAATGCGGCTATTTCATCTCAATTTGTGACGTTTTGGATTCCTTTCTGTGTAAAACGGTATCTTTAAGTATTCTGGATGAGACTTTGCTGGTAAAGGAAAGACTAAACTCTCGGGGCCGTTGTGAGTATGTCGTCTGCATTCTCATAGTTTCATACATTTCACATACTTTTTAGTGTGAACGCCTTTATAGAGTCAAACTGAAAAGATTGAGTAATGACGTATGTGATTTGAGACACAGGAGATGTTGAACATTGTGTGGTTGGATCTCATATTGTCATGATCCTGGAGGTCAGTTCTTGCCCCCTCATTTGTAAAGAGCTATAGCAACTGGAGAAACACCGACACTCAACAAAGAACGAAGGCCTTGACTCAATCAGTGACTTTTGTATATGGCTGGCCCAGATTTGATTCTATCTATCCTAAGCATAAAAAAAAAAGGTTGTTGCACAATAATTCCACTTGAAATGCTGCAGACTTGAAGTAGAAAGTAACACACAGATGAAATAAGGGTACAATTAACTCCAAACAAAGACAACATCAAGAGTGCAGTAGCATTAGTAGTAGTAGTACAGTACGAGTTAGATAGTAGATATTAGGGCACATTCATGGAATCTTTCTCTCCGATAGTACGAGCAGATCACAAGTAATCTAACGTTTAGTTTTATGCATCATCATCCATTGGGGCATTCCGTACCTAAGATTTCACATTTATGCAGATTTGTGGCATTACTGTTGCTTGTCCCCCTCGCTCTGGTGTGAGACAAGGGTACGTCCTGCCCATCACTGTGCATACAATGTCCACCCTATCAAAAAATTGATTTTTAAATAGAAAGACTCCCTCCTCCCCGCCCTAATCCGATTTGCAGCCCATTTTTATGCCTTTATAAAAGCGTTGAAGCCTGCCGCTTGACTAGTCTTTTTTTTCTCCTTCTTTTTTTTACATCACAGATCTGGGCAACAGAGATGACATGAGGACAGGGAGAGAAAGTAGAGCAGAGGGATAGAGGAGCGGGGATGAAGACGTGGAGGAGCAGAATGTAACTCAGCCAGGCAGCCTCGCCGTGTGGGAGATGCAAACTAGAATCCAGACAGCAGGATGCAAAGCCACTGCGTAGTCTGCAGTCTCCCCGCTGCCGCTGCTTTTCTCTTAGACAGAGGAGCTTAAGCTGAATAGCTTAAGCAATGATTTATCTATCATTCACATAGAAAAAATAAAAAAAATGGAACACACGTCAACAGACAGTTGCTCACACAATAAACACACAAGCTTATACAAACACACAAAAACAGAGATGAAGCCGATTACGGGGAAAATCATAGCAAGGGATTTTACAGTGAATCAATTATCGGAGCTTCCATCCATGTTAAGCAGCATCGCGCTCCGAGGTGAGCTGGAAGGATGGGAGGTTACAGGGATTAGAGAGGAGAAACATGACAGTCACAAAAGACGGAAGGCCATTAAAGAGATGGGAAATGCAGCTGTGAACCAAATACTAGATACAGCCTTACTTGGAGTCAGTCTACTAGAGGCTGACTCCAATCTTCCAGGGGATCTTCTGGTGTTTGCTTCTTCTCACTGTCCAAAAACATGTAATAAAGTAGGAATATGCGATAAATTGTAAAAAAAAAAGAAAAAGCCATCTCGATTGAGAGTTACATGTGATTTAATTCCACAAGTACGAATATTCTGCGTAATTCTAATACATAACTTGTTTCGTGAAGGCTACTCGTCTCTCTCTCTCATGGTAGAGATACTGAGTAGAGGTATCGGAGTTAAACCCTAAGTGTCCGTACATATCTATGTGGGTTGCACATGGACACATCTGCACAGTACCGTTTTCATTTCTCATGTCCATTGGAAAGGGCAATTTAATGTAAACTGAATGATACAATTGTTCAGAGAATTTTAATCTCAATTCTGGGCTAAAGAATTTAGATTCTCCTTTTAACCAGAATGTCCCGGCACTACAATCGTGTTGTTTGTCTTTCTTGCGTGTTGTCCAGGCTGTACCGAACCTCTCACCAGTTTTCCGCTGGGATAGGATCCAGGCCCCAGGGTCCCCTCGCTCCCTGTGTACTATAATCATTATTATTATTATGCCCTGTTAGGATGCACCACAGTGCCTACATTGTTGAAACCTGGTTAAACCAGCGAGTTTCCAGCTTAGACTATTTATTTCATTTTTGAAGCTCTAGAGAAACAAGAGTAAGGATTTAGAGGGGTGTCGGCCTGGGTTCACGAGGAGGCACTGCACCACAGGTATCCGCCGGTACCCCACACCCTCTTTAAACACATACTGTCTTGGGTTTGTACATGTTAAAGACAGCCATTGTTTGACTTTCACATTCATTAACAGCTCATACTAGAGCGCATAATTGAAAGCTTGCTGTGTTTGTATTACTCTGTTGCATATGTTCCCCAACTGCATGTCTCCTCTGCCCACAATGTAACATGTACGCTCACATTCTCTCAGAGGTGATGTGAATGCTTAGGGGCCCAATTTATTCTTTAAAGTTAGATGGGATTCATAAAGTTGAGATTTGACTCATTAAATCAGGAGAGTCGTTAAATGTGATCATAACCAGAGTTAATGGGAACACGGGGGCGACTTAAAAGCAAATGAAGTGCAAATTGCAAAAGAGACAAATATTTAAATGTGACTAATCTAATATTTGTCCTGTAGCTTGATGAAACTTAATGGACATTTATTTTATGCAGCGGAGGTAAAAAAAAACACGTTCAAAAACGTACTTTTATAAGTGCACACGTGACACATGCCGACATTATGAGCAAACATGCATGTGTGCTTCTTGGAGGAGAAACTAAACGGGACGTTGTTGGCCTTTAAGAGCTCTGTTTCTCCGATGAAGTGAGTTAGTATGTGGCATCTAAACAGATATGTGTGAGGGCGTGAGAAAGCGTTTCACTCAAGGGCCCCTGTGATGTGTAGCGACACCTTAATTTGGTATTTCTGAAGAAGTGCAGCACTGAAGGGAAGGGATAACCCCGCAGACTGGTTTGTTCAGTCAGGAAGGCCCCCAGGGAGAGGATGGAGAGATGATGAAGTGGGAATAGTGGAGTCAAGGGGAATGGGGATGAACTGCTAGATGATGTTTCATTAGCTTAGGCATTACTCACCGGGATTGCAATTTGTTTCGGCGCTGACTTTCTGTCCCTGCTCTAGTCAGAAGGAGCTCCTCACCATTGTTGCAGCGAGAGGAAGGATGAGGTAAAGCTGGGCTTACACCGAACGACTTTAGAGTCGGGGCTGTTTGATTTCAACTCACACCGTACGAATCAATGTTAGCAGAAGCTCCCGATTAGTTTGCTCACACTGTGCGGTCAAATCGTCACACAACACGCGAGTGCCCCCCCAGTACGACCTTTTCGGCTCCTGCTGCCCGTTGGCACTATTGACGATTATCGCGGGTAAAGTATCGTTTGAAAGCTCTGAGGCAGAAAAACGTTTGTTGGTTAGCAACATGTTAACAAAAACAAAAAACGAGCTGCCTTGATTATTTTTTTTTGCCATCCTGTGTACCTCTTTTTAGAAAAGAATTCCCAGCGTATCTGGTCTCGTAGGTGTGTAGAACGTCGTGGACAGAATGGCTGGTCTATTTCGCAGAGAGACTTGGAGCTGAGCGATCTACGTTTGACTGTGAAGAGTGTTTACTCGCTAGCTAGAACCCCTCTGATAGCTGTGAACCTTCCTTATTCGTCCTTGCTGTTCAGTTGCTGCTAACCACAAACTGGACTTTCTACTTTATGACTAGTTATTATTTATTATCAACACAACACGCCGTGTCGCCATGGAAACTCAGACGGACAGCCACTTCTCAAAGCCGCAGTGAATAAAGAAGGTGCTGACTTCAGCTGATCAAGTTTTCTCTGAGGCCCCAGTAAAGCTGTTGATCGTCTTGACGTCGTGACCCCCACGTACACGGCAGGACAACGACAAAGGACTGACCACGTCAGACGGACCCACAAGTCCAGAGGCTCATTAGCAAATGTGAATCGGGCTCGAATCGTTCAGTGTTCTCCCGGCTTCATAGAGAAAAATGGAGAGGGAGATGATCCAAAGAGACCCTCCTGAATCGCCACACTCCTTAAGAGTTTAGTCCAGCGAGTTGGTTTTGCGCTTTTATAAAAATTGGTGACTCGAAGAGAAGTCTTTATAAAAGAATGGTCAGAATTCATGTAGTACGGTCTCAGATATCTGAAATATCCTATGATGGAACTTCATAGCGCCTTTCATTAGCCCTTCTCTGCATCATATTCCATCCCATCTTTCAAACTGCATGCCTACAGTTTGCATCACTACAGTTTTCTGCTTTCTTTTTTTCTTATTTGTCGTTTCTGTTCTTCTTAGGGTTTGTTTTTCAGTCCTGAGATGATTTTCACAGCTTGAGTAGCATTCTTTGTGATGAGGAAACCGAAACGGATGTGTCACCTTAGCCGAGTACCCCTTTATTGAATTACACATTTAGTGGTGAAAAGAGAGGATGAAAAGGGAGGCGAAGGATAATAATAAAGGCAATAATCGGGGAAAAAAAGCAAATGAATGAGGGCAACATGGAGAAACAAATTATTTGAATAGGTGTATTGATTCAATTGCTTATCACTTCAAACCGATTTCAGCCCGCCACTAAATGACAGTATATTTTTCCAGAAACCTCTAAGGTCAAAGGTGGATGAGTTTAATGACTCGCCGTCGCAGTTAACAAATGGATAACAGCTTCCACCTCCATCCCGACGAAGGCTGATAATGACGGTAGTTTCATTCAGGCCACACGGATTTCTTTCAGCTGTCTCGCATGATAATGACCAATTTTCTCTCTGTTATCAGGCCTAAGCTGCCCGTTTCTTCTTAGGCTAAAAGTGTTAAGGTAAATACCTTGTTGCTTTCTGTTGGGTAGGTCATGGTCACAGCCTGCAGGCTATTTTAAAACAAAAGGGTTTCCCTTAAAAGCCTTAAATTGTGTATAAATCTGAGAGCAAGGAAATCCATCAGTTTGAAGCTGATGAAAGAATATGGTGCTGCATTCTGCCAACCTTTTCAGCAGGAAAGAAATACACTGTTTAGAAGGAAAGGAAGGTTAACCTGCGTGGTCTCAGGTAGAGCTGCTGGATATGGATGTTAGAAGTTCTCACAAATGAACTACGTTTGACTTTATACATGACCAATACACCCGCTGAAGAGGCATTTTGTATTTCAGGTTTGTGCTTTTAGTATTTGTATGCCATGGTGAGAGCGAGCAGGATAATCCAGGGTTGAAACAGCATGATGGGCGTGGTTCGCAAACAAGATTGGCAATCAAATACGCATGAACAGACTAAGTACATGCCCTCCGTATTAGCTAGTTGCTGTGGGAGACAGACACTCAAATTGTTTAAACTTGCAGTCGCCCTGGGGATGAGGCTATACAGGGGCTGCATAGAAAATTAGATAAAAGCAACAAGTGTGAACCCATTTTATACCAGGGTGCATTTATCTTTCACGCTGAAGGAAGAAGATGCAGAGAGGTAGACCAAGAGGCCACGAGAGAAAGACGGCCAATAGGCAGGGAGCAGGATGAAGAATGAGGCCCGACACAAAGCCCGGCATTGTTTTAGTGCCCCTCCTCTCCCGTGGGAGACTCGGCTGAATGTGCCTCTCCTCGAGCACAACTCAGTCGAGGAAGGAGTACTTGGCTCTTAATTTATCTGAATAACAAGTGGTAGAAGGCAGAGAATGGAACTGAATCAGTGTAGGTGGGGAAACATAGTCTGTACAAAGACAATGACTAATCCACTGACGGCACAAACGTAACAGATGATACTATAAATGGAACGTGACACTGCTGCACCATCAGTCCAACCAATAGTGTTGATCTTACCCAGGCCAGTCGTGGGGTTATAAAAGGTGCAGAGCAGTAATCCTGTTTGGGGTCCCTAAGGTTTGATGTTAGCGCTTTCCTCAGCACTCATCCCCCACTGAAGATCCCGCCCAAGCAAGCGTCTCCAAGGCCATCCTCGCCTCGTATAACATGCTGGCAGCAGCACAGCTCAGACTGTCCTACTTCTAGACAATTCCGCTCCTTACTGCAAAGTGTTTCTGTGTTTTGATTCTTAACACGCTCCTCTTTGTGTTAATAGACATCCGACGTATGACAGTCGCAGAGCAGGAGTTTTACTCAATTGCAGTAACCGATCTATAACGTTTCTTGCTAAAATCGCCACAAAAGAAAAACACATTTATTTTAAAAACTGTGGAAAGATTATTTCTGTGCATATTTTATTTCTTCGGGGAACTTGTATCAATTTAATATCTCAGACACTCTAAAATTACCATACATTTGTTGGAGCATTTAATTCAACATAATACCGCTACCAATATTATCAGACTTTTTCAGGTTGTATCAAGTTACATAATTCTGTTTAGTAAGTCCTCACTTTGTTTTTATGTGCCAAAAAATAAAATCTATATTTGATATATAAGCCATGGTGGCCCTTTTGCCATAAAGGAGGCCCCTTTGACTCCTTGGTTACAATTTTGTCCTGTGGTGTCCCCCAGGACTCCATCCTTAGCCCCTTACTCTTTAGCATAGACATGCTACATTTGGGTTTTATTATAAATTGATTCAGTCAAGTGTTGCAATATGAAACAGTGACTCAAATGTGCTCACCCAAACATTGGAGCAGGACGTTAAAGCTTCAACATATTGGACCCAAACACACGCTACGTGAGGGATAGGGATCGTGTCTGTGATCTCAGATTCCACGGGGTTAAACCAGTGCTGGTTCACAGGTCAATGTTCTGACAAGAACTGAGATGAGCTTAACAGAATCGAATTATTCTCGTCAAGTTTACTCACATAAAAGTCAGATTTGGTTACTTTGCCTGCTATTTATGTATATCTCGTTATTTCTGGTATTATATCTTTATCATATATATATTTGTGTATAGGCATATATATGTTTGTATGTATATGTATGTCAGATATATATATATATATATATATATATATATATATATATATATATATATATATGTATTTTGGTTTTATGCTTCGTATACTTCTTTTCATTCAGTTTTACATCTGTTTATTGCAGCACGGCGTTCAGAGTGGAAGGCACACAAATAATTCATTCTACAGGGAAACTTATTTTTAACTGTCTATATGACTATTAACGCTTTGACTTGACTTAGCTTTGGGATTTTCTCTGGCCATGACTTTTAGCCACACCACGGACAGTAGAAATCTCTGATAGAGGCTTAAGGAGTCCATAATATGTGCTGCTGTGGCTGGAACACTCCGTCAGCAGGAGGCTGTGCTCTTGCACCTCATCCTATCGTAGCCTATTGCTTCCTGCTCCCTGTGGCCTGGATGGCGGTTAGGACGCAGGCAAGGAACAAGCGCTTTAGCCCACCTATGAACAGGTGATCCTTCACAGATGGAGGATGCTGCACTCAAGGGAGTTCACGCTCTATCGTTTGCATCTTTGGCTCATAAATCTTTTATAAAGGATGTCAGTTTTGCTTACACAGAGGGGAGGCAAATGCCCCTCAGGACCAAGATGAAATACAGGTAGAAAAGGCTTCTGCAAGCATTGCTTGGTGTCTCTGTGCGCTTCCTTGCGTGGGAGAAAGCAACTTTCTGTGTGTTACACTTTCCACAACTATACTTGATCCTAATTTGCCGTGCTTATTATGTGTTACAGCATATTTACCATACTAATGGCAGCAACCATTATGATGCAAATAAGCGAGGCTGTTTTGAATGTATCCAAATCCCCCCTCACTTTACGCTGGATTTCTTGAATCACTGAGTTTGAATATGCGTTTGAACCCATGTAATACAGTTTGCCGGAGTAATATTCTCCTGCACAAAAGCAGCTGTGTGCGTCTTATTCATTCCAAGTGAGCTATTTCAATATGCATGCATTTATTTGAAGACAAACACAATGACAAAACGGTTACCGTTTAAAACGCTGAATGTGGTGAAAACACAAAATCAGGCCTCACTGTCCCACTCCCCTTCGCTTCTCTGTCCCTCCGTCTGTTTTGTGGTCTTGTTTCTTACTTTATTGGAGGAGATGATTCATGGTATCAATTGCTTATGACACCGACACCTTGTTTGTTTGTTTGTTTCGGTATAATGGCTTTTTTGTGGTGAAGGTTCTACCAGTAAAATTCCAGACATTCAATATGAAAACGGGGATGATTCAAATTCACACACTCCCAAACCGTCCTTCTAGGCTTTATGTCCGTCAACGTGACGAGAAGTTGTCCTTTCTTGACTTTGCAATTGTTTTTGTTTGTCATTTAAACTTGCAATATCTTTTGTTGGTCCATCAAAGGTGAATGGAACCGTCTACTACAGTAAACAGCTTTATCCTTTTCCACAATGAGGTCACTAATCGTACAAATACAAGAGAGGCCCTGAACACAAACGAGTACGACTCGCGCTGCTTTCGAGCTTCCTCTAATTGTCGATGTGCATTTATGCACGAAGAGAGTCAGCGAGTTCCCTTGATAATTTCCGCCACCCTGAAGTCATTGTTGCCATGTAATTGTATTTGTGCAACTCACCTGCTTATTGGGGGAGTGATACCGGCTCTGTAAATCGAATTATGTCGTTTATTCAGCTACTAATGAGTGATTTAATGATATAAGCGTGCTGGGCTAATGCCAACCTGTGGCCATGAGGATACAAACATCCCACTCAGATGGGTCTGCCAGCTAAATGAACGGCATTATTGCTCATGTTCTGCGTGAATGGAGACGATGAACAGGAATTAATCAGACACTGTCTTCCTTTTTAGTCTTTGTTTCTCCATCTCTATCTCTCTGTCCCACAGAAAATCATTGGCGTGACTACACTCATCGCCATCTTTGGCAAGATCTCCGTCTTGCTATTAATTAGAAGGTTGCTTGGTCAAGACATGAGAAAGATGACCAAGAAAACTGCCCGGGGTGTTTATGAAGGAGAATGGGTTCCCTCAAGCTCCTGTGTGCAATTATACCATCATCATCAGACCCCTGCAGATGCACCAAAGATGATTAGATTTCCAATGTGGGCCATGGAATGATTAGAAAACATGCAACTTTCAGTTACAAGCTGGGGAGAAGCTGCCGGGGCACTACGGTTCTCTCCATGAGACTAGAGTATTTCTTTTCACTCTCTAGCCTTAAAGCAACAGGAAGGCGGTTCAGTAATACATCTTTTTCTCTGTTGACTTGAAAGGAGAGTGAAAGAAAATGACTATTGATTGGTAAGCCACGGGGGTTGGGGGTTTGCACCTGGCTTTCCAACCGCTGGTTGTGGCTATTATTGCCGTTGCTCATCACGTTGTGCATGGCACAGGTAAGCTGTCGCTGACAAATGTTGTTTGCGCTCTCAGTCCATTATCTCACTCCTGCTGCTAAAATGCAAGTAGATGCTTATCAGCTCAGATTAAGATGCGGTCCTCCCTAACAACAATGCATTGTAAAAAAATTTGACAAGCGAGGGGCCGGGATCCACGGAGAGAAAATAGACGGAACCCCTCCCGCTGGTGGTAGTAGTGGGTTAGAACCTAGTAAAACCTCCTCCTCCTCCTCGTCATCACGCTCCCTTAGCTCAGGCTGAGGATTAATCTGTTCTGTCCGAGCCAGTTGCTTTCTCTGGCTTTGATCTGTTATGGCAACAGATCAGTTTCATCGGCATGGCAGGAAATTAGCTGCTGTTTTGAATCAGTGGTTTTCAAACTTTTTTCAACAATGTACTGCTTATGAATTATTTTTACAGCCAATCACCTGATGACAATCCTTTAGAAGAATTTTCAGAATTAATAGAATCTTTGGTAAGATAAAGAAGAAAAGAAAATATGTCTTTTCTTTTTTTTCTTCTTTTTGTATTGAAATGCACCAGAATACAGGACTATTTTTCTTTTTCTTTTTTAACTCAGACTCTTTTTAGATCGTCCTCTGGTTCCAGTAACAACTACTCATAACTCAACTCAACTACAGTGTGAAGATACTCAAGTATCTTCACACTGTAAGTCCTGCACTGTGTGATCTGTAGCCGTACATATTAGTACTATAGTAGATTAGTTTTCCCACGAGCCTTTACCAGCAGAGTGAGAGTGTTAGGAGAGATCTGGTTGATGGCCATGAGTACCACTGACAGCCGGTACCTCAGGGAGATGTGTTCACTAATTGTTGATTTTTACTGGCTATTATACACTCCATTTGCCGGTATTTATGGCGCAGAGACGGAGCGATCGCTGCACACACTGGTGCTTACCTAAAAGAGATGGGACACAAACGGGTATGTGCCTTCAAAGCAAGTCAATTTCATTAATAAAGTAAAAAAAAATAAAAAAAGACTCACACTATCACAGTGGGCTTTAAAGAACCCCCCATATGAATGTTCGTCCCCAACACAGGTCGCAGAACAGACCATAAAAATCCGGAAACATCACACCTCAATCACACATTGTGAGTTCCTAGAGGTAAATGGATCGGCTTCAGGCCTCAAGTGGCATTTGTTCCAGATGACCTCCTCCACGCTGACCAGGAAGAGGACAAGCCACCCAAGAAGACGGCCAAATAATCAGAACACTTTAACGGTTTGAGGCCAAGAATCTAGATTGTATGAGTATGGGTTCATTCAGGTGACACCGGTCCAGCCTCAACATCTGCCTGAGGCATCAACAACCAGAAGATATACCTATCGTCAGCAATAACATTAATGCTTACATGCCATCGGCCATAACATCATAACCTTTGACAAGTGAGGCCAGAATAACATTGATTATTCCATTATCACACCACCTGTCAGTGGGTGGATATTTTAGGGAGCATGTGAACATCCTCCTCCGAGTCGGTGTGTTAGAAGCTGAAAAATGTGCAGACATAAGGATAGGAGCGACTCTGACCACGGCCCCATTGTGATGGCTAGAGGATTGGGTCACAGAACTTCTAAAACGTCAGGTCTTGCTGGATGTTCCCAGTCTGCTGTGGTTAGAACCAAACAAAGATCCCCGGGGAGGACAATCTGGTGAACTGGTTACAGGGTCATGAGTGCAGAGGGCTAAAGGATGCGGGTCAGGAGTGAAGGCCAGCCAGTTTTGTCCAACCCCACACAGATTACTTCTAACCTAACATCTCTGAAATGCCGGCTCTGATAATATATGTAAATATATATTTTCTTATTCATACTTGAAAGATACAAAGTGATTTTTCAAGTTTGGTGTGAACGCCCCGCTGGAGTCAGTGATTAATCTCAGCAGGTAGGTTATTACTCGGGAAAGGAGCATCATGTGAAAAGGGAGAGGCCTTTACAGTCGGCACAGTTCTCTTTAATTCCAGATTAATTTAGACGTCCTGTACTCTAAGCATGTATTATACAAGTTAGGATAGGTTTCATTTTCACGAGGTCAGATAGGTATGAAAGGTGAAGTATATCAACAGTTTTGTAAGTCATGGTCTGACCTGACAAAAATGGGAAGCCAAGTGAGGAAATGATTGGCTTAATAATATCAAATTGAAATGTTTTAGTTAACATTTCAGCAGCAGCAGCTTTCTGAACCATTTGGAGACTTTTTTTTGTGCTAGAATATTGAAGACCAGATAAGGAACCATTAAAATAGTCATGTCTGGATGACTGAAGATCTTTGCCTCAGTGGTGGATGGGGAGACATATTAATATTCTTTTTTTTTTATCTAAAACTTATATTAGGAGTTAATGGTGTCTATTTGGAGCAGCACAAATATTAGTTTTCTCGGATAATTTGTGAGCAGCTTTTTTGACGCAAATTAAAAAGCCACTAATTAAACGCCAAGCAGGAAATCTTTTAAGATGCTGCCATGAAATTAAGGTGGAAAAGAACTTCAGTGTTTGACACTGGCATTGACGAGGAAAAGCATTATTGACAGAATACAATTATTACCCAATCGTCTGATTGCAATTATGATGCACAGCTTCCAGCAGATAAATGTCACACTTCATCACTGTTTGATGTTTGACCGGCACTTTATGTTTATGATGTCATCTGGCCGCTCTTATTCTGACAGGAGTGGATTTAATGAGCATCTCACTCACAGATCTTTGAACACCTCTGACTTATCCACCATATCGGATCATCGTGGATCATATGCTACCCCTTTTCCACCAAAAAGAACATGGTGCTAGTTCGGTGATGGTGCTAGTGCCAGTGCTTAGTTGGTTCAAGTGATGTACCTCCTAAGAACCTGTTTGTTTTCCATTGGCAAGGAGCCAAGTCAGAGCCAAGTCAGAGCCGCGCCATTACGTCACCGCATGATGTCGGTTCCTCACTGTCTGTTTACCCAGTAACGCTTGAGCCATACTCAAACAAAACAGGGGATGTTAGAGGAGCTCATCGTCTCCATGCAAGTACTGTTCCTGGCCTTGCAAGCCTTCGTTGAGATCCAGAGCCCGAAAAAAAACTTGTCTTATTCATTTTAAAATTAAAAAAATAAATATATTATTGCTAGTTTATTGGATGAAACTCGCTTGGCTGTTCTTTTAAAAATGGCGGTTCAGTGTTGCGCAAACATCTCCTGCCCACACACTGGTGAAGGCATGGTCATTTGCCCAACATCATAAATACCGTAAAACCTCTGGACTACCTCTTCTTCTTCTTCTTCTTCTTCTTCTTCTTCTTCAGCGGACGACTTTTGTCGTCTGCTGAAGAAGACGAATATCTTTTCTTTAACTAATGCCAGTTTTTTATTTCTTTAGATTCCTTTTAGTTTAGTTGTTTTTTTTTTAATTAGGCTGCGTTTGCCATATGGTTGGTCCTGTTGCAAGCTGTTGAACCGAAGATGAACACAAAAGTTTGGTACCCAGAGACATCATTAAGGCTGAAGAGGGACGTTTCAAAGTTTCAACATCTTTTTATATGAGGCACTTGATGATTGTTCTAGACTTTTAAAGAAGTGGTTATCTCACAATTCAGCTGTCTTCCTGTGTGTTTTTTGTTTGTCTATGGCGTATGTAGTGTTTGTGTTTACTACATTGTTGGTTTAATTGGGCGAAATACTCGGAAAGAATGATTCTTTCAACGCTATTATGTAAAATCAAGGAAATATGATCAAATCTAAAGTCTGTTGTCACATGTTTGAGCTTTTAAAATAAGCCGAATGTGATTATAGTTGATATATTGCCAAATGGATTGTGAAAAGCAGCCTCGACTCATGACGTACGTACACACACACACACACACACACACACACACACACACACACACACACACACACACACACACACACACACACACACACACACACACACACACACACACACACTCCAGACAGGATCCCAAACAGTCTGTCTCGGCACAGACATCTGAAACCAATTTAATATCTGTCATGTCCTCATTAAAATCAGAGCATTAATTACACCTTATAAAAAGCCTGTCACGTTTCATAATTCCACAAGCAGCAACAATTCAAACTCAATCAACCAATCAGATCCAGCATTGAATTAGCGTGTTGTCAATCTGTAATTGAATGGTTGTTACGCCGGGCACCAGGCTGTCAATTTAAACATGTTTATTATTCCCTGTCTGGATCTTACGCCTGACCTTGAAGCTTTAGAGGATCATTCTTTCTTTCTTTCTTTCTTTCTTTCTTTCTTTCTTTCTTCCTGGCAGCTCGGTCTGAGCGGGGTTGTGAGCTGCCAGTGTGCCAGAGGACAAGTGCTGTGTTGCACCTGATTGAGATGCAGATCACGTTAGCATGCCGTTGGCTGGCTTGCTGCTTAGAAGCAGACTAGTACTCTGATCATGTTGTCTCTCCCTCGGTTAATCTGCTTGTTCTTCTTCTTACCAGCTCAAATCCCCCCCCCCCCACCCCCACACACACACACACACACACACACACACACTGTATATACAGGCGTGTGTCTTTATCATTCAGTGGTCCGTCAGTACCTTCTTTAATCTTCATGGATACCTTTACCTTTGCTAGGAAGCAATAGTTACATATGTGATTATAACTTTAGATCATCATTTGAAAGTTTTACCTCAAATCTTTTTACCAGCCAAATTATTTCTGCTGCTGAAAGGGGTCCTGCGCAGACATCATACTTCTCAGGGCCTCTGAGATCATTCCTGCTGTGCGTTCATCAGGAAAAAATGTTTTCTCGAGCCTTTTGTGTCACATGTTCCGTTCATCTTCAATATGGTGTGACGTACGGTTCACATACGCCTCCATCGCCCTACCTCACCAAAGATTAGCAGCGGCTGCTAATGACCAACTACATTTTAGCTCCCAAACTGCTCTCTTATGACATGCTAACAACAGCTGCACTGCAAAACCACTTAGTAGCTCTATATTTTATATCCCCAAAAAATTGGGGGTTGTTATGGAATCCTCATCGCCGTTGTCCGCCAACACACATTTTTCGTTTTCACGCAACAACTCTTTTAATAACTATTTTGTTGATCAATTAAAAAATAATATACCCAGATAAACCTTATTGCAAGGAAGAGCTGGGTTGATTTTGGTGACCGTCAGTTGTATATCTCTGACACCAAGGGGAGCTTTATCTACAGACGTTTTTGGCGGCCTTAATTTCTCAATTTTTGTTCCACATTAGTCCAAATTTGCTGCGTATCAATTGAATCACATTTAATCATTAGGGGGAGCTTTTTTATGAAAAAGATTGTTTTTCAGACTTTAATTCTTGACGTTTGGTGTAATTTAGTCCAATTTGATGCGTTTCAATCGACCCGAGGCCATTTTGTATATATACATTTTTTCCCTAATAAATCAGATTTTACTAACTAGGGGGACTTTTTTTCACCTGGACAAGGTGAAGCCACATGACCGAACATGGTGTTCAGTGGCAGTTCATGATGGCGCACATTGGAAAAGCTATTCTGTAATTGACATGAGTAAGATTAGACCTGTAAGAGATTTGAAATGTTAATTGTCACTTATTCTAGATTAATTGGCCGGCCAAAGTACTTTGAGGAGTAACACTTTGCCAATGTGATGGCGTCCCGTCACACTCCGTCGCTCGATGGTGTGCACCGAAGGTCAACCAAGGTGAAGTGAACACATGTAGAGAAATGAGTTGTAAGACAGATGGACTACTAAGACCTATCACCTGCTTGTGACCTGCCTGTATCCACCCTGGAGGAGGCAGAATAGGTCACAGTTTAAGTGCTTGTCATGTTGATGGCGGTGGCTGACGAGGAGGAGGAGGATGGTCAGGACAAGGGTCAGGGTAATCGACAAATCAAGCCTAACGGGATTCAAAATGTCACGCATAGTCATTTGGAAAGCATCTTCTTTTTTGTAATTTGGTGGATTTGCGTCATTGATGTTACCTGTGCAACATTTTAGACATTTAAAATAAGGAACTGTGAGATTGCAGCATGAAAATAACTGAACTGGATTTTTCTAACATTTATTCGCACTTATGAAGTCAACCAACAAAATCTAAGGCAAAATGATTTTAGGTGTTTCATAGAAAGAAATGTGAATCTAAGGTGTATTCAGCAAACTTCCCATTCTAAATCTCTGGAAGAGATGATAGTTATATTACAAAGTTCTGTCCCCGAGGAGTCCACTGAGACACATAATATCGAAATGGAAATAGAATCACAAGGAGGCAAAAGATTAAATTAAAACTATCATATTGAGAGGCTCCTCAGCCTTCACTGCTGTAGCAGATGTCATTGTTTGTTCATCAAAAATAAACAGAACAGGGAATAGAAATGTAATTTAGTAAGGTTAGTTAAGGAGAACTTTTACTGAATGAGACAAATGAGAAGAAGAGGCTTCCAAACCTTCTGCCCAGAGCACTCAGACACACTGGATCGTTTGTAGACAGCTGATTTGGTGGAAACCTCATTCAGTTCACTATATGTGATGTGTTGGCTTAAACCAGTTCTTCCTCACACTAAGTTCTTTCTGTGTATAACAACAATCCTGAATATTCAAGCCAATCTGTTTACTTGGGTCCTTCATCTACTTCAGGATTCGGTACAAATGGTGATCCAATAAACTTATTAGAGCCCTGAGACATTTATTTTACTTTTACACACATATATACTGATGGGCAATGTTCTTAAAGCCCTTGTTAGATATCAGTGAAATCATCTAATGCAAACTCTTATCTGGTCTCCAAAAGTGAAGAATGTTTATCCTTCACCTCAGAGGATCGTTGGACCAAAGATGTTAATTTCTTGAGAACATTTTCCAGGTCCACAGAAGTCTTAGAGACCTTACTGAGGGACAACATGACTATTCTACAACTCCACATCCTTGTACTCAAAAACTTCCAGGCAGTATTGTCTTATCAAGAATGCACCATTAAAAGGTAGCATGCATAATTAAAAACACTTTAATGCATTTTAAGAGGTTTGAATACACGACACAGATTCCTACATTGATTCATTAACTAGCCCTCATTAAAAGGGTCCGTGTAGGGTCCCATTTATCCGTCTGGTTGTCCATCATCCAGTCTTTTCACATCTCCTCTAACACCGATGGACAGATTTCAATGTAATTTCACATTTGTATTCAGTATGTGCACAGACTGAATTTTACGACTAACGATGGCATCCTTGTCCCTTCATGGATTTTTTTTTTGTTGTTTTTATTTTGTGGTGAACTCATAAGGTTATTTTGTGTTATAAAACCACAGCGACAGAAGAGCAGCGAAACAACCCCCCCCCCTGAATAAGATCCAATAAAAGTAGAAATAATACAGATTTTTCTCATTGAAAAGTCCGAATGAATATTTTTTGTTACTTTAAAAACATCAAAAGCATTATAATGCTACTACATTATAATGCTACTAATTCTACTAGATCACTCTCCACATCTCAGTGATTGTCCAATAGTAACAGGATTACATTTTTGGTCCTTTTTCTAACAACAGGAGTATCATCCCCCCACAAATTGCCTATACTCCAAAAACTGTGAGGTTAAAAACATCTTTTTTGGGTTAATTTGGTTGGCTGTGTCATGTTATTTACCCACAACGGTGGGAAAATGATCATTTTTTTGAACATCCGACATAAAACTACAACATTTCCAAAATGTGGGTTTTTCAATATTGAGGTTGCTGCGAAAACAAAAACGGGTTTTTAATACATAAGAACTCATTCGTTCGCAAATTATGAGGAAAGATAATTAGAACAGACCACATAGAACACTATTTTTAAATGATTTTTGAAATACTGCCTCTTCTACGAGAGCTGTAATAATACTTTTAACCCACACAACACATCTAATGACTCGCTGCTATCTTAGCTATGTTGCTGTAAAAAAAAAAAGACACAAAACAAAAACTTGACGACCCCATTCTTATGCTGTTAACACGTTTATTTGCAGTCACAATCACAGGTATCCATCCGTTTCGCCGCCATCGTCACCATCAGGCTCCGGTTTTGGTCTGACAATCCCTGATGGTGGAAAAGATCTGAAACGCTCAGTAAATATAGATAATTAATTCCCTCCACCTTCACCTTGTTTGTGGCCTGTGTGTGGATGATTGGTATGTGTGCGTTTTCGCCCTGGGTTCATCAGAATCTGCATTTATGTATAATCCCGCCCACGCGCTTATTTCATTCCTCCTCTGCCAGTTCCTCAAGGCTAGTCTGCTTTTTTAATTACGTGGAGCAGTTTGAGTCGTCCGTGCGATTTCTTTATTGTGAGAAGGTTTTTATTCATTCTACTCGTTATTTGTTTTAATTGCTATAGCGGCTGCTTCATTTCGCTGCAGTAAAAATTATATTTAAGCATTAAAACTCTAGTTATAAACTTGACAGGGCCGAGGAGAAAAGCTCCTGGAGGAACAGAACATTTCTTCTTTTCATCTTTGATGGAGCTCAGGGTTTATCAGGAGGATATTTCACTGTAGGAAACTGGACTATGCAAACCTGTTTTTTTTTTATAACATTTATTGAAACTAATCTTAGATCCTGACCGATCCTGTTTTATGATAAGATAATAAGGCTGCAACTGGCAACTATTTTGATAGTTGATTAATCAAGTAATCGGATTATTCTCCCGGTCAAATAAAGATGAAGTAAAAATGAAATATAAATAAACATATCACACATTTACTAAATGCTTCTTATTTGAATATAAGCTTTGGGTTGTTTAAGACCCCTGCAAACTAACAATAAAGACAATAAAGATTGATTCTTCTTTCCAGAATATGTCTTTTAATGAACTTTACTGCTTTTATTACAGACTGTTAAACCAAACAGGTTACCAACAGCATGTTTGCTGAAATGGAATTTAGTCCTCTCATGTTTCATCTATTGGCACATCACTGTTGATGCGAAATATAGATTTATCTATAAATAAACAATGTAAAACTATATATATTTATCTATATAAACTACAGAATACAGAATTGATTTTTGTGGATTATTCATCGCAGCACTATTAGATAATAAGGGAAGTTAAGCTGCTGAGATGCATTTATAGTTTCTATTATTCTCTTCGTTGATTTATTATTTCACACCTCCACTCTAGGAATGATCATTCCATGACCCGGCCCACCGGATCCATGGATTAACCGCCTGTGGCTATCACGTCTCTCCATACATCAGTAGTGTGGAGGTAGAACCTGAGGGTTGGTTAATGTTCTCTTTTACAAGCTCAATCATCTGCAGCCCTCTTTGGCGTGGGCAGGAGGCTTGTGATCGCTTGGTTGGAGAATTAACATTTCCCGCTGGTGGTAAAAAGTTTGTGGCCTGCAAAATAATGACTCATTGAACCGTAATGCTGCTTCAAAGGTCCAGTGTGTTAAATAGTCCGGAGTGGGGGCGCTGGAAGCTGGTTCTGGAGCGCTCTCGTCCCATGTTCCCAGGGTACTGGTTCGGTCCAGAAGTGAATGGGCTTCCCTGAAGCTCGCGAGTTTCTGCCAGCTTCTTTCCCCTGTGCGTCTGCTGCGAGGGAGACTAGCGGCGCAGCGCCAACTAGAATTCCTTCTCCTCCGCCAGAGGAAATGGCCAGGTAAATGAGAAAAGACCATGTAAATGAGAAGAGACCATGTAAATGAGAAGAAACCATGTAAATGAGAAAAGACCATGTAAATGAGAAGAGACCAGGTAAATGAGAAGAGACCAGGTAAATGAGAAAAGACCATGTAAATGAGAAGAGACCATGTAAATGAGAAGAAACCATGTAAATGAGAAAAGACCAGGTAAATGAGAAGAGACCAGGTAAATGAGAAGAGACCATGTAAATGAGAAGAAACCATGTAAATGAGAAGAGACCATGTAAATGAGAAGAGACCAGGTAAATGAGAAGAGACCATGTAAATGAGAAGAGACCAGGTAAATGAGAAGAGACCAGGTAAATGAGAAAAGACCAGGTAAATGAGAAAAGACCAGGTAAATGAGAAAAGACCAGGTAAATGAGAAGAGACCAGGTAAATGAGAAGAGACCAGATAAATGAGAAGAGACCAAGTAAATGAGAAGAAACCATGTAAATGAGAAGAGACCATGTAAATGAGAAGAGACCAGGTAAATGAGAAGAGACCATGTAAATGAGAAGAGACCAGGTAAATGAGAAGAGACCAGGTAAATGAGAAAAGACCAGGTAAATGAGAAAAGACCAGGTAAATGAGAAAAGACCAGGTAAATGAGAAGAGACCAGGTAAATGAGAAGAGACCAGATAAATGAGAAGAGACCAGGTAAATGAGAAGAGACCAGATAAATGAGAAGAGACCAAGTAAATGAGAAAAGACCAGGTAAATGAGAAAAGACCAGTTAAATGAGAAGAGACCAGGTAAATGAGAAAAGACCAGGTAAATGAGAAGAAACCAGGTAAATGAGAAGAAACCAGGTAAATGGGTTGTAGGAAAAGCACCGTATATTTACACTATCTTAATGGCGGGTGTGAGCATGAAAAACAGCCCCAAGAATTGTGCAGTAACATTACATAATCAGTAATCATGACAATCATTCTCATGGTTTGCTCCCTATGGGGTCTCCGGCTTCCTCTCACATCCCAAACCATGAATTATAGGGGATTTGGTGACTGTAAATTGGCTGTGAGTGTGAACATCGTCGGTGTTCCTGTCTCTATGTGAAGATGTCGTCCAACATGGACCCTGCCTCTCACTAGATGTTAACTGGGATTGGTTGAGCGCCCAGTGACCCTCAACAACACGAGCTGATTGGATGTAACATTATAACAGCAAACCTTGAAAAGCGAAATCTGAGCTTTTCAGGTACCTAAGGAATCCTTCTAGCTGTTTTCTATATTGGAATGTCTGTTTGGACAAAATGAAACGGGTTTAAGATTACAGACTGGGCTGAACCGGCTAAACAGGACATCTGCTCACCCATAAGCTGAAAATGATCCACCAATCTACTCTAAACTATATATTTTACAGAAACATCTTATTCATGTCAGGTTGAAGTAGGACTGAAATGGAACCCCACCTGGCAGATATATAATTTAAACTGTACTCTTATTCAGCTCAGTATTCTTCTGGTGGCCGTGTCATGATTCCCTCCATGGGAAATTTCATTTAGCGTTTATTGATGGGGCTTTAGGAGCCGTGTCAGTTTTCCTTTAATGTCGGCGATTGTGAGTTCAGCCAAGTAGATGCATGGTATTTAGATTTTAAGGCCTCACTGGAGGTAAATTACAAATTCAATGAAAGAAAAGTTGTTTTCCTTCAAGCAGTTGACTGACCTTTCGTACAAGACAATGCAACCCTGAAGACAGTTCAGATGGAGAGGCATTCTGGGACATGGTTAAGGATCAGAGCCAGGAGGAGTTGTACTTTTATACAAGGAGAATGTTTGGACGCAATCATGTCTGTAGGCCTGCCCGAGGCTCCACGTCGTCATTTAGCCCTCCAGTCCACAGCTGAAGTCCAATCAGAGCCCACAAACCAACCTCCGACCTCCGACCTTGACCTGAAGGTTCTCTTTGAATGAAAAAACCTGCTTCAGTACACAGACACACCAGCAGCAAGACACAACACAGACCTCCTGGCTCGGAACCTCTTTTCCCGCTTGGTCAATATTTTTTCCTGCTTTTGTCCATCCACTCATGGGTGAAATGAAGTATCCGGTGCGGCGCATGCAGGTACCTGCCCCAGTTAAACTCAGGCGGACAGCTTCTAATGCCATGGTCAGTGAACTAGATGAGGTATTGGGAGAATTGTGAAAGCTTTCTCTCTTTCTGCTTCCAATATCCTCTCTTTACCATTATGGGATGAGTTCAGGGACTAGTAGCAGGAACAGGAAAACAGCTCATTATAACACTTTGGAACATGAGAATATACATTTTGCAGTGCAGCCTGTCCTCATCATTTATACAGCTGAGTGGCTGATTTGCGTGTCAAACAGTTTATTGGCTTTGGTTTGAAGTCAGATAGCTATTTGTGACTTGATTGATCGTGATGGTTTACTTGAGGAGGCTCCCCTGGAAATGGAAGTGCTGAGAGAAGCTGTGAACACGGGCGGCGGAGCAGATCATTGAGGAAATCGACTGAAAGCTCTGTGGTCAATTTAAACGTGAGAAGTTTAAGATGGAGACAAAAAGATTTTTTTGAGTTATCCAAGCTTGTTGCAGGTGCTTTTCGTAGCCGTTATTCATCAGCCATCATCCATATCAAGCCTCTGCGCATTCACTTCCTCCCCACTCCCCTAAGTGAGCTCCGTAGTGCCGTGTTTAGTGCTGCTGATATGAACAATGGTACCAGTGCCTCTGTCTTGCCAGAAGGAGCACCTCGACAATTCACACTGATTGTTCTTAAGTTGCCCGGCCGGGAGAATCACCTCTTCTGTTTGATGCTTAAAGTGCCTCTGATTCTACTGGGACAATCATCTCCGGCCTTCAAACAGTTTTTATTCTTCAACCTACCACCACCCACACTCCCCCAACTTTGATTTTTAGGGTTAGAGAATGGAGTGTTGTGCAATAATATGGGCTGTGCAGCTAAAGACGGCCAAAGCAGAGCAGATAAGTCTTGTTCTCTGGCAACATCCACCTTTAGATGAATTCTTGACAAAATACTTTTATCTGGACTTTTTTGTCAACAAAAAATAGCGGGATAATACATGTTCCTGTTATATTAGAGTTAATCACAAAGTCTCAGTTCCGAGTGTTCTTTGCTAAGCTGGTTTTCATACTTTTAACTACCTGTTGTTTCTCTGCAACGCTGCATTGAAAATGTAGGAAAGCTTTATATGTTCATATTTTTGTGGTTAAACATCTAACAAAGCCATCAAAAACATTTTAGAGGATCTAAAACCACTAACTTCATGTCAAGTGGATTCCAATCCAGGAGAGAGAGATGAATGAGTGAAAAAAACATTTTAATAGAAGTCTTTGGTATTCAGACCCTGTTTTGAGTTAGTGGTGGTGGCTGATGACCCTGCTGAGACTATTGTGCTGTTTGAATGGGGCTTTGCTGTAGATAGATGTGATCAGCTGATTGGAGCAGGGGATATGTCAAATGTCTGCCCCAGATGACGACAGGAAACTAAAGGACGCTCGGAGGCACGCCTCCACCAAACGCGTTTACAAATCCCTCTGTGGAATAATCATGACTCATAATAATACACCTCTGATTGGCTATTATAAGGTAACAAGACTATGTTCTCGCTATTTTAGGATAAGGGAGAAAATACTGCTGTATCCACACCATCTTCATCTCACACTCACTACGACACACACTCCCACACACACACATGCACACAAATAAACATCTCTGAATATTAGCTCCATCAACTCTCGTTGGCATTAATTAATGATGAGCTCGGGCTTAAATTGTCACATTCTTGTAAAACAGTGCTCTGAAGCTGTAGTGTTGGTGGATGTATGTATAATCAGAGCTCTGAGCGTGACACGTTAACTATAACCTGAGAGTGAGCGCTCAAATGGAGCACTTATAATTACTGGCCTGTCAAGCAGACAGCTCCACTCCCCACCACCCCATCACCGGCATGTTCTGTATTTCAATAAACACCAGCAGATTGGCATGCTGCATTAAATGATCCGCGTATCCTCTGGTAATTTGGTTTATTTAAGAAATTGAATTTTGTCTTAGAGTAGAAAAACTTAAAAACAAAATTGAAATAATAGTGTGGTTCTGAAGGCAGTCCTTTATATGTTGCCCTTATCTCAGAAAATTATATAAAATAAATGGATAAATAAAAGGATTTAGTAAAATTACACAGCCTACTTTGATTTTTTATATTGTATTTGTGTATGGCAAATAATGAATTAACAAATGACACACAGGTTTTGTTTTCATTTTCTGATAGTGGAAGTTATCAGAAAAGTTATAAAGTTATAAAACAAGTTTGGCAAATGATGGATAGATAGTTTGTCGCGCGTGTCGGCTTAGCACGGCCTAAAATAACTGCATTTCACTCATCAACTCTTATATTTTTCACTCTTTGATTTTAAATACGCTTAAACGAGATCCATAACCCCCAGAAATCCATATATTATGAAGTTAGCCTTGAATTATAATAAATTGGTAAACTAACCCCCATATTATGTTGGAGTTTGATAAATACTCATCTATTTTTCGCTTTTTGATTTTAAATAAGCTTAAAAGAGATCCGCAACCCCACAGAAATCTATATATTATGAAGTTAGCCATGAATTATGATAAATTGGAGCCTTGATTCACCCTACAGCAATCATTTCCCTTTCTACTACACATTGTGCCAAGGAATGACTCATAATGTACCAAAAACATTTCCATAACGGGAAGGAAAAAAAAGAAAGTGCCCTCAAATTGCATTATATCATTCGCATCATATTTAATTTCTCATATTTATATCCCTGAAGAGTCGGGGGGGATTATGGAATAATCATCGCTACCGCCGCGTCCGCCACAGATCCTTTGTGTTAGCTCCATAACTCAAAAACTGTTTCTTGGATCGTCTTCAAATCTAATACTAGGAAACATCAGCTTGGTTTTATACAAGGCCAGTTGTATATTTCTGAGAGTAGGGGGACTTTTATCTCCAAAAGTTTTCTTGAGTTGATCCGAATTAGTCTAGATTTGGTGCATATGAATCGATTCGAGGAGATCCGTCTTGTATGTATCATATTTTACTCTAAAAGTTCAGATTCTACTTACTTGGACAGCTTTTGCTGTCCAAGTAAGTAGAATCACTACTCTGAGTTCTAGTCTCAGAACTGTGATGTAAAAAATAATGTATGAAAATATTTCCTGTGGGTTTTATCATGATGAAAACTGGACTGTTTAGCGTCCACAGCCATATGATAAACTTTTTGTTCATAAATTATCCTATAATATTGGGGCACCAAAGACACAATATTTCCTGCTCTTATCTTGTTTAAGATTGTGAAAATATAAGAATATTTGGAAAGTACAGCCTGTTTCCTATTTCACTGTTATATTTAAAATGAAAATCAACCATTAGTTGTTGTTTTTTTACTCACCTCCCAAAAGAAAAAGTGACCAGAAGTAATACCAACCAACCTTAAACCACTGCATTCATATTTATCTCCTAGCTCTTTCAGAGAGGTAATGCTCTGCTTACTCCTCTTCCGGCAGCAGGCCACTGCGACGGTCAGAAGGTTAGCAGATAAACTGCATGAATTCACAGTTGGATAAAATAAAAAAATTAAAAAAAACTCTTCACTGTATGAATTTACAGATCAAGTACACATTGGAATTAACTCACGCATTCTTGTTATTTGGTGCTGGGAGGCACAAGTGCTTCTCTGGACCAGCGGGGAACAACGCAGATATGCATCTGGAGCCGGCTGAGTGCAATATGTGCAGCATCGTTATGTAATGAAGGCCAATTACAACGGTTCCTCTCATCCCTTTTCAAAGGAGGACTTTAACGGGCTGTGATGCAGATGGCTGTATTAAGGGAACTGGATACTGTGTTCCCATTCACTTTGGATGCTGCTTGTCAAATGTTATTAGTAAAATATCAATACATTAGTATTTGGCATAATTACTGACAGCATTATAAAGAGCAGTTTGCCTGATGAGCCTTTTTTTGCTAATGTGTGAGGTTCAGTTCTAAATGTGGCTTCTGCCACGTATCAAGTCCCTAAATAGTGATGTAAACAACAGAAGGAATTATTTCAGGGCTCAAGATATTTATATTTATATGAATGTGTAGTTTACAACTGTATCAGCTATATTAATGATATTTCCTTTATTTATCACTCGATACACAGTACATACATACAGCAGTGGGCAGTCCCTGTCCAGCGCCGGGGGAGCTGAGGTTTCAGGGTCTTGCTCAAGGACCCCTGGCGTGGTGCGTCAGGGCTGGGCTTGAACCGTGGTCTCCTGGTTGAGGGACGACTGCTCCTCCCGCTGAGCTAAAGCCGTCCTAAATATGCTAGCTAAGTTAAAAATTCACACAGAGCTGGCAGGAAAACACGCCATCAATTAAGATAATCCAGAGATTAACTGGCTTTTATAATCCAAGATTTCAATATTATGTATATTACCACACAGCTGCTCGTGTGCCTGGACATCACAACATTCAAAACGGCCTTACCCCAAATCTGAAGCAAATCCAGACACCTGAGAGCCAATTAAATAAAAAAAAAGTGCAGTGAGGCCTTTTGTGCCTAGCATTACGTACAGAATAATAATACGAAATATAGAATGCATCACAAACAAACCAAATTTAACACTTGTGTGAGCATGAGTTACTCTGATATAGTTAGCAAAACTCTAAACAGACCTTCCTTTCTGAGAATACGATTACTTCATCGTCATCGTCTCCTTGGATATGGTGAGTAAAAAAGGCTGCATCTTATTTCAGAAAATTGATGCTACGTGTTTCGCAGCATTAAAAACTGAGGAAAGTAACGAGCCATTTGGAGTTGTGACGTCACAGCGTGGCTATTGCGGCTTTTTTTTTTCCTCCTTTAATTACTTTAATGTTCCTTTGGGCGTTGAGCTGGTGACTCAGTGGGCTGAACTGAGACGCTGAAGTGGAAGGCACAAGAGAGGGGTATTTTAGAGATAGTCAGATAGTTTGTTGGAGGTTGTTGGTAGATTTAGAGGCTGGCAATAACCGAGACATTAATGCAGAAATCTGAATGAATAATTCCTAAACAGGGTGCTGTTGTGCCTTGATGGATGTTTGCGTTCTCTGAGTGCTTTTTGTAGTTTATAAAAGAGACTACAAGACATTTTGGGCAACTAAATATAATGTGTTTTGTTCAATATAGGGAAGTTACATGAGTAATAGAAAGCCCTGGTTTACTCCCTTTTTGGGAAAACTTAATATTAATCGACACAAACAAAACACCAACAATTGTTTGCCCCCCAAAATCTTGCCTAAGTGGTTTGTTCCAAAAAGGAAGACAATAGCTGCTTTGAAGGCACGCACATCAACATGCCATAGACTCTTTCTTGTTGTTCCGGATGTGCAGGAAAGACTTACAATAAAATGTTAACTTATAAACAAAGGATTTGTAAAACATTCCCTTTTTTGGTGAAAAAACTTAAAAGAAAGTCTTTTAGAGCAATTTGTTGATGTTTTCATGCCAATATCAAACTGATATCTGAGGGGATTGTGAAAACTGTTTTTATGTGTGTGTGTCCCCCGCACTGAAGTTGGATTATCGCACCTGGCCTAATGTCAGCGTTGCTCCTGTTGCCTGGCAACACTCACAGCCAATGCTGATTAGTTCATCAAAAGTCTTTGAAATAAAGACTGTGTAAAAGGTTTTCTGCCCGGCAGCCTTTTTTTTTTCGCCACTGTTGCCAAGGGCTCACTCTTGGGGGTTTTGTTGGGTCGCTGTAGAATAAAGATTCCGTCTAGACCTGCTCTTTTTTGGAAAGCGCTTTGAAAAAACATTTGTTGTGGATTGGCGCTATAAATATAATGGATTTGATTTGGAATGGTGGTTGTAATCGTTTACAGCACTAAATTCGTTTGCAGTAAAAGTTGTTGTAGTAGTAATAATAGCGGTGGTAGTAAAAATTCAATATAATTAAACCTGCTGTAGTTGTGGAAGCGGTGGTCCCTAGAAATAGTGACCGAAAGGGAGCCAAAAATGGAAATAAAAAGTTTAACGAGTATTTTTTAAATACAACTGCGGAGGGGTTTATTTTCATTATGACCCAGCAAAGAGTATCAGGAAAACAATTCTAAATGTCACGGATGCTCAACAAATCTTTATATAGGACGGACCCAGATGAAGAGGGCTTTTTCATTTGAAATCATGATCTGAAAAACTAAGAAGTCTCGGAATCTATGCTAGGAAAACTCAGAAAAAGAAGGTGGGGGGCGGGATAAAGAAACAGGGAAAATCAATGGGAGCTGCATCAATGAGCCACCACAATTTAAGAAGCTCCTTAACCGGCTGTGCGTTAAAATCATGTAAGCATTAGGGCTTAGCCAAGTACGGCTGACTCTATCGAGGTGCTACGAGAATGAAGAGAAGTCCATCTGCCTGTCTGTGTGTCTGTCTGTTAGCAAGACTAAGGAAAAGAAAATAGACAGATTTGCATTCAATTTTACCCAAAGTTAGGTTTTAGGATATCGTACAGATGATTGTGATGCATTTTGGTAACGTTACGTATTTTGCAACATTTAAAATTAATGAAATAAGCCGTTTGGATTAGTGACGTTTGATGTTATTTTAGCAGTGTGTATTATTGTTGATGCTTTTCTACCTTTGATTCCTTTCATATTCCTTGGTGGCAACAATGTCTGTTTCCTTGAGAGAAACAGGAAATGAGGCTCTTTTATTTGGTAAATTTCATATACATAATACAAGTTTCTCTGGTTCTGGCTTAAAATGGCTGATTTCATTCAATGGTTGAGCTGACTTTAATGATCTTCTCCTTATTCTAAGGGCTTCCTTCTCACTGGCTAAATCTAGCTCAGTATTAGTATCAATTAACCCAGAATATTTCATTATGAAAAAGAAATATGTGTTCGGAATTAGATTACTATTTTATTGCAACTTTATTTCTTGTTCTATAAAAGCAGGAAGCCTCCTCCGCCCCTGAGGGCGCCTGCACCTTTCAGGCTAATGGATTTCAAGGCTGCAAAAATGTCATTTTTACCCCCTGTCTATTCGTGTTATCTTTGCATATTGGCCAATATCCTTCCGCCATCCCACATTTTACTTCTAAATTGCACTAGAATGAACAATTTGATGGATTTTATGGAAGAGTTGTTCGTGGTTTTAACCCTTGTCCTGCTGCACGTTTGGAAGAGGGAGGCGTTCCTGAACAGTCCGTTCAAATAGTCTGCCTCTCTAAAATATTTTCAAGACATGCCGAGAGTTGAAGAGCAAAGCCCCCAACCGGGCCAGTGTCTTTCTGGGGCCATTACATTTGTTCCAAACACCATACCAATTGATCGGATAAAAGCGCTGCTATTCAAACGGGATTGGTTATGGATACAATCTTTTTCTAAGCTTTTGTTTGGCTTGTGTGGGTTTTGTGCCCATGTTATTGACGGCACGTAAAGTTACTGTTGTTATCCTCGCCGCTTCTGTGTTCTGCCTCCATCTTTTGTTGTCGCTGCTGCTTGCTTGCAAATATGTGTCGGTGCTGTTTCGCAGTAATTGCTCGCTACCATTTTCTTCCTGGGGTCTGTCTGCTGTTCAGCTTTTGATGAAGCTTCAGCTTTTAGAATTCAGTCAGGGTGGCTTTTCTTCTGCCCACCGAGGCCTGTAGATTATTTTCTCATGCCATCTTGACGTTCACTGCTCTCACACATGCTCAGCTATAATTTTAATGTCACCGTCTGCAGCTGTCAGATGAGATATCAGCTCTCCTCATCAGCCGCTCACATCTATCCAATAGAACAGTGACATTTCTATCATCTGTCTGTTTTTCATATATGATTCATTCTGCACCTTCAGTACGTTCATACTGCTGTTACAGACGCATCGCCTCCTCCCTATCACTAATCACATTCACCTGGTCCATGGTCGATCTTAGAGCAACGGAATCTGAACTCCCTCCAGTAAAATATTTCCCTGTTTAGGGGAGAATCCCCTTAATCACAGAATTTCCCCGTAGCAATCTAAGCAGTGCTCCGAAAAGATTGAATCATCCCACATCATCTGCTTTAATGAACTGTTATCTTTACTTTACTCACTTGTCTGGGTACTGATTAGCTCAGTAGTTGTTGTAGAATATTTTGTTTTTGTAGAGAAAAATAAATTCCATATTGTATGTTCTAACATGTGGTGCTGAAATCCAGCTGTAGTGATTGTTCAATACTTAACTGTATGGATTATGTGACAATAAGTGTGCAGAAATCCACATGTATGTCCCTGATGGTTGGGCTGACTATTATGTCACCAAAAACTCGTCATTGCTTCTTTTGCGTCCGGGTAGATTCTTCGTGATAACGAGATAACTCAAAAACTATAACGTGAATTTTCAAAATTTAAACCTACATCGGACTTAATATGAGGAAGAACTGGATTGATTTTGGGAGGGCTTGGCTGTATATTTCCAACACTAGGTGGAGCTTTAGCTCCAAAACGTATTGGGCCGTAACATCTCAATCATCGGTTCAATTTGGTCCAAATTTGGTGCGTAGTCAAATGTGATTAGTCAGACAGTAGAGTGGGGAGTGCTTGATTTGCTTTGTAGAAGAGTATGCACTTTGAATATCATAATCGTTCAATCATGGAAGGGAACGACGGAACGCCAAAATTGTGGTTGAAATAAAAATGTGGTTTATTGTGCAGCCTTCCTGCAAATTTGGGCTTTTTCTGAAACCATTGTTATGGGATGCACCTAAATGGACGATCCAGATGAACGGTCCCCACCCCGCTTCCTCTTTTAAACCTTTCTGATGAATAGAAAGCTTGGTTATTCTCTTAGTGTGAGGCCCTAATAAGCTCAGGGACCCAGTCAGGGCCCGAAAGAGGAGCTCGATTTAAACCAATCTAAAGGAGAAGGGAGCATGATTTACGATGTAGGACTGACTGCAGTGGTGTTCCTCTCCAGCGGACCCCCTTCTGCAGCCAGTCACATCTAAAACACTCAGCACTTCCTGCCGACTGACTGTAAACCCTATGTGGCACCGTTGCCTGCGCTGTTGTCACCGGTTCTAATCTATTTGATGGATTATAAGCCTAATCCCCGTATTATTTCCTACATTTCATCTTGTGCTCTCACTACGAGGTGGAGCTGCAAGGCTAAAGACTCAGTAAACCATTTCCTGCAGATGTCCTGCTCTCTATTCCTTTACATGTTATGTTTATTTAAAGTTGAAAAATAATGATTACCTGTAAAGGTCAGCCGTGAGTAAGCCATGCATGTGATTTGCAGCTGTCGGGCGAAGTGATTGATGTTGCAGGCAAGGGTTATACATCACTCTCTATGAAATTCAAGCCATATTACATGAATTGCAGTAATGGAACTGTCTTTGCGTGAAACATACTCTGCTGTTTTGCTCAGGGGGGTTCATTTCTATGAAAGAAGCAACAAATGGCACAACAGAAATAAAATAATGGTGCTTTTTTTCTGCTCACATCGAAACGGTATGTCACATCGACCTCCCACTGTGGTCATGACCTTGAGGTTTGGCCTCCAAGTCTACGCCACATGGCAAAAGCGGAGGAGATGACACGGAAGATAGAAGGAGCTGCGACCTCTGACACGAAGCACACGCCTGACTTCTGTTCACTCTGAATCTGAGCTGCGTTGACATAAAATGACTTAGTCGCTCTGACAGATGGAGAAAAGAAGGAGAAAACAGCAGAGAGACAGTATATTATCAGCCACTCAGTGATAACACAGAAAACGTATTCACATCAGACAAACCGCCAAATCCCTGGCCTCACTCTATCTTCTCTCCTCCACTCTCCCCCCCCCTCACTTTAAAAACAGTCAAAAGTGTTTGGCTTTGCTAGCCTCCGAAAGATTATGGGAGAAACTCAGGTTCTGCAAGAAAAGAGAAATTCTTATTGTTAGGGCCGATAAGGTTTGAAGGGTGAAGCAGGGATATTTGTTAATTCTGGCCCGACTTTTTTTTCTTTTTCCTTTTTAGAATAGTTCGAACACCGAATGGTGCCTTTAGGTGAATACAAGCCCAAAATAATAAAATATTACATTTTTAAAAGCATAGAAGGTGAGCAGGTTGCTTTACCTGGACAGGATAGGGGTCAATTTGTGGTTATCATCATGGGGACTGAGCTGTTTACAGGGTCAGGAGAGGAAATCTGAGTAGTGAATGGATTAAAGGAGTAGGAAAGAGTAAAAAGAATAATAATTTTTTGCACTGCTCAAAAAGTTAGAGGAACACTCAAGTCCCACATTGGATCTCTGAACAAAATATTCAAGTTGAAAATCTGTATTGATTTAAATGATGTAGTTGGTTGAGAACAAATTCACGTGAGAACAGACAATGGAAACCAAAATCCTAAATCCTGAACCCTTTCTGGGCTGGATTCTAAATCACTTCCAAAATGAAAGTACAAAATTTAATCAAAGGCTGAACTTAATCGTAATGTGTCTCCGTAGTGTGTTTGACCTCCACCGCATGTGTGCTTCCCCATACATCACAAGCCAGAGGTTCCGGATGGGTTCAGGTATGGAAAACGTATCATACCATCTTTATTCTTCTGCCCCTGTATCACCCCCTACCTTACCTAGAGGGACCAATCGAAACAAAAAATATATCAACATATATTATGTTAATATTTTGTCTATCATACTAGGGAACGCAGGCGGATTGTAGAGACACTTCATCGTTCTTCTTCGATGACGTCTGACTGTCCGTCAGGGAGCAGTCCACCAACTCAATATCTGTAACTGTGGGGAGGCACTCAGACATGAAAGCAGCCGTATTAAAATGCTTCTTTAAAAAAATGGAACAAAGTCACTCATCGTCTGATGTCTAAAGCGGATTGAGAGAAAATCCATCTTCCTTAATGTCAGCTCAGCTGTCTATGGAGTATCGTGAGTAGCAGGCTTTGTGGAAGGTGATTGTAGTGAAGAGTAGACTCCAGCTGAAGAGTGTGAGGTGAGGTGAGGGGAGGGGGCAAAGGAAAGTTTAGTTTTTGTGCAGACTATGTGACTTGAAGGAAACTCAGAGGCTGAGTGTGGCAGCAGTGATTGCAGATGCAGAGCCACATTCTGTGCACTCAAGGAATTAGGATCTTAATTGGTTGTGACAGCGAGACATGACAATCTTTTCGCTTGCCTGTCACCATAACTGCATATTAAAAAGCTTATGGAAAATGTGCCAGTGTGTTTTAAAGCATGCCAGATTTCCCCATCACTTGCATTTGAGTCACAAATTTATTCCTTGCTCTTAATATAGGCATGAGAGTGTAACATGTGATATGGTGTAATAAAGGTGTAATAAATACGGAGTTCCTCAGTTAAGGACCCAGCACCCCACATTGGCTGGACATGTTGTGATTTACAAGCAAAAAAATTGTTTATCTAAATTTTATACTACAAAAAAAATTATTATAATTGTAATTTTGGGGTTTGTAATATATTCTCACAAAAAAACACAACCGGTGCGATCACAAAAGAGCCAGTAACAGTTTCGCAGATGTCTTTAGCAGTTGGAACCAAGCAAGCACATTCTTTGCCAAGGAGCTGAACACATTACCAGAGCCAATAAATTATGTAAATTTTGTTAAAGGAAATGTAATTTTCCATTCCCTTGTTGATTGCACTTAATGCAACTTGCAAAGTGATGGTGATTTAATTGAATCTCTGAATGTGTCTAATTTAAATCATGGAGCATTTTATTCCAAGAACATTGTAACACCGTATGCAAATATTTGAAGCGTATGCCATTAGAAGATTTTTATTAATGAGATCCCCGGGAAGCTGTTGTCGTGGGAAAAAAAGGAAGAAAAATAAGTAAGAAAGTGTGTGTAACCTGCAGAAACACTCCCTGTGGAGATTTACTTGTCTTATATGTGTGCTTAAATATACAGTGTTCCTACGCTACGGATGCACATTACTTGCTGTACCATGAATCACAGTCGGGTTAATTAGAAACTTGTATGAAGAGAGGTTCCTACATATGGATGAGCATGCTAGCATGCACAGAGGAAATAAACAGCTTTAAAACGGTGCAGAATTTGTGTGAACCTCAGGTCCCAGCTTATTATAAATTCAAATCAACAGCGTAAAAGCAGCAGAGATGCAAACAGCATGGGATGGTGTCCTGCTGTAAGTCTGGCCTAGCATATAATGTGTGTTAATGTTGGCAGGACCTCCTGGGCTATTTAAACATAGGGCTGGATTTCCCCCTGGGGTTCCTCAACTAATTTCTGTCTTCCTTCGCACAATCCGGCGTACGCTGACGTAGTCTGTTTTTCATTATCTTTTAGCACTATTTTCTCATTTCTGCCTTTCTCTCTCACTGGCACCTCCCACAGCGCTGGACAGCATCAGACAGGACACGATGAGTCAAAAAAATGTCAGTGCATTCATTAACAACAAAGTACCGTCTTGCAAGTGGTGCTTATGCAGTTAAATTGGCCGTCTTGGTATTGTTCACTTGTTGTGTCACACGGCGCCCTACTATGTCCTCTGAGTAGGAGAGTACCGTTTTTAAAACATTTGTAAAATCTTATTTCATGGATCATTTTCAAATTTAAACCCAAATGAGCCTATTTGTGTGGAGAATTGGAATTGAATTTAATTCTGGGAAAGGTTTGTTGTCGTTTCTGACACTAGGGGGAGCTTCATCTCCAAATGTTTTTGGGCCATAATATTTCAACTGTCGGTCTGATTTTGTCCAAATTTGGTTCATATGAATCGACTGGAGGAGCTCTATCTTGAATACATCCTATTTTACTCTAATAGTTAATATTTAATCAGCAGGGGGAACTCTATTTTTAAAAAGGTTTTCAGAGATTACTTCATACCCGTGGGTCCAATTTAGTCCATTTTCGGTGCATAGGAATCCACAAATATTAGATTTTTTACTTACTACTTGGAGCTTTGTTTTTTACGAAAACCCTATTTTTGGACATAACCACCTGTTCAGTTTATGGAGTTCCACCAGGGCGTTTGCTTGTATAGTGCTGTCCTGCGTTAGATTGTTCCATTAAACAAGAGAGAATAGACAAACACATTCTCTCAGCTGGTCAGGCCCTTAATAATCTCTCTATTTTGCTTTTGTGGGTGTTACCCCAGCTGGACAGACAACTAGGCAGGACTGTGCCTGAGGGAGTTTAATGCAGCTGGCAGATAGTGAGGTACAGTAGTCAGGGATACAGATGGCGACTAAACCGGTCGCCAATGTGGCTAACCTTTTAAGTTTTTAAAGTTTGTGTATTCCGGTGGACAGTGTCGTCCATCAAGCACAAATATAAACTACATACAAACTAGGAGTGCATAACGTTGCATGTATCCAAACTGAACATTTCGGTACGGACTTTTTGGTTTGGCATTCACGACCAAAGAACGAATGCAGCCAGTGTGTGGCTGCATTCGTTCTATGCAATTTGGAGGAACAACTTTAGCGAAGGATTGGATATTGTTAGTTCCGTCTTTGAACAGGAGTTTGAAGAGCCTCCCTCATCATATAAGTCTGCTGTGTGTGAACACTTGACGTTGAAGACGTTGACCGTACCGAAGCTGTATGCCGACATTGTGCATCTAAATTCGGGTATGCAGCAAACAGTACAAAGAATATACAGTACTGATCATCTGAAGGGGCATCAACCGAGTGTCAACATAACTGTGATAATGAAATAAATCAGATCAGTGCAACTCCAGCTGCCTGCAGCAGCCCCTGGCTAATAATTCAGACCGCGACAACGTAATTACAAGCGGTCTGGCTTTTTTTTTATAGCAGGGGATTTGCAACCATCCCTGTTGTTAAGCATGCATACACATAGGTACAGGCTCAGAACAAGAATAAGCAGGAAGCAATTAATTGCACATAGTTCTATAAGAAAAAGGGAAAGAAATTTGACATTTAATTCATTTATTTATGGTAACAAGACCGCAGCATATTGAAGGTGGTATATATTGTGCACACAATGGGACACAAAGGCAGGCAGTACAGAAGGGAGGGAAAGGTGAGGCAGATATTTAACATTGTACTGTACATTTTGGCTGATGAAAATTGAATTTGTCTCTTAAATACTTTGGATTTAGTAGTCAATGGCTCCTAGATCCTTGTTTTTGTCTGGAGTGGCAATTGGGGTAAGTCGGGCAGCGCCACTAATTTCAAAAATCCTATTGAAATACACTGATATGTCTGTTCATTTTTAGTGACCTGACACGTGGTTCTGACGCCATGTTGTTTACGGGGACACGGGGTCAGATCACTCTCATGCGGATGAGAACACACATATGGTCTTTCTTAGAGGATCTCATTTAAATTCATGCATTGGTCAAACACTGCAAAGTTTAACATCTACTGTACGCACAACAATATGCGTTTTGTTTAAGTTTGAAATATAGTTGACTGTAATTCTCAAGACATTTCAGAAGATTTAGTATTCTCATATCATAACCATACTGAGTGCTATAACAAGCTTTTTCTGCCAAGCTTCTTCTCGTGGTCTCTTGGTGCATTTTAGTGCAAATTTGGGAACTTAAGTCTCAGTTTGGGTTTACTGCATCACGTATTTTAGCTGTTAGTCTGTGGCATTATGCATTCTGATCCTCTTTTTAAGGCTTGGAATAAGGAAATGTGAGAGCAATCGAAGGTGGACATGGGCAATAAGAAGCAGTTCATACCAAATCCCATTTCACACCCAATTTCTGCAGTGTTAATGTATCTTAAGTGGAGTTCGAGCGACTATAGATTTTCTCTGAGGGACTGATTAGCGCTAATGAAGAAAGGGCAGTTCTGGTTTCCACACAACTTCACACAGATGCAGAGGTTTTCAAGAACAGGCAATAAAGATGCAATATCTGATCACGTTGCACTGATTACAGGGATGCTTCAAAAACTGTATGAGCTGACAGCCGTTCAAGCACTTCAGCATAGCACTGATGTCATTTTCTCATTTTTTTTTATTTCCACAGACTAGCAGCATATTTAGCTTGTAGCTTTAGATTATGTCACACAATCTGCAGGCAATTGCCCATAAAGGAATGAAGAAATAAGGTGAACACCGGTTTCAAACTCTTTTTTGGAATCACCTTTACTTGTCTCTCTCTTCTTTTCCAGCCGCATGCAGTTTCTACTGTAACAATTAGAATATTTCCTTACAGCTGGTTAACATTGAACTTGGCTGGTTTTTACAGGGAAAACCTGGTTATCAAACATTAAGAAAGCAAGACAAGGGTCACTTTAAGATTTATTCCAGCAAATCATTCTTATTTCTGACACCAGCAGTTTTATTGTTAAGGCAACACTGAGAAAATTAGCCATCAAAATATGTAACCAGCTGCAGACAGGAAGTAATTGTGCGGAAAATAATGAGCATGCTCTACTTTGACAATTTCCTCTGCAGTTATCGATACTTTAAAACTTTGTTGTCATACATTGACTGACATCTGAGTGAAATTAAATATTACTAAAGCACTTAAGGTGGACGCCACTATTTACAGGAATTCCTTTGAATAGCAGAGCATCATGGGACGCAGAAAAAAAGCACAGGAACAGCATGTTTTAATAAAAGTTGACACGCTATGACCGGCCATTTGTCCCAGATGGTTAGGCAACTCTCACTGACTATTGTGATCCTCCTTTTCAGTCTGGGAATCATTCTTGTAACTGCAAGGTGATTGATTTGAAACAACACAGACAACTACAACCAAAGCCGGGAATAAGGCAATAGGAAGCAGTTTATCCCAAAAGCCCATTTTACACCACATTGCTTCAATGTTTATGTATCTGTAGTGGAGTTTGTGTGACGATAGATTTTCTGTGAATAGTTGATTAGGGCTAATTTAATGTGAAGTTTTCACTTTGCTTCAAACGGTCAAAATGTGATGAAATGGCATTCCTCCATCCTAACCGTTTAGAATTGGCTGGAATTCAATTTCATTTCACACATGAGTTTTAATGACCTTAAAGTGGTGCTTCTCATAATAAGTCTCATGAGTCAATTTGCTTATTCTTACATTTCTCAGTCCTTCTGATATGGTCTATCCATAAAAACACAAATTGTGTTTTTCATGGGAGCATCTCCATCATTCAAAACAGAAATTCAATATCAATCATTTTTTATTGGTAAGTTTAAATGAACGGCCCTTTTATCCTCATTACTTGTAGTTTATTGGGGCTTGCATGCAGTCTCTGTGTGTGACACGGTGAATGGTGGCTCGTTGGGTGCAGATATAGCAAAGGAGGTAGAATCGACCACTTATAAGAAGGTTGGTGTCTCGAACCCCTGCGGCGCACTAGTCGAAATGTCCTCGAGCAAGATACAGAACCGAATGTTTCCAACAATGACAGTTGCATTGGTATATGACTGATGTGTGAATGGTTGTCGCTCCTAATGACCAGGTGGTGTCCTGCATATTCTGTCACCAATGTATGTATGATCGTGTGAGTGGGTGAATGATGGCTGGTGTTGTAACGCACATGATGTCAGACAGGAACTATATCCTTTCTGTCCTTTACCATAGTAGTACTACAGATTTGACAACCAGAATAGTCATTTGTACAAGCGAAAACTGTAAAAATGCTGCATTTGTAGTTGATGCTGATATCAAAAAATTACTGTAAAATCATTTTGAGAAACATATTAGCATAGCTCTGTACTTTTTAAATGGCCATGTTGTGTCACTGTGTGCAACTACTGTTTATATATATAGTAGTATGTGAGGAGATGATGGGGGTCCGGTTCAGGCTGCGTCTCTGCTGCAGAGTGAGAGGAGGCAGGGGGAGTCGGAAGGCAGGGGGAGTCGTTGTCATAGAAAAACCTTTGTTCGCATTTCTCAGCTGGAATTCCATTTGTTCCCTCTCGGGATTGAAACGACATTGATTGCCGTCTCAGATGTCTGATAGGAAGGAGGGACGGGGAAACAAGGAAATGCAGAGTGAGAGAGACGGGGAGAGAGAGAGAGTGAATGGTGAGAGAGAGAAACAAGGGCATGCAGAGAGAGAGAGAGAGGCAGTGGGACAAGGAAAGATGCAGGCAGACGGAGATACCGAAAAAAAAGAGTAAACAGAGAGCAATGTTGGGAAAGTGAAACGTTTCTGCAATTCTGTGATAGGACTTAAAAGGCTGAAGAACTGAGAGAGGAGGGAAAATGTCAGATAACAGGAGGGAAGCTGGGCATCAGTGCCATGTAAGCAGGTGGTGTCTGTGGCAGGCTCGTCCTCAGATCCTCCTCAGTGGGATACCTCATCAGCATTCCTGCCTCAAATGTAACTATTGTCAGAGAGCGGAGCAAGAAAGGGACCCGGTTGCTCAGAGGGATTAAGTGTTCCTGTGTGCTCATGAACGCTCTGAGTTGGGGATCTAGCATTGAACTCTCCTTGTCAATTATCTTTGAATCCTGTCCTTCCATCAGACAGGACTCTCAGCAGACTGAGATGAGGGACAGTGTGTGTATACAGTTCTCCAAAATAGAATCTATCTAATTAATAGCAAGCTTCTTATTCATATATTGTTTAACAAATATTACAAGTAGTGAAAGTGTATTTCTATTCTCTTATTAATTATGTCCAACCTGCAGCAGAAGAGAGAAAGAGAGTGTGAAAGCATCTACTCGGGGAATCCCATTTAAAGCACTACTTTTGCTATGCACTGTTTTATAGCAGGCGTGACAAAATCGCTTTTCTTTTTATGCCACTTTTGCAGGGATTTCACGGCTGAAGAAGAAGAAAACGGCACAAATCAATATCTTAAACCCATTTTCTCTTTTTACACTTCAATTAACCAACATTTTGTGGGCACATGACACATTCCAGCAAATGTGGCATAAGGGGAAAAATTGAGTTGAAGCTGTTGAGGTGGGTGGCATATTTTTAAAAGTCATTGCACTATGAACGCAGAACTTGAAGATACTCTCCTGAAATCTATGATCAGTTTCCGCTCTGTGCAGCCAGCAGATACTTGGAGGAGGATAACAGACCTAGAGAGAACCAAGAACCAACTTCTATCTCTATTAAAGGGAGGCAGACGTGTTGCTGTGGGTGACGCCTCTCAGGTGGTTTAACTTGCTAACCAGGGAGACCAATATCAAAACCTGAATGTTAGACTGCTAGAGCTGTAGATGGCTTTAAAAGCTCACATTCAAAGCAAGAATGTCCCCAAACCAAAGCTTTGCTCCCTCTCTGCTACTGTGAAGCGGGTACTCGAACCAATATCCAGGCCTGGACCCTCCTCACCAAACAGAAAAGGTGTTTTAAAGACACTGCTGAATATTCATTTCTCCATTTTCTTCCGTTTGAGGTGACAGCAGGCCACGAAAGGTATTCAAGGCGTCCCTCTCACCAGCAACACTCACCAGCTCATCCTGGGGGAACCCGAGGATGAGCTGCACCAATATAAACAGGATGAGTTCTGGATCTTCCCAGGGGTGTCCTCCCAGTTGGAAGTGCCTGAAAAACCTCCAACGGGAGGCATCCCGGAGGCATCCTAACCAAATGTATAAACAACTTCAAATGAATCATTTTGACACAAAGGAGTACTTCTCTATTCTCAGCTCTGTCTGGATCTCTGAGCTCAGTACCTTATCTCCATGGCTGAGTTACGGACTGTCCCCTTCAGGTCGGGGATGAGTTGCTGGGTGTCTTGTTCTCGGGAAAATTGACCGGGAGATTGACAGGCGGTTCGGTTATATCATCAGCAGTAAAGAAGTTTCTGTATCGCTCGTTGGTGGTGAGGAAAGAATAGAGTCATAAGGCAAAGCTCTCAATTTACCGGTCCAGCTATGTTCCAACCCCCAACTAGGGTCATGAGCTCTGGGTTGTGACTCAAAGAATGAGGTCAAAGATACAAGCTGAATATTTGTGGAGTACACATAAAAACAAAACATATTTCAATCACGTATTCCCCTTAACTGAACATGGACTCTGCGGTTGCTGGTACCGTAACACCAGCACACGGGTGCTCTCCAGGGGAGGTATTTTCTTACATTTTTGTAAATGTGAATGGCAAATTCAACGGCACTTTGAAGATTTCCTATTGTGTACGGTTTACATGCAGGCCGTACACTGGTGGGTGGTTCAGCTTAGAGAAAATACGCAGCTGGGAATTCAATTGAAAGAGAAAGGCTATGTAGAGGACTTGAAAGAAAAGTGGTCAAATGTCTCTACTGGAAAGCAGAGCTCTACCTTTACCCTGCAACTCTCTCTCTTTTCACTTATTTCTTTTGGTTCCTTGCCTTTGAAAATTCCTCTCTTCTATTGCCAGTCCAGACTCTAGATTTCCCTGTCCTTTTTCTTCAGGGAGATACGTTTGACGCGCCGGGGGCTAAAGGGAATTTGTTCCTTCGCATCAACTATGCATCGTGTTTCCGTGGAGAAAATGTGAAGCACATCGAAGAACATATATGGTATTATTGCACCATTCTCGTTCTTCCTGTTCCAGTCAGGGTACGCCTGTGGGACCCAGTTTAGTAACAAGACTGTTCCACGTATCTGGCTATTGGATTGAGAAGGATGAGTAGCTCTTTCATCAATTTGTTGAACCGCTGGTTTTCTTGAAAGAGTAAATGTCCAATTGCGAGACTAACAGAGCAGTGAGACACGCAGATGTAGTCAACAAACTCAAGATGGAAAATGTGAGCCACACAGACCGACCAAGGCCAACCTATACCGATCTACTATCTACAAAGAAAGAAATGTACCTATACTTATGGAACCAAAGTTTTCTCACAGTAATGTATACCAAAGAAATAGGAAAGCCTTTTTGCTTAGACTTCCAATATGTGTGAATGTATATGTAGAATGTACACGTGTACATACTTGCGTTTATTGACTTTATAGGTTTAGATATATATGTGTATATTTATATATATAAATGTATACAGCTATATTTATAGAGTATATGTATGTATGTACAGTATGTAAAACAAGACATTGAGAAAGACCAAAGTTTGCTTTTTTACGTTTAACAGTTTAGTTCCTCCTTTTTTCTTTTACTTATTTATTGACAGTTTTTATTTTGATAGTTCAGGAAAACAGCGAAAACAGATTCTGATATGTAAAAAAGGTTACGCATAATAAGCCGTAGCTTCAGCTCACACCTTTTCCGTCAAAAAAAAGAAGGGAATGTATATATATTTCTTTATGTATATATTTACGTATGAACCTTGGTTTGTTGTTCATATGTAAATAAACGTGTGTTTATGAGAATAGGGAAAATATGCATGAAAAATCTCAGCAAAAAAATAAAATGGAATCCAATCTATTTGCAGATATTGTAAATGTCCCTGTCAGTCTCCCCGACTCAGGTGTGTGTGCGTACCTTTGCCTGGACAATCAGAGTGTGGTAGCCTTCTCCATAGTACAGGAGATCATGCAGGCATACATGCCCTAGTTTGTGAGTGAGAGAAGTTTGTCGAGAAAGCAGGCATATGAAAGCCTGAGGGCTCCTATGCCTAGAGAGGAAAATTGTCCCCCTGATGGAACAATGTCTGCGAGTCTGGATGGATTCCTAATGAACTGTGCATTTATTATTCTGCTGAGTCATTGAAATGGCTGCAGCAGGGGAAACATCTGTGGCTTTTTCCCAATTTGTTTTATTATTTTCTCGTATTTGTGAAGAGAGGATTCGTATCTGAGGACTGAGAGGAGGTGGGAACGGAAGTAATAAAAGAAAAAAATAGGAAAGGGGGTGGGGTTATTACAAGGTCAATCCCATTAAGAATGCCTGAGGATGAATGTATGGCCCTGTGCTGCTGGGGATGCAGGGCGTCGCCTTTCATCAATCACCCGCTCTTATGTTTCGGCCATGACACAGAGGGGAGCTGATTTGATTATCGCCATATTTCTGAACGACTTCTGTGACTGACAGCTTCGCAGAGAACAGTCAGCACAAAATGATTGAATCTTTTATCTCTTATCAAAGTTAACAGAGAATATTTTAGAGGAGGACATTGGAGTTTTTTCTACTTTGTTGTTATCACATTTGCTGTCTGCAAGGATGAGGCGTCTGATACATTATGTTCATCATATCGTCAACAAAAACCAGTGAAAAGAAGAAAACCACACAGTTCATGTCCTTCAGGGAATAAAGGCAAAGCGTATTCCTTTGTAGCAAAGAGCTCCCGTTACACACTCCTATGTTCCCTTAGTACCAAAAACACAGTCACTGTTGTGAAAAAACAAAGTCAGTATAACTCCAATCCAATCCAACTGTCAAAGAACTGGAAAAAAACAAAAATCCAGGTATTGACTAATCTCATCTCTGAAAATACTTTAATTGCGTCAGCAGTAGAAGTCACTTAAAAAAAACAACAACCCACCAACAATTCTCTTTTTACAGCGTGTAATATTTGTCTTACAATGTTGCAGGAGTAAAAATAATGCCTGATTCATTCAACAATAATGATCAGATATTTATTTTACAAGGTAAAACCATTAAAAAAGTTTATTTTTAAAGGGATTTGATGAATTTCCAAAGTTGAAAATTTCACTTTTTTATGTTTTTACGGTGTAATCATGAACTTTAAAAAGAACCTTCTTCATTAAAAGAAATGACTTAAGTTATTAACATAAATTAAATTAAGTAATGTAGACCCATTTAAGTTGTAAATGACCAGTTGAGGTATATGTAATATTTTTCTTTAAATGCTTCGGGAACAAAGTATTGTCATATATGTGCACCAATATAAACAAATACTTATTTACTGTTTTAGGTTTTTGAAGGTAAAAACATGAAAAATAAGTATTTTGAAAGAGATTTGAAGAATTTCCAAAGCATGAATTTCACTTTTCTTTATACCTCTGGGGTGTAATCATGCACTCCAAAGATCAAATTGTAGATGAACAAGTATTTTTGAGTCTAAACTAATCATTTAAGTTGCGAATCTTCTTCTTCTTCAGGCTGTTCCCTTTAGGGGTCCCCACAGAGGATGGTCTAGTTCCGCATATTGATTTAGCTTATGTTTTACCTCTGAATCCCTTCCTGACACAACCCCCCCCCTCATCTATACGGGATGGGGCCGCCACTACAACGTAACTGGCTTGTGACCACTTAGTGGCCAATACTTAATTAAATTGAGTTTACCAGTTGAAGTTATTTTTTTATATTAGCTAATAATTCTCTTTTTACAGTGTTGCATGTCATTGGCGTAAAAGGTCACATGATAATGAATTTCCTGACCTTTGCTGAGAAAGTGAGGATGTGAGAAATGTGGTTTCAGAATCACATTTAGTGTTAATAGGATGTGCCGACACACAGCGCTGGTGTGGTTCACTGTTTTCACATCAATAGTCAAACAACTCAGAGGCAGAGATCAGAGTCATGGGTCAGTCAAACAGAGAGACACACAATATCCAAAAGGGAATGGGTCAGAATTCATACAGCGGGAAAAGAGGTGTAATCCAAAGTATCCAAATACAGAAATCCAAAAACAAACCAAGGGCAACTTTCCAAAACCAAGAAAAACTTCCTGAAAGGCACATGAGGTGAGCATCAGCAAGAAACCAACAGATTTAAATACTGAGTAAGGAGAGGCGGTTGGCAAAAGGACGTAGGTGACACCGATAAACCGTCTCACAGCAGACGGGTCCTAAAAGGAGCAGACTCATAAAAGGCATAAAAATACCCGACACAAGGCCGGGAATAGACAAGTACAGGAGCAGAGGGAACGTACGAAGACCCGGAACATAGACGACTAAACCCAGGACGAAAACAGGTTAAAAGAGAAGACAGGAAGTGTCAAATGAGACGTGACATGAAGAATGAACACAATCAAACAGGAAACAGAAATAACATAAAGAAGATCCATGACAGTAAACATTGAAAATAAACATCAACAAGTGAGGACGACAGTTTTACGCCTCTCATACACGTCAACATGTCACTAACCAGGAGAAGGCTGTCATGCCTGACAGCAAGGACCCCGAAAAGTCCCTTATCCCCTGCATTGTACAAGAGATACCTCTGAATGAACTCCTTAAATTAAATGTGAAGTTATGTCCGCAGTAGTTTTCTTCTTAAACATCGATTCATATTCATTCAAATGGATTGTTTCGGTTGGCACAGAAACTTTTGTAGATAAAGTTCCCTCTAGTGTTTGAACTATACAGCTGACTTTTCCCAAATTCAATCCAGTTCTTCCTCGCACTAAGCTCTACGTTGGTCTAAAGTCTAAACACAATACATGAAACAGTTCTTGAGTTATGATGTTATGAACACTAATTATCCACCGTTGGAAATAGAAGAAATCTGCCCACAAGAAATCTGAAGGTCTTTCAGCAGGATTACACTAAAAAAGTATTTTTCCCCAAACCTACTTGGAAGGCGAGGCCAGGCAGAAACCCGTTTCATGTTTGGGTGTATCTGGAAGCAGAGGCTGACCCAGGGATTCTTTATGGCATCAATTAACAAATAAAAATATCCCCCAGGTTCTCCATAAATCATGAATTTAATCATCTCGCACATTTATGGCGTTTACGTCCGTAATCAGGTCCACATCCAGATAATGAGTGGAAGGAGAGGCGAGAATCAGCTCCAGGTGATGCGGACCTCGTCTTGAGACATGGCGGAATGCAGCGTTCCTGCTTAATTATCTGCTCCTGCTTCGAGGGCAGATAATTAAACGTGTCTTTATGCGTCTGATGAAGCTCCAGCTTCCAAGCTTTCCAAATTGCTGTTTAGGCTACATATTATCAGACTCCTGGAACTTTACTTTAATGTACATTTTCACTTCCTCTTACTGTTATTATAACAGAACCTGCTTTTAATCAGATGTGAAGTGAGGGGGTAGTTATTGACTCTCTTTTTATGTTTGCTGTTAAAAGATCAGAAACACAAGAGAAAAAGAGAAAAGATTGTGCTTTTCTTTAACCTTGTTTGTAACGGGGTAAATCCGGTCTTCTGTTCTCTGTTTGTTTGAGCACATTTTTGGAAGGCGAGGCCAGGCAGAAACCCGTTTCATGTTTGGGTGTATCTGGAAGCAGAGGCTGACCCAGGGATTCTTTGAGGCTGACACGGCTTCGATGCGGTCCATTTAGATATAAACCGGACATATCTAAATGGACCGCATCGAAGCCGTGCTTGTTTACGCCAGCTGACAAAGTGCTACAGATTGGCTTCATTATATCGTGGAATCAGGTTATTTCGGAGTTCAAAGCCGGGGCTTGCTGACTCTTTTTTGGATAATGGTTGTTGCCCCGACGTGCAAACCGCTCTTGACAGGTTCTGCTGCATGACGGGCCCCAGCAGAGCCAGAATAAAGAAGATTAGAGACTTCTGATTTGCAATTTAAATCCTTTGCTAGTTCAGTTCCCAAGCGCTGACATTGTGTCATTCTTCTTATAGCTAACTTACAAGTTGCAGAGATTCCTTCCTTTTCCGATTGACCCAGCCTCATGGGCAGCTCATCCCTCCCTCTCCAGTCCACCACACAGTGGAACCAGCAAGACTCCAGGGAGAAGACAACCTCTCCGATGGCCAATTACACCATTAATTGCTTATCAGATCCAATTTGGGATTGTAGTAAATGAAGCAAAGTGTTCTCTGCCGTGTGGGTGTGTGTGCACACGTGTGTGTGAGTGTGTGTCTGTGTCTAATTCTGTCTAGGCAGTGTGTTGCCCCTGTCATCCCCAATCAGTGGAAATGAAGCTCCTAATTGTCAAGCTCCCACGTGTTTGCCTTCCAAAACGTTCCTGTTTGTTTAATCAGGGGAACACGCGCACGCACACACACAGACACAGACACACACACACACACACACGCACACACATATATATGGTTTCTGTGGTGCATGCACTTGTTGCTGATACAAGCACATCACTGCAAACTGCTGGTATGGTTTCGTCTCATTTCCACCAATGCAGACCAGGTGTGAGTTCTGGGCTTAAGAATTCTGTTAAGATTGTTTTTTTTCCACTGGCTGAAGAGGAACTAGAGCCAAATCATATCACAGAGGCACTACATCAAAGGTACTACAAACCAATCTTTAGGTCATAGAGGCAGTATGTCATGGGGACTACAGCCACATCATTATCTCACAGAGGTATTAAGTCTGGGAAACTAGAGCGACATAATGCGATCACAGAAGAACTAAAGCTACATCATTATGTCACAGAGGCACTTGAACTACATCATTATGTTAAAGAGACACTACAGCTACATCATGTCACAGAGGCACCTTAACTACATCATTATGTCACAGAGACACTAGAGCTACATCATTATGTCACAGAGGCACCTTAACTACATCATTATGTCACAGAGACACTACATCAAAGGTACTACAAACCAATCTTTATGTCATAGAGGCAGTATGTCATGGGGACTACAGCCACATCATTATCTCACAGAGGTATTAAGTCTGGGAAACTAGAGCGACATAATGCGATCACAGAAGAACTAAAGCTACATCATTATGTCACAGAGGCACTTGAACTACATCATTATGTTAAAGAGACACTACAGCTACATCATGTCACAGAGGCACCTTAACTACATCATTATGTCACAGAGACACTAGAGCTACATCATGTCACAGAGGCACCTTAACTACATCATTATGTTAAAGAGACTTTATAGCTACATCATGTCACAGAGGCACCTTAACTACATCATAATGTCACAGAGACACTAGAGCTACATCATTATGTCACAGAGGCACCTTAACTACATCATTATGTCACAGAGACACTAGAGCTACATCATTATGTCACAGAGGCACTAGAGCTACATCATTATGTCACAGAGACACTACAGCTACATCATTATGTCATAGAGGCACTAGAGCTACATTATTATGTCACAGAGGCACTTGAACTACATCATTATGTCACAGAGGCACTTGAACTACATCATTATGTCAAAGAGACACCAAAGTTACATCATTATGTCACAGAGGCACTAGAGCTACATCATTATGTCACAGAGGCACTTGAACTACATCATTATGTCACAGAGACACTAGAGCTACATCATTATGTCACAGAGACACTAGAGCTACATCATTATGTAACAGAAGCACTAAAGCTACATCATTATGTCACAGAGGTACTTGAACTTCTTCATTATGTCAAAGAGACACTAGAGCTACATCATGTCACAGAGGCACTTTAACTACATGATTATGTCACAGAGACAGTAGAGCTATATCATTATGTCACAGAGGCACTAGAACTACATCATTATGTCACAGAGGCACTTGAACTACATCATTATGTTAGAGGCAATAGCGCTACATCATTATGTCACAGAGGCACTAGAGCTACATCATTATGTCACAGAGGCACTAGAGCTACATCATTATTTCACAGAGGAACTGGAGTTACATCATTATGTCTCAGAGGTACTAGAGCCACATTACGTTATAGAGGTGCTGAGTCAGAACCACTAGTGCCATATTATTATATCACAGAAGATCTAAATCAGAGACACTAGAGCCACATCAATATGTCATAGAGGCACTGAGCCAGGGGCAATGTAGCCATATCATTTTGTTACAGAGGCACTAGAGCCATATCATTTTTATCAAGGAGGCACTACTCAGTGGCGCTCAAGCATAATCATTATGTCACAGAGGTTTTATGTCAGAGTCACTGGCGCAACGACATTATGTTATAGAGACACTAGAGCCACAACATTATGTCATTCCGTGGTCCTTCACGTTGAAATTGATACATTCACAAGGTGGCAGATTCAAACCTCTTGGCAACAACAACAACAACGCCGGAGGTAGAAGATAAGGTGATGATGAACCTAATAAATCAAAATGGGATGCAAAAAAATACTCAATGGTGGTCTGTGAGGTACTCAGCTTCATCTGTATCCTTAAGCTTTCACAAAATGGGCAGAGGTAAGGATGAAATGAGCGCAGAGAAAAGAGAAAAGACTTTTTCTGTAACTGTTTTTAACATTGAGCATGAAGGAGCCTTGTCTCAGAATATCCTTTTTTGAAATTCACTTGTTGTCTACGGCACACAACAATGTGTATTTGAAACTTGTGTTCACAAATCGGCGCCCCCCAATCACTGAAGTAACCGATTCTTGTTTCTATGTTGTTCAAGGTTTTTCCTCCACTCTGGCATCAGGCGGATAGCCCTTTCTTTAGCAGTGGAACAAAACGGTTCAACGTTAGACCCTACCTCTAAATCAGCCCCTGAACTACCGTCGTACAAAAGGGGTAGTCCTGAGATATACTGTGGAACACATAAGTGGGGAAAAAGGTACTTTTGCATTGGGGGAGAGGTGGAATAATTTATGGAGAGCATTTTAATTTTCTAGCTGCTGTCACCTGTGAAGATGTTTACTCATCCTTTAATTAATAAAGGGTTAGTAGATTTCCTCTGACTGTCTCTGAGGATCTCTTTGAAGATTAATTTCCATAGGTTTCGCATTACATTAATATTTAATTTTTAAGATTTCCTGCATCTCCTAGTCTTAACACAGTTTCTGATTTGTCCACCAGATTAGTTGATACGTGTTTTGAATTAATAAATACAATTGACTTCGACTTCTATTTATACTAATATAACAAAAACAATATGAATCATAAGAATATTATGGTAAACGGTCCCTAGCAGGTTTCAACCATCTTCTCCGGGTTAACACACATTCTGTCCTGTCAGAATACACATATGGAAACACTTTCGTGCTCAAACACACACACACACACACACACACACACATACATCCACACACATTTATTACTCAACAAATATAATCATTTGGATGTTTATAAGGCGCTTCATTATACCTGCAACTGACTTGTCTGAGACATAACCATTGATGCATTAATGTGTGGCGTGTCAATTTGTGATAGTTTCCGTTTGATTTATCCCCTCTGGGGAAAGTGAATCAATGGACATCTCATTAAGGTAGAAGTTAAAGGTCATGGCCGACATGTAAATGAATGCCCCAGTGGTTCTTAACACTCTCTCTAAACATTCAAAGATGCATGGCTGACTCATGCGTTGCTACTGTGACCATGTGAAGCAAACTTTGTGCGAGTGTTACGATCCATGTTGTATATAGAGTAAAAACAATGTGAGACTTCTTATTGAGGGGGGTATAGATCACTATAAGACACACACAAGTCAGTATTTATACATATTATTACCTCCAACAGGGACTCTATGTTTCCGCCAGTATGTTTTTTTTTTGTTTATTTGTTAGCTATCAAACTTTTGAAGAGATAGGGTACGTCCAAAAGTAAAGTTCATTTGATTATTATGGGGATCCAAATCATTATCTGGGTCTGCATTTTTGGAGAATGTGGGCAATTAAATGATTTCAAAGTGGAATAATGTCAAGAATGGTTTGGCAATAATGACACAATGACCTCTCGTTAGATGTAACACACATCCAAGACTGGATGTGACCCAGAATATTTAAATTTATAGTGCTCCCTGAAAAACGGATCCATTGAGAAAAGAAATAACAATGCTACAGACTTGGCCCAAGATTAGTTGTAGTTATGCTAAAGCTGCAGTTTATAATTTGTCATCAAAGGTTACAGAGCTACGTCCTGAAGAAAACCGCCACCAGTGAAATATCATTCTTCTCGTATAACTGTCAAACTGTCAAAGTGTTCTAGTGGTTGGCTTTAATGTTCAAGCAGTGACTTTATTATGGGACCCCTGTATGTCATAATGGGGAAATTGCTTTCTAGTTGTTGTTAAAAAATAACTACACTTAAAAGGGAAATAACTATTCGTTTGCGAAACAATTATCTGCTTACTCTGCAGTGGTCACCTCTATTAATAATTTAACATTTTTGGCAAATTCTTTTCTTTTTACACTGTTGCCTTTGTTTTCCCTGCTTTCTTAGCATCAAACAGACAAATACATGCACAATATATAGAAGTAAATCTTTACAGATGTGACACTTTACAGAACTGACACTTTGGTCAATATATGGTGAATAGATAGTCTAACGTCTATCATCTATACTTCTAAGGTTTGAGTCACACAATTTGCTGGAGAACTGGTGGGGTTCAAAACAGAACTCAAACACTCGCTGTCAGAAAATAGCCTTGGTCAAACGGAGCAAGGCGAGAGACGTCTTTCTCAGAGCGCTGGTGGAACCGTTATTAATTTAATACCATGAACAGAATATTACTGTTAAGAAGAACTCTATGGCACCAAAGCGTCAAGTATTTTACTTGACGCTTTGGTGCCATAGAGTTCTTCTTAACAGTAATATTCTGTTCATGGTATTAAATTAATACTAGTCAAGTAAAATACTTGACGCTCACATAGATAGAGACTGAAACGCTAAAATCCACCACCGTCTCTTCTGTCTGGGCGGACATTGGCTGAATTCATAAGAGGAGAAATGAAATACGTGCTCTCGGAAGATTTTGACCGTTTAAAGAGTGAGCTACAGGCAACGACAATAGCAATACACTGCCAAAACTCCAAATCAAGTTTATTCGTCTGATTTTCCACTGAACATGTAGCCGTTTGGGGAGATACATGACCTTGTTTCGCCACAATGTGTTTTGATTATCTTGTTAATTTAAAGAATCTTGAATATAAATGCTCAATATGAGTATTGCCGTCGTTAGATTTGTCAGATATAGTTCAAAATTGAATTTCCTGGCTAATTTTAAGGTCTAATTTATCTACATGAGATGTTGAATAAATTGTATTACATGCTACATGTAATAGCATTTATTCATGCTTACATAAATGCATGTATAGCATGTATATACTTGCTTACATGCTAAAAACAATGTTACCAATATTTTCTGGGTTTTTTTAAGGTTTTCTTTTTACCAGTGTATGGTCTGAAATGCATAAGTGACAGATGGAAGGTGATTTCTCCTCGTGGTCGGATGTGATGATTTTCAAGCAAAACACAGTGACTGACTGAATTCATAAAGTCGGCGAGAACAACATCTTGATATAAAGGCCTGTTTTGCTTTTTATCCGCTGGGATTGTCATACTGATGTAAACCGCTTGTCATATACAATATACTATACATAAATACGTACAGACAGCCAAACATTATAACCACTGACAGATGAAATCAAGACTGACATTGATTATCTTGTTAAAGTGGCACCTATCGGTGGATTAAATATATCAAGCAGCAATCGAACATGCTATCCTCAAAGTAGATATGTCGCAAGCACGACAAATTGGTAAAAAAATCTGAGAGACCTTGACAAAAGCGAAATGGTGATGGCTGGATGACGTGCAGGTCTTGTCGTTATCGCAGTGATTCTTGGGGAAGGCCACCGGCGAACCGGCAGAGTCATGGACGTCACTTCTTATTGATGCGTTTGGGTGATTGATTACTGTAGAGGTCGCTTTTTTTCTGATAACAAGGTTTTCAGAAGACACTTTGCATCACATTGCTGTTACAAAGTCTATAGCATGTGGTTTGAATGTTATGGTTGATCAGTTTAAATGTCAGGGCAGTGTTTACGGTTGAATCCAGTGCCCCAACAGGCCAAAAATCAGTGAATGCCTTGCCCTTTGTCTGCTCTCTTTGGAGGGTCTATGCTCATATTGTCTTCCCACTGGCCGGCTCTCGTTTCCACTCACTGTGAAAAAATAAGTTACATTCCGAATTTGAGACCACAAATCTGTGAATACGAGCATGAATTTATCCATCCGTGATAGCTACAGACTGACACTCACACTGTTTCCTATTGTGTCCATGAGACAGAATAAACAGATGAAGAAAGCAGAAACGATGAATCAAGATGATTTGGGCAAAGCTGCATTTGAAAAGAAGTAACGTGGGTTTTTTTCCTCAGGAGAGGAGAGTGCATCAAAGGCTCTCGTCAACTGTTTCATCAATTGTTGAAATATTGCAGGGACCCTGCAAGGAAATAACAGGAGCCGGAACATAAATGGCGGTGTGGCGCTCCGAGGCAAAGCTGCTGCTTGCTTTTGTGGAGTGTGTGGCGATCTGCTCACTATTGATATTATGTCTTTGCTTCTCATTTCTGGCTGAAAATGTGTCGAAGTCTCCAGGGGAGTTCTGTATGTTCTCCAATGTTGTGAGAGCCCAGACCTCCATGAGTCCCAGATTACCCTGCACCGTTGCCTAAGGGGACTAATGTTTGGAAAATCTATACTGCTAAAAGAGGAGAGTTTGGTCCAGAGCTGTTAGACATGATATTCTCTTTGGTGACGTTCACACTACAGGGAAAATGTGGTGCAGCTCTGATTTTCTGCTCTATGTGACTTTTTCATCGCAGTGTGAACAAAACAAACCACATCGAATCAGAACTTATCCAGCGCCGGTTAAGGCCATTCGTATGTGGTCCTGAATTAAACAACCCTCAGTCTGAATTGTCAGAATCGACATAATGTAATTTTTACATCATCATCCGTCGATGATGCGTTCAAACGAACTTTAGTGGCTTCCATTTTGCTTCTGTATTGAAACTTTGCTGCGTGCGACGTCTTTGTTACTGTTATTTTGCCCATGTTGGTCAGTTTAGGGCTGCGAACTGTTCATAATGGACTGATATATTACACACTTTCTGAATAAAGTGAACAGCGACACAAAAAAATCGATCTTGGAAAGATTTCTGCTACACTGTTGGATTGAGTTCAATTTTAGTCTCTATTTCTTATTGGAAACTGTGACTGAACCTTTTAAGCATATAGGTCCTGCCACTGGATCATATCATAATAAGAGTAAGGGGCCAAGGATGTAGCCCTGAGGGACAGCACAGGTGAAAGGAGTCACCGAGTAGAGGGCATTTACCTCGGCTATGGAGAAAGACCTATTCAAAGTAGGACTTCTTTAGTGTTTTAAAGCCAAAAGGGCTAAATGAATAGAATTATCTACTTGATAGAACCAAAATAAAAAGTCTAATAATGATCAAATAGTTTCCTGAAAACATGCTTTACCAAAATGTTGAGCTAATCTAAGTGATTGTTTATGATATTTAGTTAATAAATGCCCCAAAGACATAATATATGCAATAAAATATTTTTTCAGTAGTGTTTTTATGTCCCTTTTAGAAAAGAGGTTTCAGAGTGGCGCTGAGAACGTTGCCTTACATGCCCTCCTCTCCTCTCCTCTCCTCTCCTCTCCTCTCCTCTCCTCTCCTCTCCCCTCCCCTCCTCTCCCCTCCTCTCTTGCTCCAGAGGTAGTACGACAAGTGAACAATGATCCAGATGCAGGATGGAGGATGAAGTTACCCTGTGATGCTAAATAGGATACCCTCCTGCTCACACTTACACACCTTGCTTTGGAATTATTAATTGTTTTTTTCCCGTGGCATGAAGCTGGCAGCGTAAATGCAGACGGAGAGGGCTGTGATGTTTACACATCTCGGATAAATGGCCACGCTCTTTGCTTTAATAACCACACTGGAAGCAGACACCTGTAATTGCTTTGTTGTTGCTCGGATGGCTACAAATAATGGCAATCTCGGTGATTATGGAGTCACTGGAGGCGTAGAAGACGGGATGCCCGTATGCGTAACTGAACACGAGAATCCCCCCATACCTCGCCTCCCTTGGCTCCGGATTCCCACCCCAAGGGCTTGAGTTTGATGAAATGCCACTTCTAATGGAAAATGTGATGGAAGAGAAACAATAACTTGAAATATTGCTTATGTAAGTAGGCAGGGCGACGTGAGTGGCAGGAGCTCTTTCTCCCTTGATTGTACTCTTTAGGAATTCATTGGTTGCTGGTGTGATATTAGTGTGGAAGAAAATGTCGCCCCTAGGCCGGCAGGACAGACGGCACACTGCCACTCTTTATAGATGGGCGCTCCAGGAGGGGGAGGGTTTGAAGCCGGGCCTCTACTGTGGAATGTGGATGATAAGTGATGCAGCTCATCATATCTGGCTATTCTCCACACGTTGTATATTCAATTACCACCCCTCTTAACTGCCCTTACGTCATGGATTTGTATGACTTTCACGAACATGAGACACAAAACAATGACAATGAGCCCCCCCGCCCCGGGCAAGCTGGCATTATTTTTTGCTTGATTGACTTCAACATCTCAAAACATTACCGGCAGAATGACTTCACTTATATCACTTCTGAAACCAGCTGCTCCCCTGCATCAAATCAGAGGTTATTTCTTAACATCGCCGCTGCAGCAGATGACCAGGACGGCACGCCCGACTGCAAGTCCTCGCTCCCCCGGGTCCTGTTTGGAGCCGCGCACACATTAGCGTCAGTATTATTTTTACCTACTGACATACACTTCTGTGTTCCTGCAGAAACTCTGGCCACACGTAATCCCTATTTGCCAGCCTGGTAATTAATTTATCTCTATTGATCTCATGTATCCCTCAAGCTTTTCAGCAGCGTGGCCTGAAAGCCGAGAGCCGTATTGCTGATTGAATGCGCCGTATATCTTCAGAAGCCATCTCAAATCAGTCCCCATAGGGGGAATTCTCGCTGGTTTATGCTCTTTAAAGATTCATTTCATCACGCAGGAGACAAGTGACTTTAATTGGTCATGGGCAACAACCTCTTTCCTGCTGGAGGTCATGTAGACCGTCAGCTGCTGGATCAGGCGCTGAGAGCACTGCTTATATATCCGACCGCGGCTTTTTCTGCCTCTTTTGTTTTCGAAGCATTTTGGCTCAAATGGGCCAAGATGTTCCTGTTTCAGATTTTTATAATAAGCTGTTACTGCAAGCTCCAAGCACAGTCAGACCTTTAGTCAAAGCAGGGCGAACAAGGATAGAGAGAAAAAGAAAACAGGAATATTTGCCCAAGGACCTTCAACTCACTTCTTGCCCATCTTCATTTATTTCACATATTTTCACTCACACGCTCTTGACTTTTGCAGGTATTATTATATATTTCTTCTTCGCATCTTCAGCGAGTAGGAGGCCCCCTCTGGAAAACAGATGAAGAGAAATGATCTTAGAAACTCCTCCAACACAAATCAGAGAAGCCGAGTCCCGTGCCGGTCAGAGAACAAATGTTTGCATGGCAGCCACTGTATTCATTTCTCCCTCAATAATGTAGAAGAAAGACCTGAAGTAGTGGACCTGCTTCAAGGTTGTCACTTCTTCACTTATGTTTACTTTATTAACTCAAGAGTGCAGCTTTGCGGTATAAATAGCTATCAAAGGAAGGAGGCTGTGGGACGGGGGGCAGATGTGGAGGAGAATGATAGGGGCATTAATGAAAGATGACAACTCAACGGGAGGCAAAAAGTTGAACTGAAGCAGCAGATGCAGCATGGAGATGGGGGGGGGGGGGAAGTAATGATAGCTGACCTTATGTCAGCATCTGTGACAGAAATTACTTGGAAATTTAGAGACTAGTGTTGTCATGGAAACTGATTTTTGTGCCGCTGGTTGGCGGGTGGTCTCTTCGTGTATTTTTAGTGGATGACAATGCTGTCTGAAAGAGATGTCATGCTGAGAAAAATAGGTGTGGGTCGTCCGTGGCCCTGAGTGCTGACATTACCTTCGCTCCAAGCGGCGTTCTCCGGAGCGGTCCACTGAGGGTTCTAAAGGCTCGTCTAGTATGTCTGTTTTAATTGAATTTGAGGATTACTCCCCGCAGGGCCTGTTTAAGTTAGCACTCTGTAAGAATCAACATGTGACAAGTTTCCAACTGTGCTGAGAGGATTCGGTTCTGCTTTTTCCTGTTTGATGATTGGAGGAACTGAGAACAAGTAAGCGATGAGCGAGCAAAAATAAACTGTCCTCTCATCACGATTCAGTCCTTAAAGCCACACAGCCAATGCACTCAAGGAGAAGGATAATAAAAGTCATTACTATCAGATCAGGATTACAGGAGCGATGGCTTTGTAATCCTTCCACCATCGCTCCCACCGTGATCTTCCAGAATATTCCAGCATCAGTGCTAATGAGCATAAACACGGGCTGGAGGTGAGATCACACTTTTTCCCAGTGTCCTCGCACCAGTGTGTCTGCTGAAAGCAAAAGTCATGTTTACGATGTCCAGCCTTTGCTCACTGGGGCTGCCTCTCTAATTAAAAGTTCTGGTCTCCGTCTCCCTGACATCGGGAGGTGTGATCGCCGCCTGTCACTTCAGCTCCCCAAAAACATGTTTATTTTGGTCCCAGATTCATTTAATGGGCTTGTCAAAACTGACGAAAACAAGAGGAGGCACAGGCAGCTGATAAGCTCCATCACTGTTATTAGACGGGCAGGAGCTTTTGTTTATCTGCCTCACTTTGTCCCGTGGTGACGCACAGATCCCCACGCAGAAGGGGACCAGCAGGGGACCAGCAGCTTGAGAAAAAAATCTCCATCTTGGATGATGGTTATTTGTTCATAAAATTTTATCGTTTTAAGTTAGCTCTGCCCAAAAAGTTTAAGGAATAAATTAAAAAGGGTTGTAGATTATCAACTGGGATATTAGAACTTCAGACAGAGGTCAGAACGTGGGACCCATCAGTGGGTGCGATTTATAAGGCAGCGAGGGATCATTCTGTCCTCGAAGTTGACGTGTTGGAAGAGGAACAATTGTAAAAGCTTAAAGATAAGAGCCAAAATTGCTAGAAGCCAAATAATGATAGTTAGGTGGGGTCAGAGCAACTCCAGGACTGTAGGTGTTGTTTGGTGTCCCCAGTCTGTAGTGGTTATTATCTACCAAAATGGTTTAAGGACGGACCACTGATGACAGGGGGAAAATGTAATTGGTGGCAAAAATGAATAGAAATGTGCCAGTGGAGTATCACTGTCACAGATTACACTGGAGCTCAAAACCCTGGAGGCTACGACCTGCTGACTGTAAACACACCCTAAGTGTTTGCGATCCTTTTTAATTGAAGCGGTGGCATCCTGTTAAGTTCTCTTCTTAATTTCTATTTATGTAAATCCCTTAGTTTTTGCCCCGAAGAGTCGGGGATTTTATATCATCCTGTGTGCCACATTCGCCGCGGGCGCTACGTGTGAAGGAAACAGCACAAAACGTGTTTCATGGATCATTTTCAGATTTTATAGTATAGTATATTTATTTCATCAGTAATCTTTTTTTTACACATTTATTACTTTTTTTTATTGTTTTCATATTATCTCTAACTTAATTTTTCCATATTGGAACTTCATCCATTTATTTATTTGATTGCCATTCGTGCGTGTAGGGTCAACATGTCTTCTTTTCAAAATGTAGCTTTCAGTTTCACAACTCTTTTGGATTTTAGTGTTTTTATAACAGGATTTTATGGTTTAACATAAAATATCTTTTTTTTTTGCAGTTATTTGGAATATACCAATAAAAGTACATTTAAAAAGGAAGTGGGGAAGATGTAAGTGCTGTTTTATATTTCACATTGTGCGAAGGTTTGAAGCAAAATTGCAATAATGAAAAGATAAAAATAGAAAATATCAAACTCTTCAGTGACTTAAAAGTTTGTCTTTGCATTTTTAAGTCAAAACTAACAACGTTGGCCAAATTCGTGCCGGGATACTCTCTGAAAAATACTTTAAAAATCGTATTAAATTCAGGTAGTACAATGAGAAAATAAAAACTAAGCAGTCGGCATGACTACAATCAATTTTGAAACAATCAAACTCTCAAATTCAAATGAGTTGCAGCTAAAGTTTAGCGATCATTCATCATCAGTCTGAGAAAGAACAGCGTCCGCCCACAAACAGTGATGGCATTTGTCACATTAGTCCTCCACTGACTTCTCTCCTCATTAAGACAGCCTTCGGAGGATGACTGAGAGAGTTTTCTTTTTCTGTCGACTATCGCCTAACGTTTAATTTGACATTTTGTGGGGATGTATTCTTTTTCTTTCCTTCTTATGTGTTTGGATTTGAGATGATGGAAATGGTTGTCCTACGATCCCTTGCAATTTCTGACATCGTTTTCAGGGGATCATTTTCTGCTACTTTCGTAAATTTTTTTTACCTCGCGCCTCATCCTGATGATAGAAGTAACACACTGGCCTTTTTCAGCAATTCTTCTCACTGTTTAAAACTATTTCAGCCATTTCTTATTTTCAAGAAACAAGCGGCACCGGCTCTCGTATTACCCTGATGATTCACTGGTGAAAGCTTATGACAGTGAATATTTTGACAAATTTTAGGCTTACCTTTACGTGTTAAGTTCAATCAGTCCATGTAGTAGAATAAAAAATTGCTGCGCAGTGTACTTTCTTTACTTTCATACCATCCACCATATACTCTTCTGTGATTAGAAAAAAAATAGAACATCTGACTAAAACAAAGCAAGGGAGCAAACTTCTTACTGTCTACTGGATTCCTGAATCCCACTGAGTCCCGGAAGTCCCTCGAGATTTTTTAAAATCTTGTGGGCACAAAATATTCAGCATTGCAAAGGCAGGCCTGTTCTTTAAAATCCGCTACTGTAGCTTCTCCCCGTTGTCTTTCAGTACGCGCAGTCAATGATTCCAGCAGATGACGATAGCATACCTACGAGCAAAAGCTGTTAGAATACGGATCTGTTACCTATTTGTTCTGTTTATGGCATAAGCACATGCTTAGTGTTCATGTGCATAAGCACGTGTTCCCATTTGCTGCTTAGTTTATTTTAAATGCTCCTATTTTGAAGTATCACAGTGTAAGTAATGCGGTTCGGTATTGTGTAGGTGTTCTGACTTGATTAAATTATCGTATGCGTCATCCGCCTGAAAATAAAGCTTTGCGAGGACCGCTCAGCCTTTATATGTTATATGGTGGCTTTGTCCATCAAGATACACTTATGGATTAACAGTAAATCATCGTGTGCGCACAAGATAACTGTATTGTTTTTGTCCTCAAGGGACTTCAGGGGCTCTCTAGAATCCATAGGAGCTCCATCTGAAGGTTATATCTTTGCAACAGATTCTCTTAGGTCCACCAGTGCTTCATGGTATGTGTCCCATAAAGACTTGTCGTTTTTTTATCTGTACCCAAGAGTCTCTCGAGAGCTATACGACGATCATGACGACGGTATTCTAATGGCGAAATGGCGAGTTTCTGCCGTTATATTGGAACACATCAGCTTGTATAGCTTCTTTGGAAGACCGAATTTGACAAAATGATGGGAATATACTCTACCGCTTTCCTGCCACCCATAAACCAGCACAGCTGTATTTGCTCCACAGAGGGGGGTGTTACTGAAAAACGCTTCTCTCCGAGGTTATGCAGACAGATGACAACATGACAAACGAATACAAGCATCTGCTCCCTATGTGGGCTTTTTATCGAGGGCATAATTGCAGAGCAGTTTTATTGTGTTTGTTTTTGAAGACAATTGTCATCTCATAAAAATGCAAATACAGCACATATGGAAAATAACAGCGGCACTGCAAGCAAAGGGACACAGCAAAATTAAAGAATGGAGGGAAATTATGGGAGTCTGAAAGAGAAAGAAAAATGAGGGGACGTCAGACGTGGGGGCGATGCTTCGACGTTCCTCAACCTGTATAGAGAATTCTATTGTTTTTGTAGATGTGAAGTATGTTGATGTCTGCTGTAATCCAACTATGAGAGAACCCTGCTACTGTTAACTAAATTAGAGTAAATAGCCCTTGCACACAGACCTTTTGTGGCTCCGGGGAGTAATTCCCCGTTTATTTCTCTTTAAAGGATGCACACGTTCATTGGAGGCTGCAGCTGCAGCTCAGTGGGAAGACTGGAAGATCGGCAGTTTGATCTCATTCCATATCATAGGATGCTTTAGCAAGACCCTGAATCTCAATTTGCTCCCTGTTTGCCCACTGTTCCTCTGGGATGGGCCGTTTTTTTTATTGTCACTCAACCACCTACACACAACAAAGGGGAACGGAATGTTGTTTCTTATGGAAAGTGCAACATAAAAACTATTGTTGTCAGAATAATGACGATAACAGAACAGAACATCAAGACATGTCACAAAACATCAACAAAAGGTACAAAATGACAACAATTTGCTTCTTGGCAGTAAGTTGTATTGTGTAAAACAATAATGTGTTTATTACTATTCTTTTCTATTACTATTTACTATTTACTATATCTTGGATCATTTTCAAATTTTATACCCACATAGACCTCAGTGAGAGGAAGAACTGGATTGATTGTGGGAAAAGTCTATTTTGAATTTCTGACACTGCGGGCAGCTTTTTGTCCAAGGTTTTCAGACCAAATTTCTCGACCGTTTGTCCGATTTAGTTGAAATTCGATGCATATATTTTCATTTAACCTTTATTTTAACATAAAAATCTCATTGTCTTTAAAGATCTCTTTATAAAGGAGTCCTAGTCAAGAAAGGCAGCAGCATACGAGTTGACTCGAAGAGATTTATCTGGTGTATATCATATTTTACTGTAATAGTTTACTCATTAAGTGGAGCTTTTAACAAAAACATTGTTTTTCAGACAGTCAGGCGGATTTCTTGTAGCGTGCTGGGGATTGTGGGCTTTCGGGGATAAAACCCTCGACATTCGAATTGTGAAAATTCTATATTTTTCCGCAAAATTTTCACTCAATCATCAGTAAATAGCGTATTTCAATTCTTATGTATTATTCCATTTGATTCCTTCAAATTTTCAGAAGGGCTTCACATATTTATCTATGCAATCTATTTAGACGTAGAAAAACATTCAAATGCATTTTTATTTCATCCGATGGAATTTCACACACATTTATTCATGTACAGAATGGATGTTTGATTTCCCCTCTTACTCGGACTTTTTTCCAAAGCTGCCTCGAATGGCCCCTCTAATTCCAGAGGGTCACGCATCACCACTCTCATGCTCCTCTGGGAGTCGGGACCACTGTTTCACGCATTAAGATAGCGTTAATACTTTCAAAAATAATTTCTCTGTACAGCTGTTTTACCATTTTATTACTGAAATTGTGATCTTCTAAAAAAAATGTGTTGCCCTAATATAGTCCTCTCTTCCTTCCTCGACACACTCACACACCTGAAGCATTTGGACAGGCCAGGGGGCTGAAAGGGCTAAAAAGCGAAATGTTCCTAAGTGGTGCTTGAGTCCCCCACCAGAGAGGTTTGTAGTGTATTCTAGGTCCACTTAGCGCCTTCCCATATTGAAGTGCATCTTTTGACCTTCTCACTGCCTCAGAGCCCAGAACTATCGCCTTTAACGGTCCATATTTCCGTCCTGAGGATCCCCTTGTATCCCCCTGGAATACGATGCATGGTAAATACTGTACCCCTCGAAATACATGCGTCTGTGCGTTTCCATGGTAACAATTAAACCCATTCTTAAGAAATGGAGCATGCTACTTTTTCAGCACTACTCGTAAACTGTGTTCCCTCCCTCGTAAACTTTGTTCCCTCCCTCGTAAACTTTCCATATTTACCAGAAATGATGCAACACGGAGCTTGTGATTTTAGATATTCATCACCATAATACATATTATTTCGAACCGTGAATGTAAAATCAATGAAATTCATGCAATATTTATTGATCCAAAATATATAGACGGTGGCATCTGAGAGTCTCGCAGAGGTCAGCGTGAGAAACTGTGGCCCCTTGCTGCATTTTAAACATTTCTTGTATAGAAAAACGCTCACTTATCACTTATATGCATCCAGCTGTCACGATAATTTCACCAGTTCTTTTCCAGTGGATGTCCAAATTCCAGTTTGAACACCAGTTGCAGCAATTCTCCCGGGCCGTCATCTTCTGTATCCTGAGAGCAACTGAGCAGGCTGCCTCAGCTGGAGACTTTCGTTGGAAATCAGAGCCTGCTTGAGAAGACATTAGAGGGGCACCCGCCAACAGCGTCTGAGCGACGGCGTGCATCTCATAATGTGCCATACAGCTCCCCCCAGCAGACACATAACAGATCTCTAACAGACCCCAGGGAGATTGTTAAAATAGTGCGGCCGGTTAGCTAAGATCTGCAGTAAAACATTCCCTTGTGGGAATCATGGAATAGACACCTCAGGGATTGATCACAGCCTTTAGCCGCCTCCTAATAGTCGCACGTTGGGCAGATGTGACTCCAAAGATGAGTCCCAGGTGGATATGAAATACTTCACAGTACCTGTTAGTGCCGGTTGTCTATAAAAGTCGGGGGGATAGGAGGGAACTGAGGTGGGTTTCGGTGAGCAGGCTGCAGTGTTCATCGTTGTCGGGTCGGATTGGGCTCGGGGGAGGGGTGGGGGGTGCAATTGTGATGAGCTGACATAGAACAAATGGTAAGAGGCTGCCTGACTGCTGCTGAGGTGCCTCCTCTCCTTTCCTATCCTCTCCTTTCCTTTCCTCCTTTTTTCTCATATTCTCATATTTTCTCCTCTAAGCCAGCACAGTGTGAATAAGTGGAGTAGAGAGAACCTATGAAAAAATAACAAAAAACACAAAAACAAAAACAGAGACACTCTGGTGCCCTTTTGTCAGTGTCCACTTTACCCTCATCATCGCCGTCCCGGCCACCGTAGATCCGCAGCAGTAACTCAGCACCTTCTCTCCTCTCCAGCCTGCCCCGGCTCTTGATCTCCTAAAGTCCTCTGCCATCCTTCACCGGGCTTAATGACAGACATTTATTTAATTCAAGCTAGTGGGAAATGAGATTACTTTCAATAGGGGAGGACAGGGGTGACAGAGAGTGGAGCCAGAGAAAACAAGAGGGAGAAAGAAAGTGAGGATGTGTGAGGCGTATCTCATCAAACCGCCACCTGCCTGCCTCGGCGTCACACACCAGTTATTCTATAACATCACATTCAAGGCATTGCAATTCAGTCACCCGTCAGTCACCCAGTGGTGAATACTTTCAAGTAAAGACACTTTAAAGAAAGCTCAATCATGAGTACTTCAATGGAAATGTAATTAAATAAAGGTTAAAAGGGCTTTCATGGTTAAATTAACAAATGCAATATTTCATTCTATATGACTCCACTCACACTAGTGGAACATCATCACAGATGCAGCAACCAGATGTATAAAAGGAGATTTAACTCAAATGACCGACTTTCACCCATGAAAATAGGCCTAAAAGAAAATAGTAAGAAGCCCAACAATTAAACAGGTGGACTCGGATAAATGCAGCTATTGATGTAACAGGTGAAAAAAACTGATGGACAGGAAATGAGGGGGAAGGGGATGCACCACATGACACCAGCTTTGGTTTTAGTGCACACCAGGTCTTACTGTGTAATAGATTCTCTTTGAAATGTAAGGAAATAAGAGTCACAATAAAAACTGCTTATGTTAATTGTTGTGACAGGATGTTGTGCTCGTCGGTTAATCATGTGATCAAAGCCACGTCATGATGTTGCTGATCTCTTCCTCACCGCTCCCTCCTGCTTCTACCATTTGGAAGTTGCCAGTGAATGAAAAAGAGAGACTTTATTTTCACGTACAATGATACTTATTCTGTATAAGTACCTGAAAAGTCAGGGTTAATGGATTTGTCATCGCCACCGCCGCAAATCTTTTGTGTTAGCGCGATAACTCAGAAACTGTTTGATGTATCATTTTCAAATTGTACACCCACACAGACCTCAGTGCGAGGAAGAACTGGATTGATTTTGGAAGTCTGTTGGATATTTACGATACTAGGTGGAACTGTATCCCCTTACGCTTTCGGGCCTCAATTTCACATATGTATCACAATTTTTTTTTTTTAATGTATTTATTTTTTCCTGATACAGATGCATATGGATTGACTTGAGGTGATATGTCTGGTATTTTTCATATTTTTGTCACATTCTGGTAGCTTCTATTAATGAAAAACTGTTTTTTTCCAGGAATAATTTCCTAGCATTTGATATGAATTGCCACAAGGAGCTCTATCCTGAATATATCATATATTACTCTGATAGTTCAGATTTTACTCAATAGTGGTTGTTTTTTTACACGAAAAACACAATTTTTCAGACATAACTCCACAATTTATTTAAGGTTATTGGTCAAAGGGCATCGCTTGTACAACACAGGGGATTGGAGTCTCTCTGAGGTTATACCCTTGATGCTTAGGTGTAGTTGTCTTTTACAATTATACTCATAGTAGTACAATATAGTTCACCTTTTTCTCTGCATCTGACCCATCTGAGTTTGGCACTGAGTAATAAATTTGGCAATTTTTTTTGGTCAGGGACTCTATTATATGTAGAATGCAGGGATTTGAACCCCAAACTTTCCAATAAATGGACAGCAAATCACTCCTGCTGAGCCAAAACAGCCCAAAGCGAGTTGCTACATTAAATCAGCCGTGTAGATGTGTGCGAGTAATTGTTATGGTGAGTGTGAGGAGCAGTTTCAAGGAAATTATTGTAGGTCAGACTGATGTCCTCTGAAGTGATAGAAATGTGAGTGTTTGTGTGTGTGTGTGTGTGTGTGTGGTGTTCTTGTCTGTGTTACCCAGATTGCTGCTCAGACATGTAGAACTCTTCACGTAATAAACACTCATGCAGTCGTTTCCCACACCTCCATTATTACATTTACTCTAAATTCCCGGGCAATTAGCTATAACGCAAACACTCAGCAAAATACAAATCTCTTAAGACAGAGCGCACACGCCTCTTCTGCAGAGTGCAAAGCGCATATTCAGGAGCACTTGACTGCCTAAAGACCCCGAAGCACATGTCATCTCCTCCCTCTGCCCCTCCGTGATGCACTGTATTTTAGCTAAGCGTCTGGCTGTGTCAGCACCAGTTCATCACAGCCGAGAAACCCCGCCCCCTCTCCGCCCGTTTGTCCCTGCATGTCGGGAGGCTGCAGTGAGAGAAAAATCCATTACACACTGTGATTCATCCTGCTTAAGTGTTTGAGAGAGTGTTGCACATGCATATTCATTTGCTGGCGGAAGTTGAAGTCTCTGGCATTGACTGGACAAGTGTGTGAGCCGGCGTGGAAAATGCCAAACGTCCTGACTCGTACGATGTTTACATCCTGGAATGAAGCCACCTACTAGGCTACAAAAATTAATGGGCTGCTACCTACAGTGCATTAACATTAAGGTTGAGTCACCCCATTACAAGTGTTAAGCCTCCAGGGAAAGTGCTTTAGTGTTGGCTGAGAGAAAGTACAAACAACTCGGAACGACTCGCATCCATTTTATTTTTTGTTAGAGCTTACGTTAATGCACGCGCTCTGCAGAGGCAGCGAAGGCTGAACTTAGGATTGTCGTTTTCACACCATATTATATTGTCTGTTCACATGCGGTTCAGGTTTCCGCGTCCCACTCTGTCACATGATTGATTCTCATGACAGACCCTCCCATGCAAAATTTGAATTCCATCCAACGATCATGTTAATGATTTAATTAGTGCCAGAATTATACGCCGTGGCTCATTATAACTGAAAGATGTTAACACTTTACAAGCGCTAAGAGCACTTGTGTTCATTAGTTTGACTTTCTCCTCCTCGCCAATATCTCCTCCTCCTTATTTCCTCCCATTGAGTCGTTTGTCAAAGAATAAGGTGCAGATGTAGAAATGTGTTGCAAAAAATAGAATAAATTCAAAGTACATTTGCAACGTTTTTCCATAAATAAAATCTAACTCAAAATTTAAAACCTGTATCTGTAAATGTAAATGTGGAACCTAAAGGTGTGACAAATAATCAAATTTACACTTTATTTTTTACCCTTGCTGACATCAGTGTAAATTATCCTATTTTTAAAAACATTTTGGTTCAACATTTACATTTAAATTTAACATTCAGAGGTAATAGTGGCAAAATATTAGTTTTACAAAAACGGCGCCCAATATCAAATAGATCAAAGACAGAGATAATTATTGTTTAGCGCTCTGACATTAGGAGGAAAAATGAAAAGTCGTGTGTCTATTATTGGAACAACGGGTATAGGTTCATTTTCACCAGAGAGTTCTGGTGTTTGGATTCACACAGCTATATTACCACTTTTATGCCGTTGGTTTAAAAACTCACCTGGAAAATGGTTAAACGCTCGGACCGCGAACTTCAGTATTCAACAAGTACAGCGAGATAAAGGCATATTACTAACAGTTTCACACATCGGTTTACGTACATCATTCGTTTCCAGGCTGGGATGCATAAGAAGCCAGTATATCGCACATGAACTAGTGCAACCACTAATTTATGAAACACGGGATATAAAGGATAAAGACTCGCCCTGCTAGGTAGGGTTTAAATAAAAAAAAAGATATTATTCAATGATTTAATTCCACCACTGTTTTGAACCGTTCTTTAAAAATGCTGGTTGTGGGAACCTGCGCCCTGAGGGTAGCAGTTCAAAGACTGTAAAGATGAGACCCTTGGGGTTGGAAATAATTTGTATCTGCTTTATCGATTGATCGTGATCCATAAATGTTCTAGCGGCTCGCCACGGTGGTTCCCAACAGTTTGCTGGCAGTCGTCAGGGTTTTCCTGACAGGGCTTTTCTGTGCTTCGGTAGCATTAAGGAACCAACAGATTGGACCAAACGTTAAACCGCTCTACATGTAAGCACTGTAAGAAGGAAACCAGTTTTTTAAGGAAGGATGGTCTTTGATCAAATATATCTGAAAAGATATTTATACTCTGGGACAGACAGGGTCTTCGGTCCTCTGAGAATAGATTCCTGGAAGACTGGTTCACGTTCCTCAACGTCACCCTGGAGAGGCCTGACCAGAACCGTATCACCGGCTAACTTAATGAAGTGTCTAGTGTTAGTGTAGAAGATAGAGAACACATCCCTGTGGGAAGCCTGTGTGAGTGATCTTTTTGTTTGACCATGAGGAACCCACTTTCCCCCTGCTGAACTCCATTACTTAAAAAGTCCAGAATCAACAGTATCAAACCATCAGAACGCATGCCAGTCTCTGGGCCAGAATATAAGGCTGGATCTTGTTGAAAGTGGAAGAGTAATCCACAGATTGAATCTTGACGTGTGTTTTGACCATATCCTATTGTATAAGTAATTATATCCTCTTTGACTATTCTTTCAAAGTATTACATCACCAGTGACTTTTGTGCTATGGGGCGGAAATGACTGGGTCTTAGGGTCTCTTCCCAATCATCAGGATAGTCGAGAGGGAGAATCACGTCCCCCAATGTGCTGACTGGTACCATGACTCATTTCATATTCTGCAGCAGAGGGTGTTGCTTGCCCTGCATTTCCCATAATATTTCCATGTTTGAATAGAAAACATTCTGTTGATCAGCAGTACAGCTCTAAACTCTTGACAAATATGCTCTCGCATCTGCTGTTCCTCTACAGGCTCGCTCATTCAAAAGTGATTTTCTTCTCTCTCAATACAAACACCTAATTTGGATTTTGGGTTTTGGGTTTTGCCACGTTTCCAGCCAGAGTGTTGGAAAAAACAAACAATTCTGAGCTATTTGTACCATCGAATGCTCGTTCATACTTTAACAACTAGTTTATTTACAGATTAAGATTTACTACTAGGGAACACTGTACTGTTTATTTACAGTTTTTACACGAATCAGGCACAACATTATAGCCACTGAGCGGTGGAGTAAATTGCATTGATTATGTCATTGGTGGCATTTATCAGGCAGGAATTGAACATTTTGTCCTCAAAGTTGATTCACTGGAAGCAGAAAAAGTCTAACAATCTGAGCCTATTCGATTCCTTCCCTTTTTTGAGGGCTCAGCACAGGATCGTCCCGTTCCTCATTTTGAATCGGCGCTGGTTGGTTGTTTTTTTTACGTCGGATGCCCTTCCTGACACAAACCTCCCATTTATTCGGGCTTTGGAACAGCACTAAATGTGGCTGGGTAGGCTGATAGCACTAAGGACCCACATTGGAGTTCTGCATCTTTTTTGACTGGGATTTGATCCCCCAGTCTGCACCAACGTGGTGTAACCCACTCAGCCCTCTGAGCAACATCGATATGGGCCCATTTGTTATATTCAAGACGGTAACTGCTACCGAAAGATGTCTAACGAAAAACAACTGCTGTACCTTCAACAGCGTCTGGACGCCCAGTGCTTATTGATGCGTGTGGGGAGTGAAGGCCAACCCGTGTTTTTCTGATTCCACTGAAGAGCTGCTGTGGTCCAAACTGCTGAAGGCGTGAATGTGTGCGTGTCCGTGGCTTACTGGGGATGAGGTGGAACAAGGATGCCTTGTGGGAATAAAGTAAGCTGGGGAAGGCAGTGTGATGCTTTGGGAGATGTTTTCCTGAGAAACCTTGGATCCTATCATTCATGTGGTGATACTCGACACCAACCTTGACGTTGTTGCGGACTAAGGACAACCTTTACAGAAAGGGTGATCCCTTATGGTGGTGGTTTTGTTCAGCCGAAGTATAAGTAACAGTTTGAGGATTGTAAGAAGGAGTTTAATCTGATGACTTTGCCTCCACATTCCTCAGATCTCAATCCAATTCTGAGACACAAATCAGAATGCATCCGATCAGAACTTATAAGACTTAAAGCCCCTGATGGTCCGGTCATGCTTATCTGTAGCAGAACCAACATCATTTTAAAGTCATGACACTACCTGTCATAACTACAGCTACCTCTTACTTCTCTATCTATCTACTATCTTAGCGATATAATTACAGTTTAAGAACCCAAACCACCTCTCAGATCCTCTGGTTCTTTCTTTTTAGTAGTCCCATCAACCAGAAACCAGAACTTTTGGTGACGCTGCTTTCAGCCACTCAGCTCCGAGCTGCTGGAACAAACTTCCTGAGGATCTGAGAAGAGCTGAAAATGTAGATATTTTTAAATGTAAACTAAAAATCAAAGATTTAGTCTCGCTTTATGCAGTGTTTTATAATTTTATTCACATTATTTTAATTGTTATATAATATACGTATATATATATATATATATATATATATATATATATATATATATATATATACATACATACATACACATATATTAGGTTATTTTGATGGTGATTTCATTATGTATTCATTTTTTATTTACTATTATTTTATTTCATTTTATTATTTATCTCTTTTACCTTTCCTTTGTTTTACTCCATTAACATTTTACCATGTATTTAGAAGAATTTCATCTTGTGTAATTTGCAATTTTAATGTTATTATTTTTACAATTTTAACTCTACTATTCTCATTTACATTATCTTCACTTCACATTTTATTGTCTGAACTCCACACACTCTTCTTTGCGTGCCTTTGTATCCAAATTAATCCCAACTACCTCATTTGACTTTTTCTCTCCTTTGTTGGTCAATCAGCTGTAAAACACATTGAATAACATTTTTCTTTCTTCGAAATGTGCTTCATAAAGTCTAATGATTGATTGACAGCTGGGATCAACTCTTGACAACCTCTAAAGGCTTCTCACAGCAACCTGAACCAAGAATAATCTGCTGTGGTTCTGGTAGATGATTGTGAATCGCCCATTCTACATAATGTGAAACATTACTTTTCAAATACTTTGCTGATGACACAAAACTTTTCCCAAAAATGGATTCTTTTGTCTTCATTAGTGAAAATCTCCAGTTGTTACTATCTGCAGGATGGTGTGTTTGGCAGTGCCGATTCTTGCCATATGGAGCCACGGGTCAAATCACATGTTGGGAGCTGAGAGCAAAATAAAAACACACATTTACACATTTAATATCCAACCTCTTCAGGCTGAGCTCCCAGTTTATGGAGGACTGGGTGTTATTATTTACTCGCTGCGGAAGAGCCCTTTTACCACCAAACGTAAATGCCCCATGTCATTGTGCTTCCACTCAGTCACTTTAGTACAATAATTAATTAAAACGAACATACAGCCCTCCACAATAAGGCTTTTATAGTCGGAACTAATCAGACAACTCATTAGGCAGTAATGAGCCGACTCTGCCTGCTCTTGTCGTGTTTGGTGGAAGTTTGGCGCAATGGGGAAAGTGTGTGTGTGTGTCAGTACAAGGAAACACATTCGCACGTCGATACGCACATAGACACACACACCATCCTGCACTCCTGTAGTCCCACTCCAATTATGGCAGCATCTCACCCGGGAAGAAGCCCACTTACCCCAACGTTCACAATATGAATAATTGATTTTTTTGTGCTATGTTTGTAAACACACGTTAGCTGTCTGATTAATAGTTTTCTAGTCATACTCATTTGTTCAATTTGATTAGACTATTAAATGCATTAGTTATTAGCGGAAAATCGGAAAATGCTCTCCAGTAATTCAGCAGCAGCAGGGCAAAGAGAAGCAAGTGAAGTACTTATTCTTTTTCTAAGTACTGTATTTACTGTCTACTGTATTAGTACTGTCATTTATTTACAGTAAAACAGAGACCTGAGACCTGAAACTGTAACAAAACCTCTGTTCTTCTTCGAAGAACCGCAATCAGCCCGAAGCTACAGCATGGAATATAAGAGGAGTTAAGGGTTCTTCTGCCTCAAAACTAAAGTAACTTTAATTATGTCATGGGACATATATGATTGTTCTTTAAATGCATGCGTCATGAAATGATGATATTTTCTATATCATTTTTGCAATATCGGAACAATGACGTCTCAGCCGCTAAGAGAAGCCGACAAAAAGGTCCATCATCACCAGGATATTCAGGTTACGGAGTGTCTCATTCACATTTCACACACAGTGAAGATATGGACTTCTCTCTCAATAGGCCTTCATCACAGCGAGCCTTTTCAGACCTCATAGTTGAAAAGCCATCAGGCATTTCCTTTTCCTTTTCTATAAGAAAAAGGTTTTCTGCTGAATGAGTCAAACACCTGACTGGGTGTTTGACTCATTCCAAACACCCGGTCAGGTGTTTGGAATGAGTCAAACTCAGGCTGCTGCTGCTGCTGTGGCCTGGATACCTACGTTCCATCTCTCTACGCTGTGTTTCCCTTGGACACTGGTCACTAATGGGGATGATGATGATGATGATGATGATGATGATGATAATGAGATTTTGTTTCAGAGATAGAAAGGGATAGAATATGTGCAGCAGAAAGATACTTCAGTGCCCGACATAAAGTCATCCGCATGTTGGGCATTGAAAAATGCCTTAGGCGAGACCCTGAATGTGAGGATGAGGCACCC